>JANZLQ010000079.1:52415941-52431926 GCA_026212715.1 Elanus axillaris | reverse complement strand
GGGAGGCTGCCGGTGCCGCAGCCCAGCCCGGCGGGAGGCAAGGCGCTGGCCGCCGCGGGGGCCCAGGCCGGGAGCTTGCGCGGACCCCGCGGCAGAGGGGCCGCTACCGGCGCCTCCCCGGGCGCTTCCCCCCTCCTGGAGGCTGCTCCGGTCGCGGGGGTTGCGAAGGAGGACCCAGAGACGGGGCAGGACTGAGGTATTCGGCTGGAGGTTGTCTACCCATATAGATGTGCCTAGGTGCATACGCAGAGATATGTGTATACAAAATGAACAAACTGCCAGAAATTAAAAAAACAAAACACCAAACCTGGCCTGGCCTTTTATTTGCTACCAAATACTTATACGGGAAAAGGAACTCGTGACCTCAAAGCCAGCAACGAGGAAGAGGAAACTAAATTCATGACATTGAAAGCTAGCTACATCAGTGGCTTCAGTCGTCTCACAGTAAGGATTTTACAAATGTGTTTCAGTTTCTTTTTGTTGCATCTTTTTTTTTTTTTCTGAGAAAATGTTATTAAACCTGTTTTTAAGCACAGAAGAAATCAGTGGAAATTAACCTTTGTCCACCTCACCTATTGGGGAAATTCCACCCCCTCAACCTCCTAAGGTGGTTTCGGGTTATTAGAGCCTAAATGTGTACATTAAGCTATTTCATATATTACTGTCTCTGTGTTCTCCCACACATTGAGTAGAAAGGTTAACTCCTAACCAGTTTTGTGTATTGTGTGTTTTTGCTTCTGCGACAGACACTGAGAGTGGGCTGTCAAGTGGAAAATGGATTTTAAGTGGTCGTTTCACAGTATTTTAACAGATTCTTCTGAGAATCTCAACCCTTTTTGAGATATGCAAAGACAACATAACTGGGTGAACTTACACTGAAACATAGGTTTAAAGTTCTATTTTGTGCTGTTCGCCAGGTTATCCCACTGCAATCCACAAGTTAACGTGAGTATATCCCTTGGCTTCCAATACTTGTGTTTTTTTATGTATTCTTGAATGACTTCTAGAATCAAGAAAAAGAAAAAGGCAGTGCTCTTTATTTTTTGCTAAGCTAATGTATAGGCTTAACAACTTTTCTTGCACTATACAGTGGCAAGGCAAGGGGCCTTCATTGTGCTCCAATCTTGGGGAGAGAATATCTCTTCTCACCAGAGAAGGGTAGGTAATATGTTTCCCATTATTTCTAATTATGACCTTTGCAGACAAGAGTAAGTTCTGTAGAGATGTCCAGTCATTGTTAGCAGCTGTTTGGCACAGCTTGAGATTAATATTGTAGGGACTGTGAGTTTGTGTAGATGTATGACTTGCTACTGGTATTCCAAAGGCTGTTGCTCACATACCGCTTTGATAAGATGACATGTTTCTTAAAACGCCTGTGGCATTTTACGTACTAATTTTCCCAGTGTGTCTGGTTACAGAGAACCACTGTTAGCAATAGACAATTTTCCCTAGTGGGGAATTTTCCAATAATGGGGAAGTTTCCTAAAGAAGTAGGTGGAGTTACATCAACATTTAAGTTCTGTCACAAGAAGTGTTTGGGCAAATAGTTCTGTTTTTCCTGTCTTCTTCATTTGATTGTGAGGAAAACATAGAGCAGCAATACTGAAGAGCATTTTGCACAGTGAATATCTTTTTGCTTTTATAAAACTGCGTTTGCTATGGATGTCAGGAGCTGGCAGGAGGCGAGAAGAAGCATTGTGGTAGCTTCTGTAAGAAAAATAGTGAGAAGATTGCAGCTTTGGTAAAGATCTTTGATTGGCTCCTAGGTCTTGAGCTGCTTCAGCCGATCCAGCCAGGGGATCCTTCTGCTCAGGGTGAAACAGGAGAAGGGTCTGTAAGGGTTCTTGGAGTGGGTTTTTTCATGCGCATCTGGATTTGACCTGGACTTACTTTTTTTTCTCTCTGAAAGTGAAAAATTGAGTACAGCAGCAGACTTTATCAGTCTTGAGGAATTTTGTAAGTAATAGTCATTCTTCTTTTCCGTGTAGTAAGGCTTGTTTTTCTCTACAGTGGGAAAAAGCATGCAAATTAAGGTTCGGCAATTGCAGGGCACAAGCTTGGGTCTTAGAACCGTAAAAGCCCACTTGTTGTCACTTGTCTTCCAGGAGTCAATCAGATCACCTCTCCTGGAGTTCATACAGGCACTCAGATTTCCTGACAAGAAAGTGGGTATGGGTGGCATGCATTGGTATGGGTATCTTTATGTGACTGTAGTGCACATCCTATTTGTTCTGAGCAGTCTCTCAGCTACAGCCTCTACTTTAAAGAAAGCAGAAAGTGTTTTGGGGCTGAGCGTGCTACAACTTTGGTCATTCTGGCATGGGGAGTGCAGAGAGGTGCATGCCTATACACATCAGTCTCAGCAGCTTGCTCTTCTGCAGGCTTGCCTCTAGAGTAAGCGTGATCACAGCATACTTCTGAGATCAGTATGCCTCTCTCTTGTTTGAGAAGCTTTACTCTGGACCTTAGTTGGTGCCCTGGGCTGCTTGTTACTCATGTAGTGGCATCATGATGGAGGCACTGTCATGCGTGCACATGAACAGAAACTCTTGGGTACCCACAGGATTAGGCAGCAGTTTGCTAGTGCTTTTAGGAACATCACTTGTGGCTAAGGAAAGAATTGGATACCTAACTACATTAAGAAGCCTGGGATTTATTTATCAATGAAACAGATCTTTCACCCTGAGGATCTTACTTCTATTTCCCTTCCCTGATAGCAGAACATCCTTTTGTAATTGCTTATGCCTGTGTAACAATTTATTAGATCGAGTCCCTTTCTTGGCTCCATCTATGTTGCCTTCTGCAAACCTGCTATTGGGATCAGCCAGCACCAATCTGAGGAAAAAAGTAGCTTGAATCAAATTTTTATGACGAGTCTAATTCCCCTAAGCCACAACACTGTAAAGGCATATATGTCTTATGACTCAGGTTAATATTGTTACTTTATTGTCACCTTGGAGTTGATGACCAGAGAAAGAAAAACAAAACATCTCGCAAAAAATGGTAAGAGTCACAGTCCAGGTAGAATTCATCATTTAGGAAGGGTGAGGCATGTTACAGTCACCTAATTTCTTACACAACTGCTGGAACTACCGCTAGAAAACAGTTGAAGGCAATCTTTCCTTATTTTTGTGGCTGTTTGGGTATCCAAAATGAGGTCTTTATTTAGATAAAATTCTACAGTTCTCTGTACTCATGAAAGGTTTCCATTACAGTGAGTTGGAATTTTTCTTGAGAGTAATTTGAAAAATGATGGCAGTGTTTGATACTAGTATTGCTCTCACTTAAAACACACATTCAGCAAATGCAGTGGGTGTGTGAAGGTTAAGTGTATGAGTTGACATTAGTCAGTCTTTCATAATGTTAAAGTGTTGTGTAGGAGTATAAAAGCTATGTCAATAAAGAGGGGAAAAACTTCTGACAGAAAATTGAAATAATTTACATGTTCAGATGTAAAGCTGCAGAAATTGAAGAAGTCAGTTTTTGTTTGTAGGCTGACTGGTTTTGCACTGTGTTACAAAGGCACTATTGTGTGAATAGTCGTTAAGTGATTGATTAACGCATGAATTCTGCTCACAGTACAGGTAACTTCATCAGTCCAGTGATGAGTACTGTGAGACCAGGTGTTATAAAATGGAGTATGTTCACAGTATGTTAAAGTAAGGCAAACAGGTGGGGAAGAACCAAGTTCCATTTCTTCCACTGAAGATGTATAGAAAATTCCTCCATTCTCCTCCTAGCAGGAGCAACACTCCCTGCTACCGTTTAGGGGAACAGTTGGTTAACTGTGATTATTTATTTACAAATTGATAGATAGTGATAAAGCATACATTTTGCCATAACCAAGGACAGATGTTTAAAGCAAAATTAGATGTTCTTCTTGGACCTGTGCAGGAAGCTTTTTTCCTGATCATCTACTTAGTTAAAGGTGCAATTTTGTGATGTTTTTGGCTAAAGTGGAATCCGGTGCCTTCTGTTCAGCTCTTTGTGTGGAGTGACTACGAAGTATGTTTTAGAGTGTAAGTTAGAAAATGAGCAGATAATTATATTTGTCTGTTATTTTATCATCTTAGGTTATATCTACATCATGGAAAAGCCTTTGCTTTTATGTGTATTTTTACTCTACTGGCATTTTCTGAACGGTAAGAAACTGAGTTGTAAGAAGCAGTAGAGCTATTTAAGTATGTTTTCTTTCCATGTATAAGCATAGAAATGTTAATTCCTCAGTTTTCCTTTAGATGCTACTATTTGGGGTTTTTTTCCTTAATGCTTTAAATAAAAAGGTCTTAGCATGCTTTTACATTAAACTAGATATGTGTGCTTAGTATGTGTTCAGTGATATGGGGCCAGGTTGAAATCCCTGTTGGTGCTTTGGCATAGCCACCATTTCAGACAAGGTACCATTTGCATTACACAAAAAGTTCTATTGTCAAACCTGAGAATTGTCATGTGTTCTTTAATATCATGTGTAAAAACAATTGACATTTATGTAAAAAGTCCATTCCCATGTGAGGCACTAACAATCACCTGCTACCGTGGCAGTGTTCTGAAAGCAACAGCAGGGGGGCTGTGCACACACATTCACCTGTTTTTAGTGCAACACCACACTGTGTGTGTGCAGAAAGCAAGTGTCTGCAGGTATAAATAGCCTAGTTTGTCCCAAACTTGGGCAAGTGCATGCAAAAAAAGTTTAACTTTTCTGAATGGGGCAGATACTTCTGGTCCTCAAAATGTCCTGTGTATATGGTAAGACATGGCTTTGAAGATTGCACTTATAATTGGAAAATTAAGTTTTCTTCCAAATCTTGTTTTTCAGCTTTATTCACAGTTGAAGCTCCACAGTCACTCTACACTGTGGAACATGGTAACAACGTGACAATGGAATGCACATTTCCAGTGAATGGGAAATTAAAGTTTGGAGATTTAAGTGTCAGCTGGGAAAAGAAAGATAAGTTAAAGAAGCAGGTTTATGTACTTCTCAAAGGAGAGGAAGACTTCAAAAGTCAGCACAGTGACTTTAGGGGAAGAATAAAATTGTTGAAAGAGAATCTGAACTTGGGACAGTCTCTCCTTCAGATCACTGATGTGAAGCTCAGAGATGCAGGGTTTTACCGCTGTCTTATTGGCTATGGGGGAGCCGACTACAAGACAATTAATCTGAGAGTTAAGGGTGAGTGAGCAACTGTGGGACGTTCAGTGCTGTCTGATACTGTTAAATGATTTCAGAGGAGTCCCTAAAGTAAGACATGTCTGGGTTAGCATTTAGAGAAACCTCTCTCCAGAGAGAGGAGCCACCTCATGGCCCTTGTGCAGCTGTCTAACTTTGTGTTTCTGTCTAGGTTGAAAACATGTTCTGTCGTTTATTTCCCATAATGACATATGAGGTAATCATGTTCAAAATCATTTGGACGGGACAAAGACCAGAAAGCTAATGCAGTTTTCTAAACAGCATCAAAATTGTAATAAATCCTGTACCTCCAGTTACTATGGAGAGACACAATAGTGATATTTACTTTTTCCATCGAGAGTATTATTTACAAAATCCAAGCTGATGTACAGAAACTTGACCCTGGGGATAGAAAAAAGGTGTCTTGGTAACACATGCTGTTCTAGCTTCTTAGTCATCATTTTCCTTCATTTGTTTAGCTCCTTATAGAACTATAACCCGAGGAGTGGTGAGCACAGGAGGCAACGAATGGAAGTTGACATGTCAGTCAGAAGGATACCCGCAAGCTGAAGTGATATGGCAAAACAGAGAGTATGAAGATTTGACTGATAAGGCAAACACAAGTTATGAAATTGGACATGACCAGCTGTATCGTGTGACAAGTACCCTTACAATCAAAAGTAGAACTGATGAGATGTTTTACTGTATATTCTGGAACAAAGAGCTGCAAGAAAATACATCTGCAGTTTTATACATAGCAGGTAACATTTCCAAATTTCATTTATGATAATACACTTCAAGGTACTATGTCATTTTGTCCCAGTTGAATCAGCCATGATTTGTTCTCTTTCCTTTTTAATTTTGAAAAGGCTAAAAAGAAATTCCTGTGTTAAGTTTTGCTGTGAGCATGCACTCCCACTGTACTAACATGTTCATCATGCATGTGTGGACAGAATTCAAGGACAGGAATTTTGCATGACCTACAGTTACGTAAAAATTGAGTCTGAGTGTTAAAAAAAAGTTCCATTTGAAAAGCATATAGCTCAGAGCCTAGAAATAAAACCTTCCCATTTAAATTAAACACACCTTCCAAGAATGTTCTGTTTTATTGATAACTGTCAGATAAATTTGAACAACATGGTCTTTTCCTGCCAATATAGCCTTTGCTTTGAGCATATTTAAATTTAGTAAATTGTACACAGATTTTTTTTCTCATAAAGTCGAGATTGAAGGAAGATGCGTGAATGGAGAAGACCAATACGATTTCTCATTAGACCTTTTAACTGGGCACGACCCCTACTACTTTTGCTTTTGATTACTCTTTTAATTTCTGCATTGTACCCTGACATGTCAGCACAAGCTTTCAACCAGATTGGAGACCTGATCAAACTCAAAAATAGTGTTACTGTTTATCAAACTGTTACTTGGTCAGGTCATTTCCCTGGTCCTGTTCAACAGGCAGTTTTAAAAACACCTGTGCTGGCACACTTTTTGGGACTGACAGGGACTGGAAACAGGCAGCTGAGAGTGAGAAAGCCAAGTCATCCTTTCAACAAGTGATGAGCATCCAAGTTTGGTCTTAGGAAGAAACACCTCTGGGATTCAAGGAGGCCACTTATCCTTTGCATTCAGAGCTTTACCAGATGAAAGAGACTCTCTGTTCTCTTTCTCAGTGAGCTCTTTTCTGTAGTCCTAATGGGAAACTAAGCTAGATGTAACACTTTGTACCTTGGTGACAAACATGGAATGCAGGAAGTGAAGATAAATGTTAATATGTTCTACCTATTTTTTCCCTTACTGGGGTGAGATATGGTAAAGTGCACCATCAGCACCTGAACTCAGATACAATCTAAAATGCTGTGATCATGTCTGAAGTGCTCATAGCAAAAATAATAATGGTGAAAATGAAAAGGGGGAAGCTTATGCAATTATGTAATGTCTTTCCCCCACTTGTTTTTCTCAAAGATTCAGGTGATGGTGTTCTGTGGACTGAGAGCAGACGTTTTGTTGGAGCAATTCTCATTGTGACTGCTTTCTTTGGATCAGTGCTTCTACTTATGCTCTGCCTAAGAAAAGGTATTCAAATTATTTATTGTAGTCTATCTCACTTCTTCGCAATATTTTCTGTTAATTCATCCTTGCAGAGGTGGAATGACATAATAGAAGTCTGCCTTAGATCTTTCATCCTGAAACCACTAGATTTTTTACCACATTGTTTATTTCTTTTTCTTTATCTGACTTACTTAAATACTAGCAAGTTAGCAGAGTGGAACAGGTTGTCAGCCTCTCACAAACCCACAAATGACTTACCCATGCACCTCTATTAACTTTTCTTATAGATAATGATGTAGAGCAGTAAGATTAGTGTCTAATCTAGTCAAACATCAAAACACAGCTTATGCAGTTATTGGAAAGGGAGGTTTCCTATTCTGTGTCCTCCCTTTTAATTGGGAACCAGAATGCTGGCAGCCCATAGGGCACTGGAGGTTGGGTTTTTTTTCTTTTCTTTAATTCTCTGAAAAATTTCACTGAAATGTGAGCACGTTTTTTAAGTGATCTAATTGTTATGAATTCTACATATATCTTTATTCTGGTTAAAACACCACAAAAATGGTGAACTGCATATGAAGTTACATGTCCAAGGTTTGGAGCCTGAAAGACTTTTTTTCACAGGAGGGAGTATTCCCACTGTGGCTTCATACCACTTGATTATTTCCTTGTTAAGTTTTGAGCTTTTTCAGTTCACTTCACTGACTTGAACGGGACATTTTCAGCATCACAGCATGCTGAAGAGCTAAAGCATTGGTGGCAATTTGTTTTTACTTGCTAGCTAACAAAAGAAAAACTTGGAGAAATAATTTTTAGGGTATCTGAGCATGAAAACAATATGATTTGCCTCCAAATTAAAGAAAAAGCATTTGAAATATGTTGCTTAACCTGAAATAAGTACTGTTACATTTTTTGTCATTGGTTGTTTGTGGTTTTTTTTTTTTACTTGGAGGAAAGGTAGGTGTGTTTGAGGATTTTATATTCAAGGATTTTTTTTACTCTTCATTTTAATAGGTACAATAAAGTCATGCAGATCTCAGAACACCCATAGGACTCATTTCAAAGTGTCGAAAGGAAAGTGGTTTTGCTGAACTTTATGGTTTTGGCCAGAACTCTTCCTCTGTATAACAAATATGTGGATTTTTTTAGCTGTTGCGTAGCTACTTCTTTTTGTCCAAATAACTTTCTGAATATTTTTTTTTGGTCAAGTTGTCTGCAGAGAAGAAGTCCAAGAGGCATTGAAGGTGATACAGTACTCTTAGTGTTATAATATCATACTGGCATGACTGTAAATTATTACCAGAAATGCTCCAAAAACCTGAACAAGGTAGTTGACTAAACACTCCCTTGAAATTCTTGAGTTTTGCGGGAGATGTAAATATGTGTAGCTATCAAGAAAGTCAGCTGGAATTAATACAAAGGCTAGTTGTACTGTCTTTTCAAGTGGTACCTCAAAAGCTTCCACACTAAGAGAGGTGTACTTTCTGAGGTGGGATAGCAGAACTGTTGGTTTTCCTGTCTGCCAGCTCTCTTTTCCGCAGTGAAAACCAGAAACAGCCCTAATTTCTGTCTCCAAATTACACAAAAAATCCATAAGCAAACTACACTGAGCGTTCATGTTGAAGTTCCATAAAATAAATGCAGGATAGAAGAACTAAATGTGGATATTCAGTGTTTTGGTCATAAACTCATCTTCTGCATCCATGCTATGGAAAAATGTACTGGGATAAGTGTTTGTAAGCTTAACAGACTTGCAGAGGGCCTGTAGGTAACTCTGCATGTATAAGAATATACTTGTCCTAAGAACATACAGGAATAGGAGCAGAACATGAAACTGGAAGAAGGGACAGCAAAATCCTTGACTTCTCAGAAGATTCCCATCTGGGGATTTCAGTGAAGGTCAGAAGTTTCCTAGGTTGCTTGAGTAATATTTCTTGTCTGTGTGTATACATGATAATGTATATACATGTAATGATGTATGTGATTATCATGATTGTGTTATATATGTGTGTGTGTGTATTATAAACTGCAAGTTGATTCAGAAGCTAAAGTAGTAGCAACAGGTTTTTCTTTCAAAACCCAAGCTGTCCTAGATGACTGGAAAAATGATTCTTTCAGAATGGAACCTTCCTGGATCATAATCCCCTCAAAAAGCACTAAGAAGGTGATCACCTTCTTGTTCCCTGTTGCCCATTGAGTTCAAATTCTGGGTGAAAATATACAATGGAAAACCATTTGAACAAGTATTTTCCAATGATGTTCGTGTATAGCATCAATGGATTTCTGGCTTAGGAACAAGGAAGGGGAATGGGAAAGGAAAATGTCAGACTAGGGGCACTGAAGAATATATTTTAAAGTCTTTGAAGAAATAGAGTGTTTTGAGAACCAATCATCACGCTATGCTAAGCGAGCCCTTTCCACCAGTGTCCTTAAGCCCCCTTTAGATCTAAAGTAGGTATTTTGTTTTCTTTTTGATTTTTGTCTCTTACTTTCTTTCAGCTAGAGCAAATAAGGACAACAGAACACCTGTGGCTACTTCATCAACAGCAAGTATGTACATACAGCATAAATCTAGCTCAGTGTGATTCTTGTAGAAATAATTGCTTGAGAATTTACTTTGTAATGGTGGCAACCAAATGCAGATTTACATTCAACTTTAATTTTACTTTCTACTTTTCATTTATGTAATAAGTGTAAATTACAATTGAACAGTCACTTTTCATTACTATGGCAACTTCTTGAAAGGAAAACATGAAAGTAAAGCATACTAGTTCCGGGAGCAGATGCAGTCCTGATATGCACACGAAAAAGACGGAGTGGTGTGCTGAGTTTTGAAAGCCTGTGATAGGATGGGACAGGATCCATGGAATATATACCTCAGGATGACAGCACATCCTGTGTGCAGATCCTATGCTGCAATTTGAGCCATGTTGGCATCATCCTGTGTTTTCCCCAGTATTATAGTGTGTATTTGAGTGTCTTTGTCACAACGTGAAGGACAGAGGGTTTGGCTCTTTTGAGAGAAACACAGGAAGATGCTTTAGCTTACCTAGCAGTTTCTTTTTTCTCCTGTTGAGGTACTGGTGCTATTTGCTATAAGCAGAGCTCAGTGAATGGCCAGTACCACCATGACAGTGAGAAATGGAGGAAGGAGTGGAGAGAGTTAATATTTACATTGGGAGATAAGAGATTAAAATCCTTTAGCTCCCTCTCATGATGGCTCAAGGTTGTTTTTGGTTTTTTTTTTTAATTTGTTGTATGGTTTTATTTGGAGACCAATACAAATTAAGCTGCTGTGTGAAAGTTAGTTCATACTGGCAGTTGGGGTTTTCCTAAGAAAACCTCTCCTGAGAATACTTGCCCCAAATGGACAAAACATTTGGTATTAATCTCTTCTCCCAACCTGTATTTAAGTCACATAGTTCCTGGACAGCCTGAGATAGCAGTTTTTAACAAAGATTTATCACTACATGAGAAGTTTAAGCTATGCTGACTGTTGTCTCTATGTATGTTTTTTTAAAGAGCTATCAAAAGATAAGGATACATGTGACTGCAGAGATGCTTCTATTGAAGACAAAGAGCTGAAATGTAAGTATAAATGATAAAGGGAAAAATAGTAAAGAATTGCACACAGCATAAATCATCCATGGTCATCAGAGCCTTCATTCATGGCTGGTTTGTTTAGTCTCTTGTTTCAACAGTCAGAGTCTTCAAGAGAAGTACAGCCTCCCATTCTCTGTCTTACAAACTCACCATCATAACTCGTTGTGTACTGGGAGTTGTATCAAATAATTAATCTGGTTTAAAAAAGAAAAAGAAAAGCCATGCGAAGGAAAATGTGATGTGGAGATATGTAACAACCTAAATTAGTCTTTTCTCTAGCTCACACTTTTGCTACAGAAACAGTTGTGCCAGCACAACTGAAGGAGTGGTGATGGCCATGGGGAGGGAGACCTTAACCCATCATGGCCACTCAAGCAAGTCTCAAGCCATGAGATTCTGTCTCTGCAAAGCAAGAAAATAAATAACCGAATCTCTGAAACATACTGTGGTCTGGAACAGAAGGGTGAAGTTATTGAGGTTTTTCTTTCACATTCTTACTGAGTTCTAAAGCACTTATATTAATTACATCCCAAATCCCTTCTTGCTACACTTTACTGTAGTAAACATAAACAAGGTAAGCCTGCTGGTCCTGCAGGTATAGATCTCCAAGTCAAGGAGTTAGGGCCTGGGGATATGCTGCTAGGGGTACCACCAGACAGAGCACTGAATGTATTTGAAAGACTTTAAAAGAAGATTTTAAAAGAATGGGGGACCTAAGCCACAGTAACTTCACTGTATTTGCTAAAGAGCGCTTCCCACCAGTGTGTTTGATCTACCACTTTATTTCCTCCCATGATCATCATCTTTTTCTGTTTGACCTTTTAAGTAATTTCATTTTAGATCTTTAATTTTGACAATGAAGGAAATTTTTTTGGTACCTCCAAACTCTAGGAAAGAGTCCCAAAGCCATGAAATGTTCTGTTACTTTGTCATTTTGTAATTTGATAATTTTTTATATAATTCTTCTTTTTACAGATATCCAAATTGAGAAGACCTAGAGAAAGCAGGGGAAGGAAGCTTTTTTACTCTGTGGTGAAAGTTTGACAGCTCACATGTTCTGTGTTCTGTCTGTTAAGGGGATATTCTTTTTTTATTTCTATTCTGTGATGGCAATCCTCTTCTATATTGTAACTCAGGAGAAATTGCAGTGAAGTTAATAGAATTATTATAGTGTAAAAAGTCCTTGGATTCAGGCTTCTGTATATGTGACTAGGTATGGAGGTATTTATTTAAATATCCAAGTTTCTCCTTTCTCAAGTTCATGCACTGTCAAAGACACATCAAAAAGATCTTTTAAGGTAAAGCACTTTAGGTCTATGACCATCATAAATTTTGTAGCTAGTTCTTGAATAGGTCACTTTCTGGACCTTCTTCCCCTGCCCCCCTCCCCCCCCCCCCCCAAACTCTCAGCTCCCTGCAGAGATTTTGTTTTCCAGCTTTTGAACAGTTTTTTCAATACTTTGATCCTCATAAAAGATAAGATTGCAGCAAGGCAAGATGCCATACAGACAGGGCAATTTCTGTCCTCACTGTAGATTTTAGAATACTGGATTCTCACAGCTATGCCTGAAATAGGTGCTGTAACCCTCTTGGCAACTGTGGCTAGGAAATTGTTAGATAATACTGATCTTCTTGGTCTCTTTCTCTGAAAAGAGAATTTTGAGAATTTAATTCCCTTGTGATATAGCTGGCACTACTTGGTTACTGCTCATTGCTATTCTGATTTACCATTTGGGGATAATGCAATGCTTTGGACATTCTGGAAAAACAGCTCTTGATTTGGACTGCCTTTTTGTTCATCTTGGGAATAGAAGAAAGAGAACCTTCTCACTTCTAGGACATGAAATAAATGCTCATGTGATTACTTAAGAAATGCTCAGGGAACATGCTCCTGGATCCCATTTCTTAAGCTATTGCTTTGTTGCATTTTGCTAGGTGCATAGCTTTTTTTTTGGTCATACACAGATGAAAATTATTTATTACAATGCTATTCACAGTTATATTTTTTAATAAAATATGTTGTGTTTTTCTTGTGTTTTTTTCCTGCTCTCTTTGACTTGTCGATAAGTAGTGTTAGCACTATTTGTGCTTTTTCTGGGAAAAATCAGGTATCTAAGATTTGGGTGTAGAGTAGTGTCTACACCCATCTCATCCCTCTAATGGCTCCCACAAAGAAGAGACAGCCGGAATCTCATTGGACTTTGGTTTTATTTTTCAGTTTAGAATAAATAAGTCTGCTGTGCAGTCCTAAGAATGTGAATGCAGCCCTTGGCCCAGAGCTTCACTGCTGGCAGTATTTGATTTAGCTAATGTGAAATTGTATTTAATACATCTCAGCAAGCTGCCCTATATAGTAGGATAGAGAAATATATCCCAAAATCATAATGGAGTTGGTAGACCTCAGTTAAGTAAAAGTTACTACAGAGTGATTTCCCTAATTCATGGCACGGCTTGCATATTCTGGTACTGATTCTTGTTGTTTGATTCTTCAGGGATGCTATGTGAATTTGAACATCCCCTCCTGCTTCCCAACATGCGTTTAGAGGTCACAGCAGGGGTATCACTGAAGGCAATGCCAATTTTTAATTATTCCTGCAGTGCAAGAATGGCTTTGGAAATATTAGGGTCATTTGTAGAAAAAGCACTGACTGTCCTCAACAGACAAATTTGGTTTCATACCACTACTAGTTTCATGTCACTACATAAATAATTCCCCTTCCAGACAATCTGTTCATTTTCTGCTTCCTCTTTCAGACTGCAACAGCTGTTTGCATATTAAAGTAAAAGTGAAAAGTCTACTTCTTGTAGTTATTATCAGTCTTTGAAAGTCATTGCTATTAGTGCATGCTTAGAATCATGGAACTGAAGTTGATGTCTTTATCAGGCTCCACCAGACAGCAGGAACTGTTACATTTATTTTTTCCCAGCTAGGGGAAAGGTAAGTTACTGTTGACAGTGCTATATAGCAGATGAGTAAGATAATAATGAAATGAGGGGATATAAATGTATTTTTAAATTCTGTAGCTGAACCCTAACTGTCCAAAATGACAGTGCTTGAATTCCTGAGTTGTTGATAGGAAGCTTGAAATTTTGCTACTTCATTGGAAAAGCAGGATGTGTGGTGGATAACAGATGATGTGAAAAGACCTGTCCTCTCTAAATAAGCTCTACTTTATATTTCTCTGACATCAAAACCAGAACTTGTCTAATCTAATTTTAGTAATTTTACAAATTAGGCTTTTAGGATAAGCTAAGTCTCTCGGCTTCATTTTTATGAATACAGGGAGACAGGCCCACATGCTCATCCTCCAGTGCCATAAGTTGTTTAAGCACAATTACTTTCTACTCATGATAGAGGGAGAATATGCACCTAACTGAAAGTGTGACACATTTAGGTCATGAGAACTAGGTAAGAGGAAATCCTTCCTATCCTAACAGAAAAAATGTAATTAAACACCATACTTGTAATAACAGTTTTTTCCTTAATTAACAATTTTTGCATGCTACTTCAGTGTTTTTGGATATCTGGAAAATGAAATCCAGCAGGAAGCTGGAGCAGACTCAGCTTCAGTAAGCTGCATTTTGCTTCCTAATGGCCAAGCATTGTTAGATGCCCAAAAGTGCTCTGAAAAGCCTGGTTCATGTGCACAATCTAAATTGGCTTCCTGGTATTTGAGTTCAGGACTCATTAATTTGAAAAATGTAATTTTGAACCAGTCTGATGGCTTGTTTTGTGGTGTGGCATTTAGTTTTGTAGAATATGAATGCTATTAATAACAGCAATTACATTAAAGAATAACTAATAAGAAAAATGGAATCATTGCTATTGACCTGCAGGGCTTTTCATGGAGCAGCATGCAGGATGTGTGTCCCTTTTTCTTTTGACCAAAAAACCAGTGTCCTAGAGTGACATGTACCAATGGTGCATCCTCCAAGCATGGGCTACCCAGCAAAATGGCAGAGATGTTAACAGTGGAATTTCTGCTTTTGCAGATGTTAACAGTGGGACTTCTGGTTCTGCAGCATCTTCTCCCCAATTCCCTGTCTCCTTCTCCATATTTCTGTGGTCCTGCAATCTAGGCGATTGTCCCAGCCAAGTATCTGCCAGGTACTGCTGGGTTCATGAGATGCCCCAGGCAGGAGCTTTTTCCGAAAGAGGAGCACACAAAGAAAACCTATTGTAGCCAGAGCTGGCTCAGAATCAGTAGAAGGTGGTGATGGTGACTGTGAAGTAACTTTGGATACCTTTTGTGTCAGGTGGGAAGAGAATAAAGAACACTTTTGTTTTCCTCCCAGAAGAAGTCTCAATACCTGCAGGGAAACTAGACACCTAGACACAGAGGAGGTAGAGACTCCTTAACAAACAAGTGAGGAAGTGTAGTGGATGGGGTAGGCAAGCAAAGGGCTAATCAGAAGAGAAGGACCATAGCAATCAACAAAACAAGGCTTCCCTGAGAAGCTTATGCAGGTAGAGAGTCTTCCGTGGTAGGACACTGGTATTCTGGAAAGGCATTTGCTGGGAATCACCGTGACTCCAAGTGGGAGATCCATCTTTTACAATGTTTCTGGCAGAGGGTTACCTCCTGCCTTTACCACCTCAAAATGCTTTGCACGACTTGCACATTATTCATATTTTTCAGCCTTTTTCTTTATTTTACCATTAATAAATCCTTTAAAAAATGTTATTAATTGCAAGGTGTGTTTGCATAAATACTTCTCCCTAAATAGGCTATTTGTCTCTAGTGTGGAAGGCCACAAAGCAAACAAGGCCTTTGAGAGCTGGTGGCAGTTGGAGGGTGAAGATGGAGTTAAGAGAAACAGTAGGCATAAGCATCAGTCAAGAAGTGCCTCAGGAACTTTCCATTCCCCACTCTCACTTACAAAAAGAGCACAGATCTCAAAAAAGCACAGATCTCACTTGCTGCCATCTCTTCCCCCTTGCTTTTACTGAAACTGTTAGAACATCAGGCAAACTTTAATTGTAAATCATAGATCAAGCTCAACTCTGGCTCTGTGGACTTTTCTCTCTCCTTCAAGTGTCCAGTCAGCCAAACCATTGACTGCTGGCAGCTGCTAAAGAGGTTATTGGAGTTGTTCTGGCAGAAGGTCAGGCTACCCAGGAATTACTTTATGTGATAGGGCTACACAGGGTAAGTTTACTGGGGG
>JANZLQ010000079.1:52359429-52415841 GCA_026212715.1 Elanus axillaris | reverse complement strand
GGGGGGGGGGAAAGGTGTAACAGTGGTTTTGGGTTTTGTTGAGATGGATTGCTCTGCATCTGGCAGCAGGACAGACAGTTTCGCATTCTGGGTTGGACTGGAACTGTGAGGCAGGCAATTATCATACACAGTCCCAAACCAGCCAGGATTCGTGGGACTGCAGCCACAACCATTATTTGTGCAGAGCTAGAGCTTTCTTTCAGTTCTTTCAAGTGATGAGGAACTAACTGGAGTCAAAAGAGTATGGTGTCCCACCTGTAGCACCAATGCATCCAAGAAACTTGGGAAGAGACCACTGTAACCTCTTTTGTGTCTCCCACTCATAATGTGGTCATAAATTAAAAGACAGAGTGATGAGCAGCAGTATGAAAGCAAATAGTACCTAGTAACAGCAAAATGCACAGAGACATCCGTTAATAAGGTTGTTTAATAGAACAGAATATTTTATGTTGGAAAGGAGATCTGGCAGTCACCTAGTCCAACCTTCCACTCAAAGCAGGGCTAACTTAAATCCAGTTGCTCAGGCTTTGTCCTGTCGAGTTTCATGTATTGGCAAGGATGGAGATTCACAACCTGGCTGGGCAACAGTGTTTGACTACCCTCATTGTGGTTTGGGTTGTGTTGTGTTTTTTTTAATAATATGGGTATAGATATAGATGAAAATGAACAGGGAATGTGTTCTGCAACTGTTAGGTAATCTATTAAGGGATTCTTGTAAAATTAATCTGATGAAAACTAAGAAAATGTAACTTGATAATTTCATGAATGCAGAACAGTCCTAGTAAATGCAAGTTCAGATGCCAAGGCTATATACTGCTCTAAATGGGTATAAATCCAGTAAAAAAATATGGGTGTAATTAAAAGCAGAATTTGAGCATATAAACTTTAGATAGTGCTTTGAATAAACTTGTTTGGATGCACATTTCTAGCAATGCAGAGCACCAAACTCAAGTGTATGGTCAGCATGAAACATCAAAATGAAACTGGAACTGCTCACAAATTCCTAAGAAACTTGGTGGTTTCCTTTTAACACAATTGTTTTAAGACAGAAAGCCAGAATATGATCAGCCTACAAGCTGTGCTATCAGTGCATGTTTTAAACTGATCACAAGAGTTGGATAGTTTCTGCTATCACGCAAATAGGATAGAACTACTTTGTAAAACTTTGAACATCTTAGCTGTTTGATGAACATGATCCTTCCAATGACTGCATAAAGATCTGATGTGAGTATAATGCTGCTAAAATGCAAATCGATATTTACTCTATTTCTGACTGATGGGTTGCAGATTTTTTCCCTATATTCTTAAGATTTGGTTAAATTCATTTTATTTTCAAATTATTTGTGGGGAGTGGACTGATTCTGAACCAGAGATTGGATAAGTCCCAGATCCTAAACCACAGGTCCCTATAGCTTCAAACCCTGAGGAATAAAGAGATTTAGAATCTGAGTCTGTCCTGCAACTTGATCTTCTGTCATAGGCAAAGGCAGAAGAGTGGTGCTAGCGAGCCTCTTCAGGTTATGCATTGGGATGTTGCTGTTCTTAAATCTTTCATTCTGAATTTCAGGGAGGAGTCGTATGGAGAAAAAAAATCTATATGTATTTCTATCTCTATGTTCCTGCTCTCTTTTGGTTGTTATTAAACCCCTACCTGCAGATGGTAGGTTGTTTTGATTGTACAGCAGCTGGGGACTTTCACCTTCTCCGTTCCCAGGAGGAACACAGGCTAGGAAGAGGACAATTTCTTGTGCTTCTCTGGAAAGTCTTTCCTTCTGTAGAAGCTGGTGACAGCAGAGAAAATTTGCAGTGTATCACACCAAAGCACTAGCCTGTATTGTTCAGTGCTGCTGCTAACAGCTGAAAGATGTGTGTTCTCTAGAATACACAGCTGCATTTTAAATGTAATGACATTTTCTGTAACAAAATTTCAACCTAATCTTATCCTAATATCTGTGGAAAAAATATTTATTCGAGGTTGTATTAGAATTATTGTATTTGATATTGAACAAAAAAAGTGACAGTGAAAAAGATACAACAGGTGACAGTTAAACAATGCAGAGAAAGTGAAAATTCACAGCAAGGGTGAGCAAAGAAGGAAGTGAGAAATGATATCTCTTCACCTGAAAGCTGAAGTGAGACGGAGAGCAGACTGAAACGATGCAAATAGGCTGTCACAGGTGATGTGAACATCAGATATAAAGCAATGGACCCAACAGCAGATTGACTGTATAGTGAGGTGGACAACAAGGTACTGCAATAAGGGTGCAACAGCAGAAAAGGAAGAGCAGGTGAGAGGGTGTGTGGGTGAGGTGGGTTGGAGAGAAAGTGGGCAGAAGACTTATGTCCACAGGACATACTGAGACAGGCCTGAGAAACAGACTTTGGACAAATTTTAATATGCGTTGCTAGTTTTTTGATGAAATCCCTGAAATGGAAACAAAGTACCTTCTTTCTGATGGTGAGATATAGAACAGCTGTAGTTTGTGTGAGGATCTAATGCTGCTTTTTTTGTTGTTTATTTTCTGACCTAGGATTTTTAAACTTTTTTTTTAAAAACCTTTTTTTTATTTAATTGGATCATTCACTGAAAGGAAAATCAGTTTAGTCTTTCACGAGGACGCTGAAAAGTTTGTCTTTTTGCACACATGAGAGTATTGGAAGGTAGCTTTTTAAACTGCAAGATGCACAGATAGAGGAGTTTTGGTAACAGAGAAAGACAAAGCAAGCAAACGGTGACTGGGACCCCTCAGTCTTTTGCAGTGTACGTATGTGTATGAGAAGATAGCCTGTTTTCCAACAAAATGAGCATAAAACTCGATTTCATGCACAAAGATCTGAATTGCCCCCAAACAAACTAGCTTAGGCATGAGAAGCAGTACAGTCACATTAGCCTGTTATTGCTCTGAAAGCTCTATTACTTTCTTTTGGCCAAATGGAGCCAAGTAGGATGCCATGTTAACACAGCTTGTTTGCTTCTGGTATTCAGGTGAGTTTGTCTTTCTGCAGTATTTCCAGAGGGCACTGTGTTGTGCTTTGTGCAGGCACTACCTTTGCAGTACAAAAATACAAAGGCTGTAGAAGGCAAGGGAATAAGAGTGATCTGAGCTGACCTCTGTAATGTTATAGAGTATATCAGTAGCAAAGCAAAAATTCTGAATGTAGGAATGAACAAATGAATTGCAATATTGCTGTTTCAAGTATATAATGAAGCCTATCAGCTCAGGATTTCTCACCAGTCTTTCAGATCACTTGCAATACCTTGTTTGCTGAAGTGCACTTGACAGTTGGTGTGGACATGGACACAGGCCACCTGGCCAGCCTGGTGACGTTACTGTCCTCCTCCCAGCTCCCAGCTGTGGAGTGCAATGTCCTTGCTTTCTTCCAGGAACTTGGTAAGAACACCTGTGTTACACCTGCTAAAACTGAGCATGATCACATCATAAGGGCTGCCAACGTGCTAACTTGGTCTGGAGGGAAATCCAGTACAAACAAGGGTCTGTCTACAATACCTACTTAACTTTAACAGGACCCAGTAACCTTTCCTTAGGCCTTTAATCCTTTAATCTTTCAGACTGAAGTCTGAGTGATTATTGTGAACTTCTGTATGTGTTTGACTTCTGCTTTAAACCTGGAAAAGAGCTGGTGTGCTTGGAAGCTTGTCTGGATTTTTCAATAGCTCTGATTATTCTAGGGGTAGATATGCTCTTCGTCTACAAAACTCTCCTTGCTTACTGCTGCTAAGTGTCATTATGTAAATGCTAAATGTGTTTACTGTTCTTAATCACCCATTTGCTGGAATACAAATATTTTAATAGCTGAAATGATGTTTTCAGGGAAGGGTTATCAACAATTTGTTAGGCTATAATATCCCTGAATCAGTGACTGTGCCTCTGGCTGTGTTGATGGTAGAAGAAAGATTCATCCAGCACGGGATCAATTGTTATCCTTGTGTTGGCAGCAATCATAGAATCAAAGAATGGTTTGCGTTGGGAGAAATCTTCAAAGGTCATCTAGACCAACTTCCCTGCAATAAGCAGGGACAATCATAGCAAGGCTGCTAACCCAGGGTGGTGCCCAAGGGTCTTGTACTACAGTCTTATACTAAGATGCTCCTTTTATTTGAGAAAAGAACTATGATCTTTCAGGTACATGGATGAAAGGAATAGAACTGAATTCACAGTTAACATTATTCAGATGTGGGTTTCAATCTTTATTACTAAGAAGTAGATTGCACAATACTCTGTGATTTCCATGTTCATTTGCTTACAAAGCTTCTTGCAAACTCTTCAATTTTGTCAACACAGTGGGAGTTGTTACTAACTGAGAAATCATTAACAATTCAGATTGGTGCCAACCTCCCTCATCAACTCAGTGTGGTTCACAACCTGAGTGCTCTGTGAAGATAAGATCCAGTAGCCATAACAATAAACACATGCCAAAGAGATCTATACAAAGCACAGCTACTTAAAAGAAGTATCCCAGCTTCTGCTCAAGAGCTTCATGATTTAAGCGTATAGCACAGTCTGATGTTCCCCTTTTGCCACCACTTTTACCTCCTGAGATTATCTTTATAATATACAGCTCTGTTGGGACAAGCATCTCTTCGCTTCTGTCTGTAGAACTGAATTAAGTCTGCATATTGAAAATGGAATAGTATGTTGAAACCAATATTGTGGTCTGGAGCATAGAGCTTGTGCAGTTTGAAATGGGAAGGTCAACCAAGTCTAAATTTTTTGAGGGAACAAGAAATATCTTTCCCACTCCTTACTGGAGGATGTTTGGCAACAACTTGAGATTTTATGTGGACTGGTGCATTGCATTGGCAAAAAATGACATTTTTTTGGAGATGAGTGTTATAATCCCTGTGGGTATGTGAGCTGGGGCCAGGACTAAAGTCATAGACATGATCAACTGAATCAAAAGCAGGAAAACTATACATAGTGTTGTTTTGACCTTTGGGGGAATTTTAGCAATTTATTGCCCTCTGGATTTCACTCAGCATTCAGTAAGAAAACTTATCAGAATATGTTACTTTTGGGCCAAAGAAAGTCAAGTATGGGTTTCAACTTAGTACTTTCAGTAAAATAAAAAAGCTGTATAAAAAGAGATTATATTCCTCCCTTTTTCCATTAATATTTTCATGCCTTTGCTTTCATTGTTGCCATTCAGATTTTTAGTCTTCATCCCTACATCCTCACTGGAACTATTACAACTCATAAAAAGCCATGATGGTTTTCAGATGTCTGGTGCTATGGTTTTCATCACCTCAACCCTCAAAGGTTTATTCAGCTTCATTTTCATAATCACACAGCACTGTGTGAAAACATGCCTTTTCTTCTGCAGGTCAGTCTGGGAAATTCATTTACTGACAGGATCTGAACTGCTGTTGAAATGTCATGTGACTTCATGTTCTCAGATGTGGATTTCAATTCCTGACTTTACTGCCAGAACCACTGAGTGCTGATTTTTATGGTGCAGTGTTCCTTTGTTATATCACTGTGAAGTTGTAACAGACAGATGATGAATATGTTTTAGAAATTACCTTTTCCTTAAAGGAAAAATAAAGACAGTGCTATACATGAACATGTTATGATAGTTGTGTACAAGGATTACTGCATAGTAGGGGGTGGCATATGTTTTACAAGTCAGAGAGAAAATGAGGGCTATTCTGTAACAGTGTGAATGATTAGTACTGCAAGCTCAGAAGAAATCACCTTCCAGACACTGGTGCAGACCTTCCTTGTGGAAGTACGTCAGAATGCCAGGCAGAGCCATATGATTAAGTTGCATGGGTAGACTGCACTAAGGTTGCACAACAGGTTCATGTCCACTAGAAAGATCATGGAAATAAAGGAGGATGGCTTCCAATACACATACTTGCTGATAGATCCTTGATCCTTCTAATACAGATCTTTGCTGATCCCCATGAGCGTTCCATGACTCTGCTTTCAGTATCACAAGTGAAAATGTTCCCTTTTTGTGTTATTCTTTTTATTTATGGTATGTGTGCTGTATGTCTGTATGTATGGTATGTGTATTTAAGGTATGATTTATCACTGATTAAGTAGTGGCAACTCTGTCCTCTGATAAATGTAATTAGCTTTCATTTTTATGTAGTAAGTCTGCTTACTGTAGTTTGCATATCTACCATTACTGTGACATCAAAAGGTAAAATTATAAGTTTCTAGGAAAAGCCCTCTGATTCTGGCTGCTAATTTTGCTAAAGCTTGAGCCTGACTTTCTGATGTACTGAGAGCTCAAAGGTAAAAGCAATCAGAGAAATGCAGCAGCTGAGAAAATTAGAGCCAGAATGTTTCAAGCTGAGCCACAAATGAATGGAGAAGTAAAATTTAAACCCCTCTCCAGTAAAGCTAGCTCTGGGGAAGTCTAAAATTGTTCCTTCTCTTCTTTACTTCCTTATGATTATTTCTGGATCTTCTTCACTAATTTTTCAGATTATACTATATGCTGTTGTGCTTTATTCAAAGTAATTCTTCCTTCTTTTCTATTATCAGTTTTGTTTTAAACATTGTCCCTGGTTTGGTTTTGGTTTTTTTTTTTTTCTTTTTAGTTATGTTGATTGGTATACAAAAGTACAAACAATAGTTTGGTTATTACAGGATCAGGAAGATACTCTAAAACTGGACTTTCTCTTTTTGCATTATTTCAGGGCAGTTGGTTTACTGTCAGTAATTGAGGCACTTTGTACATGTCAGGCACTGCCATGTGCAAAGTGAAAGAATTAGCAGCAGTAAGTATTCATACATAATCCACTCTGAAGCAAACTTTAATTTACCTACTCTGAGATTTCCAGTACCTCATACTGTGTTCCAGGTATCTGCTGGTCTTGAGGTTAAAGAACTCAAACAATAAGTATCCTCAAAAAAGTATGCAAAATAGAGTTGAAACAAAATCAGGGTTTGCGATCTTGTAAACTAGATCAGGTGCTAGTGCAGGCAGTTAAAAAGTCTGCTTGTGCATGTTTATGAAGCTCTCCCACATGTAAGAAGCCAACTGCAATTGATATTTATTATTTGGGGTAGAGTTTCAATGTGAAGTTGCTGTAAAAGCGCTGCCCCGTCAGGCTATTTAAGACTGCCTGCAAGCTACAGATCCTGAAAGCCTCATGGGTGAGGTTGTGGAAATGTTTTATTTCCTTTCATTGCCACAGGTCAGTGGTTTGTATTCCATGTGTGTGCACAGGTTGTTTTAATCAGGATTTTCGTTGTTTCTAGTGGTAGCCTTGTGTCTGTTTTTTATTTTTGCTGAGTTTTAGCTGTGATGGGTTTTGAAGGCTAGGCTAGCATGGCCCTAATCCACCTCAGCAGGAGAAGGTGGTTGTTGCAAGTTCTGATGCAATACTACTTTTGTTTCAGATCCACCTGAGAAAATGTTGCGGGTCCTCCCAGTGCTGCTGCTGGAAACACAGCTCTCCATGGTTTCAGGTGAGAGTGAAACTGCCTTTGAATTCCACCAGCAGAACCAATGCAGCAAATACTGCTACGCCCTCAGTGCATGGGCTTCACTTCACACCTCCAGCGACACTTGCATGAATAGCCAGTGATGTCTGGAGCTGCTGTGTTGCAATGTCTCACAGAAGGCGCTGTGTACGAATTGAGCACAGGACAGATGCTCGTCACTTTCCACAGCCAGGCTTCTTTAACACATAGTGTATTGGCAGCTGAGGTGTCCAGCATCAGGAGGCATGGCTATGAGAGGGAGGGTGCCCAAAGCAACCTCAGCCAATTGTAAAGTAGAGCAACGTCAGTGTGAGGCAGAATGAAGTAAAACCACATGTATTCCCCTGTCCACACCTGTAGCAGGAGCAGCTTGGCACAAACCCAGATGGGGCTTAGTGCTTTCTCATATTATTTTTTCCCTCATCATGGTTGTACTAAAGTGAGTAAAAAAACATTGCTAAGAGGAATTGAACCTTTCCCTGTACGTATTTCACAAACGTGAAATAAAAGGAATGCATAGAGTTGCATGAACTTCTCTTTTGAATGTCACTATAATACTTCCAAGTGCTTCTGAACTAAATATACCAATATATGGTACATCCGATACAGAAAGTAGTAACAAGGTATGTTGAATGATGTGTCATGAATAACTCTCCTTTATCAAGTACACTTCAAAATGGTTAACTTTTCATAACAGTATGAATTTCAGATTTGGTGAATGGCTAAAATGATTACTTTTATATACTTTCAGTAATAACTGTTGCAGGTACCTGAGAAGATGCACTGGATCAAATGATACTCACATGGTCCCAGGCTTGTGGAAGACTGTAATTGCTACATAGCAATTCTTCCATGGTACACCTGCTTATCCAATGCAACTCTGTTTCACAGGAGTTGCACTGGATTTCCTCTTTGTAAAAGATGATGAAATAAGATTTACTATTTCCACAATTAACTGTTCCTTTTACTAGAATCTTAGGACATATACATCATAAGTTTCATAGTTTCATAGAAGTGCTCCCTGCATACTCACTGATTCAGCCTTAAGTTATTTCTAAAATGTAAAAAAAAAACCCCTTGCTTGTTTTGTCCTCATCTTTCAGACTCTGTAATCAATACTGAATATAGATGATTCACTATAAATACTACTGACATGGTAAAAATGTTAGTGTGAGTAGGAAAAAAGAATGCTTAAAACTTTTAGTCAAACCAGTAACCATATGGCTGACTATGTGACACCTTTTTGCCCAAATTTAAAGAAAGTCAGAACGTATTTTAATACAACAAATGAAACTGTTTTCTTTTCCTGCCATAGCTTTATTTACAGTTGAAGTTCCTCAACAGCTATACGTTGTAGAGTATGGGAGCAACGTGACCATGGAATGCAGATTCCCTGTGAATGGCTCGTTGAACCTAGGACTCCTGACTGTTGTTTGGGAGCAAAAAAGGCAGGGCCAGTCAAAATCGAAAGAGGTGTACACGCTCCGCAATGGGAAAGCATTCCCTCTATCCCAACATCACGATTACATAGGAAGAGCAGCACTTCTGCACAGTGAGCTGAAATTGGGACGAGCCATCCTTCAGATCACCAGGGTGAAGATTACAGATGCGGGATCATACCTTTGTCTCATTGACTACCAGGGTGTGGACTACAAGTACATTACTTTGGAAGTAAAAGGTTAGTGGCTGAGTTGAATGTGAGTATATATTCATTAAGATGTCTCTACTAAATTCCTACAGGCTTGTAGAAATTGATTAATTTGGAGGAATTTTTTGCTAATTCTCTCACCAAGACCCTGTGCTCAGCCTCCAGGTGAACTAAAAGCAGTTTGTCTTGTTGCTGGCTCGTCTTCGGTTCAACAGCCAGCTGAGCTTCTCTAGGAGCATCCTGTGCCAGGCTTCTTCCCACACCCTCTTCTGCAGTGCCCGCACCTCTCATTTGACCCCCTGTCCTGTTGGACCACCTCTGGCCATTCGCAAAAGTTTCTCAGGGTTGCTTTAATTTACTTAGGAACCCTGCTGCAACTACCCAAATGGCTGAGAATTCTCCAAGTGACGACAGCTCCCAGAGCAAGGACATGTGATTTTTCTGTGTTTGTCGAAGCCAAATGGACATTAGTAATAAAGGCATATGTTACTGGATAGCATGACAGATCAGTCCTTTGAAAGGCCTCTGCTATTTCCCACTAACTGTAGTATGTCTGTGTGATGTAAGGCAGCATTCATATCCCACTCAGGTGTCTAAATAACGACCTTTGTAAAATACAAAAATAGATACAGCCATTTTTAAGACCCACATCGGTTCCTCTGAAATGTCCTTACAGAAATTCTAAGTTCATTTTGTTCTAATATGAAGATATCACACTTGTTTATAAGCTGTGATAAAACAAACATAAAAACCAGCCTTTTTTCTTGAAGTGGCATATTCAAAAAGTGAAAATAAAGTCCCATGAGACTTCACTTGTTTCCTCTGTATTGATAGATTATAAATTCAGTGTCAGCTGCTGCCTTGTATAAAGTAGTAGAGTAAGTTCTGTCACTGTAGGCATGAGAAGACTGAGTAATGAATATTGAATTGTTCAACAAAACACCCTTCATTATTTCAAACAGGGGTACCTCAGGTACAGCCATAGACAAAATATGGCATTAAAGAGAAGAAGGGAAAGTGAAATGGGAAGATTACTATTGTTGCATAAAGTAATTTCACTCAACTTCTTCTTATGCAGCATCCTACAAAAGAATAAACACACAAGTAATGAGAAAACCAGGTGAAGACAAGTTTGTTTTTATGTGCCAGTCAGAAGGCTTTCCTTTGGCAGAGGTTTTCTGGCAAAATGAGAAGAACTTCAGTCTCAGTGGATCTGCAAATACCACCTATACGCTGACCACAGATGGTCTTTACAATGTCACCAGCATACTGACGTTCAAACCAAGTATGAGTGAGAACTACAGCTGTGTGTTCTGGAACAAAGAACTAAATGGAGGAACTTCAGCTCACATTTCCACTATAGGTTTGTATCACCTTGGACTTGCACAAGACAGTATTTCTACATACATCATGTCCTATGATCAATCACTGGAATTTGGTTCTAGAAAACAGTGTAATATTGATGCTTTGGAAAAGAAACAAGTCAGCATTATTTATGCCTTTGAAGCCTCAGCTACCCTGCAGTCCAACAAACCAGTCTGTCATTTTTCTGTATATTTTAATTTCAGGATAGCTCCCTTTATTTGGCTGCCAGTACAGAAGAAATTCTTTAATCTGCGTAGGTGTTTTCCTTGATCTAGACTTCTAATTAATTGCTCTTCAGATGGGACATGCTCTTCAGATGGCATACAGATAAATTGCAGTAGTGCTTACTCAAATGCCATACAAATGAGAGATTTGATTCATTTTTTGTAAAGCTTCTTATAGTAATATTGCAGAATAAAGTATTCATAAAATAAGGGTAAAACACTATGCTGATAAATTTTAAGAATCTTTTGTTCAGTCAGAGCAAGACTTTGGAGAATCAGAAGTGATAACTCCATAAATTATGCCTGTTTTGTCAGTTATAAATTTACTTTCTTTTCATGTTTTTGACAGCTTTAATGAGTACACAGTATAGTGGACAAAAATCCCCGATATTATTTATCGTCCCCACATGTGTGATTGTAGCTGTCCTTCCCTCTGCACTAATAATCTTTAAAAAGAGAAAATCATTCAAGAATGAGCAACCCCAAAAAGGTACATTTTACTTCAGACAGTGGATCTTTTAACTTATTCTTTATTTTTTCTGTGAATGAGCTTTTGGAAATTTTAGTGACTCTAGGCATGCTTGTGTGAATTTGGTCGCATTTTATTTCTAAATGAGCTCTGTTCTAAAATGAAATCTTGTATTATTTGAGTTGGGTTTTATTTTCATCACCTTGTTACTTACATGAGACAAGATATATGGGAAGATACCTTTATTTATCCGACCAGCTGCTATTCTGTAAAGAACACAAATAAGCATTGGCTTGGGTAAGAAGAGCTGTAAAAACATAGTTTGAATAGTGTTTTTCTTCATGGCTAAAAAGACACTGTAGCTGTGGCTTATGATACAGAATTTTTATTTTTGATCTCCATTAAGGCTCTATAACTAACATGTTATGCTCTACTGGACTATTAAAAACAGTGTTTCTTTTCTTGTTTGTAAGTGCAGCAGTGGAAAAGTAATAAAGCACACAGGCTATTATTCTAGTCTTTTTTTGTCTATTAATAGACTCCAGTAAACTCAGACAAATGTATTTATTGTCATGAAATGAAAGTCTTGCTATTAAGGACTTCAGAATTTTGTTCAAAATTTGTAAAAGAAAAGAAGTGTAGAGAAGTTTATGAATTTGGTATGAGTTAATAATAAACTTAAAGCTCAGTTTAATCTAAAAGTCTGTTGAATTGTATTGCTTCTTTCAAATCTAGAAATATTTAAGCTAAATTTGTATATATTTACTTTAACAGAGAGGAAAAGAAAACTGAACCCTAACCTGGAAGATGAGAACAGTGAGTCATAGCGTTTTCTATATTTATGCTTACAGCTTTTTCTTGCTTACAGCTAAAGTCTTTATAAATCTGTAGATGGCAACTATAATAATGTTACATCAAAATAGAGGCTAGTTATAAACTTAAATTCAAATTTTCTTCAATTTTCTAAAAATGCAGTATCTAACATTATGACTTTCTCACAGGTGATGTAAAAATTTATAAATGTTTGTTCCCTTTTACTGAGATACACATAGCTTGCATACATAGCTTGGTATACATCTCTGTATACCACCTGCAGTTCTAGTAGCCTCAGCTGAGTAGGATACACACACAGAAAGCTGGTTGTTCTGGAGGCATCAAGATTTTTGTGGCAATAGTGTGCTCAGGCCACAGGTTTTAACAAAAGATACAATGATACCTCATTTATCTGGAATATTAGATCATCCACTGAGCCACTTCTCATCTTACGAGTATGTGACTTTCCTAGACATCCTGGAATTTTTACATTGCAGAGGGAAGCTAATGCCTAAAAAAGTATCAGGATGCATATAACTGTCATGTACTAAAATTGAACTGAAAAAAAGAAATCACCATGGAAAATTATAAAGCAATATGATAAGAAAGCTCTTAAAACACCTACTTATATAAATCAGTTTTGTCACCTATAAAGAAAAGTCAGATAGTTAATGTATTGTCAGGAGAGAGGCTGTGGCCAGTGTTAGGTATGGTGGTATTGGGTTCAGCTGTATTTTCTTGGTGTCCAAGCCTAACACAGCCTATTGAGGCCAGCCCTGGGGCTGACTAATGTGCTCCAGGAATATGAATGATTCTCCCCCAAGGAGCAAAACTGAAGCAAAACTGTGACACAGGTGACCAAGTGCCCTGAAGAAACAATACATAGCACTTTCTGGATGCATAGGCAGCTTTGGGCTTTTCCAAGGACAGGATTTACTTGAGAAGTAGCCCGTGTTCCTCACTGCTAAAACCCCATACATCAGGAAGTCACCAGCATAAAAAAAAACTTTTGTAGGTGAAATGAAAACTAGGGATTGGACAGAGAGGGCATGAATTCACTGATTCTCATGCCACTTTAAACTGTAGTGCTTGCATCTTACCCATAGCCGTCCAATTCACTGCTATCAGTAGATGCTACAGTCAAAATGACACTTTCAGAAAACAACTTTCGCCTTTCAGAAATCAGCACTTGCTGTAGTCAAAGGCCCCTTCTTATTTTTCATGTGATGGTGTGAAACTTCCATGGAATTATGCCAGGTGCAAATGAACAGAAGCCCAAGGCAAGCAGCAATCTGGAGGACAGCGTTGGTGCATGCCCGGACAATTCCAGTGCACATTGTCTGAGCACAGCGTGGCTTCCCATGGCTTGGTGTATTACTGTTGTAGATTTTTTTCACTTCATAGGCCCTAGCCTGGTCTGTGCACTTACTGAAATGAAGAAATTAAAGGAGAGGTAGCTGCTTTTTGTGGTTTTCTTTTACTTCTTCATTTTAGTGACTGAAAATCTTTGTGCAGCGTGCAGTAAGTCATATGACAAACATTTATATTTCTGAGCATCATATATTTTTAAGCAACACTGGAAAGAACCTTTTTTCCATGATGAGTAGGTAGTTGAAGCATGAAAGCCACAGACACTTTACCAGAGATCCTTGGAAATGACCCATATGGCCCTGGTTACAGGAACAAGGATTGTTCATGTTATCATGTTAACTTACAGCTCAAGTTGTATCAGCACTGAAGATGTAGTTGCTAAAGACTCATTGCTGAAGTCCCAGTTCTGCAAACTTTTATTCAGATGCACAGATTTTACTGACAAGCATTCCTGTGGATGCTATATAACCAGATTTCAGTTCTGTTATTTCATTTATGTGGCTGATAGCCAATGATAGCTTTGATGTAATAGAAAATTCAGAATTTGGACCACAGATGGGAGAGAGAGAGAGAGAGAAAGAGAGAGAGAAAGAGAACTCTTCCCTCTGAAAAGATTGCAACAGGATGTCTTTGTAATTAATGGCAGCTTTAAGGAGCCATTGTAACTTCAGCATGGCCCAGAAAAGCTTGCATACAATGAAGATAGGGCTTTCACTCTTTTACCACTCAGTTGTTAAAATCAGGGTATTTATTTGCTTAAATTATTGCAGATTTTTAAAATAACACTGTTCTATTTTCTTTCTTTAAGGAGATGATTTTAACTCTCAGACTGAGGCTTTATACTTGTCGACTGTCACAGCTTCAAGAGACAGTGGGAGTGAGGGGCTGTGAAAAGTATTCACCTCCCATGCTGTAATTTGCACTTTTTGTATCTGTTTTGGGGGACTTCAAAGGAAAGTTACAGCACTTTAGCTTTGGGATGAACAGTGAATTCATGGGGATTTATTGGCACTGCAGCAGTGGAAAGCTATGCCTCTTCAGAAAACATATTTTGAAGTTACTGAGAACTATGCTGTCATGAAATGTGGTTTACCATTGCGAAGAGGTTACCTGAGTGCCTTTGATACACTTTACATCTGGACTTACTCAAGGAATTTTTATTTAAGAATGCCTTTATTAACTGTTCCAGTCTCAGGAATGGTGCTTGGATTCAGACATCTTGTGGGAATTTGAATGAAAGCTGCATATGCTATCTTATGTCTAAACAGTCGTCTTTCAGGTGGAGACATCATTACATGCCCGTATCTCATTTCCAAACTTTCCAACACATTAAACTGGAAATTACCACAAGCACCCACCAGCGTGGCAATATATGGAAGATATTTCATATAACAAAATCAGTAAGAGGTTGAAGTTAAATCAAAGGACAGACAAAACCAAAATCCCAACACCAACAGTAAATCAACATTATGTCACAGAAGAGAATTTTTATGCACAGTCTATGCAAAGCTGCGTAAGTAAGTCAGGTAAAAAACCATGAACTGTAATGCTATACTACGTGACATTAAGAAGTTTTACATTTAAACCGATTACTCAACAGAATTTTCTTTAGGAGGAATTTGGAAGCAAAAGTGAAAATGAAGCTCAGCCAGATTTCTCCACTGATTATTTTTAAACAGTAACTTTAACTTTTCTCAGAGGAAAAGATGAGTCTTTTCCATGCTAGGCACTTATCTGTTTTACTTCCTATTACTGGAATGCCTAAAAATCCTATATTCAACTCTGAATATGCTTTGTGTTTGGTGTAGCTTCTACCATGCCAGTTTTGAAAAAACACCCAGCAGGAAACAGCTTTGCATCTTAGGCAGTCATCAGATAGAGAAGCAAGGGCACTGGGTAGGATTTGTCGTATTATTTTCAAAGAGCATTGGCTCTGGTGAGCTGTGTTTTCTCTCAAGATAGGCATAACAAGGTTGAAGAAAAGTGTTCACATGGAAACTACTTCTGTCATTACTTTGCTCTTGGAAGAGTGCTATCTGTTTCACAAAAATAATCATATCAGTAGTGTTAAGGTTTTCTTCATAGCACTTGCTCTGGATTTAGATGGAAGCTGCTTCTCCAGTGTCACTTTGCAGCTATTTGCACCAGCACAAAGTGGACCTACAGTGCTGCTGCGAGACTGGAAAGACAGCGTTCACACTCTCTCCTGTTTCACCAGGATAGGTGATTTTAAATAGCAGGGCTGCTGTTGATTTTAACTGTGGAAGAGAAAAATTAATCTCTCTCTGTCATCACCTCTACTTTAATGCCTATGTATAGTACCTTTAAATACTCATTTACAGCCATTGGATTCAGCTGAGACAAATCCACACTAAGCTTGCTGTGTCCTTGCTGACATGGCAAATCAGGTAGATGTCGAGAATCAGAGGCAGCTTCTTGAAGCACTGCTTAGCTTCGGATGCAACAGCAGCTTGGGGACTGACCTGGCTTGCACCATCTAGCAATAATTTAGGGTCAGTGCATAAGGTCATGCAATATCTCCCCATGGCAGAATTGTACTCCACTGGGAACTATGAGCCCCTTCTGTCAGCCACAGTGAAAAATCTAACCTACTGTGTTCCTGGAAGGACTTAATTTTGCATTTTTCTGTTTTTTTTTCTCATAATCGTAAAATGGAAGTAATTCAAACTGAATTATGTGGATGAACATAAATAGTACATCACAGCTTTTGAAATCAGATTATGGTGATTATCACTGTTCCTTACTGAAGTGAAAGTCATCCTGACATTATCTTATGCTGCTGAGTAAATGTTGCCTTGGTGTGGGTGGGGAAGAACAGGTGTGGGCAGCACTTCCCACTCATTTTACAGGTAGAGCAAACACTGCCCTGCTTTCCCTTTTAATGGTCTGTACACTGAAAGGTTTCACCCGGCATCCCTAGGCAGAGGCAGCTCAGCTTTGCACAACAATCCTATGCCCTATGCAGTCCATTTCATATGAAAGGGGCAATAAACCAGTTTACTGTAATAACCATAAGAATACCAGAAATGTATCTTGGTTTACAAGTTTCTATTTTTATCAGCTCTCACTGGATACTTATGAACTGCAATCAAAATAAATCAGCATGATTGTCACATCTTAGTGTGTGAAAGTTAACTTGTCAGCAGCATGGTCAGTCTATATGTGTCTTATGAATTCATGCGTGAGTTGTTTTTTACTGCAAAACACTGAGCATATGATACGTGTGTGATATGATGAGTCTCTGTTCTTTCTGCTTCATCTACTGTTTTACATGCTGTTATCTTGAAACAGCTGAAGTAAGAGTTTTCAGATACAGATAAACTGCCTGAAAAATGTTTGAAGGGTTTGGGGTTTTGGGTTTGGGTTTTTTTATTTGGTTGGGTTTTTTATAATTTTGGAGTTTACAGTGAGTCAAGAGCTGATATTATTAGACCAAGAAATATTAAATATTTTTAGATGTAATATAAAGATAAGTTTGTAGAGATTGACTTAAAAACTTACTGACACTTTCAACTGGCATTTTAGAGTGGCATAATGGATACCTTGCCTAGGAAGCTTCCATTATCTTTTCTGACATGTACCTCCTCTATTCAGCTCCATACATTTGTCCAAACTAGGAAAATGTCATAAGCAATAGCATGCTAATGTAAAGGTATGGATTCAGTTAAAGTTGGTGTAATATTTGTATGAAAAGATGTGCAAAGAATCTACTCACTGATTTAGTCATCAAAAACATAGTTCACTGAATTTTAATGATGAGCATTTTTCACAAGCAAGTATAAAAAAAATAGGTTTTAAGTATTTAATTCTTCTTGAATGGCTAAGGAACTATACTTTTGCAACCCTCTGACCTGCTTTACTGTGAGTGAGATATTTGCCATTTTAGCACCGGAATGACTGGCAAGTTGGGTGATGAGTCTTGCTGTTCATTCCTCACTTCTGCTATTTATCATAGATTTTAATGGCTTGCAGTAGGTTTATCTGGGCTTCTCTACCACAGCAACATTTTCAGTGTCTGTGAGTTGCAGTTTGCTCTGTGATTAGGAGCACAGAGGAGAGTAAGATTAGCTCTATTTTGTACTATATTCACTTTCATACTGGCATCAGCTTAAATCCACTCAATCACTTGATTTCCACTAGCACAGATGTGGTGGAAAGCAACAGTTAATATCAAGAATGTTAGTATCTGGAAAAAGACTGAAGTGGAAGAGGAATTCCTAATGGGCAGTTGAAATGTAAGTCTTACAAGACTTACGTCTGCATAGCAGAAAACTACCAGCTGATTCTGACCATGGCTAACTGGGAGCAGTTGGAAATGCCTTTTAGAGTTTTGGATTGCCAATGAACAAAACCCTATGCCTTTCTTAAGAAATGGTGCAATCATCTTTCCTTACAGACTTTCTTCCTTCACCTGACAGAAACATGCTGCTTGCCACCAAAACCAATACACTCCTACTTCATGAAATAGCAAAGGAGAAAAGTTTTACAAACCAATTCTATAGTGTAAAGAATCACCATTACTGGAACAGATCTAGCTTCAAAGTGGGCTTTTCTTTCTGTGGGGGTGAGTGACCTCCAGAAGTCCCTTCTAACTGAAAATGACCTTTGTTTGTAAATTTGTTGTTCAAATTAGCTTCTGTATTCTTTGTAATTATCTGACTTTACTTATACTCTGACGAAAGCATGGCCTGAAAGTATAGCCCCAGATCAATGACTGCCATCTGGTTTGACAAGACATCCTGGTTTTCCTCAGCATGTTGTCAATTGTGCCCTGAAATGCTGTTTTATAGCCAGTGCACTGTAGTATTTCACTCAACTTCAATATGCAGCCATGTGGTAAAAAGTAGCTGACACAGGTTAAGTGCACTGTGCAAACATTGTTAAAAGCTGACTTAAAAAAAACATTAATTGAGTTCAGCTGTATTTACTTCTGTTTTTTGTGTTTACTGCCCTTTTTCTGCAGCTGAGGTTTGTTTACTCACAACCCTCTTTCCTTAATGGGCTTTTCCAAGTGAGAAGTGAAATCTCTTTCATGCAAAGTCTGTGTTAGAAACCACTTTACATAAGGAAATAAAACAAACCATACACAGTAGAAATTTGAAGAGTAGGTTTAAGTGCATTCCTTACATACATGTGTTTTTCAAGCACTGGGGCAAGATGATTACATGACTCTCAGTTGGTGAAGACAGGGCTTTCTGTGGTGGGGTGGGGAATCAATCTAGTCAGAAATTTAGAGTCCTAATTGCAATGGAAATGTTGCTAGCAAGAAGATTACTGTGCTACTGGATGACTGTATTTGTGTATGAAATCCTTTTTTTTTTCAGGTAAGATGATGAGCCTACTCTTCCCAGATCTAAAACAGACAAATGTCAGTCTTAACAAGGCTCCAGCTCAGCAACAGCTATACCAAAATGCTAAGTTGACAAACAGTGGAATATCCTTTTCCACATTATATTCATGGAGCAGTAAAGTAAAACCTGGCAGAACAAAGAAGCCAGATATCAGTGCAAAGACATATAAACCTGAGATTGTCACTGAGAAAGGAGAAGCTTTTGGTGGGAAAGGGAACAGAAGGTCAACATTTGTTTCAAGAGGGACCCAGAATTTTTGTGAGAATAGTAAAGTCAGATGAAGGACTGTGCACTCAAAGAATTTCCTGGTTCATATAAGAAGCCATGAACTGCTGAGGGATGCTTCGCTACATCCCCAAAATATTGCAACCCTAGTCCACAGAGCTGTCTCAGACTGGTGAGGAAACAGAGGCAGCAAGACAGCTCTAAGTTTATTAAGCAAAAGCAACATATTTAGACCTCCACGCAAATAAAGTCTTTGATTTTCTGTGTTTGTCATGCACGTACCTCATGCTCCTAAAGAGCAGTGAAGTAAAACATAAACCATAGAGTGTAGACCTTGCTGATATATTGGGGAAGATGTCAGAGAGAGAGCCTGCTTCTGGACCACTTAAATGCTCAAAGCCAGGAGCAGAATCTGATTCAGCAAACTTGGAGAATCTGGTGAATTCCCATCTAAGAAGCTTATTTACATGAGAACCTACATTTTACTGAGTTGGATGAAGATTAGTATATGCTGTGAATGGGCGTGACTTCTGCCTTCCCATACATTCTGCTGTTGACATAGATTTAACAGTTTAACTTCAGAAGAGACCACTGGATCAGTTGTTTTAATTGCCTCTATGTTACAGTTTATGAAGGATTGTTCAAGTTCTTTACAACCATCTTCAAATTCACCTCTACAAAGCTGTTCAGTTTTCCAACACTGAAAATGTGTATGACAATTGCTGCAAAAGAACAGAAGATCAGAGTCCCAGTCGCCTCCACTGGGAGGAAGTTGGTTGGGTCAGGTATTCCCAGGATTTCCACAATGCTGAGTCGTATAATTGTACACCACATTGGAGAGAGGAAGGTGGGAAAAGCACAAGAGTTCGAAAAATTTTCTTGCATCAGTCAAGACAGTCTTGAACAAGATATACTCTGGAAGCCATTTCAGGACATGAGCCAACTCTGCTCAGTTAGTCATTGCTGACCTTGGCCAATCTCTGATACTTCAGAGAAGGTTGCTGTTATGCTGGAAGCCAAACTGTGCACTGGGATAACTTAACATTCTTGGTGCTTCCAGGTGACTGGCTACAGTCTAAAACACAGAGATTTAGTTGTGCATCTTGCCTGACAGGAGAATTGCTAATGGGCAGAAGCTGAAATGTTCTTGACTCAAATAGGGAGAGCTATGAAGGAAGTAAGAAGTGATTAGCAAAATTTACTAGACAGATGGGCTTGCAGTCCCATGTAGAGAAGGCCAAGGAATTTCTCAAGTCAAAGGCTATCAACTGATGCATCTTCTCTGTGCTGGGTCTTGATATAAGTCATGCATCCTTTGCTGATCTGCATATTTTCAGCTTAATTCTTTAATTGATCTGCCTCAGGTACTCTGTCAGTTACAGCAGCACAACAGCATATATAACTTAGCACCAGTTCTAGGCTACACATATGACTTCCTCCTTGATATGGTATTTCAAAACAAGATCATAACTGAGATAATTAAGCTTCCTGTTTCCAAGCCTGCATAGTTGTCCTTTTTGTCATTGCCCTTTGTAGAACTTGACTAGTCCTTGGATTTTCCCTGCCTGCCTGAGATGGAAGACAGGATTGATGTTAAGAAAAACATCTCATTTAGGTTATGGGAGGAATAGTTCACCAGGATGGAAAAGAGCTGTTTACAAAGTCAATAGTGGCATAGAAACAAAGGTATAAAGTGACTCTGTGCTGAATGCAGTGTAGAGGTTAGGCTTCTTGAGAGTATGAGTAGGGAGGCTCTGAAGAAGCTTTTCAGTGGAAGTGGTAGAGCAAAACCCAAAATTGTTTACAGCAAGAGTGCAATGAGTTTATAGGAGGGATTGTACAACTTGGGTCTTGTGATATCGGGGACATGCTAATCATAAGACCTCCTCCAGTTCTGTGTTCCTGTCTTAAAGAGCACACAAACCCTTTTTACACCAAGCTGAGGTCTATACCTGTGAGAACACCAGCTTTCCTGGAGTTGTAACTTTTGAGACAGTTTCACACCCAGTAAGTGTTGCCTGTATTAATTTTCCTTCATAACCCCCTTTAATAAACAAGAGTAACAAGCTGCAGTTATCCACTACTGACTTCCTACTCAGAGACTCTGATTGCTTAGTCCTATAAACAAAAAAAAAAAACTGTTTTGCCCTTGGTGTCTGGCCAGACACTTGTTCAAAGCTGGGTTTTTCCCAGGAGAACAAGAACATGTGCACTGCTTTGATATATATTGAAACCTTACCTGTCATGAGAAACAGCTTTCATCTTGCAGTGTCATGAAGTGAATGCTCTAGTAAAGGGGCCTGCTGCTGGTTTAGAAACCAGAAGCCTCACAGCATGAGTAAGGAACAAGGTAAACTGTTCTTTGGTCCTACGTGGTGACTGCTGTGAGCTAGTCATTCCCATGTGTAGGTATGTGCTCAGGCTTGCTCCACATCAGCCTTTCCCTTCATAGCTGTCTGACAGCAGGAGCACTCGTGCAGAGGATGGGTACGAGTTACTGCCCTGCCTGCTGCTCCAATTCTGCAAGCATTGGCCAGCTGACCTGTGTGTGTGTGTGCTGTTTGCAGGCACAACATGGCACAGCTTTTTGCAGAACTGGGCTTTGTGCCACGAAGATAGGCTGTGTGAAGAGCAGCTACAAAAGCCTTTGAAACAAACTCTGCTAGCCAGTCTCTGGGGGCAAAAGTGACAGATCCTGGTTTAAACCCCTCCTTGTCACTATGATTGTCTCTGAAAGGCTTTTAAGTACTTAATTAAATAAAAAAATCCACAGGGAGCTAAGAGAAACAAGACTGGAATGAGTTAGGGAACCTGGCTTGTATTTTCAGCCAAATTCTTTGAATTTTTCCGCTTTGATAGATTTAATTTGAATTTTTATTAGTGCTTTAACAGGATACAGTGTCTTTTAAAAACCCACTTTTGTTCATGAAAACAGAGGTTCCTCCTCTGGCTTTTCGAAGGCTGGGACAACAGGATAAGGTTGTGCTTGTTTTCCTCCAAAAACTAGTAACTGGAGACCTCAGTGCTGCAAGCTGCTTTGTACAAGCAGGTGTGACATATTTACAGAAGCCCTCTGAGGTACAGCAGACTGTACTACAGCAAATATACTTGAACACAGGGAGGTACTTACCTACTTTTATAAAGAGTCTGCCCAAACAGTGGGCCATACACACCAGCATCACAGTACTATGCTTATTTGAACTTCTAACTTTGGGAAACAGTTGCTGCTAAAAGCAGCAGCAAAATAGCTGACTATGTTCCTGCAAAGGTAGGCGTAACTGCATTAAAAACTCAGACAGCTGCTCTCAAAAGGAACAAGGTGGCCTATTTTGGCCCTGTTTTCTATCCTGGGTATAGTTCACATAAGAAGACTCAAGTTAGGGACTACTTTTTTGTACTGAACTTAGCTATTGGTCACCTGATCTATTTTGTAAGAAGCATAGGATTTTCCGAGAAGGGGATTTAATTAGCTGACTTCAAGGCTTTGTAAGCTAGTGAAGCATCAACACAGTATCTCCCATCTGAGAATCTCAAAATGTTTTCCAAGTGTGTGTAAACACTACCATACTATTTTACTGATGGAGAAGGCAAGCATGTACCTTAAAAAAAGCAGACTGAAGGACACTGAAGTAAAAGCCAAATCTCTTGAGGTTTCACTACCATCCCCATAGAACTAGTTTTACTACCTTTGCATGGCAAACTAAGTGTGAGTGAGCTGCAAGAGCATGGCTGCCCCACGAGGGGCCGTGAACCAGGACCGCAGGGCAACCTAAGCACCATGCCCTCCCCAGCAGGGCACAGACCTGTGGTGCCTAAGCAGGACCAGGGCTGGTGACACAATCTCCCAACAACCCCTCACCAGCCCGGGTGACAAGTCAGGTCCAAGACTCACCCAGGGGATCCGGTTAGGCACAGCCAGCCAGGCCTGGAGACAGGGCAATCCATAGCATGGGCCCACGGTCTAGCCAGGAAAAGCAGTAAGTCAGGATGGCAGGGGACAGGGCTGGGCACAGACCTACCTACAGCTCAGCTCAGGCAAGGCTTGGGTGTCTAGGCATGAGCTTAAAAGGGGCTCCCAGGCCCACGGGCAGAGGGTGCACTGGTGGGGTCACCAATGAGGCTGGTCAGGGCAGCTAGAGCCTACTGTTGCACATAATGCCCTGGCAATGAGGAGTCCATTGCCATCCGTAAAGCATCCTGTGTTCATTATTACTGGTTTTAATCGCAATCATCTTTGTACAAGACTGGGACATCTCCTGTGACTCCTATTCTTACAGCAGCCACTTCTGCAGTAGCTATGCTCCTTCTGCTTTAACTGTTGTATTTAAGTACAGCTCTGCATGTTGCTATTTTTAAGTATCAAAGGGGTTTTTTTGCAATAGGGAAGCAGAGATGCACAGAGCTATTATATTCATACTCAAATGTAACTGTCCATTAACAAAAATTAAAAATCACTTTAACTTCCAGTTGCTCTTCAGTGCACAGCATCACATTTTTTTTTTCCTCAGGAAAGCAGGAACAGTCTGAGATCCAAGCAGGGATTTGGGAAACTCTGAGCAGAAATACAACCAACTTGATCCCTGTACCCACTCAGATGGATTTTTCTCCCTGAAAATATGAAGTAATCAAGAAACAAAAGTTGTCCCAGTTTCTCTATAGTTAAGCTCTGCTGAGCTGACCACAGTGCTGCTGGCAGATCGTATCTCAAATTAGGTGGATTGGTTACATGCTTTAGTGACCTATTCACTTCTCTCTTTTTCAAAAAACTTGGTTAAATCTAACGAGATGCCATCTCAGGGCTGCTTCCAACAGCTACACAGCATGACATTGCAACTTTGCTACTTCTCACAACGTAGCAGACCAGAAGAGTGGTAGTGCTGATAACACAACAGCAAGCGGTAGAAACCTTTCTTGCACTAGTTCTGCCTTTACTGAACAACCATGCTCAGGCAAGGCCTTTTACCTTAAAGAGAGTGTTATACAAGGTATCATGGTATGGAGCCAAGTGATTTTCGGTTGAATAAATCATCAGCTCAAGTACTACAGAAAAACCTAATACCAAACAGAATAATGGAGAATTATAAACAAGACCTCATAATAAGATCCCATCATTTGCAGAAAAAAAACATGGCAAAATGGAGGAACAATGCAACTGCTATTAAAAAAAGACAATGACAGATGTTAACTATGATACTTTCTGCCCCCCCCCCCCAAAAAACCCAAACCAAGAATAGACTGCTAAAAATCTGCAGCATGTTTTACTAAGCAGCCCTGAGGATGTGAACAGAAAATAGTTTCATAGCTAAGCAAATTGTATTGCTATTCAGTTATTTAACAAGTCCTGACTGTTGGGCACATAACCCTGGCAGGGCTTACTGTGTGTCTCAAATAGCACCAGGATTTTGATGGGGGTCTCTAATCAGGAATTTGTTAGCAAATTAGTAAAGGCTTCTTTGTATGCTAGACTAACAGTTTTCCGTCCTATTTTCTGTCTGGTGCCTCTTCTCTCCCCCTTCCCTTGTCTGCATATTTCATATTTCATATTTCTCTTGAGCAGTATGTGCCAACAGCCACAGAAAAAGCAAAAAATAAAACGACAACATATTTGTTAACATTTTAACCTACATAACATCAACTTAGCCAGAGTACCGCTGCCTGTTGATATCTCCAATAATCCCTTTTTGCTGGTAAGTCTATAAAGGCTTTATTTTACAAATACAGACAACTGAGTATTTTATGCTATTTGACTAAGGTGCCATTTCAAGTCAAACTCTACAAATACAATCAGACAAGCTGTCTGATGCCTAAGCACTGTGCTCTGTCCAGGGGTGTTGGGTGTGTGTGAGGGCTGCTTCTGAATGCCATGAGAACAACAGCTTGAGTTGCTTCTTGTAGGAAACATTGAGGGAAAAAACAGTACTGCTGAGAGATCTGTTTTTCTTTCTTCTTTAAAAAAAAAATTATTTGCTGTGCACTATCAGCTTGTGTGCATTTTGTAACAGAGAGACTTTGAATCCGGCTCTAGTGTTCTTATACTTAATGACACCTAGCCCTTGTCAAACAGGCATAACAGTGGTACCTTCCATTGCTATTGACATGAGGGAGGCTTGTATATTACCTGTCATTTACATGTTGAAACACCAGATTGCTAAGTGGTTCCACCTGTTTCATCAGGAATTAAATTATAATGTCCTCTTCTTGGTGCAAAATCCTGTATTACTGCAACTCTTGCATTCTTCTACTGGCAGAAGCTCAGTTTTCAGCTCCTTAATTCAGATTTTCACATCACATTTGGAAACTTCTCTTCAGACCTTTACAGCCACATTTGGAACACATCACAAGACTCTGCCGGTAACATGGGCATTTAGTTTTACTGTCTCAGCAAGAGGTATATTATTTTGAAATCCAGTTCTTAGTGGGAGTATGAAGGAAGGAGGGATGAAATGTCAGTATTTCAAGGGCTGTTACAAAACTTAGAGTAAAGGATAACAAGACAGAAGTCTTACAAGGCCAAGAACATCACATGACTCAAGACAGCATGTGCACATGACAAAGGACTTCTTTTAAATTCAGCTTTTCTCCAGATTTTGCTGAGCAATGGCATCTATGGCTTTCCATGTATACATAGAGCTAAATCCTGAGGGGCACCAAGCTCTTGCAAGTCCCTTTATGTTCAGTGAAGCTGCAAAAACTGAACAGTTTCCAGGACTAGATCTATACACTTAATAGTTCTACTGACTTTAGTTATGCATGTCCTGTGCTGGCTTACAAGACTTGCAAGTTTGTAATTTTTTCCACCTGAAAAAAGCAAAGGTTGCAAGCACAGTTTTGCTTATATGCCTTCCTATAAGCTCTCTGATGTCTATCAAAGGAATTAAACAGAAAATAAAATTTTGCAAATCCTCCTATTAAAAATTAATTTGTAATTGGTGAGTCACTAAGGTTCCTTTTTTCATGTCAGTAGATATTAATTAGAATTCTATCTATTTGTACATGATTTCTAGATAAAATGGATACTCTGTCGAAGAACACAAACATGGCATTTTGAAATGTGTTGCCTGAGTAAAAGCTGAAGGAGGATCATTGGATACTGTGGATGAAGCATTAGAGTTTTGCCTCATTTAATGTTAGGGACTGCTCATGGACTATATATTATGCATCCCAAATGGAGGTGACATAGAAATGACAGTGGTTTTGATCCTTGGCATTATGATTTTTATTCTTTATGCAATCTTCTTCATGCTCTTCAAGGAACAAAAGATACTGGCTGATCCACTGATTTTGGAAAAAATCATAAAATGGGGAGAGAACGTGTCTACAACATAACAGCCTACTCAAGAAGTGGACCCACTGACTTCCTCCTTCCATTTATTCAGTACCTATCCAAAGGCAAGCTTCACTGGATACTCCCTAGGTCTTATAGTGGAAGTGACAGTGAACACCAGGTTCTTATTCATACTGTTGAGTTTGGTAAGATTTTGCAATGTTTCCCCCACATCTCTTCCCTCTGTGATTCCCATGTAAACACAAACCACACTCATATAAGCACGGACATGCAGGAGGTGGCCTGATCCAGTTCCTCTTCTCTGGCTGACCAATCCTGAAGGTCAATAGTGAAACATACACATGCCCTCACTCAGGTATCTTACGTGTACATTCACATTCACAGTCCTTTTCAGGTCATGTACAAAATTTTCCACATCCTGTTCACTGACCTTAACCCTGAATCAGATCCTAGTCAGCAGCTTGCAGTCCTGAGGCCTTTGATCATTCTTGTTGCCCTTTTCAGCGTGAAACGGTGAGAGCAGCCAACAGTGTTCAAGTGGCAATAACAGCTTGAACTCACACACTAATAAAATAATGTTCTCATTAGTACCAGTAAAGTAATACTAAACTGGTATTTGTTAGGGCAAAACATCAATGATTAAAAAAGTGGTTTAGAGTTGATATTGTAGCCCTGGTTTAGGAGTGCATTAAAAACATGCGTCACTAATTTTCAATGTGTGAATAAAAACCTCTCATCTTTACAGTAGGGCATACTGAAAGTACTAAAGTGTTTAATGTATTTCAGTGCCACTGAAGCCCATGTGAATCACTGAGGCACTTAAACCACGTTTGCTAAACTGGAGTCTTCTGACTAAACATCTTACTGCATCTGTCCTCTATCAGGCATGCACATTTTCAGTCACAGAGATTACTTCAACATATTTGGGGCTGGCCAACAATTTTCATTGACCTACATAAGTAAACCAGAAAACTAACTCTTAATATGGAAGTATGGTATTTTTTCTAAACCCTATTAATTATTTTTAACAAGACTGTAAATATGCCAGTCACTCTGAGACCTGTGGTTCCCAGGATTGTTTAAGAACAATTGATGCTATGTTTCATCATACAATTCCAAAAAGATGAGTAATGGAAACATTTCTGCCTGAGTATGTCCTCATTTTGCATTAATTGTCTTTTATTTACTATAAGTATTAAGCCAAGTCATAAAGCAGTATCTGAGCTGGAAAACTGGCATCCAATGACACATAACATGCTCACCAAAACAAGTAAGTGTCTATGTACAGAATAATTTTGTTCTGCCAGCATTCCAACCAGTTTGCTTCCCACTCAATAGTTTTGTGGATATGTCCTACAAAAGCTGAAATGCTTCTCTTTTTTTTTTATTAATATCATATCACTGGAAACAAGTGCTTTGATTACATTTAGGAAAATGTCTATTTAACTCTGTCAAGGAACTGCTGAAAGGTTGGCATGGTTCAGTGACTGAAAAAATGTGACTACTGGAGTGTAGCCTAAAAGCAGAAGTTCATATAGCACTTCCCCTTTTACTTTGCTGTTTTGATGTTATCTAATAATTTACATTCCCAGAAGGACAAGCTCTATAGCTCCACACAGTGTTTATTTACAAACGTCAAACCTCTAAAGAGGCCACCAGATAGTTAATTAGAGATTTTTCTAAATGTGGATAAAGTCAACCAACTCTCTAGATTTTTTCCAGTGCTTGCTTCTTTAATGGGTTTATTTTTTCTGATAGGTATTTAATATTTGTAAGGTCCACCTAAGAATATAACTGATAGTCTTCACAATTCTTGTGTGTGTATATATTACCAGCTAGTCCTGATGTTGCATCTTTTGCCCCTTCAGATCTTCAGCTGACATTAACTACAAGCTTCTGTTTGACAAACAGCCTCAAATTTGTCTCCTTAACTAATTTACACACGTTAACGACTTGGTGAGACACATATTATTAGCAAGATTTTAACAAGAAAGACTTAGGTGACTTCCTAGACACCACACGGATGTCCCTGCATGGTCTCAGACTGAAAGTCAGAACTCTTGGCATATAATTGTCCTCAATGCTCTGAGCCTCCTGAGTGGAAAACATACTTTGATGTGCAAGGGACAGGCATGAAGAAGAGCAATTTACTCATAAATGCAGTAATGAAAAGACTCTACTTTATGCTGATGATATTCTTGCACTGAATGGGTTACCATTTAATCAGTGATGATTTGGAATGTGCAATCCATGTTTTTATGTAATTCACCAAGAGATAAATGATTTCTGAGTTTTGTCCTGCAAGTGGGAGATATTTTAAGCCACAAGAGATAGACCATTAACAAATAGACACACACACACACACCCCGAGTTAAAAAATAATTTCTTTTGGATTGGACTTGAACAGGAAAGAGCTCAAAATATGATGCCTTCTCTGACAGTGACAATTTCAGTTGTACTTGCAGCTGTATTTTAGGGATGTTGGGACAGCTCCACCTCAGTATCAACTTGGCTGAATCTGACACAAGGCCCTTCCAAAAAAAAGCTAATTTTTTTTCAGTGTAGTCACTGATCACAAAGACCTAAAACCTGAACTGATCACCTGTTTCTTTCAGACACAGCCAGGTCAGTATAGACAGAGATGAGTTCCTAAGGGGAAAAGAGATGGAAACTGGAATATCTTTGCCCAGGGTGCTCTATGGTTGTAACACACAAACTGATAGGAAACCAGGGTCTTGAAACAAGTGTGTAATTCGTTTGTGTAGCACTTCATGGATGTTCACTTACAGCACTCTGTGTTTGTTTCCAAGCAGCTTGGGAATAAAACTTCAAAGTTCAGATGATGATCCGCTAGCAAAATACTTTAAAAGAACTAGCTCAACTGTATAAATACGTTATCAAAATAAAGCGGAATTGCTACAGGTCTCTTTGCTTACCAAATAAAAGCCTGCAGAGGGCACTGCTAATGCTATAGCCACCTTAATACACTGCCAGAGGTTATTTAATATGCATCTCAGTCCAGACAAGTGCCTACAATGAAGACACACAAAAGATGAAATTAAGGTTAATATCCACTAATCATAGACAAGAATATCCCTCTGTTTTCTTCTTTTCTTTTACTTTGTCCCTTGTATCTGCTCAAGAAGATACTTGCAAATGTGTTTTGCACCTTGACGCCTGTAAGTCAGGATCCTGTTTCTTAGCTAGAGATGGTGTCACAGGCTGCAGATGATGTCCAACAGTCTACCAGATCAGATTCCTGCCTCCAACATGCATATTTTCCTTCACGGTTCATCTTCAGACTGAAAACTTTTTCAAATTCAACAGGGAAGTCAGGGCATGATCTATTACAGGTAACACTGTATCTATAACAGAAGTGTTATGGATAACATGTATCAATATAATATGCATAGCAATATAATTCAAGTGCACTTCTGTGAGTTTCAGATGATACAACACAGCAAATGTTAACAAAATTCCAGAAACACCTAGTAAAGGCAATAATTTAAATGTATAACACACAAGTCTAGGTCATCCTGTCTACCAATGCTTCCATATGCAAGAGCTCCTGACTCTCTATTTTGTCCACAATTCCCATATGCATGTAATATACCGTAACCACACTGTGTACCCCATACTTAAGGTAGAGGGTGTTATGTGTTAAAAACATGCAGCCATCACCCCATAAAAGCTTAATTAATTTCTTTCCACACATGGCAGCTTGCACAGTTCTTCAGTCAGTTTGTTTACAGTGCACAGAAAATGTTTTTCCAGCACTGCTTTATACTGAAAATGAAGTTAGAAAATGCATACAAAGAGTCATTTAGCTCATTCTACAATCACTTTTTCATCTTGGAAACCCATATATTGTTTGTTTATAGCCTCTTTATTGATCAGAGGTGAACCAATCCAATGAAATCATCTGCAGTTCAGAATGTTGGTGTTTTCCTTAAGAGGCTGCATTGCATGTTCCAGAATCCAAAAGAATAACTTACTTCCTAAAGCCAAGACTTTAAAAATGATCTGTAATTCTGGACTTTTCAGCTTCCTACTATCGATTTTCAAACACCTTCAAGGAATGCAATTCTCTAGACATATTCAGAAACCACAATGTCTTTTGGCAAAGTAATTGTGTGCACAAAGCAAATACTTCAGTGGTAGGCTACTCATGAAACTAAGAGCATATTCATCAGTCACTGAAACCCAGATAATAAAGTCTGAAAGAAGATAGTGTATTTCTAAGGACATTTTCACTGATGTAGAAAATTTTTTTAAAAAATAACCTCTTACTGAATTTATAGCAGTTATGAAAACCAAACTGAAGTCCACAGGATTGTTTCTATATGGATTTTATTCCAAAGAACCCAGATCTTCTGCAAATGTTGTGATAGCTAAGTTCAATCTGATAGCCCATGGTTTTGGCACATGTATTTATTAACACTGACAATGATTAATCCATTAAGTGATATGGGTTGCTTCCAGGACTTTCAAATCTTTTTCTCCCTTCATATTTGGCTTTATATATTTTGTATGGCTGTTAATGTTTGGATAAGAGCTGCTTTGATTTCCCTTCCTATTTTCTCAGAGACAAGTAAACATAAGAAAGTATTCTGGGCCCAAATGTATTCAATTTCTAACCTAACTAAAACATAACATTGACTTTATTGTAGTATTTGTATACATATGTATTTCCACTTCAAATTTCACTAGCAAATTTACTAATTTACTTGAAAATTTTAAGTTTGGTTCTTGAATGCTTGGTGAAAGCTACTTCTGAATAATATGTACATTTCCAAAATTCAGTATAAAAATCTGTCAGTTGTTCAGTTAATCCACTGAAAAACTCCTGAGAGACATTATTGCAAAACTCTATTGGAAAACTCTGGAAATGTGAGTTCTAACACTACTGGTTTATACTGCTGGTTAGTTACATGAATTGTCGAGTGAGAAAATGAAAACAGTACTGTGTGACTTGTGTGAAATGACATACGACTATAAAATGGATGATGAGTATTTACAGGAAATTAGAGAATGATCTGAAACCAATGATTATTAACTGCATAAACTTACAAATTATCAAACAGTAAATAGTTGCCAAATTATTTTGTGACCATTTGTGAATAACTGCTGGGGGAAAACAGGTGGAATGTATCCGATTAATTTTATTACTTGTACTTTGCTCAGAATCGGGTTTTCATTTTATTTAACCATAGCTGGGTGTAAAAATAAAAAATAACTTGACAGAAAGTGACTATAAACTTAATGATTAATCCAAAAGAACTGTAACGGTCTATTCCAGAATGATTGTTTTGTGTGGTACAATGATGGAGTCTACCTACTGTAAATGAGTATTGTCCCAGTATTTCAGGTCATATACTGTATATAAGCACTGATTCCTGACTTTGATTTTGCAGTAACAAAATGTTACTTACCCTTCTTTTTAACGGTCTCTTCAAAGGAATACTCCTTCCATCTCTCTTGGCTGAATTCAGAAAACATCTGCAATAATCAGAGTGATTTTTCTCTGTGCTTTAGTAGAACTCATGGCTTTGCAGCTGACTAGACTTAGCATTCAATCCACTGTTTCTGTTTTTTTTTTTTTAATTTTCCTTTTAAAATACGTAAGATTTTCTTGTGGTGTTATAGCATGTTACAGCAAGTAACTTCCCTTTTACTGTTTTTTTTTTTTTTAATTTCTGATATTAATACTTTGATATTTCCTTAGATTTCATGTTTATGGATGCCAACAACCATTATATTTCACCCCTGAAATCATCTCTGTGGATGGCTTATAGGAAAATTATTTGAATATTTGCCCTACCTTGTTCCACTTATGTGGATCTATTCTCAGTGAAAAAGTCCATTTTTCATGGGTCAAAGGATGACTAATGAAATAGGCAGTTTAAATAACAGGCTTATCTATGACAACCTTCACATTTCAGCAGCAGAAATCTGCAAGGTGAAGGACTCATTTGTTCCATAACCAGTTCTAAGAATTCAAGATGACTTTAAATAAAGATATTTTGATGTACATAACACAGATGTTCACACATTGCCACACACCTTCTGTGGCTTATGTGACATATTGCCTGCATCTGTAAGCAGCATGGCAAAAATGTCATGCCACTGACTATGACCATGCTTCACTAACAGTCTAATTTTTTTTTGGCTTTGAGCTACATTGCTGGTAGTGATAATAGTGGAGGGATGGATTTTTTTTTTTTCAATTTTACATACAAGGACTGACCTTCCATAATTGTTCATGCAACAGCTGCAGATACAACATCAGGTGAGAGCTAGCTGCACAATCTAAATGACAGTTCATGGCAATAGCTGCAATCAACGCCAGAGTCTTAACAGTGGCAACTGTGCACAATACCAACCCTCCTGCAACATTTTCATCTTGGATCTACTTTTGCCACCAGCAGTATCCTCTCCTTCCTTTCACTGGCCTGCTAATATCAGGACTTACAGATCTAGGCTTATGATATTTCAATGCCCCCGGATGTTCCCACAGCTCTGCATGAGCGCTTCGTTTTCAGGACACAGATACCTCAAGAGCTCAGTTTCCAAAACAACATGACTGTCACCGAGTCAGCAGCTGCAAGTAACTCTTGTCTTCAACTAGGTGAACTTGATGACAACTGACAGCTGGACCTCTGTGCATAAATGGCTTTCACAGTTCTGCTGAGCTTTGTTATCAGTCTTGCTGCTATATCCTGTAATTTTGCCTTGGTAGCCACTGCCAGATCTGTTCAAGAAACTCTGTGAGCTTGGTGCCCTGCATGCATTTCATTTCTATGCAACTTTTGTGTCCCAGGGTATTACGAGTTACATTCCCATACTGCAACAGTGGGAAATGTGCTTATGTTTTTGTACTCAAGTACAAACAGCCTATGATTAAAAAAAGTCCATTATTACCAAATTACTATCCTAAGCATCTAAGTATGTTCTTGATTCGGCCCCCAAAAATGTACCAAAAATGACATAGTTTAGGTCATATTCCTGTCACTGATGTGAGAATTTTGACAGTCACAGTTTAGGTCATATTCCTGTCACTGATGTGAGAATTTTGACAGTCACACTTTTGAAGAAACACTGCACTATGATTATTTCCAATTTCCAATTATGTGCCTCACACCTCTCCACAGGGAAAGCAACAATAGCAGCAATGCAAACATTACAAAGACTTCAGTCCATTTACTTTTTGCACAATGTACAGTTACAACAAAATCCTGCAGTGTAGTTGCTATTAACAGCAGTAGCTGTTGCCTTCATTAATGGAGCTCTCAGCACACAACCTGGCATTGTTCTGCAGGAACAGCACGAAATGGAAGCATGTTTACCTCTTATGCGTACACATGTATTAGGATGCTGTAGCATTAACTAAGGAAGCTACAAAGTAGTATGAAAGACATGCAGGTCCCTTATGAATTACTTCATGGATTTTCTTTGAGAAATTTATCTGTACTTTCATCAAGATGAACTGGGCAAAATCTGATTAATCCAGAAAAAGGAAGATTCTAAAAGTCCTACCTATTCTTCAGGATATATTATGCCATTTTTTTGTAATATGAGGAACAGAAGGTGTGCAAATGAGATGCTGCTACACTCCTGAATATTACTTCCATTTCTTAGTTTAGAAGGCTAGCTATCAAAAAGCAGGCCAAAAAGGGTTCAGAGGAGAGACTATAGCAAGGAGGGTGTTTGTAGCAGAAGTGCTGATTGGCATCCATCTGGCAGCAGGGGATTTGATGGTAAGGCATTTCAAGTTGCCCACTTAAAAGTCCAGGGTAAGAAATACCTCGGTATTTTGCTCCTTTACTATATTTTCAAGGTATATTACAGTTTTGTCTGGATTGTAATACATACATCTTTATAACTCACTTCTCATTTTGTGTTTGTGTTCAGACAGAACTATTTCAGCTGGAATGTGATCTTTATATGGTAACAACAAAAATTTTTAGCATAAAGATGTTAGGAGAGAGCAGGCCTTAGGTGTGGGGAGAGACCATGTTCTTTGAAGGGAACTGGGTAATTTGCATTCAGTGAGACCCATTTCAGGGTAGCTCACTCCAGAGGAACTCCTCTAACAAGCAGCGCTGGGAAACTGGTTCAGTAAACTTTCCTGATTTCTACCAGTAGCTATTCTTTCCAATACAGGCACCGCCCTTGCAATGGTGTGGAATTCTACCCTTAGTTTTCTTCCACCTCCTTTCGTTTTCCAGTTACAAGAGAAGACTAATGAGCCTCATTCACTACATCTAAAGTTACAGCTTTAGTTTCTGGTTTTCATCCTTCGTAGCACGTGCTCCTGCTCTCTCATTAGTGTGCGAATAACAGCATTTTAGCCAGCATGGAAACAAGATTAAGGAACAGGTCTTGGATGGAAAGTAAACTAGCAGGAAGAAAAAAAAAAAAGGGTTTTTTCGGTTAATTACATCCTTATTCATTTAGATTCTTGATCCAACTCATCTCTTGGGAGAAACATTTGTGGCAGCACCTGGCAGAAGCTTGACGCCAAAACCATGATGCCGCACACAGGCTGTGTGAGCGACTGTTCCCCGCCCTCACCTTGTCCTCAGAACAGGGCCTCGACAGCAACGCCTGTCCTCACAGCTCCTTCTCACTCAGACTTTTCTGTATCACCTACAGCAGCCCTCCCTGGCACCCCTCTGCCAGTCAACGACCTCTTCATCTCCCAGGCCGCCGGCTGGGTGTAGAAGGGACCTAATTCGTGCCAAGGGTCCGTAAGCACCAAGCCCCGACGGAGGCCGGGGCCTCCCAGGGCCGTGAGGCGTCAGCAGCCAGAGCGCCGGCGGTGGGAGCCAGAGGCCGAGCCGTACGCGAGCACCGCACCCGCACGGCCTGCCTGCTCGGGACGGTTTTTACCGCCCTGCGGGCAAATCCTGGGCCGGCGGAGGGCAGAGGAAGGGGGGGGAGGAGCCCCGGCCCCAGCGCCCACATATCACCCTCACCCAAGTGCCCCCAACCGCGCATGCGCAGATCGCCATCCGAGGCCGCCAGACTGGCTGACGGCGCCCTTGCGCAGAATGCGCACCCCTGCCCTTCCCCTCCCCACCCCCGTATGCGCATGCGCTCCGCCCACCCGTTACCCTCCCCGACGCCGGCGCGCGCCTTTTCGCCCGGAACCTTGACACGGAGTCCCTCGGGACCGGGGGCGGGAGCCTCAGACGACTCTGACGCCACTTCCGCGCGGTCCCACAGCCGGGGCCAATGGGCGCCTCCGCGCCCGGCCCGGCCCCGCCCCGCCCCGTCGCCAGGGCCCTCCCTCTCCCTCTCCCTCCGCTGCTGGGCCGCCGTCGCGCTCGGGGCCGCGGCGCTCAGACGCCGCAGCGGGGGTGAGGAGGAGGAGGAGGGAAGAAGAGGGAGATGGCGGCGGGGGCCTCAGCGGCAGCTACACGGAGAGCGGGCGGGCAAGGCACCCGCGGGAGGGAGGAGGCGCGACTGCAGCCGCCGCAGCTCCCGCGGGCCCGCTCGGAGCAGTGACTGGCTGCCTCCCTCGGGCCGCGGCCCGCTTGGCTCTCGCCCCTCCGCGGACTCGCCTCCGCCTCTGCCCTCGGCGGCTGCGGCGTTCCCCGCCCCCACGCCCGCGCGAGAGCACCGGCGGTGGCCAGGGGCGACGGCCCGCGACCCCCAGTGGCAGAGGGAGGCCTCGGCCCCCTCCGTCCCTTCCCGGGCGCGGGCGGCGGTGAGCCGAGGGGTCCCGTCGTCTCGCTGGTGATTATGCGTGGCTGGCCCCGGGACGGTGGCCAGAGCCATTCCTCCGGAGGCCGTCGAGCGGGCAGCGAGCCCTCCTGCATCTCTCCTTCGGCTGATGTCCCCGCCGGCCCCCGCCTAGGCTAGAGTGAGCCGAGAGCCCGCTTCTCGGGACGAGGGAAATCTACAGCCATGTATTTTCTCAGCGGCTGGCCCAAGAGGCTCTTGTGTCCGCTGGGGTCCCTGGAGCGACCCCTTCACATCCAGACGGATCCCCAGAGAGCTTTCTTCGCAGTGTTGTCCCCATCTCAGCTGAGCATCTGGTACTGCAGAGTGAGTATCCGTCCTCCTGTTAGCCTTGAGACCCCGCTGTCCTGGCTGAAAAGCCCGCTCGTCTCTAAAACGTTTTTTGGTTTTTTTTTGTTTTTTTTCTTTTTCCCGTTCCTGTTCCAGAAAGGGTTGTAAAATTTGGGGCTGAAGCTTACAGATTACTTCCATTATTTGCGAATCAGAGCTGTTAAGCCACGATGTTTACTGACCACAATGTAGCGTTGAGAAAATACGTAAATCGGTCTACTTGGGAGTTAACACCTGTTATTCCTGAAAATGAGACTTCTAACCAACTTTTTTTTTATTCACTTTTACATTAAATAACGCTTTGGCTTAATATAAGGAGTGTTTGTAGCAATGCTTTTTTTTTTTTTTTTGCAAATATGCTTCAGGTCTTCTGCCTTCATACATTCATACATGTTTTGTATTAAAAAAAAATGAATGTAGGAGGTATATAACAGGTTTTTATAAAACACAGAATAAGCCTATAACATTCCTTGTAATGATATAGCCCAGAACTTCACAAACTTTTCTTTTTATGAAAAGTTTAAAAGTTTTGCGGCCCTAAACAGAAGAATTCTCATGGCTTTTGTGTGGAAGCTGCTGCTCTATTAACACCCAGTTTGAGACTACGTGAATAATTGACATTAAATGCGGTGCTTTGAATTCACTTGGAATTAGTGTGGTAACAAAAATGCTGTTTGTCAGTTTGATTTCATGCAGTCAATGAAAGAGCTGTGACATTGACTTTAAATTTTGATGCTGGATCCTTTTAAATACTGCCTAGATTAGACCCTAGGTCTGTCTATAAATATCTCTTAACTCCAGATAATTTGTAGAGTTCATCTCAGGTTACAGGAGAAAACTAACAATCCAATTTTAGAAAGCTGATATTGAAAGCTATCGGATGACAGCCATAGCCTTAAAATCTCTTTTTAAGTTATGCTGAGATTTCATTGCTTTACATTGTGTTGCACTCTGCATGGCTGTTCATTAGTTCCTGGGTGGGGTGCTGATGCCTTTTTTTTTTTTTTAACCTATACCAGTAGCCAGCTAGGACATACCAGCCCAGGAACTATGCTGTGTGAACATAGTCATGCGGCCTGTGTTTTCTTACGTTTGTGGCAGATAGTGCAGATAAAGCGTACGCTGTTCTAGCTTTTGCCAGTTGTTAAGCCTATGGTTGTAGTCTGTCAGCAGAGCACAACTGATCTTCTTTTCCAGGAAAATACATAAAGAAGAACAGGCTTGTAGGATGCTTCTCAGGATGTGACCTGTTGTCTAGAATGTAGTTTACTTTATGGTCTGTTCCTCCGGATGATGTTCATTAACTTACACGTTCATTAACTTACGTGCTTGGACTTGTTTTGAAATGTTAAATGTTGTGTAACTGGCTACAGGCAGGGCACTGAAAGAATTCACTTGATGCAGAAAAGTTGAGCAAACTTCCAGGTCATTAAAATGTTTTAAATATAATTTAATTCAGTATATAGCAGCTGCTTTTGAGAAAGGTGTTCACTTTGCCAGGCTTCATAACTGACTGATTTTAGACTAAAAAGTATGTTAGAATCTCACCACCTCTGGACATCCAGCCCTTAGCAGTACCCTGCAAGAGAAAGGTTTCTGTTAAGGGCATTTTTAAAGCGAATCTCTTGCCTTATTTTTTATGCATGTAGCTGGGGTTTGGGGTGGTGGTTTTTGTTTTGGTTTGGTTTTGAAGGTGAAACTTAAAATCATATGTTGGGCTTCATAATAAAGTGAGCTAAAATTATTGCATTCTAGAAAATGTTTTCATTTGTCAGAAGGACCTTCTTTGGAACAAGGCTAAGTTCTGGTCAGGTTGAATTAATTCAGTTTCTTGAAGTAGAAAATTTCAGGCTAATGTTCTTGTTAAGACTTACTACTCCTCAACTATGTATGAAAGGTTTCATGTAAGAATGAAGTGAAGATGCTGGTGAAGTTCTGTTTTGAATTTTTCTAGGAGAGGGTGCCCTTTGAAATACTTCCAGGCGTGTGAATTTACATTCAGTATGTGTATTTTTCAAGTGAAGTTCTAATGTTTAAAGCTCCTTTTCACCTACTGTGCGCTAAGAACTAATGGAACTAGGGAAGGTTTATCCAAAGTGTGGATTGTTTTCTGGTTTGGAAACTATATAGGTACTAAGATTAGAAACTGAGGTAAATGGTGTAGGGAAATCAGGTGGAATTCTGTTAGTGGTTTTGAGCCAAAAAGTCCGTGACTATTTTACATGTTATTATGTAGGGACAGATTGGATTGTGGGTAGAAAAGGCCACTAATTGGTGGTGAATGTTCTTGATCATCCATCAGTATTGGTGAAATATTTTTGAAAATGCACCCCCAATATGTGTACATTTATTTGTTTGAGTTATATGCATGTGCTACTGTACTAGTATGCATGTTATCAAGCATACACAACATAGAAATTAAAAAATAGAGTAGAATAGACTATTTCAGTTGGAAGGGGCCTACAGCGACCGTCTTGTCTAACTGCCTGACCACTTCAGTGCTGACCAAATGTTAAAGCATGTTGTTAAGGGCATTGTCCAAATGCCTCTTAAATACTGAAAAGGCCTGGGGCATTGAAAAGGGAAAAAAAAAAAGGGAATGAGGTAAAGTTGAAATAAACACATTTTAAAAGTTTTACTTTATTTAGTATTAGTATATAAAAATATTTTCTTCTTTCACCCCAATGGATTGTATTAAATGCATCTCACTTTGGAGATTGTTCAAAGTATTTTTCTTAATTCAGAAGAAATTATTGGCTGAGGCACCTCAGAAGATTCCTTGACACTAGGAGCCAATGAAACTGTTCTCATTTACAGCATTGGAAAGCTTGTCAGTGTTTTCATTCTGGTAATGTTAAGTATTTGGATGCTTGAAATGAGAAACTTCAATTCATGAAAGAAACTTTCTGAATTGCTAAAGTGAGGTAATTGATATTTAATAGATTGACTTGGGAACCAAAGGTGAGGTTTCATGAGGCAGCTGTGCAGTCCTAAGTGTTGTTCACTTGCACTTGTTGTTCCCACTTGCACCTGTATTTTAGTGGCGCTTAGGGTGGACTAGTGATGGCTTTTACAGGGTTGTTCAGCTTGCTGAACAAATAGAAGCATGTTTTTTTTCAGCTCACGAAGGGATCAAAGGAGCATTGTAGTTGGCTTGTTGAAAGTGTTACTCCTTTAACAGTAGTGGCTTTTAATTTTAAATTGGTTCGGTTATCTGGCATCATAGGAGCTTGAGACAGTGCAGGAGATTCTAGCTATTCACCCACAGGGCTCTAGATATTAAGGGAAGATGTATGCAGCCAAGGAAGGAGGTGTGATAGATAAGTGGAGTTCCTCCTTGAAGTGTTGAGGAGTGAATTCTGTGCAACAAAAATAGTCTGATGACGTAGCTGAATGTATAAATATAGTTCAGCCTTTCCTTTCTTTACTCTTAACAACCTTGCGGCAATGACAGGAGTAAGGACTGGCCTTGAATATTTAATGAAAACTGGAGGTTGTTGGACTATCTGCTATGGCTCTGCCAGTCAAAACCAGTTTTGTACGCTGTTTGAAGACAAGAGTAGCTTGCCCCAACTACTCATTTTGAGGAGCATGTCTTAATTACCTAGGTGCTTATCAGATCATGATTTACATCTGTGCTTGTTTTTAAACTTAACCTGTTTTTTTGTGATGATCTGATGTTGAGTCAGATCACCCAAATGAACTATAAGCTTATGGGAAAGCATGCATGTCAGAATCCTAGATTGTCAAATAACCTGTATTCATGCTAAATGCTGAATAAGTCTATATTCAGACAGCTCTTATAACTCACTCTTACGTCCTTTTCAGTCTCTAGCTGTTGCAGTATTAAAGTTGCACTTGATACGTGCTTTAAATCTAAGCATACACATTATTTAACAGTAGGACAAAACAGGGGATTATGCTTGTGTTAGAGAAGTGATCTCTGTAATTTGGAATTTTGGCATGCTATAAAAGGAGTTGCTTGTGACACTAGTGCTTATAGTTCATACACTATATGAATAAGTATCTTTAAAAAAATGCAGTTGGTTTTGTAATTTTTTTTTATTACAGGTGACCATTAAAAGGAAAAAAACAATTGTTTTCACTGTGCTTTCAGGATTATGCTTTCATCTCAGAACTGTAAGCAGAATAATTTACTGAATTACTGTATGTGGCCTTTTCCTAGATAGGATTAGATACAATCTCTGTTGTGTTTTTGTTTGGAATTTGGTTGCAAAATGGACAACAGACATCTTGGTAATGATGTAAGTGGTTGTTGTGAACAATATGACACAGATAGCATCAGTGCAAACTAAGATGTCTTGCTTCTTTGGCTGTGTTTTCTCCTTAGTAATTTAACCCTGAGATGCTAACCTCTTACTGCTACCCATCAGTCATTTGTCCAAGAAGGCCATTTCTTTTTATACGTCAATAACAGTAACAGTTGTGCTGTTGCTTCTATTATGAAGATGTATTTGTGGTTATATAATTAAAGAAATGAGAAATACCTGTTAGACTGATGGATTTAGCATCTGAAATGTAAAATTGTCGTGTGAATATTCAGTAGGTCTTACCAGGTTTTCTGTGTCTCCTGTATTAAAATAAAATATATGACCACTGAAAGACATCTGAGAATGACTTGCATGAAGAGAAAAGCATCCTCAGTTATGAGTTTTGACTGTCCCGTTAGTTGCACATAACAGAGTTGTTTGCCATTATGAGATCAGAGATGAGGTTAGAGAGTCTATTCTCAATCACACACAATTCCATTTAAACCAAATTTAAGCATTTGGCAGTTTGTGGAGCTGAGGAGCAGCAAAGATCTATAGAATATGGCCTTTCTTATTGGCAATGTATTTGAGCAGTAGGTTAACTCAAAACTTTCACTTGGGAGAGGTGATTGACAGTTCTGATGCACTTTGGTTTTTTGAACTCTTTCACAGTACCTTATGTGAAGCACAGTACTGGGAGCTGTGTCTGCTGTGTTTGTTGGATGGATACTCTGCTGATTCTAAGCTTTCCAGCTGCTTTTAAAACTGAATTAAAAGTAATATTTTTATAATTAGCTCTGTTTTTAGAAATTCTTTTATCACCACCTTGTATCTCTTACTGACAAAATGGCTTTTTCTGGTCTTTTTTTCTTCTTGTCCTTAGTAATGAATTTCCTTATGCATGCATGCTTTTCTTTTCTCTAACTAACCTTTCTGGTTTATTAGTTTATAAACCTACAAAGCTTCAGCCTTTAAAGTGGAGCACAGACCATCGAATGACAAAAATAAAGTGCGCAGTGTCACCAGGCTTTTGTCCTGTTTTCTCCCAGCCTTGTCTTTGTCACTTAGTTCATAAGCTCATCAGAACAGCATGGTTTTTATTTGTTTTGTGCCTACAGCCTAACAAAGCGTTGAAGCATTTGTCTTACAAAAGTAAGCAGAACATTTGTGTTTTTTGAAAGAAATTGCCTCTTCATTCTAAATGAGATCAAGTTTTGATGTCTAGAATACTAAATTGTTAGAGGCTGAGGCTATTAGGATTTTAACAATTATCTATGGCCTTGCAGGTTCTTGTATTGATGTTACATTAAAAAAAATGAAACCTATACATAATACCATGTTGTCAGCTGCTAATACTGTTCATGCTCTCACCAAATACAAGAATCTTCTTCCTAGACGTAACAGTTGTGAAAGGACTGATAGTCTTCCAGATTTTCAGTGTCTGAAGGCTATAATTAAATGTAAAAAATTATGTGCTAAGTAAATTAGTAATAGTGAATTCATGGCATTAAAGATGACAATGCTTTAAAAGAGAGAAGGAATTATTAAGGATTGTGAAATTTACTTGGGTTTAAAATCTAAGTTACTGTGGATTCACAGTTACGATAAAAAGAGCAAAATAATAAATGGAGTTTGGAGCTGAACATGTTGACTATAGATAGGCTAGGCAAAACATTCAGAGCTTGTCAGTGTTCCTGGGTATTATTTGCACAGAAATAATTGGCTTCAGTGCAACTGTATCAGTATTTTAAAAAATCATTTACCTTTTTGCAGTACGTAAGAATTTGAGTATGACTATCAACTGCTTGATGCAACATTCTTAGAATTTAGGCAAGGATATGATTTTGCTATTCACATTTAATACAGGTATAATAACTATTTCTTTGTTTTGCATGAAAATTATGGGAGTGCTGGTGTCTTACAGGAACATCCACAGGCCTAAGTAAGAGTATTACTTCATATTTTTAGTAATTTTGGGGGTGACTGTAAATGGCAGTGTTCCTGTCTTGCTGTCTTTCCTTCTGGATTCAAGTGGATTAATGGTAAGAGAGCAACTAAAAATAAAGGAACACAAAGAAATTTCAATGTCTGAATGCATACATCTTGTTAGGTGTTTACTTCTCAAACTTGGTCCAGTAGTTTTGCATTGTATTTGCTGACCCACTTAACTTGTTAAATCCACTATATGTACAGTTTGTCATTAACCTGCAGGAGTCAAACAGTTAGAATCCAAGTTAAGGAAAACTTATTTTTTCATTATTTTATATTCTGTCAAAGAAACAATGGTTTTACCTCTCTCCAACTGGTTAATGTACCATTTTCTTCTAAGCCCTTTAAACATCTCAATTAGGACAGACATTTGCTCCTATAAGGGCTGCTGTTTAAGTCTGTACTACTTGTCCTATTTAAAGATGGCCTGTTCAGAGCAACATTCACGTCTTGGTTTAGGGTTTAAATGTCTGCTTGATTTGCATTTACATCAAATGTGGTAGAACGTTTGTGTTGAGAGAATTGAAGTGGTAATATCCCATGTCTAAGCTTGGTGAGAGAATTTGCTGCAGGTTTTATATATCTTAATAGATTTTTTCATAAAAAACTACTTCATATGGTTCAGTGTTCTGAGACGACTTATGCTGCTCATAGTTACTGCTTAAAAAGGGAAATACATTGTATTTTGTCAGGTAGAATTAAGTGAAATAGCAACAATTTAAAATTATTTCACTGTGGGTTTGATTTGTGGGCTGTCTTGTGGTGTTTTTCTAATGGTTTGCTTAGATATTTTGTCCTGAGACTGACGCAGAGCTCATCTTTCTTAGTGGAAAGTCCAAAGGAAATCTTAATATACAACAACAACAACTGATAATGAAAGAAAAGCGAGTTTTTAAAGTAGTTTAAGTTAGGTGTTGTTGCTCATGAAGCTAGCTTGCTACCTTACTCTTTTATAAACAGTGAAATTCCTCTGTTTCAGTATTGGTCATCCAAAACACATTTGCTTTCAGCTGCCTCTTGTGAATGTTGCCATAATCGCACATCAGTAAAAAAAAGTAATGTTTTATGCTAGAAAGGCATTGTTGAGAAGCATAAAGATTTCAGAGTAACAGCTCCTGTTTAAGGTGCTTTTTTGGAAAGGTAGCCAAGGTAGCTGAATGATGTATAAAAAGGCAAGGAGATAAAGTATATTAGCTGTGTAAACAAGGAATTCGGTTTGTCTCTTTTCAGTAGCATTAACTAGAGCACTGGAGAATTTATTTATTCTTTTGTAACGATACTACTATATTATTTTTAAGGTTATATTTCCCATTTTTTTCCTTTTCACCATTTTTGTTATCCTGTGAGCATCTACCTCTACTGTTCTGTTCATAAGTGAGTGGCAGCTTCGGTTTTGCCTGACCTTACATTCCTCCTGAGACACAAAATGTACTATATCAAAGTGCTAGATTTTCTCTGCAGCAGATTGTAAAATGCCAGATATGCTTCTTACCTATTTTGGGAAGCTTTTGCTTGTTTTAAGTTGCAATTTGAGTAAAGACTTGCTTACTCAGTTCTTTCTTCCTTAGTCTTGTGTTCTTTCTTCCTTAAGAACTGAAGCTGTTTACTTTTGTTCTGTAGACATTTTTTGTTTTCCAAGCAACTCTTTATTTGCTAGGTCACTTGCTATGTTTCTGGAATCACCAGTTTCTCCAAAAGATGTGGCTCTACCATTAATATTTCAGCAAGCAGATTTTAAGCATTATAAAGAAGGAGAATCAGTATCTTCACTTATTGTAGAAAGTGCACGTTTCATTAGTTGTCCTTAACTAGATTTCTTTATAATTTTAGTAGCTGCATGCAGAAGTGTAAAGAGGAAAAAGCTATGGAGCTTTCATGAAGCTGACGTGAAGAGATGGTCTTCCAACAGAAACAAATGTGAAGATTTAGGGAAAACTCTATGTAGTAGAATCTAAACCCCTACTGTTTCTGTACAGGCTATAAGTTAAATATCTAAAAACAACCAGAGAGAAGTGTTATGCTAACTAGGCCCTTACTTTTGTTTAAAGGTGTGTTTAATGGCTTGCTGTGCTTGGAGGAAGTAATTAAAATTAGGCTGATGTACTCCTGTTTAGAGAACTCTTATAAATAAACTTAATCCTGTGCCATTATACGTCTTCAGTAACTTTAAATGTAATAAATGACTTCAGGTGTAAAATGACCATTTCTCTTTCTCTTGCATGAGCAGAGCAGGATATCAAGCTGCCCTTCTAGCTTTGTTAACCTTGTAGAGGTTCACACTTGTGGGAAGCTTGTAGACAGGGAGATAAAGTTTGTGGGTTAGTGTTTTCCTTACATATGAAATAATGCTTTTGAGTTGTGGTATATGTGGAAATAAATTGTATCAGTGAAATCTTTATGCTCTAACCATTAGCTAGGTAGCCTTTGCGATATACTGAGTTAGATGTGGGTCTGCTTTCTAATATAATAAGCTACTTGAACTGCAAAAAGATAAAAATGATTACTTGCACTCTTAACTCCCTTAGTCCTCATCTGTAAGGCACAACGTGAGATCAGTCTAGAAGTCAATTTGTATAAATATTGTAGGTGCTGAGTTTAAGTAATGATGCTGTTTACAGGACACAAAGTCATACTATGAATTTACCAAGGCTGAGACTGCCTGTGTGACCATTAATTCAGCTCCTTATTTATATGTATGGTGAAAACATTTGATTACTTCGTTTCATGCTATTTTTCCTTTTAAATTAATTTGTTTGTAACTCTGCTTTTTCTTAAGGGAAACTGAAGCAACTGAATGCAAATATGATAGCTGTAGGTATCCACCAAATTCTGGGGTAGCACACACCCACTTGATTTTTTGGGTAGAATTAATGTTTTCAGATTTGTTGTATCTGCATCTGCTGCTTGAGCAAGTAAACTAACTAGGAACAATAGTAAATTGCCATCACCTGTGGTTCTAGGGGTGGATGACGAGCTTTGCCAAGCGGTTTCATGATTGTTTTCAGCAAAAAGAGTGATTACTGTTTAGTCTTTTGGTTCCTTTCCATGGGCTGGAGAGCGTGGTCTTTTTGGTACAGTTTGCTGCTACAACTCTGAAGAAAAATTGACATTGATAATATTAGGGAGAGCATCTATTATGAAGATGAGGGGAAACTTCTTTTACAAAAAAGGAAAGTGTGGTTTGTTTAATTTAACTGAAGGCTGAGGAAGTCTAGTTGTCACCTAAAGAATATATACGTACATACTTCTCCGTCCCCACCTCCCAGTGGTGGAGGGTAGCGGAAGGGGGAATACCCATCTAAGCTGTAAGCTATTATTGGTTCAAGAGCAAGAATGTGCAAACAGTTCTTGAATATATTTAAGAAGGAAGATGTTTCTAAGCACTGGAGCATGGAAGGCTAACTTTCCATTAGGTTTTTGTGTCACAGTTCTCAACTGCTTTCATGAAAGGGAATGAAGATTTAGTGCCTACGGTAGCTTCATCTGGGCTTCATGACCCCAAAGCTCGTCTCCATTCCCAGAAGGAAAGGTGCTAATTGGGTGCATGTCATCCTATGCAAAATCTTTTCAGCAAACTGTAAAGGTGGATTTTCTGCACAATTTCTGGCAACCTGTTCTTGAAGAGGTATAAAACAGATTTCCTAATTATCATTCTCTTTAATACAATGGCCCATGCATTTAGTAGAAACTAAGCAAATGGTTTTACCAAATACTCTGTAGAATATTTCATCCTAGTTAATTTGAAGTCCTTTTAATTATAGGAGCCTATTTGAGATGCTTCTGTTTATCTTAAGCGTCAGTCACCCTTTGTCTAACTTGAAACTACTTCTGTAGTACTGTAATGACTCCTTTCTGGGCAAAGTAAGTATTTTATTTAAATGTCCTAGTTTTGAAAGGCGAGATTAGGATTGACAGTGTGGCAGTTCTGCATAAACACCCTTTAAAAGCACTATCATGTAATGCATTGTCAAATATGCACTAATTTTTTAACCTCCCTTTTTAAGCGAAATGTGTCATTACTGTTAAGGAAAAATAGTTATTTACAGTTATATCACAATATAACAAACATCCCATTCCTTTTAGATATGTAATTTTTTTTTTTTCCTCCAGCCCAGTGTATTAATCGTAAGCTACAAGGAACTATCAAAAGCAGCTTCTCAGTTTGGACCTTATAAACAAGCAGAATGGCGGCCTGACAGCACCATGATAGCTGTTTCAGTAAGTAGTTTTTTTACTTCTTACTGCAGTTAAACTATTGCAAAGAGAGTTTTGTATTACCAATTTCTTGCTTATACAAACTTGCAGATTGTATATACATTTAATTGATATTTATCTTATGAAAATATATAGTAGTACCAAGGTTTTTTTGGATGATAGAAGCTTTCTTAAGTATTTTTCATTCATTTTTTCCCCCCTGAAGAATGAACTGCTGTTCTTTGTATTAAAATAATGTTTAGATGTATTGCAAGGGGTGATCCAGCATCTCATTACTTAAGTAATCTGGTCACAAAGAATAAGGGAATTTAAAGATATGTGAATGAAAGACGTAGTTGAGAAGTTAGATGACATAAGAATATTTAGCTTGATAAATAGGGTTTACAGATGTTTGAGAAAGGTGGGTCTTAAGAGGATGAAACTGTAGCATTATTAAGGTGTAGTATCTTTTGGTGATTAAAGAAGAGTGTAAGGCACTGAGAACACAGAAACAAGGACAGTGATAGGTGATACATAGACTCTTCTGTTAAGAGGCTTAAAGGTAAAGGTGAGATCATGTCTCACATGGAAATAAAATCTTTTATCATAGCTGGTGCTATGCTCACAGCAGTGAAGTGGACTATTTCAGTACGAGCATTTAAAAATTGGAGGTGCGAAGTAGACACAACAAAGGTGGGAGTAGGTTTTATAGGAGTCAGAATATAGGATGACACTCGTGGTGACTTTTGGTCAGGTCTTATGTTAGGACCAGGTCTTAAATTGGGTAATTTCTTTTTCTAGCTTTAAAAATCAAAGCTATTGTATTTAAGATTTTCTTGTGAGAAGGTGCAGAAGAAAAGAATGATATAATTAAATTTCCCCATCAGAAGTTGATTATGAGGAATGACAGACTGAGTAACAACTACTGTATTTGTTGGTACACAGACTTCATCTCTTAATTTAAACAATCTTTTGTGCTTAAAATCATGCCTGTAATGCTTTGTAGTTTTTAAACCAATCAGATATTGTTATCTTAGTGGAAAATACCAGATGGTTTATGGAATAGTTTGTGTCTCTACCAATATCATCACGACTCTAAATCAACTAAACTTCCTCTGCTCCTGTTTTCTTGTGTGTAATGCAGGGGTAGACTTTTCTGAGTAGCTGGTTTAGAATGTTTAAATCACCTAAAAGGATCTCATTAAATCAATGCAGTAAAGTGTTTCTGTTAGTGTCAGATTATATATTCAGTTAGAAAATGCTAATAGTTACCAGCAAAGGCAGAAAGAAGACTTCTGTAACATTAAGAATCATAGAATCATTTAGGTTGGAAAAGACCTTTAAGATCGAGTCCAACTGTCAACCATGCTCACTAAACCATGTCCTGAAGTGCCTTGTCTGTGCTTTCTGAATACTTCCAGGGATGGTGACTCAACCACTTCCCTGGGGAGCCTGTCCCAATGCCTGACAACCCTTTCAGTAAAGAAATTTTTCCTAATAACCAACCTAAACCTCCCTTGCTGCAACTTGAGGCCGTTGCCTCTTGTCCTATCACCAGCCACCTGACAGAAGAGACCAGCACCCACCTCATTACAACCCCCTTTCAGGTAATTGTAGAGAGCAAGAAGGTCCCCCCTCAGCCTCCTGTTTTACAGGCTAAACAACCGCAGTTCCCTCAGCTGCTCCACATAAGACGTGTGCTCTAGACCCTTCACCAACTTGGTTGCCCTTCTCTGGACATGCTCCAACTCCTCAGAGTCTTTCCTGTAGTGAGGGGCCCAAAACTGAACACAGTACACGAGGTGCGGCCTCACCAGTGCCGAGTACAGGGGAACAATCACCTCCCTGCTCCTGCTGGCCACAGAATTTCTGATGCAGGCCAGGATGCTGTTGGCCTTCTTGGCCACCTGGACATGCTGCTGGCTCCTATTCAGCTGGCTGTCAACCAGCACCCCAGGTCTTTCTCTGCTGGACATGCTGCTGGCTCCTATTCAGCTGGCTGTCAACCAGCACCCCAGGTCTTTCTCTGCTGGGCAGCTTTCCAGCCACTCTTTCCCAAGCTTGTAGCGGTGCATGGGGTTGTTGTGGCCCCGGTGTGGGACCCAGCACTTGGCCTTGTTGAACCTCATACAATTGGCCTTGGCCCATCGATCCAGCCAGTCCAGATCTCTCTGCAGAGCCTTCCTACCCTGGAGCAGATCGACCCTGCCTCCCAACTTGGTGTTGTCTGCAAACTTGCTGAGGGTGCATTCAATCCCCTCGTCTAGATCATCGATAAAAGATAGGAAACAGAGCTGGGCCCAACACCAAGCCCTGGGGAACACCAGTTGTGACCAGCCGCCATCTGGATTTAACTATTCACCACAACCCTCTGGGCTCGTCCATCCATCTAGTTTTTCACCCAGCGTGGAGTACATTGGTCTAAGCCATGAGATGCCAATTTCTCAAAGAGTGTGTCACGAGAGACAGTGTCAAAGGCCTTACTAAAGTCCAGGTAGACAACATCCACGGCCTTTCCCTCATCCACTAGGTGGGTCACCTGTTCACAGAAGGAGATCAGGTTGGTCAAGTAGGACCTGCCCTTCATGAACCCATGCTGACTGGGCCTGATCCCCTGGTTGTCCTGTAAATTCATGTGAGCACACTCAAGATGAACTGCTCCATAATCTTTCCTGTTACCAAGGTCAAGCTGACAGGTCTGTAGTTTGCCGGATCCTCCCTCTGACCCTTCTTGTAAATGGGTGTCACATTGGCAAGCATCCCGCATTGACCAGTATTGCTCATAAATGATGGAGAGTGGCTTGGCAAGCTCCTCTGCCAACTCCCTCAGTACTCTTGGATGGATCCCATCTGGTCCCATAAACTTGTGAGTGTCCAGATGTCGTAGTAGGTCACTAACTATTTCCTCCTGGATTATGGGGGGTATATTCTGCTCTCCATCCTCACCTTCCAGCTCAAGGGGCAGAGTAGCCTGAGGATAACTGGTCTCACTGTTAAAGACTGAGGCAAAGAAGGCATTAAGTACCTCAGCCTTTTCCTCATCCCTGGTGGCAATGTTCCCCTCTGTATCCAGTAAGGGACAGCTAGTCTCCTTGGCTCTCTTTTTATTGTTAATATATTTATAAAAACATTTTTTGTTGTGCTTTACAACAGTGGCCAGATTGAGTTCTAGCTGAGCTTTTGCCCTTCTAATTTCATCTCTGCATAACATAACAAGATCCCTGTACTCTTCTGAGTTGCCTGCCCTATGAATAAAAAAGATTTTACTATGAATAAAAAAGATTTTACTATGAATAAAAAAGAATTCTTCAATTTTATAATACAGCATATAATCACAAGTAAACTATCTAAACATATATTAATTATACCTTTATGTAGTAGTTCAGGGAAGATTTAAATTGTTATCTTGAATTACTTTGCAAGTTCTGTTTTTTCTGTGATGTTGGGATCCATGTGCTCAAGAGACCTTATGCTTCAGTTGACAGTCAGACTAACTTTAATTTCTGCCAGTTCAGTTACTGTGCTTTCAAGTTTTTCTGCAGCTGAATGTATAGTGTTCTTTTTGGCAGATGATGTCAGAATCTGAATGCCCATAGTCTTAGTTTGTATACTTGAGTTTGACAAATTAGAGTTTGAAATGGTCAAACAGTTTATAAAATAGTAAGTGTTGTGAAATTTCTAATATTCTTCAAGTTTCTTACAGGCATGTAAGAAAAGTTTCTTCATGTTTCTTGCATCTCCTGGGTGTATATATACAAATAATATGGTCGAGCATGTTTGTTATGGTATTTTTAATACCAGTTCTGTTTTGCAAGTTTCTTTTAATAACGCTTTTGGAATATATATGAAGTTGAATTTGAAACAGTTAATGAGTCCTACTGAAAGACCACATTTACAAATATTGGTATTTTTGTTATAGAGAGATGGGGTGGAAAGGCAGTTTTGGTAGCTTAATGAAGGTGTTCTTGCTGATTCATGATACTTTCGTCCCTACGTAAAACTGTGAACATCTTTCCAAGAGAACAAACATTTTTTCCCTTCTTTGTGACTTTTTCTTCAGAAGAAAATTAATGAGTACAAATGAAAGAGCAATAGTGAAGCAAGTTATTAATTAAAAGAAGAATAGTTTGTACTACCAGTTTTGCTGAGCTGAATTAAATTCAGTTAATTACTGAAGTCCTGTGCAATAGCTAAAAATACTAGTTTGAAAGCTGACTTAGGTGAATTAGTTTCTACCTGTTATTACCTGTGCTTTTGAGTTTCTTGATTGTAGTCGTTTTTATGTAATAACAAAATTATGTTGTACTTTGTTTTTAGGAAGGTGAACAAAAGGCTTAGTATGTACTTATTAGCCAAGTGGTACTTCACTTTTTTAAAATGACATAATAATGGGGAGTGTAGTCTGTATTTAACGTCCACTAGAGCAGTGATACACAGTGTTTGTTGTTTCTGACTGCCAGAGCGTTCAGAGCGTCTCTCTGAAAATAAATCACTTTCCAGCATATGCTTTGAGGTAATCATTATTTGTGCTGGAGGCAAACTTTGGTCTAGCATGTAAGGCTGTATAAAATACCTCAAGCAGCTTTAATGGTAGGCAGTTAAACAAACTTAAGCAGTTCTCACAGTCATCATCCCCTAGCAGTTCTAACTTCTTCTATACTAATATACCCTATTGCTAAACTGTTGGCACATTTTCTAAACTGATCTTTTTTCCCTGATGTTCTGTGGTTTCTTCTCTCATATTGCTGGATTTGTAATTTTTCCAGTGTTAATGGGAAGTATTTTGTTCCTTGTCTAGATTAGTACATACACCTAAGGTAGCTGATTGTAGTAGTTAAATTTGTGAATTGGGTCAAGATGCTTCAATATAGAGAAATAAACAAGGCATATTAGTCCTTCCCCTGTTACAGGCAGTCCTCTGATGTAGACTGCTCTTAAGCCTGCATTCCCTTAGCTAAGGCAGAGCTTTATTAAACATCGTAGCATACGGGAAACCATGTAGTAAAATCCCTTGCAATATACTGTATGTTTATACTTTTGGCTGTCAGAGATGGGAATGATCAGGGAACAGATGATAGTGATGGTTATTTTAGTAAGTTAATTGCAATGCAGACATTTCTAAAGCAATCTGGAAACTTATGTGGATGAATATGATCAATTTGCAGGAAGCGTATGGTTGATTGCTTCTGCATTTCATCCCGCTCTTCATGGAATTTGAGGTTCTATTTAGAAATGAACCTGTAACAATAGCAAGTTTGTGCTTTGAATAGTGTTCAGTAAGTCCCTTTGTACCTCAATATCAGTATAAAGATACTTCACAGTATTGTTTTACTTTTCTTTCCAGGATAAGATAACGTACAGGTTAAATAATTAATGATGTAATGGAAAGAACCTGTAAAGATGTTAGAAATGAGCATGTTTCTTTACCACATAATACCTGAACATGATATTACTGCACACAGAAAAGCTTCCATTTATTTTCAGCCTGTCTCAAGCTTACCATTACGGTTCAAATTTTATTATTGCATGAGAAAGATACTCACTTTGAATGACAATAGTTGCATTTCTTGGACTTTGAAGTCTTTCTTTCATGATAAAGCCAAATATTTGACTGGGGAAAAATATGGCATCTGTGAACTGAGAAACTATACCAACAAGAGGATTACTTTATTCAAAGAAAAGGAAACCAACCATGCAAAGCAACTTGAAACCATTCATTTCAGTGCTCTTGTCTGCAGTCATAGTGCTTTGGTTACATGCCCGGCCCATATTAAAATGATTGCCTGAAGGATAAATTTGTGCTTTAAACAAATCATGCATCTTTGAACAAGTAATGTTATTGGTCATCTGCCTCTCCTGTGCTTAAACAAACACTGGATCAGCTTCTAGTCATGACTGGAACACCTAATAATTAAATGATTTGTATTTGTTCTCTGAATAGTGTTATAATTTGAAGTCAGTCTTCTAGAACGACAGAATATGGCTTGGGATTGAATTATAGTATATTTTTTTCAGACACTGGAAGATTTTGAAATGGTGGTGTAATATCTAAAGACACTGCGTGACATAAGGATTTTTTGAAAACTACCTGGATGACAAACATTGAGAGGCAGGGCCTAGCTTATTTGCACTGTGTAGTGTCCGTACTGTTCAAACACCTGGAGTTCTTGTTCTGAGGGCTTACTACCTTCTACTAAATGCTTTCTGCATTAATTCTCTTTGCTGGTAGGAATTAGGTGTCCAGGTTCTAAATATCTGATGTAGCTGTCTGGGTTTATGTATTTATATGAATCAGAGGAAAATTTCTGCTGGACACGTACATCAACAATGGTGTTTCTCCATTTTTCTACCTACTGAGTGATCTCTTCAGTAGGCTTTAAGGGCTAGTATGCATTTTACCCAGATGAATTTGAACACAGTTTTTTAATGTATCTGAAACTTGATACGAGTATGTATTTATGTTCAGTATATGAGACATGTAGAAATTACAAGAGTGTGTAGATTTTACTCATGCAGATGGACTAGACATGTCTTATCAGTGTTTCTCTTTCAGACTGCAAATGGATACATCTTATTTTTTGAAATCCCATCAGCAAGAGACAAGTATCTTTACGAGCCAATGTATCCCAAGTGAGTATTTTAAACTTCCTTTGCATCCCCACAGTCTGAAGAAATATGACAAGTCCTAAGCAGATTTTGTGGTAAAAAATATTTTCTTTCCAAGTGTGTTTTAAAACTTGGTGAGTATATGAAGCATCATTCCTAAGAGTTAGAGTCAGTTCAGAAGAGAATGTGGTCTAATTGGTTTGCTGTGCGCTGGTAAGATTCCTTAGGTCTCTCTTATAAGCTCTCAAAATCCTAAATAGCAGGGTTAAAATTGTCTATTTTTATAATTTGAGGTAGTTTGCTGAATTCATGACCTGTAGCAAGCTTTAATAATTCCTTTTGAGTAACTCCAATCATGTTTCTTAGGAACTATTAGGGTGCAGTTTTTTAATAGATTCCTCTCTGCTCCCCAACTTTTTAGTAACTTAGAGATTTTTAAAACAAATAGGAAATAAATTCTCAATATTTTGGAAAGAAAATGAATCATTTTCAGTAAGAATATACAAGTATTTTAGCTGCAGTGTGTTATGTTGTCATTATCATCTTTATTTTCCTTACAGTGAATTGACAGAATTCTTTCTATGTGTGTGTTGGATGTATTTGTGGTTGACTGAGTTGACTTTAGGTTTGGCAAAATTGGGACATATGTAGGACAAATTAAAATCTGAAGGGGTATATTTATATGTGTCTGCGTGTGTTTAAATAGGCAGATTCTGTAGTCAGTGGCTGGATCAAGTTTGACCACAGGAATAATAAAACACTCTTGATTTCTCATTGGCTAGAAACTGCTTTTTTTGATATATCTCTCTCTATACCTATGTCATTATGATGATGCTAGTCAACATAATTTTAAGTTTTTTTCATTTTCAAAAAGCAAGTTAAATTTCATTTGTGGGTCTCTCCAAATGGACATATATGGGGAGTATTGGATAACCTATGATACCATGTAAGAGGAAAATATTTTGATTTTTTTAAAATCATAGCTGTTAAACTATGAACATTAAAAAAAATAATCAGGTCTTCATGAGTATTTAAATTTTAAATGTCTGTTCTTTTACAAGTGCATATGGGAAGATGTGACTTGGCAGGTAGTAAATGATTTCAGAGTGAGTTCTTGCTTCATTGAGTGGAAAATTTTGTGTGTGTTACTACTGTAAAGCATCTTTTGGCCTCTGAAGTAGCCCTCAAAGCTCTGGAATTAGATGGATTTTACTGTTGCAACTCACTTGGCTATTTTCAAAAACTTAAGACATTATTTGCTTTTTCTGAGACCTGAATAGCATTTTTCAAACTGACTTTTCATATCTGTCATCATTTAAAAAAAGCCAAAGAAGCAGACAAGCTGTTGCTGCACCCTGTTGAACTAAGTAAAGGGATAGTGTATCTTCAGCTGTACGTAATGCAAAAGACTAAAAATAGTTTATGGTATGTTCTTGTTCTATTTTGAAAGCTGTTTTTTTTTTTAATTGGCAAAATCTGAAAATATATGGAAATAAGTATAAAATATCCAGTAAGAGTTAAAAAAAAAAGCTTTGAAAAGTTTGTTTAGACATGCCACATGTAGGCAGGTTTGGAAATACCTATTAAGCAGTCAATGACTAACAAGTCTCACTTTTATATAAAACGCTGATAATCAATTTGTTTTTTATGAAAAAGTCTTTCTGTTAGCTGTGTGTTGAATGGTCAGGATTTGAAGATATATTTGTATAGCCCAAAAGGGTATAATGCTGATTCTGTGGATGAATAAGACAAGGTGTTTGTGCCTGGAGAGTTTATGATAGGTTGCTCACAGTCTCCTAAGACTAATGTATCAGCTTAACTTTAAGAAGATGAATGATCTCACTGAATTTACTGGGATTACTGGTCTGTCTATATTTAGCCCTCAATTTTGAAAACTATATAAAATTACTACTGTTCTGGAATCAAAAGAAAGACACAAGCATTTGTGTGTGAATTAAGCCTGCTGTGATTAATGTCAAATTATTCCATATGCTATTATAATGGGATGAACTCTTTTTGGTGCAGATACAGTGCACTGCCTGTAGGCTGTTTCACTAATTTGCTTTGTACATCTAATAGTACCCACAAACCCAAACAAAAAAGACCCATAAACCCAAACCAAACAAACAGGCAAACTAAACCAAAAGCCCAGAATTGAAACTTCTTTCTTCTGGCATATGTTCATTTTCCAAAAACATTATTTCACTGAAATGCTTGTATTTAATTTCTACTGCACTGAACAATACGAGATTAATTTTGTTAACTCTGAAGCCATTAAAAAATCAGTGAAAGGCCTGGTATGTGACTTGCTGTGTGCTTGAAAGGGGACATCTTACTGTTTTCTCCCACTGTAATGGTGTGTTCTGGGCTCCTTCCTCTATGTTGGCAGCAGTGATTATGCAGCTGTGCCTTAAGTAAAGTTGGGTTGCTGACCTGATGGGGAAACTAAACCTGCCCATCTCCCTTCGTTGCCCTCCCTGTCCCCTGCCCCGGATTCCAGTAGCTTAGCTTGCAAGTTGGCATATAATAAAACGCTGGCATTAGAAAATGATGACCTTGAAGTAGCACTGAGTAGCAGCACTGGAAAGTTCAAAAACATGGAGTGACTGTTCAGTGATAATCATATGATAATTCTTATATGATAGTTCATGATAAATCAATTGCTTGCAACATTTTAACTCTTATGCAAATATTACAGTTTGTCCAGCTCTGTCTTATGTGGTTATTTACCTGCGTTAAGCAAATTGAGTGGGAGGGTGGTGATTTTTGCATAGTGCATGAAGATGTAAGGCTGTCCATGCATTAGTGGTGTGATAGGACAGCTGCTGGAAACAAGTCAGTAAAAACACTAAAAAGGATGGACAAAAGGTTTGAATGTAGGTCTCCACACTTTGCATATTTGACGTAAAGTTTTTTTGGTCTACCATTCTTCTCTTTGGACACCTCCACAACATGCCAGAAAGTTAATAGATGATGTAGAATTTCATCAGCTGTGGTTTGTTTGTTGTTTTTTTTTTTTTTGGGGGGGGGGGGGGAGGGAAAA
>JANZLQ010000079.1:52293697-52346011 GCA_026212715.1 Elanus axillaris | reverse complement strand
CATTATAATTACTTTCTTCTTTTCTGTTCTATTAAACTGTTCTTATCTCAACCCACGAGTTTTACTTTTTTTTCCCCGATTTTCTCTCCCATCCCACTTGGGGGGGGGGGAAGGGGTGAGCGGCGGTGTGGTGTTAGTTGCTCGCTGGCATTAAACCACGACACAGTAGTTTTCAGAATTTTGGAGATGTTTGAGGAAGGATTTAGAAGAGCTCTAATTTCTACTTAATCAGTGAGCTTAGACTATGGGTTAGAAAGTGTTGTGGATTATTTACAGCCTAGGCAATATTGGTAGTTTTCTAGAATAGGTGAATTGTTGGTAGATTGTTGGTAACAATGTCTTATGTTTAGTCAAAAGTATTAAAATTATATTCAGCAGTTCCTATACTGGTTAAACAATTACTTTAACAATACAGACCTGTTAATGAACTCTTATTCCTGGAGAAAAATAGAGACATATACCATAGATTTTCAGCTTGGTACCTTTACTGTCTAGATGGTTTAGGCACTTAGTTTGTAATTTATTTGATGTTACTTCTCAACATAGTTGCTGATAGAAGAGGCAGTAATATGGTGTTTGACATTAATTGATTTTTCTTTGACATTGATTTGAGATGCAGTTTTTCAGAGAATGACAAATACATTTGTTAGTTTGCAGTCCATGTTAGAGGATCTACTTGTTGCTACTGCTGATGGATTTCTTCACCTCGTTCACTGGGATGGCATGACCAATGGAAGGAAGGCCATCAACCTATGTACAGTTCCATTTTCTGTGGACTTGCAGTCTTCTCGAGGTAAGTTTTGGGGTTTTTTTTATTGCTTTTGATTGTTAACTATTTGCAAAACACCATCTAATATAAAATACTACATCTGTTCTCAAGCAGAGATGAGAAAAATGTGCCTTTTGTAAATATGAACAAAATTGTTTAAATTAGTTTTTTCTGTGAAGTAATATGAAAACAACTGAAAATGCTGTTGGCTTACAATTATCACTGTTTTAAATTAATGGTGTTTTCTCAGCAGGTTCATTTTTGGGCTTTGAAGATGTTTACGTCAGAGATATGGAATACTGTGCTACGCTTGATGGTTTTGCTGTTGTTTTTAATGATGGCAGAGTTGGTTTCATTACACCAATGTCAAGTAGATTCACTGCTGAGGTATATTTCCTTTAGTATTTCTAGCATGTACTCTACAATAAATGTGTTTTCCTTGATCTCTGCATTTCAGTAAGCTTTCTACTTTAAATTCTGTTCAGCTGCAAAGAAACTAAAGTTTAGCAACTGCTTAGGAGATAACATAAGAACAAGACTATATTTCATACTATAATTTGAACTAGATTGTTCTAGGACTAGTAGCTGTCTATGGGAGGGCATAATTGATAGTATATTTAATTTTAGTTTATTGCTTCAAAATGTAATTATAGTTCTGAGATTTTCTTACTGCCTTTGTGACAGGCTTCCTGTTGTTATTTGTAAGTGGGGTGATAAGTGGTTTCTCCCATGGCAAAGTATCATAAGTGCTATTTCTAGCTTTTAGCTGTAATCAAGGCTAACTCTTCTTATAGTGACAAACATACTTCAGAATTTGTTTTAAAGGAATCTTTTCCAAGTTAAGTGTTTTCTTACTTGTAATTCAGCCTATAAACTGTACTACATTTTTTCATTAAATCTCTTTAATTTAATTACAGAAAACCCAGCAGAATGTATGTAGTCTGTCCGAAACTCCGTCACCCACTTGCAATATCTGCGACTTCAGCTGTTGCAGATGGGAGATTATTTTCCTGTTTTGTCTTTGTTCTCAGTACCATCTACTGATTTTTTTATGCAGTATCAGCAATATTCTTGCCTTATAGGTATTGAGTTGCTTTGGTTATTCAGAGCTCTGATAAACAATTTCCATACACACTGGCATATTTCTGTAATTTTTATTAAGAACAATGAAAACTGTTTTATATATACTGGATTTTGTTTATCTGAGCCATGTCAGTTAATCTTGACATTTGCAATGGAAGTTTCCTGAGGTGGTGAAGATCAACTGGCAGATCTGTAATACGGCATACATATGGGTAGAAGCTGACTAACATGAATAAAAACACTGTTTAACCAAAAATTCTGTGAATTCCTTTCTTTACAGCAGCTCCATGGTGTTTGGGCACAAGATGTGATTGACGGAACTTGTGTGGCAGTCAATAACAAATACAGACTAATGGCATTTGGATGTGCCAAGTAAGTTTTGTAAGGCTGGTTCAATGGGGAGGAAAATGATTTCATTATAAAGCTTAAGTACTATTTCTTCTTAACAAGTTGTGTTGCAAGAGCTGTAAAGATGAAAATGATCAGCCTTCTTAGAGATTGTATAATCTTGCTCTGTCAAGAAGGTATAAGGGAAGAAATTACTGCCTGTTTGAACTGCAGTTGAAATTTGTGCTTGCTGTTCAGCTCTGGAAAAAAATAAAAAGTTGACTGGACCAGCAGCAAGGATTGGAAAGTGCTGCTGTGCCAGTTAATCTCAAAGCAAAATTATAAAGTCAGTTTTAAGCAGTTAATTGTAATGATGTTGGAGAAACATCAGCACTTTGCTGCCAACTGAGAGAATGCTCTGTGAAGTGTTTGATTTGGTCAGGAACAATGTTGCCTGTTTGACTAACTGTGAATATAAATTAAATGTTTCAAAAGTGCTCTAAGTTAGGTTTTTTTGCTTACTGCTTCTTCAAGACAGTTCCTTCTACATAATGCTGCTTCAGCTGGACTACAGTGCAGCATTTTTATTTTATTTGTTTTTTAAACTGTTTCAAAAGGTCTGGGCAGTTTAGTCTTCAACTGTTCTCTTAAGAAATAGTATTCTCAGTTGTAGTAACAATGCAGTGTGCTGGTGTTTGCCTCTGAAACAGAAATAGTTACTGTAATTCATTGATGTTGGTATGCATTAGTACACTACTGATGAAACTTTAGCACTAAGTGAATACTAACTTCCCTCATGGATTGTTTTGCAGTTGGAAGCTCTAAACTATTGTGTGTGCATGTGTATTTCAGAAAATGAAACAGCCTTAGTGCATTGGTTGTTATAGACTGGTGTTCTGGGTCCTCCATTGCCTTCTGGAAAGTATCTTAAAAGTTGTTTCATAAAGCTCTTTGAGTGTTGCTTGACACGCTGTTTCTGTTCTAGATAAATTTGGTATTGGTGAGAAAAAAACAGCTTTTATTAACCTCCTGAAACTGATGAGAAATCCAAATGAACTGTAGTCTAAAGCATGTGTAATCTCTTCCAGCGGGTCTGTGCAGGTTTATACAATAGATACCACTACTGGTGCCATGCAGTTTTCTCATAAATTGGAGCTGACACCAAAACAATATCCTGGTGAGCTACTTTTATTGCTAGAATTTTCCACCTGTTTTTAAGGTATTGAAAGAGTATTTTTATCCTTGGCTAGTTAACAAGTGTTTGTTGTTTTCATTATCACTGATGGGATTAGTGTTTACTCCTCCGTGTTTGTAATAATTTACTCTTGTACATTTGTTCTTTTAGCTGCTTGCTTTTAACAGACTTTTGGATGTGTTTCGTATGTGAGGGGCTGGGCCTGGTTTTGGGATTTGTTTGGGGGTTTTGGTTTGGTTTTTTGTTGTTTTTTTTTCTGAATCTGAGTTAGCAGTTTACAGACACTGCTGCTTCTAGTTGTTAGTTTTTAAATACTGCAGATCTTGGTAGTTCCCACATCTAGTCTTAAGATACACTTTTCCATTAGTCACCTGAGAAAATGAAAGATTATTGTCAAAACTTGGTAATAAATATAATAGAGGTGTGAATTAACTTGAAACAACTGACATGTAAGGTACAGGAAAAAACCTGAGTAATCCAGCACCCTGCGTGAACTGCAGTGAAAAAAAGCTCAGTGGAATTTTTTCATGTAATAGTGATGAGTATAGTGGGCTTGAGAGTGAGGAACATAGAAGGTGGGTAAATTCTGTCCTTAGCTGAAAATATGTGTGCTTATTATTAAATCAAACCTGTAAATAGCAGAGTTTTACAGTTGTGCTAAGTGCCAAAGGAAGAGGTTTCAAGGGTGAGTGTAAAATCTTCTTTTGTCTTAAAAATCATTTTGCCAGAATTGCAGTTCTATGGTTATGTCATAGCATAGTGCATTTCTGGCCTGTTTTCCTGTATTCTTAGTTTCCTGTGAAACAAATTATGTAATGGAAAGAAAACATGAATTTCTCATTTGCTGCTTATATATTTTGAGATGGTCAGTTTGAACGCAGCAAAGAAGTTAATTGAAAAATGAAATATTTATTTCCATATATTTTTGTGTCTACTCTTATGATAAAAGCAGTTGAAGGACATTTGATGTTTTTCACATGGTATTTCATTGTCTGTTCTTAAACAGATATTTGGAATAAAACAGGACCTGTTAAACTAATCAGATGGTCACCTGATAGCTGTGTTGTGATGGTGACCTGGGAATGTGGAGGCTTGTCCTTATGGAGTGTTTTTGGTGCTCAGCTTATCTGTACTTTAGGAGGTGATTTTGCGTGAGTATCTTTAATGAAATTGTAAAATGCTTTATTAGAAACCTTTATTTTTCAAATTAAAAGCATTTAATTAGAAACTAATTCACTGAATTAGCTTTTAAAAATCTTTTTCCATTGTAACTCCTTAGATATTGGAATCATTGAATAATACTTAGGAGGGGATCATTTGACTATAAATGAGAATGTATTATTTTCTTTTTGTAGTGGTCATTTTGCCATAAAAGCAAACTGCCCTAAAGGCAGGCTTTAGCAGGCAAATACTAAAGTATCCTCAGTGCTAGTACATTTTTGCTGAGAATGTGCTAACATCCAGAAATCACAATTCAAACAGTTTATGCTAAACATCTGATAACTTCATTGCATTTTATGCTGTGTCATGGATCAAACAGGCTTTGTGGTTTGATGTGAGGTTCAATATAGAACCATTTAACAATACAAAGATAGGAAGATAATTTCTTATTTTGATGAAGTTATTTTCAACCTCAAACTTGTTCTGTTCTGTTTTTAAGGTATCAGTCTGATGGTGCCAAAAAGGACCCTCTAAAGATCAGTTCTATGGTAAACGTGAATGTAAAACCACTGTAATGGGATGGCTGTTAATTTTTTAAATTATTTTTAGCAAAACAGATTTTCAGAAAATCAAACTGGCTTTCTTTAGTTTTATTCCTTCTAAAGAGTAAGCTACCTTTACTATACTTCCTACCACCAATGTTGTATTAAAGGAAGAGGGAAAAGAGGACAGCTGATGATTTTTTTTTATGTATATGCCTGATCATGAAGTTTGCATGACATGCCTTGGCTTTGCTTTTGATGTTAAGAATTAACACATCTTGTTTTCCTTAACTTATTTTTTTTTATTTACTTTTTTTTTTTTTATTTTTTAGTCTGGTGCTGAATTTCAGAGTACAATGAGACACAGAAAAAAACCCACTAATTGTAAACTTACATATTTCTTTAAAATTACTAGCTTACCTTTGGCTGTTGAAGTAGCATAACTCAGAATATGAATTAAAGAGAAACTTAGCTGCTGTTGCTTTAATACAAACTAATTAACATGAAATCCTGCTAGTCTGTCAAGTCAGTAGTTGTTGATGAACATCAAACACAATCTTCGAGGCCTTTCTTACAAACCATGATAAATTTTGTACAATACTTCTAAAACATTTGATTTTGTTTATGTATAGGCTATGAAGATTGACAGATTTAAACATGCATCCCAAGTGGATGTACATATTTGCAAGGACAGTACAATATATCTTTTAAAAAACCCCAAAGATTGAAATTCTGATACCACTGAACTTAACTGTAATTTGGGGGATCAGGATCTTTTCATACCTGATTCTTTTTGTGGATTATTTGTTAGTTGCTTTAAGCTGCAAACTATACAGTCTTCATTACTTATGTGGATGTCTTGCATAGTTACTTTTCACTTAATAAACATCTTTTACATAAAAAAGAAAAGAATTTAAGCTAGATTCTTACTGTTCCTTGTGGATTTTACTGCTATGGGTTACTTATGATTCCTGTGATGATGCATTTTAGAACACCAAACTGTGTGGTTTTTTTACCGAGCTCATGTCTGTTATAAGATCAGTTTCAGTTACAGCAAGTTTTTGTAGTTCATGTTTTCTGAGAATATATAGTGTTGGTTTTGCATTTTTACTATTGCTATTTTTTTGCATTCAGACCTGGGGATCAGAAGGATATCATCTGTGGGTTATTGATGGGAATTCTTCTTCAAACATGAAGCCTGAAAGAGATGCAAATAATGAAGCTCGCCGGTTTGGTATTCTGCAGTTTCATTTCATTAAGAGTGCACTCACGGTTAATCCTTGTATGGTGAGTTTTTTGTTGATAAATATATCCTTATTTCAGACCATATTTCCAGTTTCAGGTGACCTCTGAGTTATTCTTTTAACAGGTTTTAAGTCTGTTCTGTAGCCATTAGACTGGTCTTCCTTTTTTCATCATAGAGCCTTTAAAATGGTACTTTGAAAATAGTGCTATGCAATACTGTAACATAAAACCTGGTAGTACATAGTGATACAAAAACTGAAACTGCGTTAATGCTTATTTCCTGTATCATTTACATAGAACTTGTTAATATATTTATCATGTGTTTTCCTTTGTTTTCTGTGCATGGAGTTCAAGGTTGCTTTTTTTGTTGTTTTGTTTTGAATGTAGAGTAACCAGGAACAAGTCCTCCTTCAAGGAGAAGATCGCTTGTATTTGAACTGTGGAGATGCAACACAGGCTCAGAGTCCCCGAAATACTTCAGCACATTCTGAACATAAGCCTACCAGGGAAAGAGGGCCTTTTTCAGATGGCAGTTTAGATTCTCAGGGTTTAAGCACTTTACTAGGACACAGACATTGGCATGTTGTACAGGTAATTGTTGCTGGTTGCCCATATGTGCTCTGTGCTTGCAAGAGTTTATAGGACTGGAATTTGCAGCTGATCTCACCATTCTCTGCCATATCCTTTTCCTTTAGTATGAGATCATTGCCTTTTTATTGCCTCTTGGGTTTCCCCTGGTACAGCTTTTTCTTATGGCCAAATGGTAAAGGAATGTTGGCTGTCTCAGCCTTGTGGCTATGAGTTTGCATCCTAGCCAATAAAAAAATCTAAATGTCGTTTTGACTTCAGGAAGGAGTAGTTAAATTACTTTTCTATGCTTTGAAAGGGAGAATAAGTGCAACATGCAAGAAATCCTTTAGGGGTTTGTTCTGTTATTTATGCAAATTACTTTAAGCATATTCAGCTGATGAATACAGCCTTTTGACTTTGGCTCTATTTTGAAGTAGTCTTAAATGGCATCTGTTTAAGCATGTAATTAAAATTTCACGATACCAGTCTTGTGAAAAAGAAATTATTTCCAGGGTCAGTAATGGGACAGATTCTATTTTCTCTGGAATATAGGGGAAATATTACATAATATTTAATCTGTAATTCTAGTGTTTGTTCTTACACACTTGAATTGGTAAGATATTTTTCTAAAAAAATGTTTTTAAAAGGTCCCCAAGATTTTGTTTTTCATCTAGTAGAAGAATGTTTGACTCTAAGCATGTATGTCAGGTTCTAGATAATACTGAATTTTCACTTTCGCTGGCCACGTAGCTTTTCTGTCTTCTAAAATTGGTGCAGGAGGGCAAAGTCCTCATACTATGTAGGAGTAAAACTAACACAATTGGAAGTACTGGGGGAGTAATATACCCATGCGAACAGCCAGTGGCTGAGTAATGAGAACACCTGCCTCCTTGTATCAGACCAAAGACTGGAGTTTGAACCTGGGTTTGTATCATCCCATGTGACATGAACAATCCATAATCAAGATTTCATTTGACATATCCCAGTCAACTGCTCTCATAACAAGGCTTTTGCATATGCTGGTGTGTATTTCTCATGGGATTAGAAATTTCATCCTAACACTGAAAGTCCATCCTGAATGCTACGTTTATTAAAACTTCTATGTTCCCATGAAAGGCTCTGGTGGAGGATAAGTACCTAGGGCAGGAGAAGAGCGAATTTTGACTATTAATCTGTAATATAGTATTAGCTGTTGTATGTCGTTAATGCATTTCTATATTTCTTATATTAAAAACAGGCTAACATTTAAGGTTCGGTAACTTTCTGGGGCAGGGGGCAGGGAACCTGATTGTATTTAAAAAAGAAATCCCAACATTGAAAACCTTTAAGCCAGTGTTTTGGAAAAACATCAACATTGTACAAATTCCTGTAGAACATTACAGTTAATCACTATTTTAATAGTGCTTCGTATAGTTATGGTTCTGGTTTTCTCTTTTCTTTTTTAGATTCATAGTATGTATCTAGAGAGCAACTGGCCTATAAGGGTGAGTTATTTAAAGAATATGTTCTTGCCTCTTTAAAGGTGTGGTGAGTTTATAACTGTCCCTCAGGTTTGGATGAGCTCAGGAAGATGAAATAATTGTTTTAAATTACAGAAAGAAGAATATATGTGGGACAGTAAAGTAAAAAACATTGAAGATGCCTTACAAGTTTTGACTCTGACATTATATTGCCTTGTAGTGAGGTGCACTAGGGACAGGATATATCATTTAAATAAATTCCCTCCTGAGGTTCTGGTTTTTTTTCTCTTTGAACAGTTTTCAGCTATTGACACGCTTGGACAGAATGTAGCTGTTGTTGGCAAGTTTGGTTTTGCACATTATTCTTTACTTACCAAAAAGTGGAAGCTGTTTGGAAACATTACCCAGGTGAGAGGTTATAGTACTTTATTCAGGTATATTGGGGATGTTGTATTTCTTGGAATGTGACTCTTGGAGGAAATTTAAAAATAATATTTTTCAAATAAACAACCTGTACACACACTTTTTATGGATTATGGATCGTATTATGGGTGCTGGTTTTGCATGTGTTTTTCATGAAGTGGCTGAAACACTTATCTTGGGGCTTTGGCACAATAATTCATGTCTGGTTATTAAAAGGTTTCCAAATCTGAGTGTGTATAGTCAGACACTCCCTGTCTTATCTGACAGTTTTTGTGAGGCATAGGTTTGGATGCCAAGCTTGTAAATTCTGGCCAGAAGCAGAAAGCTAATTTGAGAGAGTTCAGGGATGCCAGTAGCATAAGGAACTGTGGAGCTGCGTTTTGTAAGATGATATTTGTCTTTCACATATTATTCTTCAGTCCTTTGGGTTTTTCATACAACAAAAACTTCATATACATAGGTTGTCTTGCTACTATCACTAAAGCTGATAGAAATCATGTCTGGCTTTCAGAAATTTCCCATAGCATGTACTTATGTGCGTATAAGTACATAAAAATACATACATATATGTCATTTGCTTGCTTTTTTCAGGAGCAAAATATGATGGTAACAGGTGGCTTAGCGTGGTGGAATGACTTCATTGTTCTTGCATGTTATAATTTAAATGATCATCAGGAAGAGGTGATGTATTTTTCTTCAAAGTAAATAAACCATGTTTACAATATCTGCTCTGTTCTACAGTAGTATTATAAATATGAAAAGTTAGATACATAGGTGGCTTTTGGTAATGTTTGGAAATTCTTTATTAATATGTAAGTAATTCTTTGCAGCAAAGTTTATTATTGCTATTAAAAACTATTTTCTGCTGACTACCAAGAATGTACTCATTGTTCTGAAAAATTTGTGATGTTTTTGCATGTTAGCTTGAAGCCTGTTTTGGGGTATCTAGTTACAGTATTTTGCGACACTTTTGTAAGGTGTTAAACTAGTCTTTGTCTTAAATTAGTCTAATTAGTCTTACTTAGTCTTTACTTTTTAAAACAAATGAGTAAAACTCCTTCCTTTTGTTTGTTGTTCAGTACTTCAGATTTGGCTGTACTGTTTTTTAACCACTTTGCATGCAATAATGTAATGTAATGGATAAAACATTTGATGAAACAAAAACCTAGTAATATGTTTTGCTAGAAATCCTTGACAGCCGTTCCACAGAAAAGAAAATAATTGAATGGGGAATTACTATTAATATGTTGGTAAACAGAACCTGTATTCAAACGTTTTCCTTGTAGCTGAGAATCTACCTGCGAACATCTAATCTTGACAATGCATTTGCACACATCACCAAAGTGCAAGCAGACACGTTACTACTGAGTGTTTTCCGGGACATTGTAATACTGTTCAGAGCTGATTGTTCCATTTGCCTATATAGTATTGAGAGAAGGCCTGAGGGGTGAGTGTCAGTATTTAAATGCTTTTGCAGTAATGTACTTGTAAATCTGTTCTCACTCTGAGTAAATTCTTATGATAATATAAAGTTGTTTGATAACTTGTGGAGTCAGATTTTTTTAAATACAGAGGAGGAAGTGTTATCTGTATGCACAAGTGATAGTTCATGAGTGTTGTTACTTGCATGCATGCAGATACGCGTTAGGTATGGAGGTAGTGACTGAGATAGGCATGTTTCCAGCTGTCTGTACAAACATGTTCTAGCTGATAGGGACTTGAAAATGGAATGCAAATAGGAGAAAAAGGTACTAACAGGCACCTGCATATTTGAATATTTTTAATAAAAAATGTTTCTAACATTAAAAGTTGAAATTGGTGAAGGTGGTGATGGAGTAGCAAAGATGGAGAGACAGTTTTGGTTTGTGGTTGTGGGGAGCTATTTTGGTGCAAGAGAAGTAGCAATTTAAGAGCCAGATACTTTCAGATGGTTAAGATTAGTGAACCTAAGGAGGAGATAAAGATTCCCAGATAGTTTTTTGAAGTGCCTAAGCAGGCAATTTTTCTTACACTTATGGCATCTTGGTTTCAGCAAGAAGGGGCCTTTTTCTTTTAGCAGAAAGCAAGCTTTTGATCCACTTTGGAGGAAAATATTTTCAATGCTTTTCAAAGAAAACTCCAAGAAAATCCAAAGCCTGGAATTGCCTTATTGAAGGGTGAATAGAGTCTTATTCTGAAGCATCTGATGTTGTCTTCTATCCACTTATAGCTGTATTCCCCAAAACTATCAAGACAAAGTAGCCCAGCTTATTAGGTTTATTTGATAACTTTATGTAGATTAGATATGTGGGCCTGTGGGATTCCTGGTTAAAGGAGAGTAATTTTAGTCTATAGAGTAAACTGTTTGCTGACATTAAGTTGCTTATTTTCATTCGGTTTACTTCAAGGTATTAATTTTATGTTAAATATTATTTTAAAATTGCTAAACACAGTCATCTTTCCTTTCAGTCTTAACCCTACTGCCAGTATCCAAGTTCTTCAAGAAGTGTCCATGTCTCGATACATTCCTCATCCTTTTCTTGTAGTGTCTGTTACTTTGACATCAGTGAGGACAGAGACTGGCATCACTTTGAAGATGCCTCAGCAGGTAACAGATCTATAATGCTGAAATTTAAAATAATTGGTGCCTAGATTGTTAGCTTAGTCCGGAAAGGTTACGTGCTGATAAATGAACCATAAATATGCGGTTCTTTTATGTGGTAAAATGCAGACGATGTTTTTTCTGATGCTTGTTATATAGACATTTTATGTATGAACTGGGGGTGGGTGGGTGGTGATAGGAATAAAATCCAAACTTTTATTTCTTATCTTCTTTTGTCATTTTGTAAAGTTTGGGGGCAAACATTGGAGGACAAAGTAAACTTAACTATGTCAAGGGTATGTTCCTCTATTGTGTATTAAAAGTTGAACACCAGAGCGATCCATGGTATTAAGAAGTTCCTTTCTTGCAGCAACAGGTCGATTACTCAAAGAATAAAGAAAAAGGAAAAGTTGGCATATGACCCTGTAAGGTTACTTCTAGTCAATTTCCTACTTGCTAAAATAAAGTAAGATGATCTCTCCCACTAGTTATGTCAGGAGATAGGCCAACAGCCGAACAATGACCAAGGTGTGAAGGTGAAGCCCTGTCTTAACTCCAGGAAATTATTCAGGCCACTGAAAGCACAGTGCAAGGAGAACTTGCATTTTTGTTGCCTGTTGTGTAAACAAATTAAGCTTAACTAGTTGAGTAGCTGCAGTATGAAGCATATTTTCTCATCAGAGCAGCTACCTTAGGATAGTTCGGATGTTGCGCTGTCTGTGAGGCAGGCCTGTAGACATGTGAAGGTGCATATTTTTCTCATATACCAAAGCAACTGGCGGATAGGAAAGCAGTGGCACACATGTAAAATCTGAAGGTTTCTGCTTGCTTCCTTCCATTCATTCTAATTTAGTGTCCCACAATGCTGAACACATGTCCTGAGACTTTGATACGATCTTAGGCAAGGGCATAGAAGCCAACATGCTTGTGGTTTTCTAGTCTATCTTGTGAGACAGCGTCCTTATTCCTGAACTGCCTGACTTAGGGTGTTTCCTAATTTTGATAAAAAGCTACTGAAACTTTTTAGAGCACTAGTAATATTTTAAACTTAGCCTCAGACTGAACGAATGTTACCTCTTTTCTTTCTAAGTAAGAGCCCATATCTTCAAACTCTGTCAATCCACCTGACCAAAAGAAAAGTTTTAATGTTAGCACTGAATATAACATTGCACTGTAGACGAAGCAATGTGTCTGACTTAGCAGAGTGTGTCAGCCTTTTCAGTGTTGTTACCTGCTGGTGACCTTAACCCCTGATTCTGCAGATTTACCATACAGGCCCTAAGTATTTTAAAACTAAACTTCATGCACAGCATTGTATTAGCTCCAATAACTTGGTTTAAAATTAACATGAAACAGTTCTGAAATTAATCTTGAGAAATAATACTTTGCTTTCCTGATATACCTAACTAGAAAGATTCTTCTCTAAGTGCAGCTTCTAAAAGTTCAAGATGCTGTACAAGTGTGACTAAACTCTTTATGGCTCAACTCTTTTTGGCTTGTGTACCTGTGTTAGTCTTTGCAGTCAGATACTGGCAATCATATAGTGGTGATACTGATAAGAATACAGAGCTTTATTTTTCTTAAAATACTGGTAGCTTGCCCATGCCAAGAGGCATAGTTGGAAAAAGCCTGTATGAAATAAACACGTGGAATAAGTCTAGTGAACAAGAAAACTTCCAGTATTTAGTCCCTTGCACAAGAACTATGTGAATGAATCTATCTGTAGGTACCTAGTTCTACTTGATTTTTCTGAGTCCTTCTGCATTGCATTTGGTTGTTAAGTAATCTCTTGTATGGCAGTGCAGTTAATTTACTCTTTCTGTTCTGGATTTGTATTGTGGTTATAGGTCAAGTGATGCATTCAGAAAGCTCAAATAATTTGCATAATACTATTTTATCCTTAGGCTTGTGAAGCTGAAAGTATTATGCTAAACTTAGCAGGACAACTCATCATGTTGCAAAGGGATCGATCTGGACCCCAGATACGAGATAAGGATAATAATCCTAATCAAAGGAAGCATGTGAGTAAATGTATGTGGAATACTGTATATAGCTTCAGAGATGTCAGTGACTGAAGAAGTTCTGGAAGGGAGTGGTCCAGGCATAAAGAAAAGAGGTCTGTAATGCAAGGCAGTGTCTACACTTACAGGCTGAATTGTTAGCTGGAAGTAAATCACTGCTCCCATGATTTATTTTTTTTTAAGAATCTGTGAAATGTTACTACTTAATTATGTGAACATCTAACCAAAGTATTTACTACTTGTGTTTACTACTTGTATTGCAGTGAAAGATATGAGTTCTAAGCATAAAGGTCCTGTGCAAAATGTGGTATGCACTAAAGACACAAAACCTCCAGTCTATCTAAAACTGTTCTGTATGTTTATGGAACATTATCGGGTTTTGCAGAGTATGTTTACAAAGTTCCTAAAAATAACAATCACAGAAATCAGTGACCGAACTTTCCAGTTTTTCTGCACTGATGAAAAGCACTTCTATGTGAAAGAAGCACTTTGGGAGAGTGAAATCTGAAAAGTTTAGATGAAGAGTTCTTTGCAGCTCAATCAAACACTAGCAAATCTGGTGTTTATAGTAATTTTTTCAGTTCTAGGTTGGACTTTTGGGCTCTGAGGAAGCAGAGAGCAGTTTTTTATTTTCCTCCCTTATTTTTGCCCCTCTGGCCTTCTAAGGAGGTTAAAAAAATTGAAAGAAGTGTCTTTTGAGTTAATGTAAGTTATAAGTGATGCTTTCCTGGGTGGTAGGGTGCAGTTAAGGGGTAAGCAGATTTGCTGCTTCTTTGTTAGAAGAAGAATATGTTTGAAGAGAGTAGTTCTTAGCTGAAAAAAGAGTTCTTGTGAAGTGGGTTAAAAAAACAACCAAACAAAACCAAACGAATAATGAATTCTGATATATTTTTTTTCTTGTTTTACAAATAGCTGCCTTTTTGTGCTCCAGTTGTCCTAGCCCAGTCTGTTGAAAATGTATGGACTACTTGCAGGATCAACAAACAGAAACGCCACTTACTGGAGGCTCTGTGGCTCAGCTGTGGTGGGGCAGGTATGAAAGTCTGGCTTCCCCTGTTTCCCAGAGATCATCGAAAACCGCACTCCTTTCTGTCAAGACGGATCATGCTGCCTTTCCACATCAACATATACCCATTGGCTGTTTTGTTTGAAGATGCCTTGGTTCTTGGTGCTGTTAATGACACTGTGCTCTATGACTGTTTATATCCTCAAACCAGTGCTAGAGAACACTTAGAGGTTCTCTTTCCTTTCTCCATTGTTGAGAGAACCTCTCAGATCTACCTCCATCACATTTTACGCCAGCTCTTGGTTAGGAACCTCGGTGAACAAGCCTTGCTTTTGGCCCACTCCTGTGCCACATTACCATACTTTCCTCATGTACTAGAACTGATGCTTCATGAAGTGCTGGAAGAAGAAGCTACCTCGCGGGAACCCATTCCCGACCCTCTGCTTCCCACTGTGGCGAAGTTCATTACAGAGTTCCCCCTCTTCCTGCAGACAGTTGTTCATTGTGCTAGGAAGACAGAATATGCCCTGTGGAATTACCTTTTTGCTGCTGTTGGAAACCCGAAGGACTTATTTGAAGAGTGCTTAATGGCCCAGGACTTGGACACAGCTGCCTCTTATCTTATTATCCTACAGGTAATGGTACCTCATACATTGCAAGAGAGGTGATATTTACTAATGTTGTAGTATTTTAAAAAATATTGTCATATCAAAATTAATGCATGTTAAACAAATTTTTAATAGTTTTCTGTTATGTCTGGTTATGAAGGGGGGGAACATTATACAATGAAAGTAGTTAGTTTACTGTTATAAAAAGGAAAATAATAGCATGAAATTTGCTGCTTCTAATCTCTGGTATACTTGAATGTGATATGTCATGGCTTGACTTAATAGGACTTCTGTTGCTTGATGGCAAAAGCAAATGACTTAATTATGCTTTGTTACTTGCAGAATATGGAAGTTCCAGCAGTTAGTAGACAACATGCTACTCTCCTATTTAATACTGCCTTAGAGCAAGGAAAGTGGGATCTTTGTCGTCATATGATCAGATTTCTTAAAGCCATTGGCTCTGGAGAAACAGAGACACCTCCAGCTACACCAACAACTCAGGTTTGTGATGAAAATAGTAAATTCTGTTCATCAAACCGTGTATGATTAATCTTGCTATTATATAGCACGTTTGCTTCTTTTACTCTATGTTTGGGTTTTCTCGGTTTTAGGAACCTAGCTCAAGTAGTGGCTTTGAGTTCTTCAGACATCGCAGCATTAGTTTATCCCAATCAGCAGAGAATCTCCATAGCAAATTTAACTTGACAAAAACACTGAGTATGCCCTCTGGCCCATCTGGAAAAAGGTAATTGGTAGTAATGTCGTCTCCTTCTCTACTTTGTTAGCTACTGTACTAAGTCTCTTACCAATTTAAGTTATAGAAGTACATTATATGAGAGTTACATTTGTCATAGTTTCCCTCCACATCCTTCTGCATTTGTCTTTTCCTGACTCTTGGAATGTCTGTGCCTCTTGCGTTCTTGGGAGAATATGTTCTCACACATGTAAATACATGTGTTTGTATGTATATATGCATAGGCACGCTTACATGGATCCACTGGATGTATATGTAGTAATTTAAATAGTAGTGAGACTGCAATCCTTGTATTTGAAGGATCTGTTTTGATGAAAGATACATCTTGAACAGCTCACAGTACTGCAGCATCGTAGCATACATTGCACTGTGATACTGTACACATCTTGATCTAGCAGTGTGTTGCCAAGCCATAAATAGCCTTTTATACCTTGGGGTGAATCCCTCTTAAACTGCTATATACAGAATTCATATTGATTGGTGTCAATGTTCAGAAGAAGCACTAAGCTGGGATTCATTATTATCTTGGTTTTGGCTTTTTCCCCCACATAAAACCTTCAAAACAATCTTAGTGCAAATTCAAATGTTTTTATTTAGTAATTTTCCATAGAGAGTACTATCTTAAGAGTTTCAATAAGAAGGGTCCTAGACTAATACTTGACTTGTTCTCTAAACTTGTTTCTCAGAAGCCACTTTGCAATGGCATCTGCCTTTCATCTCTCCTTCTTTACCTTTTTCCTGCATTGCTAGTAGTTTAATACTCTGTGGACACTGCTGCTGTTGTAACTTCCTTATTTCACTTACCTGTTGAGGCAGGGAGATCTTTTAGAGAACATAAATAGCAAGGAATGGTGGAAACTGCTTCTGTTGGTATATAGAAAGCTCCCACTACTACTGTAGTCACTCCCTGTACTGTGGTTGTGGCCAACAACCTTTACAATTCTGTTTTAACAGTCTCAATGCCATTGTTCTCTGGTCTGTCTATAGGTGGAGTAAAGACAGCGACTGTGCTGAGAACATGTACATTGACATGATGCTCTGGCGGCATGCTCGGCGTCTGCTAGAAGAAATCAAGCTGAAAGACCTTGGCTGCTTTGCTGCACAGTTAGGCTTTGAGCTGATTGGTTGGCTGTGCAAGGAGCGAGCCAGAGCTGCCCGTGTGGAGGATTTTGTGTTTGCTTTGAAAAAGCTACACAAGGATTTCCTCTGGCCATTTCCAGTCATACCAGCTTCGTCCATTAATTCACCATTCAAGAATGGAAAGTACAAGACAGGTGCTGTAACATCTGAGTTGATTTGGACTAGGTTTCCCTCCTGCAGTCCTACACCCATCAGTCTGAATCTGTCCTTCCTCAGTTCAGCCAAGCAAAGAACAGGCTGAGGCTTGCGTCCTGCACAGCTTTCTCACACAGGGTGTGTTTTTTGAAGGGATTCTGTTTAGCACAGATGGCATCTCTTGCACAGTCTGATTAGAGTACTGTTTCTGTTGGAAGTTTCTTGCTTTCTCAGGTACAAACACTGAACTGGATATATCACTTGTGCAGATGTTGAGTTGAACATGGATATTGATCTTTCACGTAAATTCTACAGAAAATGACTAGAATCAACATTCTCATATAGCCTTTAGATGAGGTTTTGATTAACTTTTTAACTTATATTTTAAAAATTAATGTTTCTAATATTTGAAGTTTGCTTTATGTTAAAGGGTAAGAATTTTGAGGACTTGCTGTAAGCCTCCTTTCTGTTATTAATCTCTCAGTTCACTAGTTTATCTTCTCAGGGCAAAGTTGGTACTAGCTGCCAAGTCTTCCTCTTTTTGGTAGTAGCAGCACTATTACTTAGTTCTATTGATGCTAACACTTTATCAGCTGATATTTCTTTTATGCCAGCGCTGACATAAAAAGCTGATCAGAAATTCTTGAAATACCTAAACATGCTGCATTCTCTTGCTTTTGGTGATCCCTCAGCAAACTAACTGAATATTGACTTAGAAACAAGTTTTAGCTTCCTGAAATGCCTGGAGAGAACCTTCCCAATTTCCTTTTTGATGTTTATATGACTTTTCTTTGGTGTGTTCTTTTTTTCAGCCGTAGGGGAGCAGCTGCTAAAATCTCAGTCTGCAGACACCTTTGTAAACATGGAAATGGACACAGGAGTTTCAAACACACCTCGGAGTCGCAGCTGGCTTGGCACTATCAGCTCCTCTCAGAGAGAGATTGACACCGTTTCATCCCATGGACCACACATGCAAGATGCATTCCTTTCTCCTTTGCTAAGTAAAGGTTAGCCACTGTTCCTTCTGTCTGCTCGTTGGAAAAATGCACCTGGAAGTACGCACATCTGTTTTGATACTTGGATGCCACCACTGTATTGTTGCTTCTCAACTGCTGATAACCATAATTCAGAAAAAAGAGTATTTATTGAAAAGTGAACCAAAATTTTTATAACACAAAGATAATGCCAATGTCACATGTCCTTAAGTACTCGAAGTAGAATATGAAATTGATATTTGCTGAAGTTCCTGTCTGTAGTAGTAACTTGAAATTTAGTATTTTTACAGTCTGGCTGGGAAGAGTGTTGTAAGTTTTGTATCTTTGCCTCTTGCATGGGTCAGCCTCTTGTGCAGTTTGGCATGGTTCTAATGCATGAACTTTGTGCTTTTGCATTCCTTTAGAAAGACACACATTCTTTACTGAGGAAATTATAGTCCCATATAGTTTTTCTTTTTTCCTATGGCTGTGTTTAAATCACTTTCCTACAAGCTCAAATGTATGATCAGCTTATGAAAATACAACAGGGAATTTTATTCTTTGTTAAACTTTGCTGATCACAGTCACAGACAGGAAATGTTTGATCATTCATCTCTTGTTTTGCTCCCTCTTGTCCTCAAGCATACAGCAATGTTTTCAACAGTGTCTACACCATGTGATTCCCACTTTATTAGGGGAAAGACCTAAGTATCTAAGTTTGAACTACACTCTCCCCAAGATACTAGGGCCTCCTGTGAGAGTCAGAGCTCTTGGAGCTGTAATTTAACAAGTTGACAGGCTTTAAAAAATGAAGAAAGAGGGAGGTTCTCTTCCTCTGCTTAAGCACTTCCTCATTTTATTTTCACTTCTGTTTCTTCTGTTTATTACTTCTGGAGACTGCAAGAATGCATTAGGTTTAAGTTTGTTACAGAACTCTCCAAAAAAGTATAATTTAAATGGGGAAAATATATTTCTTTTTTCATTGCACTGTCTTGTACTGCTGTCTGCCACTACCACTGTTTCTATAAACAAGTATCTCATTTTTTTTCCTGAGATGGATGAAGACCTTTGAGTTCAATGGACTTTGGTGTGCATTTTGAAGCAGTTTATTTCTTAAGTGAAACTAAATTAATAGTCTTTAAAATGTTGCAAGCTTAATTCTAATAGTAGTAATTTCACAAATAACTAAGCCAGCAGTGGTATGCATGGGCAAGAATCTAATAAAATAACTTTCTGACTTTCTAAACATTTTCCACAGAAAAGATACATGTACTTTAATATGGAAACTATTCTGGAGATTGGGTGCCTTTATGATTCACCACTATAATGGTTTTAGCTTTGCTGATACTGTTCCTGTGAAAATTCTGTGGCTACATCTACTTTTCATGTGTTTATTAGAAACACTTACTACTTTTTGTAATTAGTGCAGGTAAATATTTACATTACCAAGCATTCAGAATCGTCAGGCTTTTGTATGAAGAAAATAACTTGCTGTTGCATCTTCCTTTTTAACAGTTAAGAAATTAGTTATTTTTAGACAGACCACAACCTTTCCTGCAGACTTAATTCTAGGACTATAGTATGTAAGAGGCTGTCACTGTGCTCTTGCAATGACTGCCAACACATCTTTAGGATTGCTTATTGATATTATTCTGCATAATTATTTTTGATAGAAAAACTGCATTCCTCCAATAACAGTTCCACCATATAGTGTGACAAGAATGCTGAAGTGGGATGGACAGTATGCCTGAAGTAACAACTTAGCACTGTGATACACAGCAAAGCATTACTGTGTAATTTGCCAATTGCTATAGGAAGTAGTTCCGAAACCCTGCATCTTGCTAAAGTAAGCAGTTTCTTTTCCCCTCATGTTTCTGAGTGTTTCTGATAGGTGACGAATGCAGCATTGGTTCAGCAACGGACCTGACTGAAACAAGTTCTGTGGTGGATGGTGACTGGACAATGGTGGATGAAAACTTCTCCAGTCTAAGTCTAACTCAGTCAGAGCTTGAACATCTCTCTCTAGAACTGGCTAGTAAAGGGCCACACAAGTCACAGGTCCAGCTGCGGTAAGTAACGTAATCTTTGCATTTGAAACTTAAAATGACTAGTATATAGTATTAGGGGAAAGAAACACTACAGAATCACACTGGAATTTTTGTCTTTAGAGTGGAAAAAGAAGTAGACAGACTTTTTCTATATAGGTACTTGCTACATATCTTCATGGAAGCAGGGTGTCTGGATTGGTGTATTGTCATAGGCCTTATCCTCAGAGAGTCTTCAGTAATCAACCAGGTTTTCAGTGTAATGCAGTCCTCTGATATTGATGGAGAAATCTGTCAGAACATCAAGACTGGCCTATATGCTGTTGACAAATGGGCTTCTACAGATTGGTAAGTGTTATTTTCCACTTTCATTTTCATTCCAGTTGTAGATAATTAGTTACCTAAAAACCCCTTGGGAGTTCTCTCAACCCTAGCTGAAACAATTATGTAAAACCACTTTTGCAGAAAATTTCAGGACAGTCACTTAATACAGTTGTGATCAAACTGGAAAAAACTGAACCAACCAACCCACCCAACTTCTATTGTTTAGATTATGGTTGCCTTTTCCCCTCTATTTAAAAAAAAAAAAAAGTTTCTGTACAGGAAGGATTATAGAAGATACTAATTTATATTAAACATCTCCCAAGAAAAGCTGCTTTACAGGCATATGACAGAAGTACTATTTTTTAATTCACTCATGGTGTTCTATACTGTTATTTTCCTAGCCCTGGGTACAAGCCATTTCTAAATATCATCAAACCACAGATCCAGAAACTAAGTGAAATAGCAGAAGAGCAAGTACAGCCTGAAGCTTTTCAGCCAGTGAATCCTTCTAAGGTTACTGAACAAGTGAACCCCAGAGCTGAGGAAAGCAGGATTTCCTCTAGCCATGGTGCTAATCTTCAGAGTGATGCTGGCAACAGCAATGCAAGCAGGCATGAAGAGGACAAGTCTAAGACAGAGGATGAGGATTCATTCCAAGAAGGCAGTTATGACTGTATTGTGTCTTAAACGGAAGATGAACAACTTCCCAAGCATCAGGTGTGAAAGGAAGCAAACCAGCTCATAGACATGCTTCCATGTTTTGGATTTGAACATTTTTTTTTAAATATTTCAATCTTTGAAATCTTTTAGTGGGGATAACTAAGCAGCAGTTTCATCTAATAATTTCAAAAGGAGGCAAGATTTTTTTTTAATGCAATCTTCAGACTACAGCTTTAGGTTTTGATACTTAATAGTGCTGAGAGACAGTGAATACATATGGAGACAGGTTCAGCTGAAGTTCATCAGTAACTTTACATGACCACCACATTTTGAAGGAACTACTTATCTCTTAATTGAGTTTAAAAGGCAAAGAGGGGATTAAATTTAAAAACTGTTATCCTTTGCAGCTTGCCTGCCTAAGAAATATGTGATCAATGCAGTTCAGATTGGTTTGATATCAATATTTTGTATTAAAGGACTGTAAAATATATTGTATGTTTTTGTGAATACTCTTGTACAAATACTCAAGGCTGTACCTTATTTGAAGGTACCTATACGTATTGTGCATGTTTCTAGATGACTAGTAAAGTTAAAGCAGAGTTGCACTTCTTTCTGGATGAGGCATACTTTACTGACCTAACATTGACACAAGGTGGCTTACCTGTTTTTACTGCCACTTACAGATCTTGTAGTTGGGCTTAAGGGATTGCTGAAGGTTATTTATTTCATTGTAAATTCTTTTCTGAAAAACAGATTTTTTAAATGTAAATAATCATCATATACTCTTGCTATGGAAAATTAGTTTAACAGCTCATACTTAAACGTTTTTCAAACATTTTATAATATGCATACTTGTAACTAAGATGTATTTAACTTTCATACAATGTTATGGAAAGCTGGCTGCAGAAGTCTGTTGCTTTGAGGTACTTATTTTTTCTAGCTGCTGTCCCTATGTAATAACTACCTGTAACAGTATTAATTTAGGTATTAGCTTGTTTGTACTGTGCAATCTGAACAAAAATGCAACATTACTCATTTTATACAAAATAAACTAGTTTATTTTTTATATCATCACTTGATTACTGACATGGACCAAACTAGTCATCATAGGATAGTTTCAGCATCTGTTGCTTTTCTAGTGTAGTTACTAAATGCACATGCATTTAAACTCTGAAAATTAAGAATATTCACAATTAAGTTGAAATAAATTGTGGGTTTATCTTTATTTCCTTTGTAGATAAGATCAAGTGCTTTAAAATGTACAAATGTTAAACTGTTGCTTTAGAATGGCTTTACTAAGCCGATACAACCAGTACAAGTGCAATAATTGCAAGTATTACTTGGAAAGCTGGAGATTGTAGTGAATGCAGCTTGAATTTCCATTTAAGAGTTGAAACGAATATTGAAGTTCTAAGAAAGATATCTGGTTCACAAGTCCCAGCATTAAGCTTAGTCTGCATTGTAGCTACTGGTTACATATAATGTCTATCATACCTACAAGCCTGTTGTGATCTGACATCAAAATCTATTATTGTTATATGGGGATACTTAAAGCTTTTTTATGATAAAAACCTGCTTAATCTATGTTAAAAGAAATAAAAACTGTGCTTCAAGTTAGTATTTTTCTGTGGTTCTGTGGTAATGATGTAAGCCAAACTAATCCTGATCAGCTTTCTGCTGTTCAGGTTTTGGATCTGTAGAAGTAAAAACATACATTAACTGATATACTAACATTCTTAATATTAGTATCTTACTACTGTGCTACTGTTGTTTAGCAGTTAAATCTTTTTAGTTGTGAAATTTTAGAAGTTTGTACTTCTTTAGTAGTCATCTCTATGCAAATCTTCTGTGCTAATTTTGTATTTCAATTTTACTGCTGTTATACCTGTAATTAAAAGACAAATGTATTCAACTTTACATGAAGTTACTCCTGTGGAAAATAACTATTTCTGACTCCAAGCCCTTGACAATGAATTCTGCTAAGTTAAAGTAGGTTATTTCAGATAAACAAAGCTCTCAAAATGACCTCATGAAGATTGTTTTAGTTTGCTACATCATACCCATATGGCCTGTTTTACAGGATGAAGGTATTAAGCTTCTAAGTTAAAAGTTACCTTATTAGTGCACTTTTGAAGTTACATCCACCTATTGTTTTGAAAAGAGGTGTATTGGTTTAGGGGGCATGGGTGTGGTGGCAAGGGGGGGCTGCAGGGCTGGCTGTAGTGAGTAGAGCCCAGGAGCTGCCCCTGTGTCAGGTGCAGCCAGTTCCAACAAACCCACCACAGGACATAGCTGAACCCTTCAGCCAAGCTGGTGCCACCTCTCTGTGATATATTTATTTAACGGGGGGGGGGGGGAAATGCTGTGCAGCAGCTGTGAGAGAGATGAGTGAGGGGAAAAAAAATGTGAGGAACAGTTCTGCAGATAGAAAGGCCTGTAAAGGAGGAGCAGGAGGAGGTGCTCCAGGCACTGGAGCAGAGATCCCCTGCAGCCTGTTGAGCTGTACAAGTATTAAAACATACATTAACTGATACACTAACATTCTTAATATTAGTATCTTACTACTGTGCTACTGTTGTTTAGCAGTTAGTTACAATCTTTTTAAGACCCTGGTGAAGCAGGCTGTCCCCCTGCAACCCACTGTGGAGCACATCAGAGCAGATACCCACAGCTGCCTGTGGGGGACCTCACACCAGTGCAGGTGGATGAGCCCTGAAGGAAGCTGCAGCCCATGAAGAGCCCACGCAGCAGCAGGTTTTCTAGCAGGAATGGCAGCCTGTGGGGGGACTGGCACTGGAACAGTCTGTTCCTGAAGGAATACCCCATCGAGAGGAGGATCCACACTGGAGCACTACTTGAAAGACTGTCCCATAGGAGGGACCCTACACTGGAGCTGGAGAACAGCAAGAGGAGGAAGGAGCAGCAGAGAGCGCTGTTACGGACTGAACAACCATCCCCAATCCCTCTGCATCGCTGTGGAAGAGAAGGTAGGAGAGTGAAGTTGAGTCTGGAAAGAAAGGGGAGGTTAGGCAAAAGTGTGTTTCTTTTGGCTTTTTTTTTTTGTTGTTGCTCTCCTACTTTATTTTTAATTGGCAACCAAGTAATTTTCCCCAAGGACAGTTTGGTTTGCCTGTTACGGTAAATGATGAGTAATCTTCCTGTTTCAACCTGTAAGCTTTCTCATCTCATTTTCTCCTCCTGGCCTGCTGAGGGCACGAGAGAGCAGTTTGGTAGGCACCTGGCAGCCAGTCAAGATTAACCCACTCCAAAAGGTTTATTCATCTACAACTATGCACTACTACCTCAACCTAAACACAGAAAAAAATGGGCCATTTAACCAGCTGGGAGTCAACATTGTCTACGGCATTCCAACTCACCGCCTCTCATCATACTTTGCTTATCCAGCTCACATAAAACTGGCAGCCCTGGTTCTTATCAGCCTGACCTACTTAAGCATTTGCCATTAAATGCTGTAGAAAGATGTCCAATTTCCTCCTTCACCAGCATTTGCATATCAAATTTTCTTGATCTGGTTCTCATCCTGTACAAAACCAACTGCCTCTGAAAAATGGCAACACTGCTAGTTTCTTTGCCACTCATTTAAAAAATCCTCTCAACACAGGGTATACTTGCAAAACTGCTTGAGTCAAGTCATATCTCTGAGGATAATTTTCACCATCATTTTTGCCAACTAAAGTAAGCTAATTTTTCACTAATGTGTTTTAGTCCAAAGCAATAAACTTAAACATTTAGAGCTGAAGTGTCTGTAAGCTATAGATTGAGATTCACTCCTAAGTAAACAGAAATACATGAATGCATAATCTAGCCAGAACCCATACAAAAGAGGTCCCTCCTCATTATAAACTGTCAGGAGTTGTCTACAGCTATAGTGATATATACAAGATGATGGGTAACTTGTTGAGGGGTGGTAGGCTGGCTTCACTGAAGGAAGGAGAGGCTCCCCCCCCCAAAAAAATGCTACAGATGCAATTTAGATGGAATTTACTGTCTCATCAGTTTCCTATCCTAGAGCTGAAGACTGTTGAGACCTTCTGGTGGGCAGCAAGATGAATGCCAGCTTGCGGCAAATGGCAAAAGTAGTCCAAGTGCTAAAACACAGAAAAGGAAGGAGCTTTCTCATACCGCTCTGAAAGAAAGATACAGTTTGCTGAGTTTTCTGTTTATCATGTACCACCTGAGATAAGTAAACTCAAGGAGTTTCCTGCTAGAAAGCACTGAGAAGAGACTACAAAGCGCACAACTGGAGGCTGAAGCTAGCTAAACAGTTCAGGCATAAGGCACCTAACCACTCTTTCATAACTTTTTTCAATTATTGTTTCCTATCAAAGAAAGAAACACCACACCACCACACACAGAAAAAGCAAAAACCCTGAATAAACTGTGTCTGGGCAGCTTTCTAAGACAGTTAAATTAATCTGTACCTAGTGGCTTTGAAGCTTCTATTTGTTCCAGAGTCTCAGACCCAACTGACAGAATTAATTCTTTCTAGATGAACTACTGCTAACTTTCAAGACAGATTCTTATAGCCTTCTGAAACTGAAATTTAAAAAAACTCTGCTGTTCATGGCCAGGGGTGCCTGACATCCTGTTTGAAATACAGGTAGCAGTGACTAGATGTCCCTAAATTGGCTTATACTTCCTGTTCAAGTCTCAGTTTTATCCTTAGCATGTTCTGGAGCTGCATCTGCAGCTTTGTCAGAACCATAAAGTGCCATAGCCCAACAGAACCTCTTCTGCAGTGCAGAGGGAAGCCTAATTTCTCGGACTAATTTATTCTCTGAAACTGGAACAGATTGTCAGGAAGACTTGAGAATCTATGTTCTAGCTTCAAAACAGAAGTCACACTTGTGCAACTTCACATTATTTAAGCAGTTTTGTGACAGCACTTACGGTTACTGATCTTACACGGCTTTTTAACCATCCTTCACTGACACCACATATCAAGTTCTCAAATGGGTCATCCTGCAGGCTCCTTCCAGATTATTATCAAGAACTAGATTAGGTTTAGCCCTCAAGGAAAAAAAAGTAATGAACAGCATTACCATGCAGGCAAACTCTTCAGCAGCTATGTCCCATATGCTACAACTAGCTCTGTGTAGACTTGCTAGATCTTGTCTATTTGATTAGTGTTTTTCCAACAGGCTTGCAACACAATCTAGAATGCACAGACATTAAAGATGGGTCTTGCTAACACTGAACAGCTCCACTCAGCTCAACAGTCTGTCACCGTGTATGACAGCTGAAATTCTCCTGCTCATTGCACCTACTGCAACACTTTCTTTCTTCAAATGCATACTTTATTTGACAGGCAATCTGAAGGTAGTGACGCTCTAATGCTGCATTAGATTGTATAACCACAACAGGTACAGGCCTGCTTTGCAACCATGTGCTTAAATTGATAAAGTGCTTATTTCTGAAGCTCTTTTACCTACAGATATGAAACAAAGTACTATATATGTTAATAACGAACATAACAGATTCTCAAAGCCATCAAAAGTCAGGGAAGAACTCCAGCATTAAGGAAGAGTAAAGCAATTTAGAAAAGCCTGTGCATGTAAATTGTTTCAGATGAACATAGGAGAATGCCAATCAACTGGCTGCTTACTGCCCCCACTAAGAATAAAGACTTTTTCTACTCTCATGCCCTTCTATCCTTAAAATTACCAGCTGCTTACTTACCGTCTATTTTGCACAGTAAGACACACAATTTTTATGAGAATTAAAAAAACACAGTAAAAGACTAATCTGCTTGTACTGTATGGGGAAGTAGACAGACACTGAAACAGCAAAATTTTCCATCCTGTTTTTCAGCCTGTGATCAACAATAAATTTGCTCTCAGCTGTCAGTTTTGCAACAAATACTTAGCTTTGCTACCAGTGACTTCCAAACCACATGTTGTTTCAGGAAGAACCTTCCTCTCCAGGCAACAAGCCAGGGCCCTCATTTTAACAATTTTTACAGTCTTCGGCCATGCATTATCTTCCATGTAGCTCTAACTCTATCTGTCCAACTGCAGCATCACTTAGAAGTATTTCTACCCCAAGCTTAAATAAAACATAGTCCAATGAATAAAATAAACTCAAATATGCCTTTAATCATGCTGAAAATCAAGTTTCACTGATTTTTGCTTTTATTTACAAAGACAGAAATTTATAACAAACCAGACATCCCTCATAATTAAATTATTTAATAAAGGTTAAATCCTGAGTTAGCAAAAGTTATTGCTTCACTGAAGTTTCAGACATTTCTAACAGGCATTTTTATATTTTTGGCTCCCACTACAAATTCTTCACATAGCACTTTTTCAAAATGAGAGGCAAACTTTAAATGAGAGGCAAAACACAAAAGTCAAAACTGAGGAAGACGGTAAATATCAGCGCAGCTTCAGTTAACTAGCTGTACATCAGCTAGAGTACAGTACAAAACATTTGCTGAGATTCAAGACACAAGAGTTACGAACTAAACCTCCATTTTTCAAATCATTAATAGCACTTTTTAAAAAATAATAAAAGCATAATACAGGGATTGTAGTTTCAAGTCAGATACAATCAAGCGAGTGATGATTAATGCACATGTTAATGTAGAAAGACCCACTGGTTTTAAGATACTGATGGCCAGTTCATCATGACTACAATAATTAAACCTCTTACCCTAATCCATGAGCCAGGTGACAGTCTTCACAAATGTACCTTGCAAAAAAATGAAACTGCTTGTTGCCACCATCGTCCACAACTACAGAACAATTTGCAGGAAAAATACCTGATTGGGGAGCTGCTATCCATCACAGCTCATACAAATTAGAGTCACAAAATTTTCTTTCACATGCCCTGCAAACTTCCCAGTACTAGCATGTTTTTACTCAAAATGATGACGCATGCACAAAATCTGCTTTGCATGCAATTTTGGCAATACTCATGAGATGAACAAAATACTGATCTGTACAATTTGTAGCATAGTGTTCATGTCACAATGTTTTATATACCATTTGGAAAAAAGCACGAATTTTCTCCAGGTACACAGAGTTCTCTGAATTTCAGAAACTAACATTAAATATTACACTGCACTTAAAAAAACACCTGGGAGTATAAAAAAAAACAACCAAAAAGAGGTCAGTGACTTCTGAACTCAAAGCTTGTCAGTTAAAACTGGAAGGTATTTTAAACCATTCACAGTCATTTACAAAACCCATCCTGTGGAAATAAGAGCAATCTAGAGATATTAGAGATCTTTTGAAAGATGACCCTGGTATTTTTCCTTATGGAAAGCAAACTGTACTTTAAGAAACAGTTAAATGTATTAGCAAAGTGCAATACTGTCATTACCAAAAGTCTCTCCAGAGGAGATACCAAAAATTAGCCAATTCTAATAAATTAGAAGATAACTTTATATTTCAAGTAGATTAATTGCAAGACATCCACATAGAGGAGGGGGACTTAGCACTTGCATACAAGAGAGCCAGTCACATGTTTATATGCTGATACTGAAATATCCCAACAGGAAAAAACCACAATGTGATGGTTAGGTCTAACACTGAGGAGACAGGCAAAAGGGTAGGAACCAAGTTTTTAACAGAAACATATGATTTGGAGAAGATAATCTAGATAAATAGTTACCACATCCCATCATAATACAGATTTTTCGGCACTGTGCATTTTCCAAGGACTGGGAATGCAACCTACACAAGCATCATAGCTTTCAGTGACTTCATCCAGTGACAAAAGTAGTGTTGAGGACTTTGCCACCTCTGCCCCGCCCCACACCCATGAACAAGCATGTTTTAGCTGCAGGTCTTACTTTAATAGGATGGATAGGATTGGTAGGTGATAGTCCCCCCACATGTGCGTGAAGTACGGTTGTGTTTTACATAACATCAAAATAAGTTCAAGACCTTTCATTACAATTGCCGTAGTATGCTAACATTACCTTGTCAAATGCAGTTTTCATTTTAAGAAACCCACTAGTCAAACTGCCATTTCAGTGGAAGAAACAAGGTGAACTGTATTCACGTTGACACAAAGTCATATCCCCAAGACAGCAGTAGTCTTTAAACAGTCAAACTGCCAAAGAAACACCATTTTTCAGCAAAGTACTTTAAATTCTTGTGAAAGTCTCTGACATCTTGTTAGAAAGTGTTTGTTACAACAGCGTTCTGTGTCAGAGAGATTACCCTATTAGCACTGCATTACTGTCAACATTAGAAGACAAAAAGGTCGTAGGTGCAGGACCAACCAGAAGAAAATGTCCAGTTTGGAAACCTCTCCAGTAAGGCATACAGTTGAGGTGACTTCTGATCTTCCCCAAAAAAGTAATGTGCTGCTATGGCAAGGGAGACTATTCCATCAGAATGCTTTTCTGGGGCCTGAAAGTGAGAAAAGGGCAACACAGTCTTTATAACTGTTTATAGCTTTTAAACATAAGATCAACCCAGATATACTTTTCTACAGAATTGATATCTATGCAACAAACTTCATCCTAAAGCTTTTTTGTCCTAGATGTTAAAACACTTCCTGTCCTCAAACACACCAGTCTGATTACATGATGAGTTCAATGTAAGCTGAACTTGCAACTAGGTATTCAGGTCACGGTGCCTCTGACACGTTACATAGCTTGCACATGCTCCAACTTCAAAGTTTGCATCTGTTGGTTTTGCTGACAAATCAAGACATGGACTCCAACACAGTATTTATACTGATCCTTCTATTGTGAATCCTTAGGATGAAACGGCTTTTCTGCCTAGCTTTGCCACTACCAATCTTGCAAAGCTTGTCACACTGCAGATTCCCGTCTGCCTTTATCAAACACCCTCTGAGGATTACTTCAAGTGTTTAGACTTCCTGATCCAGGAAGAAACAAGGGACTTCCTAGACTTTCAAAGGTTTTTGTAATATTTACTTAAAGAATAAGATACTGTTAAACCTGCAATAAAAACATATAGATCTGCAAAAAGTTCTTCACTGGCAAGTTAGCAGGGTGGTGAGGTCATAAATCCCACTGGAACAGCAATGCTGGAAGCTTTGCTTTCAACTGAAAATAGTGTACAAGAAAATGTAGAAAACAAAGCTTTTACAACTCACTTCAGCTTCAAGACAGGTAGGTTTCCCACCAAGGACTCCCTCTAATTTCCCAAAACCAACCAAACAAAATATATGAAAAGGAAACTACTCACAATAGGAAAAAAGACTCTGAAATAACAGCAATAAAGATAAAACTTCAAGAACTATAAGGTTAAGATCACAGAAATCCAAACTTGTAACCTAAGACTGTGAAGACGTGGAAAATATTCTCCCTTTGACTGTTTGGCAAGTTAGTGGACTAAGCATCAAAAATACATGTGAGCTGAAACATAAAGCTGAGGGACAAATTAAAAGAGGGAAGGTAGAATTAGTATCTATCAAAGCAAAGCTCAAGAATGTTATTATGATATTTTTCATCTAAGAATGCAGAAATGTTGACAACAGGGCAGACCAAGTGATCACCGCATTTCCAGCAGCAGCATACTCACTGTCAGTTCTACCCAGAAGTGCCACGGTGTAGCCTGCAACCCATGGGAGTAAAACACAAAATAGTCTCCTCCTAAGCTAGCAACTGGTATACCATCCCCGAGAGACCAGGTAGACAGAGCCGACCCTTCATGTGGCCGAACATAGAGAGACATGTGACTTGGACCTGCAGAGACAGGGATATGTATGTAGATGTGTTAAGAGATGGAGGTAGAATAACCATCTATTTTCCTGTATAGTTACTATTCCTGTCTTCCACAACACAACACAATTGTCTTGTCTACAGAAGAAACTTCCATTATTTCTAAGCAGTGAGATAAATGAGATGATGTACGAGAGGGATAGAGCTATAAAATCGACTTTAAGAAAGGACTTGGTATAAAAAGATCAAGGCTTACTCAAAATAGACAAGGTTATCAGTAACCCAAATAACTGCAACACAACACCCACAGCTTCTAGTGTGTTATGAAACTGAATTAATTCATGCTAATCTCACAAAGCTCACTATCTTGGGAATGGCGTTAGAACCTGCAGTACTGGAGTCAAAACCTGATTTATTATGGACATAAAAATAAACACAAATCACAAACCAGAAGCTTCAGTCACTCACCAGATACTTCAAAGCTTAACCTCACAGAGTTCCAGGGCATCAGCTCCTTGGACAGAACTTTAAAGTGAATGGGGCTTCTTGGAAAAATTTCTGGAGCAGGAAGATACCAGTTTTTCCTGTTAAAAAAAGAAACAAAACCAAAACCCCAAACGCTTTAACTTATTCTCAGTGCAACACTTAAGAGGTACCAAATAAGACAAGCCAAGAAGTTTTTGTGTAATATAGCTGTCTGTGTGCTTACTAAATGAAATATTCAAAAGTTACTGACGCTAGCAGAAGACAGGTAAAATCAGCAGCTTGTGGCCAAATATTTAAAGTGCATATTAATAGAAAAATGGTCACCTGTATGTTCATTACCTTCATCCACCTTAATTTACAAAACAGTAAAATAAGTAAGAATATCTGCCTCTTCAAATTGTTATACTTTTGCTCAGAAGATTCTTGGGGTATGAGAAATAGTCACAGCAGCTTGCTTTCTTCCATGGAGACCAGCTACTTTAGACTTCCTCTGCTGTCAGCTGGGGCAAGGCAGGGAAGAAGGGAAGAGACATACATGCTCCTACTCTGAACTGCCCTTTAGAAGGCCCACCCCTTCACCTTTTTCTCCACTGGTGGTGACATTGATTCTCCACACATCAACTTCTACAGCTCCTGCAGCAGACCCAGCAATCTCTGCAAGAGATTCTGGCAGAAGACACTGCACCTAGACAGCAGTTTACGTGTCTTCTGAAGTGGAAGGATTATTTACTTTTAGACCAAGATTAGCCTTACTTCTACTTCCCTTACATAAGCAAGATTGCATAAATGACCAATGGGCTGTGGCAGTAAGTGCTCTAGCGAAGCTATGTTCACACCAACCGGAACATGAAATGCACTGGCAGAATCCAAGGAAGGCCACAGAAAGGAGCCTGCTCCTCGCATGGAGTTCTAATGGTGTCGTTGATTTCAGGTACATGGGGAGTTATGTGAGATATCCCATTATAATCAAATCCATTAATCCATATACCAGAGTCACTTTTAACCACGTTTCCAGCTACATCATGAAATCTTCTACTTGTGTGCTAGAAGGGGGGGGGGGGAGAAAAAAAAACAAGACAAACAGAAAGATGATGGAGCCTGTGCACTTCACAAGAGTCAGAAGTGATTCTGAAATATCTCCATGTCAATCCTTAAGGTCTACTGAATTTTCAGTATGCACTGAACACATATCTGAGTATTTATGAATATACAGGAGATAATTACTCAGATAAAAGAAACGTACCATAAAAATACCTATGTTCAGAAGATGACTGTGCCTGTAAGTATTTGCTTATCTCTCATCATGTTCACTTTTTAAATTACCATTGCTTACTCAACTCTCCCACTTCAAACCCCCTAAAAAAGCCTGCTCCTCTGACAGATGAACTGAACACAGAGATTGACCAAGGGAAACATTAGCAATTCTTTCAAATCCACGAATAATCGTTAGAGCTTTTAAATCAACCAAAAATGGAAGGCTGTTCTTTTGGGGCCAGGTCAGATGGGGAGTTAAGCTTTGAAAAAAACAAACTCTTGCAACCAATAGAAGCACTACAATATGCAAGGCTATTCTTACCTGGAGAAAGACTCGCTTAGGCTTTGGATTAGCTGCATCAGAACTGTAAGGAAAGAAGATTCCACTACAAACGAGAATCAGAGTGACTACAAACACAGTAGTTAAAGTTATTAGCGTCGTTTTTGTACTTTTGACAAGGTAAATGAAGTTAATCTAGAGAACAAAAAGACAGCCCAGTTATAAAACTGCAAGATTTAAGAAATATGACACTATTCTTATAACTCTAAAATCCAGTTATGGAACTGAAAGTACATTAAAAAGACACCATTGCGAGTACTACCTGACAAGACACTTCTTAGTAATCTCAGTATTTATAACCAAAATGAATAAAGTGAGTACTTCCTGGAGCTTTCAAAGTTTTCCTATTTTTTAAAACATCTTCCAACAAAAACTTAGAACCTTTGTAGCAAGGGCAGCAGACCAAAAAAAAAGCTCTGAGAATTTTTATTTCTTTAAGTGTAGTATATGTATTGTTCAGCTACATACTATACTTCATCTAAAACGAGTGTCTGTTCAAATTCCATTATTAAATTGCACATTTTACACCAATCTTTACTACATCATGATAGAGCAGGTACATTTTTGTAACCCCTGCTTCAATGACTTTTCTTTGACTAACACAGAACATGGAATCTTTGATGTGTTTCCTAGAAGCTTCCTGTAACATTTAGGATATTGTCAAATTATCATTAACTTCAACTATTGATTTAGAAAAACATTGATTCTAAACTCTAGAGAAAGTTTTAAACATTTACAAATTCTGCTTACAAAATAGGATGACAGAATCATAGTGATGACCACAATAAATCCTGCCAACACCACATCTGGTAGAATTTCTGAACCACTTCTTCCCATGATAGGTGTAAACATTTCAAATACAGTCCAACTAAGATACATCATATACAGATATGGAACAAACATTCCCAGCATGTACATCATGACGAACTTTATTGTGGCACCTATAGGGACACAAATACCCAAAAGACAAAAAAAAGTGAAAGTTTAAAGGAACATAAACATGCAGCTTTACTAATATATCCATATACTGCTGCAAGGCCCCATACACAATACTGGTCCTCATCATCCCTTACATGGATATGGAAAGGGGATCTCATTTTGTGTGGCCAATGCCAATGTAACTCTCTCAAAAACACTCCAAAACTATTCTTGTATTACAAAAAAAAAAAATTTAAACAGATGTTCTGTTCCAAACACTGGTTACGTATTACAGTATTTTTTTAACAACCTTTACTGTCCATCAAAGTATCTGATCACTTATTAATAACCCCACATAGTATTGTCTTTTTAGCTTGAGACACAGAATGTTTTCCAGTGTATTCTTTTTTTTAAAGAGCTTCTCCATATTTTCAAACTGTCTTTAGTTCAGGAACACTTGTTACAAAAATGTCACATGGTTACTTTGACTATTCAGATTCAAAAAGTTTGGGATTTCTTTTGCTTAAATAACAGACTTTGGAGGAAAACATTCAATATCAAATAGCAGGGGCAGATGTTTCGGAATGCAACCTTCCCCCCTCAAAATTCATACCTTTTTGGCTGAATTCTTTATGAATCATCAGTTTAGCAAGTAAAGGAAATGCTACCCATAATGTACAAATGAATGCTGAACAGAGGCCCATCTGAGTAACCACAGCCAATGCTATAGACCAAATCATCAATGAGGCATCAAAAAAAGTATCTCCCAGGTACTGCTCATTCATATTCTGTAACAAAGAAAAGCAAATACACTCATTACTGAGCATATTCCATGTATCACATCTCATGAGAACACACAGAAAAATCTTTATTTCTTGTATATAATTGTTTTACTTGGACAAAACAATTTTGACAAGCATCATGTCACCATTTTCTTGCCATTTAGAGTTACCCATGACAGTATACTTTTTTATTTTTGTTTTAGATCTGCTCTGACAGAGCTTCAAAAAGAGATTACATGGTCCGGGGTGAAAGGAGGAAGGGAACGTACAAATTACAAGACCAAGAAGATGGAAGGCTAATGTTTCAGGTACACAGGCAAATAAGGCCTTTTATAAAAAGGCATTGGCATCTGTAAAGCATATAAAAACGTTATGTAGTACTTACGTCTGAAAAATTTATCTGTATCTCCTGCCACTCTAAGCCTGTTTTTTGATAGCAGCTGTTGATACACTTCTTATACAAGCACAGCTGTCACTGTCATGGGTCAGGTAATACCAGATACCTTTTCAAAAAGGAAGGAAGTTTAACCATCAAAAGTGTAATTTGTTTTTGTGGACTTTTTTTAGGTTACATGGGCAATGCTTGTGTGTGGGCAGTGTTTGTAGTGGAAGATTCTTAATTGTGAATCCTGCTAGCAGCAAGAACTACTTGTGTAAAGAATGGCTATCAAAAAGCACCTAGTTCAGTTTCAGGCTGATTAGGAAAAAAAAAAAAAAAAAAAAAGAGTGGCAGGAAAAAACATAGGAGTTGCCAAACCTATTTCAAAACAAAAAGCTTTTCAATTCACGCTAACAGAAAACACCTAGGCATTGCCTGTGATAGCCAAATAAGAGATTAGCTTCCAAAATTTTTATGCAACCCTTTAAGTACAATGTAAGTTACAGAAGTAGCATGAACTGTATGGTGTACTGCAAACTACAGCAAGCAAGAAAATTAAGAAACTCAGGATATCAAGTTGGTTGATCTGATCAGACAATTAGCAGGCAAGAAGTAAATCCAGAGCCTGGAATGGCTGAACAGTTATCAAACTATGGTCTCCCATCAGCTCTTCCAAAAGACTAAAAAATGGGAACATCACATCTCTTTTGTAAGTGGCTCATCTTTTCCACGAAAGGACACCACCACATATATATGCTAGTTACAACTTCCCTCCCCCAAACAATTAAAAAACCCACTTCCAGGTAAAGACATGATGGATCTGCACAAACTTTCCATGTGATCAAATTTCAGTAAATTCTTAAAACTTCTTCAAATCCAAAGATGAAGCTGGATTTGGCTGACAGCTTAGGTTTCCTAAATTCCCTTGCCCAAAGCTTGTACAAATGGCTGAGAAGATAAGTAACAGTACACTGAACAACTGAACATTACTGCGCCTAAAACCTAAACCTAGCAGGCTCAGGCAGTCAGCTTCTGCCCTGGAAGAGCATCATCTGTCAGGTATCTCAAGGGACCACCTTAAGGCCCTATTTGTTTTTAATACAAGATCACTAAACTACCATCTAAACACATGGGATTGTTATAAGCTATAATTATGGCATTATTATACAAGTAAAATCATGTTGGTTAGTCCCTAAAAAAGAATTCTAAGCAAAAAAGGTAGAAAGACAGTAATCATGATGAATGACAGCAACAGAAAGGTAACAACACTGAATCCTCACCGAGCCTTCCAGGGGCCTAAATGACCTTTACCTGCTGCAGAAAAGAGCATGGACTATCAAGAGCTCTGTTCCATCTCCAGCTGTGGTCAAAACAACTAACAATCAGAATAATCATAGAGGGAAGGATGACTACTCAAATTTTTACAACAGCTTCATTTAGAAAGCTCTGTACAGCACAGATTACTGTATTGGAAGAGCGCATGACAAAACTAGAAATTCTGACAGATGTAAGAAAAAAGCTTTCATATGAACCATCTGAAAAAAAATCTATTATTTGCTTAGAACACTATAAATACAAATGACATAAACAAAATAACATGCATAATAAAAGAACAGAATAAAACAGAGAGAACTGGAATTCCAAGTTTCACAACAGAATGAAATGATAAATCAGATTAAATAATTTATTTTGGTACAGTACCTCCTCATGTATCTTTTAGTATTTTTATTTTTTATTTAATTTAGGGAACCTGTCATGCAAATACATTTAGAGGCAACAATCTGGTAAGATTCAAAGAACTTTCCAGTATATAGGTAGATTCTGTAATTATCAAGAACATTGAAAGGTATCAAAAAACCTAAATTCTCCAGCTGTTGCTCTGCTCTCTTATCACTGAAGTGATGGGAGGAAGGGAAGGTGCATATAGGGAAAGAAACAGTACCTTATACTGTATTTTACTAGGTTTTTGTCTTTTTTTCTGAAAGAGCTCCTAAAGGTCATTAGCAAGGAGAAAGCCTTAAGTCACAAAGCTCTTAACCCTCTGATTTAGCAGAGCCATCCCCATGCTTAGATGTAGCAATTTTTACAGCAACATTTTAAATACTGTCCAACACAGAAAACTTTTTCCATAATACAGAAAGCTTTTTGCATCTTTTTAATCATTTCAAAAATTAAGTCTTCCATACATTAAACACTACATTACCCTTCAACATTAGCAATGAATTCAAGCTTACCTTGAGGAAGAACTTCTTGGCTAGTGTATGCACAAGAACAAGCTTAGCTGCAGCTGCAGTGCCATACAGAAACACAGAAACATAGAAATGGGTGTACCAAGAAAGAGATCGTCCAATGACGGAGATGAACACTGCCACTAAAAGGACTGTCACCAGTGTGCAGACCCAACTTATCAGTGTTATGCCGAATGCAGTAAAGAATTTCTTCAGGTTATGAATAGCTATTAAGAAGAAAAAAGAAGTTTCATTTAACAATCATGTATTCTACTCCAGACTATCACCAAGACTATAATTACCCCACTGTATGATTGCTTTAATGACCAAAGTAAAATTGCATGAGGAGTCCACTCTGATTTCTTAACAGCATAGTCTAAATGACTTAGCCTGTCTTTTTGCAGTCTTCCCTGCTGCAAGATTTATTCCCAGAGTAATAGTGTACTTTGCAGATTACCATGTTCCTGATAGGAAAAATTTCTCTAGGGAACCAGTGGAGCCACATCTCAAAGAAAAAAGTTGGAGTTGCTTTTCTTGTAACTTTTTCTTACTCCAGAAAAAGTTTGCTGGATTTTGGAGTGGGGTGGGGGAGGCAGGGTAGTGGGTTTTTGGTTTTTTGTTTTGTTTTGTTTTTTTGGTGGTTTTTTTTTTTAAAGAGGTATGTTCCTACACATACCTGAAAAGGTCTAACTAGAAGATTTAAGTTGTTTTACGCCCTTTCTTAAGCTTTGTTGTCTTTTTCCCCATTTGTTGTTTGCTCCTGCCTCTGGACAGGTGTTAAAGAAGGAACTCTGAAGCCCTACCTGTGCTACCAGAACAATGAGTTTATACAGATAGTAAGAAAATTTGGGGGTTTTTTTCCCTTTTTCAGAACTTTAAATTATTTAATCTTCATGAAAGCATAAGAGAAGTAATCATGATTCATAAATGGTAGACATCTAGGCCTATCATAGCCTTTCTTCATCAGAATTATTCACAGCTGATTTAAAGAACACAAAGCATCTCCTATGTTATGCTGCACACCTAAAATTTATTTCTGAAGCTTATCTAAAAAGATGCCTTGCTGATCTGAATACTTCTCCATCTACTAATTGCTATTCATTAAAGAGTGATATGATTGATTTTTTTATTTACTTTTTTTTTTTAAGAACTAGGCTTACCTCTGGTTTTGGGCTGTAATACTTTCTTGCTTAAATAAAGAAAAGCAATTGCTGCTGTAATATAGTTCAAGACAGTACCAACACGAGCAGGATAAGCCAGGACAAATAAACCAAGTACATCAAAGAACACAACATTTCCATGTCGATACTCAAAAGATTTAGCCAACTTATCTGATGTTGCTAGGTATTTTAAGACAGCTAGAATATTGTCACCTGTTAAAAAAGCAGATGCATAACTACATCAGGGTTGATGAATTAGTACACAGCATTCTTTTATATACAAGTGTTCTTAAAAATAAAACTGCAATGAAATATCTGCAAAGACATGAATATACAACTGATTATTCTGAAACAGGTATTCCATGGTATGCACAGCATGCTATTTTCATGAGTTAATCTATACAGCTGTTACTAAAATAAGTATACTTGGGAAGCTTCATGTATTTAAACACTGTTGCAATGAAAGGAGTAATCAAGCTTTCAGCCCATAAGCCCTTCTTCCGGTCTGATATTAAGGCACTGGACTTCAAGACTAAGTTTGAGTTTGTAATTTCCTGAACTTCCTCCTCTTCTCCTTGCCACCAGTAACCCCTCCATGTTTCAATGACTGTACATAACCTGCCTTTCTTTCCCTAGATGACTGTTAGGTAGGAGACAAGGAGGCTATTTTCCTTTGTAGCCTACAGGTATCAACCACCTTTTTGTTTCTCCCAGTACAGCCAAAACACATGTAATCAAATGAGAACACTGTTGTCAACTTTCATTTTGCTTTTGCTTGATGTGTAAAAGTGCTTACTGGCCCAAAATTTTGCCTTTTTTTTTTCAGCTGTGATGTGTTTAGTGAGAGATGTTCTATGTAACTACCACAACCAGTACAATCATCTGTCCAACAGGAATTTAGAAGTGTTACTCTCTTGCAACTGCACTGGCACAAGAAAGTGTTTAAAACTCTTACTCATGCTGGTCATCTAAGCTGGCTTCTGTATAAGCTTAAATAGGGAATTGGTAAAAATCCTACAGGCATTTAGGATTATGTCAATTTTTCCTGTGAAACTAAAGGTCTTACTGTAATTTTCTTTACTGCAGTCTGTCGAATAGCATGCTATGAGCACAACCTGTTAGTAGAAAATAAATCATGTTTATCAACAGTCTGTCTGCTACCACAGAAGTTTGACTGAGACACATTCTACAAGAAACAAGTCTGTGGGCAGATCACTCACTATGCCACCAACTCAACCATAAACTTCTCATGATGAACTTGAATCAATAAAGGAGACTTATTGAGACAAAACAAACACAGAACACTGAACAGTCAGGTATCAACAGCTAAATTATAACCTTAACTAGATTCCAGTTACTTTCAAGTGAACGTCACTGGATGCTGATGAAGTTTATCTTCCCAAGTTGACAAAATACTTCCTTTGTATTTTAAAGACATGCTTTCAGTTAATTCTTTGGAACATGTCTAGCACGTTCTAAATGTGTAATTAAAATTACAAATTTCTTGTGATGGTAGTCTTACAGCAAAATGAAAAAGCAGCTACAACACTACTCTTCAGTAAACTACCAAATTCTTGAAATACCAACCTGCTCTCTGAATGGAATCTGTTAAAATTCTGTCTGATGTGTCATATTCTGTATGATAAATATAGCCATTTTCAATAAAAGCCAAATCTATTCCTACAGAAAGAGAAAAAGTATGTTTGAAATTACATAAATCTAAAACCTCAAAACAAACATGTGAAAGCCTCAAATATCTTCCACTGAAAACATTGCTCTACTTGTAGCCCACTCATTATCCTTAAAGATGAACAAAATAGTCTTCTTTGTAGAAGGAAGACTAACAGGGATTCCATGTTGTTGTGCTTTAAGCCCAGCCAGCAACTAGGCACCATGCAGCCACTTGCTCACTCCCCCTCCACCCAGTGGGATAGGGACAAGAATCAAAAAGAAAAAGTAAAACCCATGGGTTGAGATAAGAATGATTTAACTAAAGTAAAATAAAAAGTAGTAGTAGTAATAACAACAACAACAATAACGCAAAGGAAGGTACCAAAAAAACCCCAAACACAGCAAAAAAATAAAACCCGAGAAAAGACAAGTGATGCACAATGCAATTGCTCGCCACCTGTGGATTGCTGCTCAGGCATCAGGCAGCAGGTGGTGAGAAACTGCATTGTGCATCACTTGTCTTTTCTTGGGGTGTTTTTGTGTGTTATTTCCTTTGCATGACAATTATTATTATTATTATTAATTAGTAGTATTAAATTTTATTTTACTTTAGTTGTTAAATTGTTCTTATCTCAATCCATGAGTTTTACTTTTTTTTTTATTCTCCTCTCCATCTCACTGAAGGGGGGGCGGTGTGGAATGAGTGAGCAGCTGCATGGTGCTGAGTTGCTAGGTGGGCTTAAACCACAACACACATGTATTTAAAAAAAGGACACTTTCAAACATTTTAAAATATCTGTCCTTTCTAATGTATTGATTTGCATGACATCTGTACACAAACTGATCTCTACTGAAGAAACACATGAAAATTCTTAATCATCTCAGCCTCAGAAAAGATGTACAAGGTGCTTTCCAAACATTTACTAGTAATTGGAGATCCATGCTGTAAAGTAAGTAAAAGCAGCACTTTGAAACTATATAAACACCTTCTCAAAATACCAGGTGTGTTCTTTTTACTTCTAACTTGTAAACAGCTTTTCAACTAGCCAGTCCAAGAACTCTCAATTTAAAAGTCCAACTGATTTGTAAAAACAAACAAAAAATATTTACAAAAAAAAAAGACATTTTCTGCAAGATCAATTATACATTCAGTGTATCCCAAACACAAACCACCTCAGCTGCATTTGCAAAAAGCTGCTGTCTGCAATCTCAATCCTCACAATTTTGCAGAGGTTTAACAAATCAGTCCTCAATTCTACCAGTGGACAAAGCGGAACAAACTAGTTCTTTAACTCAATTGTTCTATTTGTTTAGAAAAAAACAGAGTTCAGTGAGAATTCATTTATGATCCAGGTACAATTCTGAACAAATAAAAAACACATTGTACAAAATCAGCTGCTCTACTTTCAGGCTAGAAGCACACTTTTGGAATAGTTCAGAATATGCCAACATGTTTTGTTCCAATAATCAATTCAGAAATAGCACTTTTCTTGAAAGTGACTCCAGCAACCACCTGTGCCAGACAGCAAGGACTTTACAGAAATTTACATTCCTTTGAACGGTGTTTGCATTGTGTGTACCACATTTTTTCCCGCACTGGTCATTCTCTGCAGAATGCGTAGCAAACTGTAAACAGATTAGCAAAACCAGTAACTGCTGTCCTGCACTTGATTATGACAAAAAAAAATTAAAAAAGTAATTTAAATGCATTAATAACTAAGTTTTTATCTTTAAAAAATATTATTTCGGTTTATTCATTAGGTACATTTAATTGCTGCAAGCAGGTTATTAGCACCATTACGAAAATGTTTCAAAACAGAGTATTTAAAAGCATACTGTTAATTCATGCAGTGTTTTCCTGATTTTGAGGAAACCTTTCTACCATGTAGTCTCTTTCCGGAAAACAGCAGTCTCCAAAAAAATAATCCTTAATAACCTACATGACAAACCAAATGTGAAGGCTCTTGCCTTAGCAAAAAAGCAGGAAAATTTGCTCCCAAACTGAAAGACAAACCAAATTTCAGGAGGTTCACATAGTGAACCTCAGAACGGCCTCCTTGTTATAAACTTAAGATAAAAGGCTGCATAATGCACATTGACATGTCTTCTGAAAACATACCTGGAACATTGCCAAAGTCCCTGTAGATACGGAAGTCTGTATCTGCTGGGATGATGCCACTCTGAAATATTTCCTGTGCCACCACAGAGGCAAAGGGATGTTTGGCTGCAACTACATATGCTTGTACCAACCAAGGATTCTCAGGTCCTAATAAAAGATGAGCAGAAATTTTACAACAAACACTTTTTGAACTTCAGTTAAGGTATCTACCTTTATGGTAACAACTAAATAATGCAAAAGAACTACTAGAGTTTTAACACTGTTGCCCCACAGGGTATATACTAAGTGCATTTGCATTGGCTGAATGACTCACACAATTGAGAGAATTAGTTACACTTGGCAGGGGGAGGACTGATGCCTGTTCATTGGCAGAGTATATAAGCCATCTCTCAAAAAAAGACCCAGCACTAATGAAGTCACAACCTTCCACAGTTTCCAGTTTATCATTGGTGTATCACACCTCAAAATTGTTGTTTAGAGAAAAGTCTCTCCACTAAAGCATTCAAGTAAACAATTAAGTGACTCCAGCAATAGATGGAAGTCTACAGTCCAACTAGGAGCAGAAGTTTAACTGTAGCCTACAAAATACAGAAGTTTTGCTGCTTCCTGAGCAGCAGATGGAGTTCTAATGCCAACACCTCCCTGCACAGATTTTGAAAGAGTTGCTGTGAAAATTAAATAAAGCATATGAAAGTATAAGTATGCAAGATATAAGAGATATCCAAATCTGTTTTTCTCCTTACTACCTTGACATAAAAGGGAAATACAACTTCTATAATTCTGTTCTACACAGGCTTCCCATCTATGAGGCAAGTTCTGTGGCAGTGCTTTAGCCTACAGGTATATGAAGATGGAGATTAACTTATTTGCTGCACAGGGCTGGGAAAGAGGTACAGAGGTTCTCCTGCTTTTGCTTACGAGTCACTTTCAATACTCCTTCAAGTCTACATCGTTTATTATCAAATTATCCTAGTGCAGAAACTGGACACATTGCAAGCTCATACCTGTTTGAAAAACAAGTTCTTTTCCTCCTACACCTGCTGCCTCCAGGTTAATAAAAGCTTTAATTGACTTGGCCCACTCATGTTGTGTAATGAAGCCGTGACTAGCCTTGATGGGAAAACAAACAAACAAAAAAAAGTAGGTCAGATATCTTCCAGACCAGCCTAAATGTTATTTTCCATCACATATGATCATAACTCAAGATTGGACAAGGCAGCCAGATCACTTACAACACAAACAGATGCAGAAAATCCAAGTCTTCTAATTAAATTAATAAGGACAATATTCTTAATCTAAGTATATTTTTCCTTTTGAAATACAATAAATTTTCCTCGGAATGTTGAGACTGCCATTTAACCATATTTCTACAGATTAAATACAAGCCATATCTACAGTTACTCTTTCCTTTGTCAGAGTCTTAATACACAGTTTTGATGTATATTTTATAATTCTGGCATATTCTCACCTGCAAAATATTTTCTTCTGCACCATTAAATAAGAATATGACAGCATGCTGCAGGGGCTCTGATGATTTTGAAAGTGTGTTAAGTATTTCAAGCATCACTGCACAGCTAACAGCATCATCACTGGCACCTTAAAATAATCAGAATAGTATGGCTTACAACAAACACACAGAACCGCAACAAAGATCAGAAAAGGAAAAAAGCTTTATGCTATCTCAGTCACTTAATATGAGGCACAATTATGCCAAGCTTTCACACATTTTCTGCTACTGCTTGTACCCTGTGTCTATACTAGTTAAAAGAACCGGCAAAAAGAAAAATAATGTTGAAAAGTTGAGCAAGTGAAGTACAAGATACCAGATCCAATACTGCTGCTGAAGAAAAGTAGACAAACTAGATTACTAACCAAGCAAAGTGATCATTAACTATTTTTCTAAGAACAGTGCAAACAAACAAGGACATAATTTTCACTTACAGTGTACTCAAATTTTAAAAAATAAAAACTTTCCCACACAAGTCTCCCTAAAGCATTCTACGCTGTTACAATGCACTCAGGTAAGTGGACAAAACCTCAAAGTAACACAAGGCCAAAACTGCAAAGTAAAGCAAGGGAAACACCAGAATTCACACCTTTAAAGCATTATTAATATGAAAGTATACATAATAATACAGTATTTTCATGACCAGATGCTTTCTACCACCCTTCTTTTATTTGCAGAAAACTCCTTTTGCTCTGAGCTCAGTAGTCTGTTCTCTTTGAGTTCCTCATCCAACACTATTCTAGACTTAACTCTCACTTCCTCACACCTCCTCCTATGCCCTGCCACTTGTTTTATCTTGATTAAGCATCCATCTTTTAGCCAAAGTCTCCCATTGCCCCATTTTCCTCACTTTGGTGCAAGCTGCAGCATCTCCCTACCCCACTCTAATCAATAAAATTTAGAAGCAAACAGAGAGATTTAAGCTCATTCCTTCAGGCCTGGGTTGCATACATAATGTTGATTGGGCCTCAGCATGCAATTAGGACAGACTTGTTAGGTGCTAAAACTGTTTCACTTACACATAAAAACCCCAGCTTTTCCAAAGCTTGTAACTTGGCAAAAATTAGACATATCTGCCCCTTCGACGAAAAGGGCATATTCCCGATACAAATCTCAGTCTACATTTTAGCCTTAACTTATTGTATGGAAGTACTTTAGAATAAAAAAATAAACCCAAAATCTTTCCAAGACACTGTTCTCTGGCCTATTTCTCAGAAATTAGTGACTTTTTCTGCCAAAATCTTTCCAAAAAGCCCCCCCTCAAATACCTGATTTAAAGCCCTGATTATATTGCTGCCCAAATTTATCAGTAGTCTACTCTTGGCCACACTGAGTTCTTTTATCTAACTTATGCTGTGTTGAGAACTCAGTAGACAAGTGATTATATTTTTCAGCGAGACTAATCACTTACCTGCTTCATTGGGAAGCAAAGCAATACAAGTTAATCATTTCAACAAACATACAGATATACATCTGAGTAAAGCAGCCATGTAGCCACAGACTATGACACAAGCTCACAGAGAAAGTTATCATTCCTAAGTACTTCATATATGGCAAAACTGATGGGAGGTTAAGACAGATTTTATGGCAAGTAATAGTAAACTAATAAAACCACGTTATCAGCTATGTCTGCAATGATAATTTCAAGGACATTTCTGCCTTCAAGTTTATTAGAAAAGAATCAAATAGGCCATAAAAATTAGTACCACTAGAACAAGAGACATGTTTTAGAAATTTACTGTTTATGTTTTTCCTTCACAAGGAACTCAAGCTTTCCAACACTGAAGGCCTAATGGTTTACTGAGTTTTGCTTTACTTGTTTTGTATGCCTAAGCATCAACAGCAGTTTATGTTTTATTATCTGATTTTCAAATATATTACTCATTGATCACTGCGTCCTGCTGATTGTGGTTAAATAACACATTTTTGGAAATCAAAAAAAGATGTAAACAAATAACTTACAGAAATACAGAAGAATAGAAAACAAGAGGTTGTTGCTTAGGTTATGCAAGTTTCACACTAAGAAAACAAAACACAGAGCAGTTCCTCACTGTTATGGTAAAGGGCAAGGCTGCTTTCTGATTAAAGGCAAGCACACAGGCCGATTCCTAGCTCCTCCACAGACTTTTGTATAATCCTACAAAAATCACTAAAAATTTTTGGCACCTCTGTGCAAAGCTGGTGAAATATTTTACTGTGAGAGTAACTATAAAGAAAGTTAACTGATGTAGACATAATCCTGTGCTACAACCCATAGAAATAGACACACAACTTACCTCGGGCATCAGTTTAAAGGCAGTTTTCAATAATCATTGTATTATGCTTGTGAAGTACTCTAAGTCTAGGGAGCCACATTTAGACTATTAATACAGTAATTAGCATTTCTGCAGTTCCTAAATCACAGAGCATGCATAATAACCATGCAGTTATTAAGATTCATGTGGAGACGCATCTTGCCTAAATATGACTGAGGAGAAAGAGAAGTTCCATACACTATTTGTTGACATAAAAGAGGCACAAGGAGCACAGCAAGTTTTTTTGTTTCTTTACCTAATACTTGACAGTTTTCTCAATAACGAAGGCTATTTGCATGGGCTAAAGAACAGAAGGTTTACCCCCCAAAATAAAATACCATGTGGTGTGTAAATGAAGAAACTTCAGTAAAAGCTGCACTGCTGGTGACTGAAACCTGTAGGCATTCTTCAGCTGCAGTAACAGCCACACACACACCTGTGGCGAGTGTTATGACAAATGTTTTCATGCGGTTTTCAGTTCCCTACCTTCCTGGCACTGTTAAAACCATGTATTTACAAAGCTGTTTACACCCTTGCTGCAATAACTATTTAACATGACTAGGTTTATAAAAATGCAGAGGGACAAGAATAAGAGAGTATGCAACAATGACAGTAGCAGTGAGAGAGATGTACACAGTACCAAGGCAACAGTACCTTAATCTCTGATCACTACAGTCTTTTGAGACAGAGGCTTTGAATGCAGAAAGAAAAGGAGAAAAAAAAAATTGGCATCACTTCAGGATATCACACTAAAAAACTGACATAAAGTACAATACCAGCAAAGGGAGGGGAAAACACAGACTGGTTAGTAGAGGTGGGAACATTCTCTGGCACAAAGCATCCTGTGAAAGGAAAGCCAGGATTAAATCACTACAGAAGTACAGAAAGACCTGAACGACAGGTGGAAGCAGCACATGAACTACATGCATAAGTAGTGAATTACAGGAAAGTCAGATATAATCAAACTTTCTAGAAATCTAAATGTAGTATCTGTAATTTGCTGCCTACCAGAAAGCGAGAGTGAAATCCTGACTTTTACAGGACCAACCTGTCACTCTAAATACTGAATCTCAGAGAAACCAAGCAGACAAGTTGACACATGCAGCATTCTAGCATGTGGCTATAATGCTACCTGATACGAGAAGACAGCAAGCCAAGCTCTGTGGCTCACGTAATACAAAGAAACACAGAATAAACGTGTGGACCTACCTGGGGTATTTGGTACAGAATCAAAGTGACAATTGGATAACACTGCATGCTCAGCTCCATTTCGGGGTTCCAGCTTCACTATGACATTGGTTATGTTTGCATAGTAGCTAGTAAAGCCTCCTAAAAAGTCAATGCTGAAGGAGCCGGTGGGCCTCTGTATGTCTAAAGATATCTTGTGAGTATCTGTGGTTTCTCTTTCTATGGCCTTAATTTTTTCTAAAAGGTAGTTAACTGCAAGAACTTCATTTTCTGGACTTCCAACTGTTCTGGGCCCAATTGCTGTTATGTCATCAAGATACCCCCTGTAAGAGATAAATTACACATTCAGCATCAACACGTCCAACACTTAGTATGCAACTTATCTACAGTGGTGACATTTTTGTGCATCGTTCTACTTCAAAGCTGACAGCAGTGGAAGAAACTAAAGCCATTTAGAGGATAACTGTAGTCAAGATGCCAAAGATCATTATGGTAATGGGCATACAGCACTGATCTTTGCTCAGGGCTCCTCATCCTATCTATCTATCACAATAATAAACCAAACTACCAGTTTTCTGGCTTGAACATACCAACGCAAAAGGAAAAAGAGAATGGTGCTTGGAGAAGCTGAAGATTTTATCATTGGCAACGTTCTGCAGACGCACAGGTGTTCCTCCCTAGGCGTCCGAATAAGCACACTCTTGGCAAGGTCTGCGTCAACTCAAAATCTGCAAAGAAACGTTCCCCGGCGCCAAGCCCTTTGTAACGCGAAGAGACTCGAACTACGGAGCATGCACTGTTCGATCGGCCCCAAAGGGCGGCACATTTAAGGGGCAGAGCCGGTACGAGGCCTGCAGCTCCCACCACGTACATCTTCGCCCGCTTTCTGCCACCGCCACAGCCGGCTCTCGCGGAGGGCCGGGAAAGGCCCCAGCGCTCCGGGACGGACGGTGACCCACCGGCTGACGGGGAGAGGCCCGCACCGGCTCAGCTAGTCCGCCGCACCCACGCCTCTAACGGGGACGCCGCAGAGCCCGCACCGCCCCCCTCCGCCGCCGCCGCTAACCCCGGGCAGGAGGGTGCAGCCCTCCGACCCCGCCGTACCTGGCGCGGCGGGCGCTGAACTCGCGGGGCCCGGCGGCGGACGGCTGGCTCAGCAGCTGCCGGTGCGCGACGTGCACCAGCGCCCGCAGCCCCAGCAGGTACACCAGCACCAGGGGCGCCCCCCGCCCCTCGCCCAGCGCCGGCACCCGCCGCCGCCGCGGCCCGCCCCTCTTCTTCCCGCCCGTGTCGGTGTCGGTGTCGCCGTCATCCCGCGCCGGCGGGTGGCGCCCGTCCCGGTCGCGGTGGCCGCCGGTCGCGCGCAGCCGCCACACAGCCGCCGCCGCCGTTCTCTGCTCCATGGGCCTCTAGCTCCACCGCGCAGGCGCACGATACGGAACCAGACGAGGGTCAAAAAGGCTCCCCCCACACCTCCCGCCTTCCTCGGCGCGGCCAGAGGGCGGGGGGCGTGGCTCCGGCGAGTCACGCCAGGCGGCGCCGGGAGGGGTGGGGTGACAGCTGGACGGGGAGGGGGACCAGCAGCCTGGCTGTGCAGGGGTGGTGGGTCGGGGGGTGCCTGAGGGGACATTGAGGGCTCTGGGTGGTGACAGCAGCACTGTCCCCTCCACAGGGAGCCAAGCCCCCCGGTCCGGGGCAGGGTGGCCCCTGGGGTCACACTCACGAAGAGGGGGAGGTCATCATCGCTGCCACGGGACAGGCCGGAGCTGGACCTCAGTAAGTGGGACCCCACCGGGGTTGGGACAGTGGGGACAGTGGGGACACGCTCCTCCCTGCATGCCATTTCCCCTTCCCCAAACGGAGTGGGGTGTTGGTGGGGCTGCAGGACCATGGGGACCGGGCAGGTCCTGGTGGCCCCGTGGGACCCAGCAGCTCTCAGCTCAGGGCCAGATCCTGCAGACCTGGAGCTCGGACCCACTGGTTCCCACCATGTTTCCCTCTCCTCCACCGCAGCCTCCGAGTCGGACCCCTCACTTGCTGGGCCCCGGGCCACCCCCTCCCCACGGAAGAGCCCTAGGAGCCCCCCGGGTGCAGTAAAGTTTCGGGGACAGTACACAGGTGGGTGCCAGCAGCGGTAGGTGCCAGGGGCTGAGAGCGGCTGTCCCCGCATTGGGGTTCCCGGCTGCACTCACCTTGGGTTTTGGCAGGGACACGGTACCAGGCGGGGATGCCACAGGCCACCCCAGCACCCCGAGAAGAGCCAGGAACCCCGGGGTGCCCCCGGTGCCACGGGAGCAGGACATCATCAGGTGAGCGACCCCAGGAGCAGCCCCCAGCCCCTTCTGGGCTTCACAAATGGAGCTGCTAATGACTTTAATTCATTAAGTAGAGGCTTGGGGAGGGGGGAGATATGAGCCCACTCCCGGCGGCCTGGGGATCACCCCAGTGCCCCTCGGCTGGACCCCCCTGCCCTGGGGTGCCCTCCTCACTGCCAGCTGCAGCCGCTGGTCTCTCCGGAGCAGTGGGAACGTGTCCCCAGCCCTGTCCTTTAGCTAAAGGTTAACCCGGCCCATTCCCAGGTAAGGGCACAGAGCTGGGCTCTGCTGTGTCCCGTGCCTGCCTGGAATGCAGCTGGATGCACGCAGAGTGCTTTGCAGACCATTTTGAAGAGCCCCCCTTTGCAGACTCCACCCCCAACTTTTTCAGATCCCCCCTTTTCAGACCCCCCCTTTTTGCAGACCCTCCTTTTCAGACCCCTACCCTTGCAGGGAAAGGCCTTCGCCTCCTGTCCCAGCCACTCCCCAAAACCGCTCTGCCTTTTCCAAACCACCTTTGCTTGGTCTGCATGGGGACGTTCCCGGACATGATCGCTCTTTTCTCCGTAGCTGGATTCTGGGCAGGTGATGCCACAAGACAGCCTCGGCACAGCACCCCGAAGAGGACGCACTGCCCAGCTTGCCAGGCACCCATGGGTCCCCCCACAACTGGCAGCAGGGACAGAGCCACACACGGTAGGTGATGGATGGCACGTGCTTGGCATGGCTCATCCCTGCATGGGGGCTGGGGTGGGGGGAGAGGAAACAACCCTCAGACCCCTGGCACAGCGCTGGCACACTGCATGGGGACAGAAGTGACAGCCAGCGGTGCCACCACCCGCTCCCCGTGGGCATGGCTGTTCCCACTGTGGCATTGGTGGACTCACCTGGGGCTGCTGCTCGCTGCAACCCCCCCGGGGACATCTAACCCCCTTGGGGACATCAAACCACCTTCCTCCCCACAGCAGACCATGCCCATGGTGGCACGTCCCCCCCCAGCTCCCGCGTTGGTCCCCGAGCTGAAAAACTGGAGCAGTCCGGACTTTGGTACTTGGCCAGCCCTGGTGCCACCGTTGCCATCAGCTGCCTTGCGCCCGTCCCCCTCGTGCCTTACGCTCCCTCCATGCTGTAAGGATGCTCTGCGGCGGGGGCAGGGGGGTTGGGGAGGAGGTCAGCATCTCCCGGGGGAGAAGGGTGAACCCGCTGCCCCAGGGACCTGCTGGTTTGCCCACGGAACCCGGGCACCTGCATGGCAGCCAGCTGGGAGCGGGGTCTGCATGGGGTTGAGCGTAGGGAGATGGGTGCTGGGGGTTGGAGATGGACGAGGTGGGGAAGAGGGGTGGAAACCAAGGCAGAATGGAGGCACAGAGCCCCAGGAGGGGCACAGCACATGGGGCAAAGCCAAGCCCGTGTCCCCTTCTTCTTCCCAGCTACTGCTCCCCAGCTGTACCTACCTCAGCCCCAGCCATGGCTGGGGTCCCTCTCCAACACGCTGCGGGGCACCGGTGGGCAGAGCATCCCCGTCGGCCGCGTGCCACCGGCCACCACCACTGCCTGACCCTGGACCTGGATGAGTTGGAGGAGCTGAACCAGTCGCTGAGCCAGGCCGTGGAGGCTGCCCAGAGCGTGAGGCTCACCACCACCCGCATGAGCCGGGTGCTTGCCGCTGAGCTGAGCCGAGCACGGGACCTGCGGGGCTCCTGCCTCTTCTGAGGGTCCTGCCGGCACCTGCCAAACCCTCCCTGCCCTCGCAGGGGGCAGGAGCAGGAGGAGGAGGATGGTCCCCCCATCAGCATCCCTGCACTGAATGCTCCCTGCCAGACCTGGGGGCACCGGGACTGGAGGCATCTCTGTGGGGTCCTGCACTGGCTCCCATCCCCATCCTGCTTTGCCCTCCACCTCCTGCATCACTTGTCCATCTGTCTGTCCATTTTCAGGACTACCCAAGGTGCAGGAGCAGGGCAAGACATGGGCAGAGGTCTCCCCAGAGCTGCATCATCCCGTGGCACCCCGGGCTGTGGGCACAGCCCCGGCAGGAGGGCACCGTCCCCTGGGACCAACGGGGTGGCCCTGTGTCCCCCAAGGCAGATACCGCCTGGAGCCGAGCACTTCTGGGGATGCTCTGACTTTGTGTAGGTCCTACTGCAACACAGGTCGAGCCCCCATTGGCAGCTGTGTTTACCTCCATGCCTGCGAGGGCTGAAGTATCTGTGATTCCCTGTTCAACCCCTTTCCCAGCCTTTAGGCATCCTTCGGGGGTTCAGTGCCCCCATGTGCCCCCCCTCTGCTCTACCCTTGGACTTCAACTGAGCCGGGTCCTCCCTGGGAAAGCTCTTCTTTTTGTGGTTTTTATGTGAATTTTTTTTTCTGCGAGGTAGCTTGTAAGCAGCTAAATCACTCTTTTAGGGTTGATAGATGATATACAACATGTGTGTTTGTGTGTCTATATATGTATCTGTATAGAGATACATATATATGTTCTGGTTTTCATTTCCAGTATAATCCTTAGGGCATTTGTGGGGGGTTTTGGCCATCCCTGGATGTGGCCGCCCACAGTGTTATCCGGGCAGAAAAAAAGAAGGATTTGGGGTTTTCCTTGGGATTCCCAGGGGATCCGGGCTGGTAGAGCAAAAATCGCCCCCTGAGACTGAGGCAGGGGCAGGATCTGGCCCTGAGGGGGTCTGCGGAGCCCCCGTCCCTCCAGGCTGGTTTTGTAAGGAGTTAATGCCTATTTTTTAGTGAAATGGTTGTGGTCAAAGCAGCCCTCAGAGAGGGCACGGTGCCTTGGAGGTGGGTGCTCTGCACTGTGGAACCTGCACCCTGTGCCCCCAGGATGGGTCCAGCCAACCCCCCCCCATCCCTGAGCATCTCAGCCTGCAGTGCCCCCAACTGCATTTATGTGTAGGACCTACCTAAAGTGCCCGTGTCAAATTTATTTATTTTTCATTATTTTTGGTTGTACAAATAACCACGTTTTTTTTTGTGG
>JANZLQ010000079.1:52268117-52283199 GCA_026212715.1 Elanus axillaris | reverse complement strand
TTTTTCTTTTTCTTTTTCTTTTTCTTTTTCTTTTTCTTTTTCTTTTTCTTTTTCTTTCTTTTTCTTTTTCTTTTTCTGCTTTTGCTTTTTCTGTCCAAATCCAAGGTAAAGTCCCATGCTTGTACTGGAAATCCAAGCCAAATCCCCACTAACAAGTCACGTTTCTTCATCTAAGTATGGAAAAACTTAATACTTGCCTTTTTTGTCTTCTTGAGGAACCTGTTTCTGCAAAGTGCTAAATATTGCCAGCTCGCAGGGAGTCCACCAAGCCTCTAAGAGAGAGTGAATACAGTTATTTGGGGAGAATTATGTATGAGTTGCATGAAAACAAGACCAGGATTCATGGCAACAACAGTCTTTTCTTGATTCTACCACCAAGTTCTGCAATGTGTAGCAAATGTATTAAACTCGGTTGCTCATCTGTAAAATCAAATTAGAATATGGAACACAAGATAACCAAGTAAAGCAGGTATTGGTCTTCACAAGTTTATGTGGCACCCTAAAATTCAAGCAAGCAGACAAGCTTTAGTGATTTATTTTTATTATTGTCTGATGAACCCTCTGAATCATTGACATGACTAAAGCAAGAAATAGCCTGGGGAACTTGTAGAGCATGAATAGAGGAACACCACCAGTACCAGAGAAAGTGCCTTTGTAGCTATCCAGATAGCTAAAAGATAAAGATTGCTCTTTTGCCTGCATGTTCTTGCTGGCAAATTTTGCCATAAGGGTAAGGATACTACTGGCAGAGCTGTCTGCTTTTGGTGATGCATACACCAAGCACAGACAACAGCGTTGTGGCTTTCCTGACTGAAGCCCCTGTCTCACAGGGCTCCCATTCCAGCTGCCATGGGAAAGCTTGGAGGTAGGAGGCAGTGGGATGCTGGGCAGAATGCTAATGCTTCCAGGCATGGCTTTACATTTTTTGAGGGATCTTGTGTGTGGCCAAGCACAATAGAAAGGGCAGTTTTCCTACAGGTTTTTCCTCCTTTTCTTTTAAAGGTTTAGTTTCAGGGGCAAGAGGAGAAAGCTAAGAGCAAAAATAGATCCTGGATGTTTTTCTTCAGCTCAGTTTTTCTCAGTCATGTGCTTGTAGTAAACTTTCACTCGCAAGTGAAGGAGAGAAGAAAGCAGAGCATGGTGTCAGAAACATGTCCATCCATTGCAACATCTACACTTTCTTCTACTTTGTTCAGGCATTCCAGCAATTTTCTACAGTGTGTAACTGCATGGCTTTCAAATCTGTAGGGTTCCTGGGAGATAACTAACTCATTAATTAATCACACAGCTGAAACAGTGCTTTCATTTTGGAGTTGCATGTAACACTGTGATCATTAAAAGAGACTGGAGGCTGAATTCTGAACTGTGACATAAAAGATGTATTTGTGGTCAGGAAAAAGACTGTTCGTTTAAGTCTTGTGAGCAGTAGGGCCTGATTTATATTCCTCCCAGGGCAGAGTTTGCCTAATGAAGGCGAAAGATACTGGGTGGTGTCAGGAAGTAGTAGATTTTATCATGCCTCTTTTAGTCTGGGTACTGCCTGGTAAGTAGCAGGATTTCTTCTGTCTTGTGGCAGAAATTGTAATCCCTTGCTCAGGCATGTCCATGCAGGGTGCAGTAATTCCAGAATCACTCTTCCTAGGCAGGCTCATTTAGCCCGTGTTGCATCCTTTTTTATGTTCTCCAGTGCCTCAAACCCAGTTATGACCATGCCGCTTGAGCCCAGCAATATGACACATAGCTACAACTTGATTGAGATACATATTTTCTTATAGTAGATGAGCACTAATACAAGCATTAACATTTTCAACCTCACAAAATTCATGACCTTGGAAAGTATTAGCTGCGTTTGACAACCGAGAAAACAGAGGCACAGCAAGATCAAACAACTTGCTCAAGGTCACCCAGAAACTGTGGGAATGAAAACCAGATTCTTTCATATAGACCTCAACCACAAAGCATTCCTCCGTCTTTTGTGGCTGAGTTTTAAGATTTTCAGGATGTTGTCTGAGACCTTGTGCAACTGATTAATATCTGTCTGACTATGTCTGTCATGCAAATGTGTCCAGTGCCACATGTTAGTCCGAAGTTTGAGCCAGTCACATGGCAGCAGGAAGATATTGCTTCTGATCCCCACAAGGCTCTGACGGCTTCTTTCCCCCACCCTGCTGCAGTGTTCTAGGTCCTCCTGAGATCATGTACCTCAGTGTAACAAATCATGGGACTAGGGACTGCTGCTTTGTACTGGATGGCTTCTAGTGGTATGGATTCCCTTAACCCTCAGCTTTCCCAGCTGCACACAGGGAAGATAAATGTAAGTATAGTACATCTTTAGCTATCTTTAGCTACATTCTCCCCCTCAGACAAAACTGCTTCCTGTGCCCTGTCTCTTTTGCTCTCCTGCCTTTTGTACAACATGCCCACTCACAATTTAGTGTCCACAAAGAAAGAAGAAAAAAGGAGGAATGTTTCCCTCCCTCAGCCAGGTCCTATGTCCTCTGTGCACTGCACGATTACTCCAAGTTTGTCACAAAAGTTCCGAGGGGAAATATGCTTTTTCAGTTACGTGTTTAATAAGATATGCTTGCCTATTAAGATGCCTTCACAAGGAAGCATGTGCCCCATTTTGGCAAAAATGCTTTGCAGTGCTGGAGCCATGAACGTTTATAAATGCTCAGATGTTGAGGACCCTAAAATTCTTACACAGTGTTCCTTAAAAGTTACTTGCACTATAAAAATGGATATATTGGTTCAGGCCAAAAGGGGATGTTAAAGATTAAGAATAGACTAAGCATAAAGTGATACTTCCCAGTTTCTGACTACTTGCAGCTTGGAGACTTCCTGAGTCAGGGACCATTTTTAAGCATTTGGTAATCCCCAATAGTTTTGTACAGCACAGATTTATTAAATATTTCCATGTAAAGTTTTAGTATCCATAGTATTATGTGGCAGGGAGCTCCAAAGTTTCACAGTGTACAGGTAGTGTTCAAATGTCCAGTAGCAGTGTACAGGTAGTGTTCAAATGTCCAGTACCATATCTAATACTGGTTCCCTAATACTATCCTCAGAGACCAGAGTAACACCCAGTTTCATGCTGAGTACCATTTCTGAGTTGACATACATCCTGTTTACACAGGGAGAAGACCTATTGCCACTGGAATTATTAAGAATTTATTGTCATCATTCTGAATTAGAGTATTGCTTACAACAATATCAAGAGTTAGTATTAAGTTTATACATTCCCACTCTTTAGTCAAATTTGCCACTGCACATGGGATTTTAGAGACAATGCACAAAGAGAAAAAACAAGTTTGCAGTATTCCTGGAACTTAGGCAATCATTAAATAGTATCAAGGTTGAAAGGATCCCATACTCAATACCTTCAACTTGAATTCTTTTGTTTTTAAATGTCATTTTAGTATTTGCCAAGTGGAAGGTGAAACTGTTCTTTGAGAGGCTGCCATTTCAGGAATGGAAAGTCCACTATGTTCAGATTTCCAGATAAGTGAAGTAGCTTCCATTTATTTCCATTTATGCGGGTACCTAGAAAATGGAAACTGACAATTTTCCTGCCCTTTTAAGGTTAGGAGTCTTTTCTTTTTTTCTACCTCTTGTTCTGTCACACTAGTGATACTACTCAAAGGAGCAACTTAGCAAATATAATTACGCTTTATCCATACACACAATTATGACAAGATGCTGATGGATACAAACAACTCCCTTGATGTCTTTGAAGTTCATTAAGTTATTGGAATGTCCAAAGAATGTTAGAAAGTATGATATCCTGTCAGCCATTTAGTTTTCTAATTGTTTACTATAATGTATTGGTTTGAGAAGTGGGTGGGATAAGGTTCTTGAAGTTACTAGAAGGGTAATATCCTGGGTCTATGTTTCAAAATCTTAGTGTCTGCATCATCTCTTTTCCCATCATCTTCTCTCCTATCTTCACATCTGCATGCTTCTTTTTTCTGCCCTTCTTACCTGAATATTTTTCCTTTCTTCATTTTTTTTTACTTTCTTTGGTTTACTTTCTACTCTGCCTTCTGTTTCCTGGGGCATCTGTTTCCCAGGTAATATTTTCAGTCAAATCACTGAAATGCATATTGTATTTTCACTTGCTAATTACTTGTGTAAGCCATTCCTAAAATCTTTTAATTAATTTCTTTAACACTGGGCTTTCCACTAATTTGCAGATCTGTTAAAAATCCTTACCACCATCACTACCACCCCAGCAAAAAAACCCCTGAGAGAAGATCTGAGAATTAGAAAAGATGCAGGCCAAAGACAGCAGTCCACCAGATGGTGGCTATGGATGGGTTGTGGTAGTATCAGCCTTCATGGTAATGGGCCTCACTGCTGCCGTCCTCAAGACTTTTGGTCTGTTCTTTGCTGAAATCCAGCAGCACTTTGATGAACTTGCAAGCACCACTTCCTGGATCACATCAGTAACTATTGCCGTCTTTCACTTAGGAGGTAGGTAGAAGTGTTCCTCTAGCATTTTATTTCATGTCTTAACTACTCAAGAAATTTTGGAGAGCTTCCTTACAAAAAAGGAAAAAAAAAGAAAACATGTAAGGACAATACTTCCGTCTCTAAAGAAAATTGGCATTTGCTTCCCCTCACAAAGATGTATCCATGCCTCAGACATGGAATAGGTTAATGAGGACTCTGTATATACACAGGAATCTGATTGCTTTAAAGAAATTCATGTACCTAGACTCATGATTCAATTTTCCTACATGATTTGAATCAAACTCAGTGGAGATAATCCTAAGAACTACAGAGCTTGTTGCATCAAGCTCTTAAACCAGTTTGTGCAAGTTCACTGATCTCACAGTGACTGTTACATTTTCAAACAACTTTAAGATATACGATGCCTGGAAGATAAGGCATCTGCTGCCAAAATGGTGACTCTTGGTCCTGCTTTCCCCCTACTTCTCCTTTTTGTCTTCACCAAGGTTCCCCCTTCCTTCCATGTATTACCAGTTCTGGCTCTCTTTTCACCCCTTAGAGTGGTTCCAAGTCTTTGATCTAACAGAAGACTCACTGAGTTAAAAAGAAAAAAAAAATTAATAATTCAATTCACTCATAGAGAACATGAGGAAGAGAAGACCATGCAAGCAGAGAGTAAGGGAACAGAGAGTTAACTATCCCAGTGAAAGTCAATGAGCTATGGGATCAAGTCAAATACCACATCTCAACAAATGAAGGAGGAAAAAATATCAAATATACTGCATATGACTCTTAACTTGGTTATTTACACAGTCCTCTGTGCCCTTGTAAACTGGATGATCCTTCACCATTATGGTAAGGTTTCTGAACATGTGCATGCACCAACTGTACAGAATTTGTGAAGTCCTCTCTACATATTCTCATATATAGTTGTAATAGGTATGTATCCTTACATAAAAAATGCTATCATAATTTTGTTTGTGGCTGGTCTCTTCTGTCTGGTGGCTAGTGACAGGATAGAGGTAATGGCCTCAAGTTGCGGCAAGGGAGGTTTAGGTTGGATATTAGGAAAATTCCTTTACTGCAAGGGTTGTCAGGCATTGGGACAGGCTGCTCAGGGAAGTAGTTGAGTCGCCATCCCTGGAGGTATTAAAAAAGCACGTAGACAAGGCACTTCAGGACATGGTTTAGTGGGCATGGTTGACGGTTGGACTCGGTGATCTTAAAGGTCTTTTCCAATCTGAATGATTCTATGATTCTATGCTTCATAGTGTAGACACTATATAATTACATGCATCCTACTCAGCCCACACCTATCAGTATTATTGCTTGTAATAGCAGTACTTCCAAAGATCATGAGCAACTGATCTTTCTTTGAAAAATATATTCAGAAGAACAAACAGTAGTTCAAAGTAAAAAGATAAAGCAAGTCATGGTTTGAAAAGATTTTACCAGTTCCATAAACTTGATGCTTGATTTGCAATATTAGAGCTTGTTTCATTCTGACAGAAGTAATTAATTGAAAAATCAATTAAAAACCTGCTTTTCCACCTACTTCACAGAATACAGAAATGAATAAATGGGAATCTATCAATTTGGTTTACAAATTAGATTTATCACTGACCTATTGTGATACTATTTTGTCATTCAGGCATATGAACTTAATGAGAAAAAAAACAGCATAGGAGGATAAAACAACTCAAAGTCCTGTTTGTTTGTTTGCTTGTTTTAATATATATTTACATTATATAGGAATGTATCAAGGATAGAGCATATTAAATAATAATATCAAGTACAAACCAGCAAAACTGTATTTGCTTAGCCAGGTGTGAGGCTGGCCTACTTCAAAGAAGGCAGCTATAATTTTCAGCAAAAGTTGTTTTTCATCCTTTGAAATCCTATGAAAAGAATTTTCTTTTAGTGAATACAGCTTGATGGCCAAGCATTCCAAAATTCTGTACAGCCATTCATAATGTATTGGGTCACTAGGTAATTTTCCTTATCTTCTTCTGCCTTTGCTTCATTTATAGGGACCAGAAGACTTTCTGCTGAAGATCATCTGAGCCTCCAGTTCTTTGAGCATCTTTCCTGGCCTGGCTTAGTCTTTCTTAATGTGTTCCTCTGGGAAACATTCAGTGTCATTTGGCTCAGTGTGAAGGATGATCAGTGAATTATTAATTTTTCCCATTTGGATCCTTTCAACAGCAGCTTTGTGTCTCATGTGGAAGGAGAACACATGCTTCTACTTTTGGGGTTTGCACCTGCAACAGGCTGTTCAATTTACCACAGCAAGGATTATCCCCATCACACACATAGACCTTATCTTGGTACTGATGTACATCTCCTATCACTTTTCTCTTTGCACTGTGATTATCATACTTTTTCAGTGTTTGCAAGTTTTCTGTGTATTGCCCTTTATCCTTTCAGACTCTGGACCCTGGCAATCTTCTCCATTTCCAGTTCTGTGGGTAAGCTTCTTTCTTCCTCCTGCTACCCCATGTTCAATTTCTGCTTATTTCTTCTCCTCATTCCCTGTTAAAAAAATTGCTTTTTGGTAGTATTTCTGCTCCAACTGCAGACCTTTCTCTTGTCTTTAAGCACTTCCATGGATCTCTTGTTATCCTGAGTTACCTTTCTCTTCTTTTCTTTGTCATGTATGTATGATTCTTCAACTTACATGCTTCACCCTGTCTCTCATCCTTTCCACTACATGTTACAGACGATGACTGAATTCCAGTGTCAATTTTACATGCTTCTCAAATAATTGTATTTTTGCTGTAAATGCTGATGAGGCATTTGGAGTTTGTGTAACTTCTGCCAGCCACCTGCTGTCAGACAATGTATGTCCTGCAGATTTTGCAGCCATTAATATCTCTGTTCCAGGTTTATTTCACGCTACCAAATTCTCTTCATTCTTATCTTACTTAACACAGGTGAATGTACAAGTTACCCCTAAAACTACTATAAAACCTCCCTTGCTGACTGCCCTCTCTTCATTGTCTCCCCACTTATTTCATTTTATAAACATGGTCCTCATCAACCGAGTTTCATTTTATCCCCGAACTCCAATTTCCAGAATATTAGCGAATTGTACGGAGCTGGACTCCCTATCTGTGCTGCAAAACCCCACCAAGAACCGGTGGTGTCAGGTGTTACTTGGGACCCCTCTAGTGGCCACAGTTAATTAAAAAAAGGTAATCCTATGCTTGGGGTTTGAAAATATCCCTACAGAACAGAGTGTCTTTCTGTGGTAGGTATGGCCTTAATCTTAACTCTGTGATGCTGATGAAGAAGCAGCCAGGCAGTATAACTGATCCTTAATTAAGCAAAAATATCCCTAACATTTCAGGTGCTTCCATATAGTGACTAGAGACCAGTGCTTTGGTTTTTGGAATTGCTGCACAAAGTCAGATCTGTACCTGGTGCAACTTAGCCTTTGTGTGTTGAAGAGTTCCTGCAGTCTGCTGAGAGCAACTGTACCACTGAAATAAAAATTTAAGAAATGAGCTGCAAATTTCCTGTAAAAATATAACTTCAAAATAAACCTTGATTTTTGTCCTCTATAAAATATTTGCAATACCATGAACAGATGACTTTGCAAATCTCTGGAAGATGAAGATTAGTTTTCTCCAGAGAGTTTTCATGCCAGCCATATCAATAGTACCCTCTCAATAATACAATTTTTACAGATGAACCTGAGGTTCTATGGCTGGGATTTCACTTTCTGCTAAAACACTTCATGAATTTCTATTATGTTGCTAGTTGTATCCTTGCATGAAACTCAGTAGAACTGTTCCACAAGAAAGGCACTGAAACGCTCTTTCCCTGTAAAAAAAGTCCACATATTTTGAATATAATTTAAAATCTGTGCCCCAGGGCCAGTCATTTCACTATCAGCAAGGATCCAATTTTAAAATCTTGACTGACACCCCCTATCCAGCAGAATTCAGGCTGTTTGAGACAAGCATTATAAGGGTATTTCTCTTCCACATGCTTTATTTGATTGTTCAGTCCTGTCAACCAGCTTAATGTTCCTAACATATTTCTCTTTCTCCTATTTTGCTGCTCATCCAGCCCCTGTTGCCAGCTCACTGTGTGTACGATATACCCATCGGGCAGTTGTGATCACTGGAGGACTCCTGGCATTTTCAGGAATGGCACTAGGATTTCTTGGAGTCAACATGGTCTGGATGTATGCAACAACTGGCTTCCTACAGGGTATGACTTTATGGCTTCATGGATTTCTTTCACCAACCACTCAGAGCCCTTATTTGAGGGTGCTAATGGTAGGGATTTTAAAATCTGATTTCTATTTTGATTTTATGGCCAACTAGAACCAGCAACCCTCTTTAAAGGTCATTTCCCTCATGTCCCACTCTGGAAGTAAGAATTTGTGCTAGAAACCTGCAATGACAAAGAAGGTGAATAATTAGATGCGGGTAGTTTTCACCTGCAAATTATATGCAACCAGAAAATTAAAAGTGTTTTATTTTTCGCTCAGAGCCAAGAGCACTGTGAAGGTTTAAAAAACTAGGGTGTGCTGAAGTACAAGGACATAGAGATCCCAAATTTTGTACTTTCTATCAAATAATCTTATGTTTTGAACACAGGCCCAGGCTTGCAGTTGATTCCGATCCTTTCCTTTACTCCAGGTGAAAACAGGCCAGAAAGTTGTCTCCAACAGCTAGCAGATTTTCCTGGAGCAGGAAGCGAAGCTGGCAGGGAATAAAATAAACCATTCCCAGTTCCATGCTGGATGCCTGAGAAAATGTCTGGAATTTGAGTCCTTTGGCAGTCCTTGGCTGCCAAATAGTTTCAAGGAAGCCATTAAAATCACTGTAAGTTAGAGCAGGTTTGAAGCCTGCTCAAAGCAGCTGGGCAAGAAAATGAAGAGCAAATAGAGGTAATGCACCAGCGTCCTTCATGTCCTTCCTCACTTTCTACCCTGAGCACAGCTCAGCTAAACCTGGCAATCTGATTTAGTACCAGCCTTAATTAGGACAGTATGGACACTCTGAGATCTGTCTAGTTTCAACCACATGGCCGTGTGATTTCTCACCCAGTGGCAAACTTGTCAAACTAACTATTTTTTTTTTTTCACAGCAACAATATAATAGTGTATACTTCATACTCCTGCTTTTTTTGCTTGGATGTAGAAATTACTCTTACAGAACATATGCCACAAATATACTCTTACACATAGTATAGCTAAGCTTTTGCTTCTGCTAGAAACAAAAATGTTTTTCTTTTACCAGTTTTTAACTTTGCAAATGTAGGAGCACTGATTGCTTTAATTTCCACCTTTACAAAATACCTCAATAGTGTCTAACTGGTGCTGTTTATATTGGTGTTTTTCAGGACTTGGGATTTCCTTTTCATGGACACCAGCCATTAGCATTGTTAGCCATTATTTCTCCAAGAAAAGAGCTTTAGCCAATGCTATTGCCAGTGCTGGAGAATGTGCCTTTGCCTTCACATTTGGGCCATTTTTCCAGTGGCTGATTAGTCAATATGGATGGAAAGGTGCCCTCTTGATCATAGGTGGCATCCAACTCAATATTTGTGTCTGTGGAGTACTGATGCGACCCCTGGCAAGCAGCTGCCTCCTTGAGGCTAGCCATTCTACAACTGAGACACAAGCTGTCAATGGTACATCTGGGATGCACAAAGAAGATAAGTCTCCCATCACACACAAAACCTTCAACTGGATGCTTGTGAGGCGACCAGAGTTTGTACTTTATGCCATTTTTGGCATATTAGCTGCTATGAGTTTTTTTGTTCCTCCGTTGTTTTTAGTTCCACTTAGCTACAGCCTGGGAATAGATGAATCATGGACTGCATCCCTTCTATCCATTTTGGCTATGGGGGACTTTGCAGGCAGACTGCTGTGTGGCTGGTATGCCAATCTCCACATTACCAAAACTGTTCATTTGTTGACAATGACAATCACACTGATCAGTACTTCCCTGATGCTGTTGCCGCTGGCTAACAATTACGTGTCCTTGGCAATATTCACTGGCTTCTATGGATTCTTCTTTGGTACAACAGTTGCTGTTCACATTACAGTGCTAGCAGATGTTGTAGGCATGCCAGATTTTGACAGTGCTCTAGGGCTCTTTATGCTCATTCGAAGCACTGGAGGTTTTGTGGGGCCTCCTCTTGCTGGTAAGTTAAGAAGGTACTCTGCCAAATACTGTTTACAAGAAGAATGGGGAATGGCAACACATACTGAAAAAATCTGGATCCAGACCTAAATTTCCCCCTTTTTAAGCTCAGAAGTATCTGGACCAAAAAGTTTATAAAAATGGAGAGTCAGTTTTATTCCTCTTCAAAATACCTTGTTCCCTCTCTTTTCTGTGGTTTTAGAGATACCTGTTTGATAAGAAAGCAGGGCAGAATGGCAGGGTTCAGATGGTGGTGTTCTTCCTGAATCCCTCAGAAGCCCACTTGATGGACTCCCACTGTCTTGCTATGAAAGTGTATCTTTGGGACAAGCAATCCATATTTTCAGAGAAGAAACTGAAATTTCAGACTAGTGATGTTGCATAAATGCTGGTATTGGTGGGTGGGTTTCTACAGAAGGTCACATTGAACAGCTTGAAACGTTAGGCTATGTGAACCTCAAGCAAATATTCACAGAGATGCCTGCTGTTCTCAGACTGCATTTGAGCTAACCAATATAGTAAGTGGGGGAGGTAGCACATAAAAACAGTCAGAAGAGAGAGTGGACAATGAGACAGTACATGGATTTATGGGGTGGCAATGAGACAAAGTCATCATGGAAAAACGCAAGATAAACAAGTTTCAAGCTGTAGGGACTTTACAGAATTATATGGCAGAAAAATGACCAATGTGACTTGTAAAATGTGGATCTGAGTCCTCATCAAAGACCACTGCTTATGCACTACAGTGACTTTTGTGGTAATGACACCACTAATAGGCTGCAAATGGGTCAGACTGAATACTGGAACATTTAAATTTACTTTTGAGAATATAGGAACCAGGAAGATTTATAATGAAATTGAGACAAAACAGTATCAAAAGTATGTTGGGAAGACCTGAATAAAATAGAAAGATAGCAAGACATTTATATTGTGGCTGGTCACTAGTACTGATTGCCTGGGGATCAGTGCAACCCCTTTGTGTATATATAGTAAGCTAAAAAGAAGGTATGGAAGAGGAGGGAACCCTAAGTGGTTCTCAAGCTCTTCTCTCCTACTTTAAGAGTAAAATCTAAAAGATCTGGGTTCAGAGTTCCTTTGCCTGATGGGACTGATGCTAGATTGGAACAAGGGTGAGGGAGTACACTAAATGTGGACAAACTTTCCAGTGGGAGCCCAAGCAAGCAGCCTTCATCAGCCCACAAATGAACCTGCCATCGTGTCCACAGAGCAGCCAATACTATCACATATGCTGCCGCAGTACTACAGTACTACTGCTTTTTCAGTACAGTACACGACGGCATTAGGTATTTTGCTTGGCTTAAAGCTACCTAAAACCCAGGGTCTTTTTGTTAACGGCTGTGACTCTTTGTAAAGTGATGAGCAGGGAAGCCCATAACACTGCAAGCAACCTCTTCAACTGTGTCTTCAGCAGAGGCCTCTCCTTTCCTTCTTTAAGCTCTCTTGTGCTGCACAGTTGAGTTCCAAGTTACAGCAACTGATGACAGCTACACTGCAGAACATGGGGCTACTCAGATACAAAGCTGCATGATTTGGGTTTTTTCTGCCATTACTTTCATTGTCTGCCACATTTTAGGTTGGAAAGTGCTTCAAACTGTATAGCATTTTGTTTTACTAGCAATTCACATATGCAAAGTAAATAGATGTGAATTGTGTTTCAAATTTTAAGACGCTATAATGGGGTGATGTTTCATGCACTCATGATGTAGAAAGCTGCAAGACAGGTATGTAGCCAGCATACTCACTTTGTGAGAGGATATGTTCATACTGCTGAGCTGATTCACATTAGCCTATTTTTTATCAATCCCATTGCTGTCATTTTTTTTCTCTCAAGGTCTGATCGTGGACGTGGCTGGAGATTACCGAGCAGGCTTCTACATGGCAGGAGCCATTCTTTTCCTATCAGCTGGATTTTTAGTTACTTTAGATCAACTCCAACAGAGAAAAGAAAGAGGAAGCTGGACTAATACTAAAACAGAAAAGTCAGCATTACCCTACCCTTCCCTCCATATCCTGAAACTTCAAACCAGAAGGTATCGAGAACATGACATAGTGGTGTGACTACATCGGACATCTTACACCATTTCAGGACATATGGAAGTGTTTTATTTTCTTCAAATTCAATATTAGTAGGATTTGTGTAATGATGGAAGTTTGGAATAGGATTGTTTGAAATTGAGGAAGAAAGTAATTAGTTTACAAGCAAACCATAGCAGTAATCATTATCATATTATTTTGATGTTGAAGTTGCATTTTGACTATGCAAGTCTTCAACACAGATCCACAGGGCTGTGATAAGCAAACTAGGGAAACTATGGTGTAAATGAAATTACCATGAAGCATGTATGCAGCAAATAGAAACCCTCCCCCTAAATACAGACTGCAGCAATCACTATCAAATAGGAAGAGGCATCAGCTCACAGATGTTTAGCTTGGGGAAGTATTGTTCAGTATTTTCAGTAAACAAGTTGGATGTGAAAGCAAGAGTACATCAATGTAGTTTTGAGCAAAGTGTTTGCAGGTATACTACAGAGCAGGGCTGGAATCTGGTAAATTTAAAAGAAACCTGGTAAATGGTTGTCGTGGTTTCAGCCCAGCGTGTAGCAAAGGACCACACAGCTGCTCACTCACTCCTTCTGTCCCACTCCGGTGGGATGGGGAGGAGAATCAGAAAGAGAAAAGAAAAAAAAAACCCTCTCGAGGGTTCAGATAAGGACAATTTACTGGGACCACACAAAAAGAGAAGTTACAACAACAGCAACGGTACAAACAAGAGTTCATACAAAGCGAGTGATGCACAGTGCAACTGCTCACCAGCTGGAACCCGACGCTCCGCCACTTCCCCCACCGAAAGCCGGGAGACCACCCCCCAGCCCGCTCCCCACTTATGTACTGAGCGTGATGGCACATGGTGTGGAATAGCTCCTTGGCTAGTTCAGGTCAGCTGTCCTGGCTGCGCCCCCTCCCAGGTTCCTGTGAAAATTAACTCTGTCCCAGCTGAACCCAGGACACTAGTCAAAACAGGGGCCTCCAGAGGCAGCGTAACTCAGAAGGTAAGGAGGCTTGAAGGCTATAACCCTCAACAGCACCTGCAACTCGACAAGATAACGGAGGGCCTGTCTGGAGACAGCGAAGGAATCCAATAAGGAAGGAACCAGAAGGTGTCAGGCCAGAACCACTGTTGCACCCCAGGGCATGTGGGAGATGTGCAAAGAGAGTGTGGAGAACGTCTGAGGGGCGGATGAACAGTGTGTAAAGGTGTAACTGCCCAGCGGATTGTTTACTCGGGTTGGTGCCTCCGCGGAGGCACCGCGCTGGGGCTGATCCTGCTGCTGTACCACTCTATTAAATTACCTATTTGTATAAGACGATGCCTGAGAGTCTGTTTTGGGAAAGCAAGGGCTTGAACTTTGGAGCGAACTACCACCGGATGCCTGCAGTGATCGGGAAGCGAATTAATAGCATGCTAAGCTTTGAAATCCTAACTAAGGGCTATGAAGGATTGATTCTGCACATGTAATTCCCCTGGCCATGAACTCTTGACCAAGTGTGGGACTAAGAGTGGATATCCAGCCTCTCCTGGAGACGAGAGTTTCTAAACTCTGAGTAGTAGTTTAGAAAGCAAGGGGGTCCGTTCTGAGCCTCGTGACGCAGCAGGAGGTTTTCCATTCCCTTTGAATGCCTTTAGCCATAAACTGTTGACCAGGTCTGAGACTAAGTTTGGATCTAGCCGCACCTAAGCTACATCAGGAGTTTAGAAAGCAAGGGGGTCCGCTCTGAACCTTGTGACTCAACAGGAGGGTCTCCCTTACCTTCTTGCACCTCTGATGTCTGTGCAAATCATCCTAAAATGATTCTAACTCAATTTCCCTCTGTATGTTACCTCCTCCCATGTAGGAAGTAAAAGAGCGAACCTTGCCATTGAACTCTGTTAGGTTGCACTTTTAGGGATTCTTTTTGGATCCTAAATCACTCGTGTGGGACACCTCTGCTTGGGCACCTCTGCTCTCCTACCGCCTGGCCCTCCTCATTTGCCCCTGAAGGTCCTGTGGGAACAGGCAAGTTCAGGCGCCCCGTTACAACTGTTGTCAAGCTACTTCACGGGACAGAGTGGGGGAGGCTGGTGGGCTGCTGCCCCACAGTTCCCCTCCCACTGCCCTCTGTTGGCAGGGAAGCGGGACTGCATGGCTGCAAGCAGCATTCCCCGTGGAAGTCTCTGTCAGAGACGCTTGGAAGAAAAGCATGTGCTCAGCTGTCTGCAAGAGGACAGCTGGAAGCGTAGAATCATAGAGCGGCTGAGGCTGGAAGGGACCGCTGCAGGCCTTCCGGTCCAAGGCCCCTGCTGCAGCAGGGCCACCCAGAGCCGGTTGCCCTGCACTGTGTCCAGATGGCTTGTGGATGTCTCCAAGGCAGGGGACTCTACGGCCTCTGGGGGCAACCCGTGCCAG
>JANZLQ010000079.1:52245577-52260334 GCA_026212715.1 Elanus axillaris | reverse complement strand
GCCTCACCATGGTCTTCACCACGGGCTGCAGGGGAATCTCTGCTCCGGCACCTGGAGCATCTCCTCCCCCTCCTTCTGCACTGACCTTGGTGTCTGTGGAGTTCTCTTACATGTTCTCACTCCCCAGCTGCCGTTTCTCTCTGTCCTACAACTTTTTTCCTTCTTAATAATGTGATCACAGAGCTGCTACCACTATCGCTGATGGGCTCAGCCTTGGACAGCAGTGGGTCCATCTTGGAGCCAGCTGGCACTGGCTCTGTGGGACACAGGGGAAGCTTCCAGCAGCTTCTCACAGAAGCCACCCTTGTAAATCCCCCACTACCAAAACCTTGCCACAGAAACCCAATACAGTTTGTCATTGCAGAATCATAAAGAGCCCTCAACAGCTAAGAAAAATCAGAATTGCAGAATTCAGGAATCTAGAGTTTGATCATATGATCATGAGCCATCAATCTTGACAATAAAATTACCATGTTTATTGAGGCTTACTTAGAAGTTTCTTCTGAGGCTGTTGCAAGGTGATCTTTACACAAAGTTTTATCTCCAGGTCCATGTACCTCTCTTCAGAACCTCAAATGGACATTGTCTCACCCTAAAGCATAAGTGAAAACCATAAAGAGATGGTAAAATACCATCAAAAAGCAGATGGAGACATCAATGCCATACAAATGTAACTCTCAGTGAATTGTTTCTGAGTGAGACTCCACTTAGGCAGAACTAATTCAAACTAGTACTTTGTTAGATTTGGCTTATAGTAATCTAAATTGGGTCTTGGATTACTAGAGACACTATCCCACTGCTGAAGTGTTATTACCTTAGACAGATATTGGCAATGTGCTTTGGATATCTGTGTATGGAATGTGCTTCCGGTACTGGTTTACTGGCCCCCAAACTTGGTGACCTGTGTCTGTCACCCCCCTCCCTGCAAGACACTTGTTTCTCCATGTTCATCCCTGGAGAGAGAGAATAAACAAAGGGGAAGGTTCTCTCACAGTCCTTCCAAAGCAGTTCAGGTCTACAAAAGAAAAAGCTGGTGAGTCATGTCTCAGCACTTAAACCCGAGCACACTCACCTCCAATTGCCATGAAACCCAGTGTCTGCAACTGTATGTAGTTTTTGTAGATATGAGAGGGAAAAGTGTCTCTCTCCTTCCAATACCAGAAGGAGCAGTCAAGATATAAGCACAGACTCCTAGTAGCACAGCTGCAGCTTTAACTAGAATTGCAAGAAGTTGCACACACACTTTTCATACTAGCCTCTAAATAGGTAGGGAAGGAGTTAGTCAGCAAACACACAGCTAAAATCACCAACTCCAGAAATGACATACATTCTGTGGGGGATACAGGCTAATGGACTGCTAAAACTACAGAGCACATGAAAAGCAGGAAACAGACTCAAAATGTAGAAAAGGCAGCAGGTGCTTGGAGAAATAGTCTCTCCAAGTTTTCACTCTGCTGGGGTCAGTGACATAACGGGGGGAAAACCAGCTCGTAACTTTGGAGATCAGCTGCCACAGGGCTGTGCCAGGAAGCAAGTGAATGTCCTGAGCTGCATTCTTGGGTTAAACAGATCTCCTGCCCACACAAAGTCTTGAAGAGGCAGGAGCGACTTGGAAGATTCAAGTACTTGTGAAAAAGAAAATTCCTTTGGCTCCACAGGGCTTCATACTTCAAACACATGCAGGCAGTTCAGAAAAAAAGACAGCCTGTTCTGCCACACAGATCGGCTTTCATCTTCTTTCAGGCTTCTTAGGTCACAACGAAACACTCCTTCATGAGACTCTGAGTCAGCAAAAATGATAACAAATAGATATAAAAGGTCTCTGGTAAGTCACGTACCCACCGCTCAGGCCCAATGGAAAAGCCTGGTGGTAATTACTGCAGGGCAACTGGACGTAAGATACATAAAAGTAAGTTAGAATGGGTTTATCCTGACTCGTGGTCATTTTTTTTTCTGGTCCTCTTTTCCCTCTCAGCGTTTTGCAGACTCTTCTGTTGCTGAAAAAGCAAAGAACAAAGAAGGGGGGAGTGAATTCTGTGCGTGTTAACAGGGAGATGCCAGCACAGTAGGGAGGGTTTTGTGTCAAGGAAACCTGCAATTACTTTGTCAGCTTGCTTTCTTTCTCAGATAGTGGAACTGTGCTACTTCCCCCAGGTGCCTGGTAAGCAGTGGGGAGGATGTCTACAGCATAGTTTGCAAAGCCCATGTTCCCTAAAATGAGCCAAAAACACTAGTACTGTGTCTAGTATGTCACAGAATATGAACTAAAGAATTATATAGCTTTTTATAAATAACTCAAACTTTCTTACTTGTGTTTTGAGGTTGTGTAGTGTTTCATGTATCCAAAAAAACCCTTCTGTCACTAGCAGTCATTGCAATACGATGCAATTAGGATACATGTCTCCATACCTGCTGCCTAGAGAAATTTAACAAATAAACATGAGCTGTGTCTCTGCAGGTGTGGCATTTAATTTATTTCACATTCTCTTCCAATATTGCAATGCTGTTTGCTGGATTTACAGGCAGGGTTTTTTTTAGAAGCAGTAGTCACTGGTAGATTATTATCTTAGAAGCAATATTCCTGATTTGTAAAATGCTTAAGAACTTGTCAAGCAGTTTAGCTAACTACTTAATCTACAGAGACTAGCTGAAGTTGCTGATGCTTTGTCTATCTTCTGAGGTAAATTCTGTTCCACGCCTTCCTCTGATAAAAGGATGCTGATACAAACTTTTGCTCTAATCATTCTTGATCCCAGAAGAATGCATCTAGTTGTGGTGTTAATTATTTTGTTTTGCTTTCCCAACAGAGCTCTGGGTATTGGACTTTTCATTTTGCTGCTGGCAATTTTACTTATTTTTGGCTGCTGGTATTACAAAAGACGTAGTGGCTATAAAAGTCTGCGGGTAAGCATGGCAACTCATTTCCTACCACGCTGTTATTTTGACAACGTTATCGTTATTTTCATTATGTTAATGCAGAGAACATTGAATCTGTAATAGTACATCATCATCTCAGGCAATATATACAGTGACATATACACAGGTAAAACCACACAATATGAAACACACCTTGCCCTGAAGAACTTGCAAGTCAGGCAAAGAGGTAAGAGGAAGCATAGGGAGATGAACCCAGTTGCCCAACTTTGCACAATACATCAGTGGCAAAACTGATCTCCAGGAAGCATTATATTTAATATCTACACAAACCTAAGATGTGTTCTCTGTGTTTTCATTTAAATAAAAATAACATATTCACTAGTCATAAGACTTACCCCTAAATAAGGACAGTTATGATTAGAGTAAATTGAGGAAGCAGGGAAGAAAAATAACTGTTACAAGTAACTAAGTAAATATTGTGTTCACATATGGGTGATGCATGACTTTTTTGTATAAAAGTTGACTTACAGTTTTAACATTTACAAAAAAGCAGTGCAGGTTTGCTTTCTAAACACTACTTCTAAAACCTTCTACTTTCTGTCTTAAAAAAATACAATAGGTACAATCCTTCTCATAACAACTGTTGTTAGAAGTCTCAAAGCTTTATCGTTGAAGTTCTGCTGTCTCTCCTATGAAAGGGAGGCCACTTTCAATCCTTTGAAGTGAAATCTTTACCCAATTATATGTTTTACAGTAAATAACTTCTAGTTATCCTAATATTTAGAAAAAGATATGACTGTTTGGGATTAAAAAACCATATCTCTCTTCTAAGTCAGTAAACCCACTTCCCTCCTGTTTCCAATAACTTTGTCCTGTTACCTTTCCAGCAGTCTATCCAATATATATATATCAACTGATATATATCAACAATATATATAAAACCTGAACTTCCATAGTGAAATGTTGCAAAAATTAGGTAATACTAAAAAAAACCTTCAAAAAGCAAACCAGAATTCTGCCATGCCTGCTTTGTACATCATGGCAAAAAAGCACAATCTCTTTTAAAATTCTTTCTCATTGCAGATTGTTGCTCTCTAGTTTTGAAAATAAAATTTTTCTTAGGCTTTTTGGCTAGGGGAGAAGTGGTACAGAATGTATACAACAGAAATGGTGGAAAAATGGAAAAGAAAATGGTTGGAGATTAAAGAAAGAAATGGGTGGGATAAAAAGGAGGAGGCATTCAGGTACATGAAAAGTGGTCAGTTCCTGCAGCAATCCTGGACCTAAAAAATGTGATCCTCATTTCTCTGGAAACATAATTGGGTAATACAGGAGAGAATGTCTCAGCGGAGACAGCAAAAAGTGATAGGTAGATTACCTCTCTTACTTGCTGGCATTGTGTCTAGTCCTAATCCCAGGTTCTAACACATATTGTAAATATGCTGTCAAATATTAAATTATGCATAATTAGCTCCAACTTCACATTCTCTTCTTCCTTTCATTTTCCCATATTTCTTTATGATCTCTCACAGAGCAAAAGCTCTAGTGTGGGCACAATACGAACCGTGGTAGATGAGGGAAAAATACTGGACTGCAAAATGGCTCTGCAGGAGTACAGAAACTTTAATTCTGTGGTAAGTTGCAACTCAAGGTCTCATTTACTTACAACATAGCAAGACATGGTGAGACAATCTTGGTAAACAGTCACTTCTTGATGATTTCTTTCTTGGGGTGTGCTTTCTAGATTGGGCCTTCAATGCCTCTATATTAACTTAAAAAGTAGTATCTTGCACAATTTTTACTGTCAAAAGGGGTTTTAAAATCTACAGTAAAGAATCATTTTTTAAAATTCTCTTCTTTCAGGTACCTTTATTCTTAAGTTGTACGATCATTATGCAATCTGTTAGAATGATGTAACACCTGAATGGTAAAATATACTGAATAAACAAACATCTCCCTAATAAATGTTCCGCCATTCTGACAAACATGCTATACCCTGACAAGGATTGTCAGGGAATGTTATAAAACTTTAAGGTTTTAGCTCCTCTAATCATTATGGAAAGATGAACATTCAAACCTATAATTTTAAAAAAGTTAAAATTACTTAATTGATAAATATATATGTCAAGTTATGGGTGTGTTTAAATATTTTTAGAATAGCAAAAAGGCTAATTTACAGCAGATTTTAAATAAGCTGCCCAAATTGTTAACATTGGAAATAAGATAACCTACCTGCATCAAGACTCTTCATCAAGAAAAATTTCAATACTAGTCTTAATTCTCAATAAAAAACCTTTTTCCTCTTTTTTGAAAATTCCTGTCCTTATAACACTGAAAATTATCTTTTTGGATGAATAGTACAAAGAATTTAATATGACGCAAAACCAAAAAACATATTAGCAAAAACTAACTTTAAAAAAAAAGACATAATGAAGGAGATGAGCTATTTAAAGCTGTAGTACCATATATGATATAAAGGTAAATAGCTCACTGCATCTTTGATGTCATTTTTTTGTACCTCAATTGTTTTTTCAATCTTTCACACCCATTTTCCTTACCATAGGTACCTGATGCTCCACCAGCTTATGACAAAATTGCTGCAGATCAGTCACCACCACCTTATTCACCATGATATCACAAAATCTTACACTCTAAAGATACCAATTCAGTTTCTTCATGCTCTCTTTTAATTTTCTGTACATGCTTAACTTTCTTAAAGCTAAAAACATTAAAAAAAATCATAAAATCACATGCTTTCTTTAGCAGTTGCTGAAAATTATTCCTGCTTAGTTTACACAACTGGTTCTTGAAATGCCTCAATAAATGTGAATGTGCTTTTGTTTTAAGTTTTTCATTTCCTGATGTCAGATTAATGCACTATACTCAAGTCTGGGCATCTTGCATCCTTTATAGATCTACCAAGAGTAAGAACATACCATTGAGTATTAGCTAGAGTAGAAAGTGTTGGACCTTTGTTTTAATCTTCCCCACTTACTCTCAATTTCTTTAAAAAAAGAAATAAAGTATTCCCTAGAATGTAATATACAAGAATCTGTCATAAAATGGAGAAAACCATTTGACTACATGTCCTGTTACAAAACCTAACCATTTTCCTTACCAAGATTTCTACCAGCAGCTCTAAAATTAACCTGCAAAACCCAGGCTTTTGCCTCACATCACTTGTTTATGTACCTGTAATGAAATAATTCCTCATAAAACACGATCCAGGCAACCTAGGAATTTCTGCTTAGTTTCCATATTGTTTCATATTGGTCAATGGGTATAATGATGATCACCTTTAGTTTCCCTCCAGCAGTCTTGTGAGAAAGCAGAAGAACTTGGTAGATACAGAGCTTTATGTGTCAGCTGTTTCTCACATGATGAAACAATATGAGACAATGTGTGAAGCCCATGTTCCTTGGAGAATACAGAAGACAACAGACTCCAAGATGTTCATTCTCCCAGGTTGCCTTAACACTAGCAGTAATAGAAAACAAAGAATTGTGACACGCATAAATTAGGCTACATATATTTGGCAGTTATTGTTTACTTAGCCTTTTTTGTTATTGTCTACTTGTCAGGTTATTACTTGAGATTATATGCAGATCAAAAAATTTATACACAAGGCCTGATATCTCATAGCAGAAGGTAGCTAAAACTGTACAACTTTCATTAAAATGAAAAGTAGTTACAGAAGAAAACTATTTTCATAAAACAGTTCTTAACTGCTATTCGTAAAGAATCCAGTTCTTTGTCACTAAATATGCAAACATAAACATCTTAAAACAAATAATGTTTTAAATATGAGGTAGATTTAATTGCCTAACACAAACTCCATGTATGGTGATAAATAATAAGACATAGGGTTTTAGAAATGTTTCTTTTGTAATAAAAAATGTTTATATAGATTTGTAAAATTAGATACTTATTGGAAGGTAATAACTATCTGTAATTGATGTGAAAGGTTATAATCAAAATATATGTTTTTATAAATTTAGTTGATATTTGTATTTAGAAATTTAAAGAGATACTTTAACCTAAAAAGCTGTCTTACATGTGTCATTTCCAATATACTCCTTTAAGGAAAAAATTCTGTGGATTTGTTTAGTGACAGGAAGAAGAATATATACAAAATGCCAGCTTAGAGCTATTAAGTACCAGAGATGTAGACTACAATGGCTGACATTTTTTTTGCAGAACTGGTAAGCTAAGGCTTGAGGCTAATAATCTTTAGCAACTCTGTACTATGCAACTCTCTGCCCTGAGGCAGCATCTTTTCAAAAGACTCCATGGTGCTACAGTTGAATGGGACTGACATACACATTCATGGCTGAGAAAAAAAAATCAGTTTCTATAAAGATTAATTACTATAAAGAAGTGGAGTGCTTAGAGTTCAAAAAGCTTTACTTGATCCCATGCATTTTTCAGTAGTATCAGCATTAAATATGTTACTAGTGATTTCAAAAGCTCACAAAAAGGTAGACATTGACTAAGTAGAAACATTGATTTATTTCCAGAACTACATAGGGCCAAAGTGTTGGAACTGCTCAGCAGCTAGGGTTGGAACTATTGAACTTTGACACTAATTTATAGATCCTTAAAGGACAGCTAAGCCTTCTTGGAAACCTACCCTTAATTTTCAGAAAGTCTTCCTGTTTTTCCTCCCTGTGAAAGCAGTATTCTTTCTTTATAGTCACAGCCAGACAGTGGTCTCAGATTTAAATTAGTGCATGAAAATAATAGCAAGAAATAGAGGTTCATAGAGTACTATTTTATGTAGGTGGAAGCTTCATCATTCATGCTAAACACCTTCACAAATTCCATTTTTCAAATCCGGCTTTAATACCCAGTGAGGGTACACTGGAGACACCGACTGCTGGTACATTAAAAACCACCAATAAAGGACAGGTCAGAACTTGAGATCTGTAATTTCTAAAGTTGCATGCTGCAAGAACTGGCTATGTTATGCACTGTCTGCATTACACTCAAGCACACTGCACTTGACCAAAGACAACCTAAAACTTTCTAGGATGCCTGTGTCCTTAAAGAGAAATGCATGGACATTTCTCAACTACGACACATGCAGAATGTGGTACAGAGTTTTCAAATTTCCAGGAAAGGCTTTCACATTAGACAGTCATGTGACCCCAGAGTAATAAAGTCACCAAAATTTAGATTTGCAATTCCTCTGGTATTGTCATGTATGTACAGGGAGGAAGTAAAAGTCAAAGATCTCCTGCTGCTTGTTTTTTTACACTCTTTGCACTCAGGCTGCAATCAGATGCCTTGTATTACAACTATAATTCTCAAGAAACATGATCTTTGCACTTTATTTTCTCCCACCAAATGAGCAAATGAAGAAACCCATGGGCAATTTGAGTTCTCCCCCTGGATGCTGATGAGGAGAGGTGGCTGGTCATAGCAGGAGAATGAAGCTCTCCATGCTACTGGTCTGCATTATACTGCTTCTATCAGAGAGTAGACACACTGTTATTAAAGCTTATCTGTACAGAAGGATCTTAGTAACACCTCTATAGCTATGCATGCAATCCTTATGTAGATACAATGAACAACTTGAAAACCAGGCCTTTTGTTAATATAGTGTGTTTTCATCAGATTGGCAAATTACAACAGCAGTCGCAGTTGCATTGTCTGTGTTTGGATTCCTGGTATGATCCTGCTTGGATCATCTCCTTCCTAATGAGGTTACAAGCCTCAATGTAGCCTTAAAGATTCCAGAATATTGGTCAGCCATCCCAGCCACTGCACAAAGGTAAAATGCAGCAGGTCCTGATGGGTGCCATCTTCCTGGCATCCTGAACCATGTCACAAAACACTCAGTGGGCTGTGAGCCATAGGGTACACACTGCATTCTTCAGAGAGCTATGATAAAGGAAAGTACCAAGGGCTTTCTGCAGGAAGCAGTTGGTTTCTTAGAGTCTCACCAGCCCAGTCTAACAGGACTGGTGTATACGTCTGGTTGCCCAGACAATCCAGTGACGTTCACCTCAGCAACCTCTGTTGGCTTAATACCTGCTGCAGCTGGGGATGTAGATAGATCATCTTGGTCTCAAGAACTCTATTAGTATTAATGCTATTGCTTGTAATTGTTCTGTTAAATGAAACAATGCCAGCAAATTTGCTTCATGTTTATGTCTAACACTGGTAAAATACCCATTTTTTTTGTTGGTGTGTGACCCTGTATTTATGTGACATAAGTATATTTCCTTTCTAATTAAATTATTTTCTTTCTAATTAAATGTTTGGACCACATGCTTTATTTGCTCCTTCCCTAAGAGGTACACCACATGAGTTGAGTACAAATCAGGATGAGACAAAAAGTGATGGCCTAATATAAATACTTCAGTCTTCCAACACTAATTTTGTAAGGTCTTTTCAATGCTGCTACTTTTCATTTCTGGATGGGAGAAACAGACTGTCCTGCTGCACATTCACCATGTTCTCTGCTTACACAGAAAAGTAGGCTTCCTTCTTCCGTGTTCTTTTTTGAATTTACCTAAACATCAACTGCATTCTTGTAGCTATTAGGGAAAAGAACTGACTCATTTTTGTTGAAGAGTGTTTTCTAAGAAAAAGGTCTAATCTTTCAATTTCTATCAGTTTGTCCTTTCTCATTTGTCTTGGTGGAAGTCACTGATTCTGCACACCATCACTTACACCCCAAGTAACTCTTTACTGACACTGGGGAGCAAAACAGCTGCCCCTTTTAGACACTGTTCGGTGCTAGATTTGCTGTCTGCAATTGTTTGCAGGAGGAACTTTAGGCTTGTCATCTGGTAACCATATTCAGAAAAATGTTGGAACTACTTCAGAATTTCCAGTAAAACAATGAAATCATATGGTAAGTGTGAATATTCCCTGAACGTTAATCTCCTGTTAGAGGCATCCTTGCAAAGATTAAAACTTATCAGATGCCTACCTTCTAACAAATGACTCCTATTTCTGTATCTCCAGAAATCTCTTTCTGAACATTTTTGGTGTCAACATAGATTTAAGAAGCCCTTCTTTCTTCCATTTGTAATCCCCAGGATATGCAGTCCACATGCTCTACACCTCCTGGTTTTTGGCTTCACCAGTGGAAGGACAACAGTGATACTTCACACTCAATTCCTCATTCAAAACTTCTGCATTTTAGCGGGACTCAACCACCTCTCCTACCATTTCTTAAACTGTAGAAGCAATTTTATGCTTTTATGTCCATTTCTTTTTCTGCTCTGCTTCTCTGAATTGCTGCTCACCTTTTTCCAGTACCCAATTCTCTGGCTGCAAAATCTGTTCTTTCATGACACAAAGTCCAGGCTGAGTTCACACAATTCTCCTGGAATTACTGTTGGAGGCTGTTGATACAACTCAGACTGGGTAACCCAGGGAGTTGTAGTAAGTGCGTGATCCCCTTGGGCTAAATTAAGGTAAGGCGGCACCAAATGATTGATTAAACATTTTATTTCCGGCAGAAGCAACATGAACTTGGAAAATGTAATGGTTGGCAGCCCTGTCTCTTACTGGAGTGGGATGGAGGGGCAGAGAGAGAGAGAGAGAGAGAGAGAGAGAGAGAGAGAGGGAGGGAGAATGACCTCCAGGTCCTGTTGCTGACTGGCTTCTCACCTGCAGTTCATCGTTGCTGTGCAGGGCTTGCCCTACTGCAGTGTTTGAGACAATTCCTCCACTCCCTCACATTGCCCTGTGGCTCACACATTGTCTATATAATCTTCATCCAGGATGGTGATTTTCACATAATGGATAGAAAGGATAGAGAAGATAAAAATTGTGAAATCATATGTTTTATGATAGCAAGGCCAATCATCAAGAGCAAGAATCCACAACCCAACATTACAACAATACTTAAAAGCCATTTGCCCCAACCTGTAAGTCCCTGTGAATTCAGAAGAGAGACAAACCAAGATTCAGGGCTCCAGTCCTCCAGTTGCATTGCCTGGAAAAGCTCTCAGGTCTGCTCCGACATCTCTCTCATCTTCTCTCATGCTTCTTCTAAGGTGGTAGTTGCATTGTGTATGGTGAGACAGCATTCTCCTTCAGTAAGATTTAACAATCCACACACTCCCTGCTCTTTTAACAATAACATATCCAAAGCTAGTCTGTTTTGTAAAGTAATTTTTGATACCTGTTGAATCTGTAAATTAATTTCTCTGATAGCATAATGAGTCCAATTACTTAGGATGTGCACTTGCCAGATCAAATTTTCTAAAAGACAAATTGGTGTATTTTGAGGGTCATATATGGGGTAAATATATCTTCCATCACCAGAGGTGTTGTCATGCCCCAGGTATAATAATCGGGTACTTGGACTTTTTGCACCGCCCACTCGGGCCATGCTGTGGGCCCATCACGATCTCAGCGCTTTCTGTTTTGATGAGGCTCTGAGAAATCAAATACTCTAGAAGGGGACATTGTAGGAACTCCTATCCTATATCGTAATCTGGCATGTTGTCTCACATAAAAATGGGAATATATTTTTCCATTCAAACACCCCAGAAGGTTCCTTGTGGGGCAGGGTAATAGCTGGTGGAACAAGCAGTCCCTCCATCATTTGACTAATATTTTTTGCCATTTATTATCCAAAATGCTCAGGGTTTACCGTGTTCACCTCTATGGGTAGTAATGGGTATGCTACAACCAGTTATACATACATCATGTCTGGTTCTATTCATTTCTCTACCACATAAGGTATCACAGTTTCAGAATCCTGAATTCAGATATCCCCAGCAAGTAGACATATATCGGATAAAGCTTCTCAATTGGGGAATATATCAGGTTTCTATAGGGTTCTCAGCTCCTGTGGAGTAATTTATAACATGGCTACAATTAAACTCATCATTGTTTGGCCAGTCTGATATTCTTACGCTCTCAATATCCAAATCATCAGGTTTTATCTCAATCCCTAGTCAGATTCTCCAGGACCAATCCCATTTATGGTTAGTACGGTTTCCTCTATGTCTGATGTCACCCCCTTCTTTATGTGGGATTTTAATACATCATTTTGGATACCATCTCATTTGACACATGTAATCAAAATAATTACCTTTAGAGGTGGGCCCCACCAATCAGTTCCAGAGCAGGAAATCCTGTTATATACCAAAGTACAGTTATCCACATCCCTGCCACTGTCATTTTATGACCATTTACAACAGGCTTTGTTCACAAATTTTCCAATGTGGAGTCGTTTGGGAGTTGATATTTCATTCCTGCTGGACTTTTCCAGGTGCAATAACTCTGCCTGATGCTAAGGTTTAGCCTGGCATCTAATATGGTTGATAAATTCAGATTAATCTTTGTGAATTCAAATCCTACGGTCACTGAGTTGGGGAGGGTTATGCATAGCCCTTGATTTGTATGATTCCAAATACACACAAAACCCTGAACTAGTTCTCAGTCAAGATTCAAAGATTCATCTCCTCTTTCCTCAGTAAGGATGGTGAAGGTGAGGAAGAGGGTTTTCCAAAACATCGTGCACGGTTTTAACACACAAAAGCAGTAAAGAAAACTATACAAATTATGCAAACAGTCACTAAGGGGAACAATATAAACACAGGGTTTTTGAAGGCTCCTGTGATGACCTGCAGATATACTGAACAAGGACGAAACAAGTTTTAGAAAGGTGGTACAATCCATCTAGTACTGATTTGATGATCCCTTCTGTGGGCATTGGTGGCTAGACAGGCACAGAGGTTAAGCGGAGTTTTCAGGGTTAAGGGTACTTCCCCTACCATTGGTAAGTCTACCAAAACAGGTTGCCCCACACAGTGGAGGGGTTTTACGGGAATCTTTGTTTCCCTTTTCCCCAGGATTAGAAAAGGGGGTTTGGGGCAGAGCGCCGTGAGCCTGGAACACCCATTCACCCCCCAGTAACTATTCACTTTTGCTACAGCATTGGAGAGTCGTGCAGGCCATCTGGAACTGTGGGGTTTAAGGACATGTTTCAGCAACCCATTTGTTCTTTCCACTATCCCATTAGCCTGAGGACAGCAGAAGATGTGGAATACCCACTGCATTCCTTCCCTTTTTGCCCATTCCTGAACTACCCCAGCAGTAAAGTGGCTACCGTGTCTGATTGGATTGTTTGGGGGTTTGATAAGTAACTAAACTGTAGTCTCAACCCTCTCACTGTGTTGTCCCCAGTTGCTCATGCAATGGCCTCAGCCTGGGTAAGTCCCAAGAGCACTTCCACCGTGATGAGGACATACTGCTTCCCTTCTGACTTCTTAAAAGGCTCTATATAATTGACTTGCTGAGTCTCCCAGAGGCCCTTCCAGACCTGCAAGTAGAGACACATTCTTGCAAGGGATGCCTATGGCACTGACTACAGGCAGACATGACCGTGTTGCACAGTTCCCGAGTAACAGGCCCACCCCTGCCACTGGCTTCTCTGAGAAGGTCCTTCACCCCTGAATGACCATGTTTCACATGTAACCACTCTTAACAGATACTCCTACTTTTCTTTGTCAGCTTCTGCTGCTATTGTAGCTACACAGGTTAATGAATCTAGTTTATTACTCAAAATGTGGGTTGGATGATTCCACTTTTGGTGTGTAGCTACCCATCCCACCAAGTCCCCTGCTTAGCAACATTTAATATTTCCTCCCATTTTTCTCTTTGCCACACAGGCACCCAGTTAACTTCCCATTGATTTTGTTCCCAGAAGGGGAGCCACTTGGTACATCCTTTAAATACAGCGTAGGTATCTGTATAAATAAGTGCTGAAATAAGCTCCCTCCATCACACTCCAAAGTGCTATTGGCTCCCCTACCTGGGCACTTCCCTCACCTTCCATTACAATTTGCTTCCCGAACCAACAGGTAAGGCTACGGCTTGGTGGTTCCAGACCTTCTCTCCCTTGGGGTTGGGGTGCCCTCAACTGTACTGCATGTAATTTCAAGGCATTGGCTGGGCCCCTTCAGGAGGTGCAGCCCCCCAGGTCTGACAACATTCTGGTTTGGGGAGGGTTGCCGTGGAACCAGGAACCAGGAATCGGTCACGCATCAACTGGACACACACAGTTTTCCATACACTCTCTGAAATGTGACCTGCCGTCGGCATCTGAATCGAGAAGGGGGTCTCCTCTTTCCACAGGATCTAATGCACCTGCCCAATATGCTACTCTTTGGGCCAGGGACCAGGGCTCTCTATCATCATTTGTGGTTATAAAAACCCCCGGTCCCCAATACTGATCAGAGACACTCCTTTTCCATTTCCTAGTTGCTCTTGTAAAGCCTTTGCTAAATCTTAAAGGGGCTTTATTGCTTCCCCCTCTGCTTGTCAGGCCACGCATTTGTCCTGTTGTGCTGCCACCAAAGCAACTCCTAAAACCACACAGACCAACGCCTTCCCCTTTCCCTTGCTTCAACCTTCGTTCTTTAGCCAAAAATGGAGATTCTGTCCACTACAGCTTGCGGATCGTGCCAATTATAATGGGCCCAAGTCATACCGGGGCAGAGGTCTTAGCACTGTAGCCCTCTAATGTCTTCAGAAGAGGGGTACAGTCTCCAGTTGGACCTCCCAGGGAGGCCATAATAAGCACACAGTTATAGGGATCAGATCCCTTTATTAGTGCTGTGACGACTCTCTCCCCTTGTGTACGACTCCTTTCGAAAAGGGGCCACAGTAAAGGCCTGGTCCCAGTGATGGCTTCAGTGCCAGTGAGGGGATCCTGCCCACAATGCCGATCTGAATGTTGGGACCCAAAGCGGATAACCCATGGAGATGAAGTGAGTTTGTGGTCCCCTCAGGCTAAATTAAGGTGAGGCAACAGCAAATGATTGATTAAACGTTTTATTTAAGGTGGAAGCAATCTGAACTTGAAATTGGGGGGGGAGAGAATTTGGAGGGGAGAGAAAAGTGGGG
>JANZLQ010000079.1:52216102-52236718 GCA_026212715.1 Elanus axillaris | reverse complement strand
AGCTGCGGTGTCTGTCGAGGCAGTTGGTGCAGCTGTAGTAGCTGTTGCAGCAGTTGGGGCAGCTGCGGTAGCAGTCGCAGGACCTGGTGTAGCTGCGGTGTCTGTCGAGGCAGTTGGTCCTGCTGCGGTACCTGTAGAGGCAGTTGGTGCAGCTGCGGTACCTGTTGCAGCAGTTGGGGCAGCTGCGGTACCAGTCGCAGGAGTTGTTGCAGCTGCGGTGTCTGTTGAGGCAGTTGGTGCAGCTGCGGTACCTGTTGCTGCAGTTCATGTACCTGCGGTGCCTGCCGCAGCTGTTGGAGCAGCTGTGGTGTCTGTTGTAGTGGCTGGAGTAGCCATGGTGCCTGTTGCGGTGGTTGTAGTAGCCGCGGTGCCTGTTGGCCTCGTTTCCCTCCCTTACCCCTGAGGGTGCTTCATAATATTGAGCAATGTTTGTTCGATAGCGGCCAGGGCTCAGCACAGTGTGGTTAGTAGTAACTCTTAGGAATAGCCACAGCATTTGCCTTCAAAAGCTTCTATTACTTCATCAGGGTCCTGCGGTTGTTTTGGAGTGAAGTTCCAAAGCATTGGAGGTGAGAATTTGTCTAGGCTCCTGCCTATATTCTTCTACATGCCATGCCACCCATGATTATCCAGCCTCAGTGCAGACTTCTGTGTGATGTTTAACCTTAAACAAGACCTGAAACACATTCAGGAGACATAGCAATAGGAACATACTGGTTTGAACATCCCGAGGATATTCAAAATTCTCAAACACTACTGTAATTTGCGTGGAGGTGAAGGGGAAGGGGAAGGAATGTGTTTCCCCAACAGATCAGCTCTCTAAGGAGAAAAGACAAGAAGTGTAATTATGAATAGTTTCTGATAGGTGGCTCTCAAAGTACAGAGATGACGGCAATGCTCAGTACAAATACTAGATTAGTTTCAGGACCAGCAATTCTATCATATCATAAACCAGCATTACAAAGTACAACAGCATGATAACTCTCGCGCCTTTCCCACGGGTGACTAACAAAACAACAAGGAGCATAGACTGCAAGCAAGGTATCACATAACGCAACTTTCAGAACAAGCTCACTACATCTGAGAGCAAATAAATCAACTTTGTCACCAGCAACTACTGAAGCAATATAATGAATGCTTTAACAAATTTGTTTTAACGCGTTCCAGTCAGATTTGCTTTTATCTCAACCCATAGGGGCCCACGGTGGGCACCAAAACTGGCTAGCATGATTTAACCCCAGCCAGCAACTAAGCGACACACAGCTGCTCGGTTACTGCCCCCCACCCAGTGGGATGGTGGAGAGAAAAATTAAAACAGTAGGGTTGAGATAAAGAATGTTGTACAGAAAAAAAAGGAACAAAATAATAACAATGACGATAATAATAGCAGTGGTAGCGATGATGATGATGATGATGATGATGACAATAATCATAATTGCAATACAGTAATACTAACAACAGTAAGAGAATTGGAGGATACAAACAAGTGGATACAAACAAGTGATGTACAATGCAATTGCTCACCACTCACCGACCGATGCCCCGTTAGCTCCAAAGCAGGAAACCCCAGCCAGCTTCCCCCAGCTCATATACTGGGCAGGACGTCCCACCGAATGGAATATTCCTTTGGCCAGTTTGGGTCAGCTGCCCTGGCTGTGTCCCCTCCCAACTTCTTCTGCCCCTCCAGCCTTCTCACTGGCTGGGCATGAGAAACTGAAAAATCCTTGAATTCGGATAAGGACTACTTAGCAACAACTGAAAACATCAGTGTGTTATCAACAGTATTCTCATACTGAACCTAAAACATAGCACTATACCAGCTACTAGGAAGACAATTAACTCTATCCCAGCTGCAAGCAGGACACTATTTTAATTTTATTATTGGTATATTGCTAATATGAACTGACAAGTTTTTTTTATAAGTAGATGTAAGCAATTCCTCCTCCCTAGTAGTTAAAATTGAATATAATGCTAAAAATACCTGCTTTTTATGCCGTGTAAATTGATCATAATTCCACTCTTTCCTTACTATAATCAAGACACCCTGTGACTACATATTAATACCCAATCACTAATCCCTCTTTGATATTCTATTTTACTGCTACATGTGATTAAAAAAAAGTGAGGAATGATTCTACAAATACCAGCACACTATGTGGACAGAATCTCAATGTATAGGCTGGTACTAGGTGCCCATGACCTACAGATAGCCAAAATTGTCTGAACTTATATTTGTATATTTACTAGAAGTAATCAATATGAACAACTAATTAAAAAAGTATAGTCTTCTTTTAATGACATCAGTATTGACAAGCAAAGATCTAATGCCTGAAGACAATAACAAAAATCATGGTTATAGTGGTTCCTTTCCTATCTTGTTTTTCTATGTAATAATTTCAAGAAATATTATAAGCAATTAATTACATTTCCTTTACTTTGCTTTTACATACCATTCCTACTTCATGTGTTTAGTTCAGCTGAAATTGAAATAAAAGATATTCTAAGAACAGCAACTTACTGCATAACTTCTTGACCAATCCTGTATAAAATAACAAAGCATCCTGTTTTCCAAGTCTATGCCAGACATCCAGGTATGACTTGATCAGCAAATTCAGCATTTTCAGAAAAGAAGACAGGTTGATCAAGATCTTAAAAGTTAGTTTTATGCCACCATCTTTTCAAGGAAAATATTTTAAATGGAACATAATCTGTGTCACATTTGCAAAAGTGGCCTCTTCAACAACTTAAAAAACTTTTATTTGGGTGCCAATGTAAATAAAATGATCATGCATCTAATATACAGACTCAAGCTTCTATCCTATGCACAAACATAATGAGAGTTAAAAAATCACCATGTTCAAAATCATTACAGCAGTTTGTCCTTCTACATTTTCAAGAGAGCTAAACCAAACAGAAGTAGGAACTTTAAGTACAGAGAGAGGAGAGTGCCAGACTTGCACTGGTTTCAATAATCTGCTTTAGAGATCATGTCTTTACAGCCATGATATTCTGCAGTGTTACAGTCTTACAGGATGAATTGCTTTCATACTGCTGTGCATTTGGTTTACAATTGTTTTCTATGAAAAAGTTAGTCCAAGGCTAAAGAACAGTAAGAAACCTACCCCCAAAATTTGAAATAATTATTATGAGAAAATCATCATCACACTGCTGAATAGGTTTGTAGTGCTTCTAGAATACGTGCTATTCTGATCCCATATCTCAAGTATATAGTAAAATTGAAAAAGGTACACACAGCAATGACAGTAACTGATCACTTCCATATAAGAAATAATTGAATTGACTAAGTCTCTTTATTCTAGAAAAGAGACAACCAACATGGCAAAGATCTACATAGGACACTTGCAAAAATGAGTAAAGAGCTATGTTTTATTGGATCTTATAAATATTATCTGCATCAAATGAAACTAGCAGGTGTCAAGTTCAGAAACAAACAGGAGAAAGTAAATCTTGGTCAATTTAATAAAAAAAATACAGAGGGCTATTAAATTGGAAAAAATCACAGCTGTTTGAGGAATACTCTGGCTCACAGATGAGTGGATACTAGAAGAATATTCAGACCTATTATTACGCTCTTTTGGACTGCTACTGTTGACTGCTCCAAGAGACACAATGCTAGGATAGATGGTCCTTCAGTCTGATACAGCATTACTAATCTTGTTTTGAGTCCATAAACTCACTTCACATGCAGCTTACAGAGACCAGACTACATGAATTCAAGTCTTTGTGAGCACCTCTTGCTGTTCTTTTTAAAGGAAACACTCTCATCATAACAAACATTCATGCTTTAATAAAAATTATTAATTTACTTTATAATCCAATTGAGCTACTAAAATTTGTCACTACAAGAAAATATAAGCAAAAACAGCTATTAAACAAACTTGTGATGAGGCTGTAGACTCCCTTCAAATGCCAACTTTTAGTCATTGCCTGAACTGCTTACATGAGACAAATAAATTTCTCTTCACTTATCAGGAGAATTTTTGCTTCACTTTTCACATTGTACTCTTTGCTATGTCAGACAGTGAAATCAGAATGGGTTTGAATGACTTTGACAGTAACATACTTGGTTTGAACAGGTACTTCTGTGACTCCTAATGCTTGTGAAATTTAATTGCTTCTAATATGGTAAGAGGCAGAATCCCTAGAAGAACATGGCAGCACATACACACTGGGGTTTGAACAGTGAAGCAAAGTAAATTTAATTTTCTACTCAAAATGAAGCAAAATTATGTGCAGAATATGTCAATTTTGATAAATATCAAAGATATAATCCAAAATGTCAAAAGTCATTAATAAACCCAAAGTTTTGTATATAATATTGTGTCTGAATATCTGTATATAATATCTGAAGGGGTCTAAAAGCAAGGCATTTTACAAGCTCTGAAAAGTTGAACATGTTTTCTTCAAAGATTTATTTATATATGTATTTGTTTATATATGTAATTAAATGTCTTTCTATCTTCAACTAAAGATGCAAGTAGTTCTGCTTTTTCATTGTGTCTGAATATAATCACTTTTTTACAGTTCTTTTTGTGCTACAGGTAGCACTACGTATTTGGTACAGAGAACAAAAGATACATAACAGATTGTCAATGGCTATTTACTTTCCTTTGAAAGAAAGTCTTACGCTGACCAACATTGTTGGTCCAACTATAATTTGTTTTTACAAAGTAATGAATCATGCAAACCCATTATATAGCAGTCTCAAACCTTTCTCCAATAGGATTTGGAATCTGAACATATGTCTAGTAGAGGATAAACATCCATGAAAATTCTAATCAAACTGAATCAAACTTTGCATGTTGCAAAGTTTATGCTTGTCAAATTATAAGATATTTATGAAAAAATTATAAAATCTTATTGTACTAATTCAGAAAATTTCTACAAAATCATTCAGGTAAGTAGCTTGAGTTCTAAGTTCCTCAATTAAGCTCTTCTAACTTTTCTCTTTATTAGAATTAATTATAGCATAAATCTTTCTACTACATTAGCGCACAGAAAAATATCATGCAAGATACTTTTTTTATCCAGGCTGCCTGCAATAGCAGAACCTAGTCTTAAGCTTTCCAATGGAGACACTCACTTTACAACAAACATAAGTAAAAATCAAACCCAGCCATTTAAGAGAAGAGAAAAATCCCAGTCAGTCCCAAGGTTCCACCAGTGAAATGGAAATAAAATGTGTTGCTGGTATATATGGGTTTAGAGTACGTTAATTCTCCATGAAGAAACTCCCATTCTCTGGCATCTTCCTCTGTTGGAAAAATCACCTGCAGTATTCAACTGCAAAATGCTGTTAGATTTTAAAAGCCTTAATATTGTAAAGTCTGGCAGCCAGACACCACTTACTACTAGGTGTCTTCAAAGCTGATTACATAACACCTTTAATGAGAAGCAGGAAAAGCGTACCAGGTAGCTTTTTCTAAAATAAAAACAAACCTCCTCTCACGCCAAAACTGACAATTTCCATCTTTCACAGCCCTCAGATAAGATGGAAATTGCTGATCTAGAAAGAGGCAATTTGCCAGTTCAAATTTCTTAGTGCAGAAAGGGAAGGTACCTATGGAAGGCACAAGCTTTTCTTCCTTCCACTTTCCCAGAACTCTAAATTACTAGTGACCAGATTACTTTTTAGAACAGTATGAAGGGCAGCCAACACAGAAGGAATAAACTGTAGCCTTATTCTTCAACCCAAAATCCAAACTGCCAAACTATGTATAGCAAACAGGGAAGGGAAGGAGAAAATTTGACAGGATGACAAGCAAAAGCTTAAGCTTCATCTTGATGAACACCAGTCTAAGAATGCCGCTAAATACAGATATGTAAGTTTTTATCCCCCTTTGAAGTCACAGCTATTAAAAAGGCAAGTAACATTCATGAGTTCTGAAATCTTCCCTTTTAGTTTTGTAAAAAAACCCAACAAACCAACAAAAAAATCCCCCACATAGAAAGATGTTCAGCCTGAGATTTGATCTTCCAGGCAACTAACAGAGACTATGACTTCAGATTTTAAAACAGCACTTCTAAAATCATCATCTTTCATAAAGTAAGAGTTGCTAGATGGGCACTCTTTCTTTATATGCTAAGTCTCAAAAGATAAAAAAAAATAAATATCTCTGTTTCCATAAACACTGCAGGAGCCATCTGTGAACTCTGCTGATCTGCAGCAAATAACCCAAGGGTTTTATCAGACCAAAAGCTGAATATAAGCCAACAAATATTGAATCACTGCACAAAAAGGGAAGATCTATGTAATATGTGAATTATTCCCACTCAAAGCACTAATAAGGCCTCCTTTAATATTGTGTGATGTTTTAGCACTATCCTTCCAGATAGACCAATTAAAAGCTAAAAAAAATATTAAAAAAATACAGATACAGAAAGCGTGACGGATGAAAAAACTGGGTAGCTTGTTATGGCTAGACAGAAGATGAGAGTGACCTTGTTACAGTTAGCAGATAAGTGGAAATGCATACAAGACTGTAAAAAAGAGAATAATGAAGTGTTCAACAGATCTCTGAGCTTTATGACAAAACGTAGTAGTCCTGAACAGCAACCAGTATGACTTAGACTTAGACTGGTGTCTGGGAAACCATTTCTAGCCTTACCACATGACTGGAGATTTTAGGCAATATAACTAAACATTTATTAAGAATGGATGATGCATAGGTTATCCCACACTATATCAGGAGGACTAATGAGATGATCTTCCTTCCAACTCCCATCAAATCACGTGAAATGTAAACCACAAAGAAAAGCAGCAGAGATTAAGTAATTTCATTCTACTATATTCCAAAAGCTGAGATGCATCTGCATTCAGTGGGAACATGTATATATATGTATTCTGCCATGGTGTAACAGATATACACACTTTTAAACTATTGCCAACACAAAGCAGTACAGCAACTTGATTTATTATATGCAGATTCTTCTGCATTGTTGCTAAACAGTACACTGGTCCAAAGTTACTAAAATGCTTAAAAAACTATACATTATGTAAACAAAACATAAATAAGACAGCATAGTTTTTTGTACATATAGTTTAGTACAGATTGTTAGGAATTAATGAATATGTACAATTCTATACCACAGACTGCATTTTTACAATGCATAAATATTTTTTTTACAGAAACAAATAAAAAAAAATTGACAAATAAAAAGGAGATATATATACTGTCATAAACACATTGGCAAACAGTCCATAGTGTAAGATAGAACATGTGCAAAAGGCTAGATTTCTCCAAACTAAAATGTTTAATGAACTCATTGGTCATTTCTGACCTTTTTATTAAAGAGCTCTCTGAAAACTTCTGACAAACAAAATAAATTTTTCTTCTTCCTAAGCCCCTCAGGTAAACAGGAAAGAACTGTAATCTTAAGTAATTTTGTGTAAATAAACTGTTTCAAACAATGTAAGAAATCATTCAATAGTTACAACTTCCAAAGTCAGAAGAATGCCCCAAAATTTCGAAGTGTCTCATTTGTGGTAAATTCAGGATGCAGCTTTGTCAAGTTTATCAAGACAAGATGACTGAGATGCAGGGAAGACAGCGGAAGGATTTCTGCTTGTGGACACAACAACAGCAGGCAGTGATGAAGACAGGGAAGAAACTTTGGGTGCTGGAGTATTTATAGCATTCAAAATGGCTCCCTCTGGACTGACCAACAGTTTTTTGATAGAAGTGTCTAAGCGAAACACTGAAGTGTTGCTTAGTATATGAGAGTTTAGAGGATGAATGGCAGAAACCACAGAAGATGTTGCTACAACATTAACAGGAGATTTTACAACTGAAGACAGAGACAGTGGTGCTGCAGACAGTGGCGTACATGAGCTAGCTGGAGTACTAAATATCTGGGGTGTTGCATGTACAATGGGTAAAGCATCTGTAGACCCAAAAGAATTCACAATTTTTGTAGAGCTTTTCAAAGGATGTTTTGATATTTGCCAACTTAATGAATTACTCGGTGCTAGCATGACTTTTGAGGTTATTGGATTAACAACTTGTACACCTTGAGTCTCTTGACCATGGTTAACAGTTAAAGGAGAAGTTTGTTTTGTATTACAAGAGAGAAGAAGAACATGGCTGCCAGCTCCAAGGCCTTGTGGTGGAACAACAAAACGAGTACCATTAATCATTATCTGAGTTCCAGGTGCCAAAGGCATACAGGTGTTAATGACCAGTTTCTCTTGAATGCAAGGCTCATTCCGCTGAGCTCCTGCCTTGCTTGTTACAGTTGGTGAAGCTGCAGACATCCGAACCGTAGCAGCACAAGTGCAAGCCTGACTTTGTTTCTCTGTACTGGGAGGCAACTGCTGGCATTGTAGGGAAGAAAAACTGGGAAAACTAATGACTTTACCTGTATTTGGTGATGGAGGAGACAACATGCTCTGAGGTTTGTGAACAACTACATTACTTGGCATAGCAGCTGAAACTCCTGATGACTGAAACTGAAGCAGTGTTGGCAACTGGCTTTTTGGTACTGGGGGAGGAGCTGGAACTGCTGCCAACTGAGGAACTCTATGTAACACTTTGTGCGGGCTGGCTACAGATCCAGGCAAGCTAATGACTGGAAATTGCAAAGCAGATGCTACGTTTTGAGGAGATACTGTTGGTTGTGTTGTTGAAATCAGCACAGATGAAGCAAGATGTCCCCTTTTCACAGTTGATATACCCACAGTATTTCCAATATTTGATGTACACAGTCCATTACCCAGAATTGGTCTTATTCTTGAGGGATCAGTTCCACTAATCAAGACAGTGGGCTGTGTCCCGGAAGAACTCCCTCTTGATGTTACTGAAACAGATTCTACACATGCATTTGCTGTTGTTACTGTAAAGGCATTTTCAGGTTTTGCTGCAACACATACAGATTCATTAACAGACACAGCAGTTTGACTCACAAAACTTGGAATAGGAACCAAAGTACTAGTACTTGTCAAAGACAGTGCCAAGCCCATGCTCTTTCTGTCTTCTCCCTTAGAAACGGCAGAGTGCAATATATTAACTGGTGAAGCCTGCTGTGCACTGCCTTTAGTATTTACAATGGTTTGACCTATATTTAGCCCAATTTTCACATCTTTTACTTGAGCAATAGTTGGTGATGAATTTATTCTTACTGGTGCTCCTACTGTAGATGGGATCAGAACCAACTGTGGTTGCTCTGTGGCACTAACAAAGGTTTTGCTTAGGGAAGAAGAAAGGTTATGTTTCAATGACTCTGGAACTAGATTGGTGGTTGATGGGCCATTGGCAATTTGTGTGTTAATAAAAAACAACTTCTGAGCATTAATACCAGTGGATGCCAGAGAGGGTATAATACTGACTGCTGATGCCTCACAGGGTGATAAAATAGGTGGATTTGTGACTAATGTAAGTTTCTGAAATGGAGTACCACTGATTAAATCTCCATTTGTTGCTGAATTAGATTCAGATTGTATAACATGATTAGTTGTAGTTTTAGTATCACCTTGTTGCTGCACAGAAGAATTTGAAGTTACAACGGTGTTATTCTGTCCAATGCTAGTCACACTAACAGGACTGTTTGGAGTTGCTGACATCAAACTGCTAGCTAATGAAATGGACGATAAAGAAGGAAAGGACACATAGCAGTTCTCCATTACTTGACCCCAAGTGCCCCCAACAACAGGCTGCTGTAACGTGAATTTGATATTCTTCTCCATTGCCTGGGTAAAATCAGCTGGGAATGTTGGAATGTTAACAGAAGAAGCTGTTGAGGGGGCAAATGCAGAAAGAGATGATTGTCCAATAGGTGGGAGACCAGACATGGCTGTTGCTACAGTTGGAAGAGTAGAGCACGATAAGGCTGTGGTTTTTGGCACAAAAAATGCCTGAAGTTGAGGTGCGTAAGTGAAAACTGAACTAGAAGATAAACTGCTAGGTGAAATCTGGTCTGGATTTGTTCGTACTTTAACAATTCCTGTGTTCCCACCTCGTGTCGTGACCAGAATAGACTGTGATTCTCTTACACACACTGTCTTCAGCTCTTGCCTAGTTTCAAAGGAGTCTGCTGTCTGCCGGGATGCAAGACTGTGACAGGCAGAAGCAGTGTTTGTAGTCCCACTTAATACTGTTGCTGATATCAAAGACTGGCAGGCTGTGGAAAGAGCAGGTGAAGTCAAAGACACAGGAAATGTGGCAGTTGAAACTGGAGTCTTGATTTGCTCAGTTTCAGTTTGGCTCACCTTAATTGTTGATGATGGTAGGTTACCTGCTGAAGTTACAGCTGGCAACGACAGTGTAGTGTTCATGGGACCAGTCACTTGTGATGAGTGGGTAATACTCTTGTTAAAAATTGTACTAGGTGACTGAGTGGTAGCATTTGCAGGGCTTGTTACCAGAAGAGGTGTTAAAGAAACACTGACATTTGGTATTTCTGGTAAAGTTGTACAGTGCAGCTCAGATGATTTTTGTTGCAGTGGCTGAATGTCCTTGGACACAATTTTTCCTTCCTTCTGCTGAATAAGAAAATTCTTGGGTAAAATAAGAACTTGTTGCATGACTTTTTCTCCAGTTTTAGGGTCAATCACAGGTTGCACTTGAATTTTCACAGAGCTATTATGAAGGTCTACTGGTACACAGTAGCCATTTGGCATTTTGTATACCATTTGTAAAGGAGTCTTTGAACTGGTATGGCAGGGCAACATTGGTTTTACCAGTGATGACTCCAAAGGTGATAAAACTGCCTTTTCAGGAGTAGATAAATTTATGCCAGGGGGAGGTGACAGTTGATTTGTTAAGGTCACTTTGTTCCCGGTATTCTTGGCAAGCAAAGCCTGGATGGGTTTGGTCCCTTTCAGAAAGTTTGATACTGATGTTGCAGGATCTGTCAAGGAAAAGGATCCTAGACTTGACCCTTCAAATTGCTTCAGCTCAGTCAAACAACCATCTGGATGCAGGCTACTTCCTGAATTCTGGACCACAGCCTCATTACAGCTCAGTTTAGGTTTCTTCCTTGGTGAAAGCTCATTAGTGCTTTGATCCAGACAACTATTTTGCTCGGACTGTCGTTTAACACATTTCAGCAGTGTCTTCTGTATATCTTTCGAAGTTGATTCTTTTTTCAGAATTCTGTTTTTTCCTGCAGGTAAATTCATCTCTAATAGCTTCATTTCATCTGCAAGGATATTAAAACAGAAACTGTGTTTTATACATTTGCAACTAATAACTCTATGTAACAAGGCAAAACGCTAGCTTGCAAGTGTAAGGACATGTGGAAGGAGAATATCTGCTTCTTCAAGGGCACCTGGTCAAGAACCTTTTTCAATGCAGTAAGGGGGTAATAAGGAAAGGAGGAAGTCGTAAACAAGAATATACAGGGACACAAACCCGACCAGCATGGGAGACAGTGAGGAAAACCAAAGCCGGTCATTCATACTAATTGATGAAGGCATGTGAGAATGTTTATTCCAGCAAGGTTACCTTGAGGTAAAAAAGGAGAAGCCAAGAAAAAAATATACAGAGACACAGATTGAACAAAACAAACATGGAGACAACGACAAGAAACAACCTTGCCAATCACACCAATTGATGGGGTATCAAGAAACTGCAGGTGCCCCTTCCAGGAAGATCAATCTGGACTTTGCAACTGATATGACTGTAAACCAGGGGGTATCCTGGACACTGGGCTGGGAGGAGTGAGGGAATCGGTAGAGCTATACAAACCCATGAAGGATGTGCAGAGGAGGGGGGCGCTGCAGGAGGTCACAGCCTATGTACCTGGTGCCCACTGCTGGGAGGCGAGTATCTGTATCTTCCCTAAATCCAGTGTGCATGAGGGCAGTGGGTGTGTATTCATTCACAAACTTCCAGCTGGCCTAGCTGATGAGCAGGGGGCCTGGGGTCTGGGCTGGCAAATCAGGTGGACTTTTGAGTGTGGTGTGCCTGTGGGACAAGGGTGTGAGTGCCACATGTTTCATGCTGAGCACTGAGCTGGACTAGCCAGCAAGCAGGGGATGCATGAACTGGATAACAGGGCCCAAAATGCAAGCAGGGGTGCTGGGTGGACAGGAGGGCTGTGCACTGAGGTTTTGGCAGTGCAGGGCTGCAGGGGGGCCTCTGTGAGGACAGGCCAGGAGCTGCCCTGTGCTAGACACAGGTGGGTCCAAAACAGATCCACTGCAGGGCACGGCTGAGCCTGTCAGTCAAGCTGGTGATGCTGCGCAGAAGAGTGTGACAGAGAGGAGTGAGGAAAAAATGTAGAAGCAATCCCATAGACACCAAGGTCAGTGAAGGAGGGGAAAGAGGTGTTTCAGGCACCGGCATGGATTGCCTTGCAACCTGTGAAGAACATGGTGATATAGGCTGACCCCCACCCATGGAGGACTAAGCTGGAGCAGTTATCTACACTGCAGCCTGTTGAGGACCCCATACCACAGAGGTTGAATACATCCTGAAGGAAGCTGCAGCCCATGGAGAGCCCACACTGGAGCAGGAACTGTGGCTTATGGGGGACTCAACACTGGAGCAGTCTTATCCTGAGGAATCTAGCCTGTGGAGAGGACCCCCACTGGAGCAGTTTCTGAAGGACTGTATCCTATGGGAGTGACCCCACACTGCAGCAGGGCAAAAGCATGAGGAAGAAGCAGCAGAGACAAAGTGTTATGAACTGACCTCAACCCCCAATCCACATCCGCCCTGTGCCACTCAACAGGGGAAGAGGTAGAAGAATTGGGAATGAAGTTGAGCCTGGGAGAAGGTGGAGATAGGGTGGGGGGAAGGTGTTTTAGTTTTTGTCTTTGTTTTCAGCATCCTACTCTATTTTTAATTGGCAATAAATCAAATTAACTTGCCCCAAATGAGTCTGTTCTGCCTGTGACAGTAACTGGTGAGTGATATCTTTATTTGTATCTTGATCTATGCGCTTTCCCACCTTATTTTCTCTCCCTGTCCTGTTAAGGAAGGGGAGTGACAGAGTGGCTGGCTAGGCATCTGCCAACCAGCGAAGGTCAACCCACCATAAACGTAAATTCAAAGCAGGCCTACTATGATAACATAGGAATAGTTAATCACAGAAATGGCAAAAACTAGCATTAATCAGAATTTTCATCTTGGTCATGTCTGCCCTCTTCTAGCCTACATCCGTCAGATGTGCATCACAAGCTATTTCAATATTATCACAGTAGTACTTACGGTAAAAAGTAGGACACAAGCTCACATGGAAAAATTAAGCTCCTGAATCAGCTTGATTCAGCTCCTGAATCAAGCTCAAGCTGTTAAATTCTAGTAAATGCTTACCATTGCCTGGGTGATCTTTTTTGGGAACTTCCGCACGTTCTACAGGCTCTGAAGATTTACCACGTACTACTGCAAAAGAATCTTTGCCAGAATCAACTTCGCTTTCATCATTACTCCACAATTCTCTGGTAAATTTATCATGGTCTGGATGTCTTTTAAAGTCATCATAGTCCTTCTTCAATCTAGACCTTGAAAATAAGAAAACTAACTTTACTAGAGAACCACACTGGTTTTAATTTTTTTTTTTATTTGTATTGCTGCCACACAAAAAGTTGGTATAGAATTAATTGCCTGTGCCCTTCAAAAATTTCACGGTATCTCAGTCTGCAATTCTCTAAAACCCAGAAAATGTGACATGACAGTGATGTCCTCACCAAAACTGAAATCTATGTCATTAAGTCCCTCAACAATAAAAAAGACTGAGTCAAATATGACAGCCAGGATGCAGCCACACCACCCCTGAATGAGGGAGCAGGGCAGGCCTAGGAGTGGTAACTGGGTTCAACTGAGAGCCCAGATCAACAGGCAAGTTCCTAGTGCTGAGGCAGGTCCCTAGTGTTGAGGCAGGTCTGAGGTCAAGCTGGGAAGTCAATTCACAGGTTCAAATCAAGGTTAGTAATACCTGCCAGGGTCAGGACCCAGTCAAGTGGTTTGTGGGCAGGTCTATAGTGATGATGCAGGTCCAAGGTCAATCTGAGGGTCAGTCCAGATCAGTATGACCCATGGCCAGGCAGGTTAACAGCTGTAGTTGAGTTGGAAATTGGCATTCCCATGGCAGAGATTGAAGGCTGCAGAATGACCTGAAATAGGGATCCCGGCCCATGGGCAGGTGATGTGGATGGAGGCCCAGGTAATACTGGTCAGGGTCAGTAAGACCTAATAGTTTACTCACAGCTTTGACACTGAGAGAAGACAACCTTGAAGATGAAGTGTGGATGAAACTTCAAGTCCATCATCAGAATTTTGAGCTTGAAGTCTAGGTATGGAAGAACTATAGAAGGACGCTGTGGAACCGTGAAAGGACACTAGGGAACCACTACTGTACTAAATCTTCTGGATGGGAATTTCCTTTTTTCTTTTGAGGATCTTCTGCCCAAGGGGCCGTGAACAAATGTGATCAGTGGGCACAAGTAACCTTTCCTTTTAAACCTTGTTGCTATTCAAACACCATTCAAAATTATACTGCCATAATTTTGAAAAGAGCACAGGACCTTTCAGAAGGGGGAAAAAAAGGATTTTGATCATAAAAAGTGCTGCTACTAATTAAATACAACAAAAAAGCAAGGAAAACTACAGACTCTTATTACATACTGAGGTCTTGCACAGAAGGAGCTCTGCCCAGCCCTTGACAACCTAGAAGGCCAACAATGTCATTCCATTAGTAATGTTGGTAGCTGGCTGAGACACCCTACAGACAATGCAACTGCAGCTAGACTTGTGGTGGTGCTGCTGTTTACACCAGTATAAGCAATCTTTACTCAGTTGCTTTTTCCCTTTTACATGACACCATTCTTCACCACTGTAATTGGTGCTACACAATGTAGCAAATGGTGCCTAGCAGCTCCATAATGGACCAGATCAAGACATTGATCTAGCCTCCTCTCACCCACCTCTCTTTTCTCCCTGTAATTTGTAAAGATTGCTTTTCAGCTGGAGCTGTTCCCTGGTATACTATATGTCTGTCCAAACAGTTACATCATGGAAATATCCATGCTAGAGTTGGTGAATAAACTATGTTTACAGCCTAAAGCAGACATCCTAAGAAATATAAATTAATCTCAGAAATTATCCTCCGCTTTAAGTGCATGCTTCTCTGGCTACCAGCACACATACATGCAAGACCCCTGCCACTCACTTCCAGACTAAAATTTACTCCTATTAGGCACACCTCACATACAGTACTTCTACATACTCTATATGACAGTTCTACTTCTGTATTTTAGAACCACATTTAAGAAACAGGAACAAATACTGGGCACCAAACCATTTCACAGCCAAATTTACACAAAGGATAAAACTGAAATTCTCTCTAATACTATTACTATCTGCCACATTTCCAAAAGGAGTCTGAATTGCTATAGACAGGAAGAAATGAACAGCTAAGGAAAATGAACAGAAACTAGAACAGAAAAAAAAGCAGAACTTGTACTTTGGTCCTTTATTTAAAGCAAAATGCTCAATGTCTTAGATTTTCAATAAGGGTTTTAATTCACGCATGAGATCTGTAAAAATGAGCTACTAAGGAACCAACTCTTAGTAATTCTATCTGTTCAGTCTTTGGTGCTATGTTGTTCGGTTTTTTTTAACGTAATACCTTTTACACTTTTCAGAATGAGTTCTGTACCACGTAACTGTGTAAGCTGCTTCCTTCACACTCAACATTTAAGCAGCTGCCTAACTTTACCTATCATTTGACACAGAGTTCAAGCTTCTAATCATTACTTGATTTTTAAATGTCTGTGTGGCAAAACTAATGCATGATTATAGCAACAGCTGTATGGCTAACAGACAACAACAGCACCAAGCTTCAAGACAGAATGACAATACCAAGTCAATATCCAGTCTCTCCAGGATTTATAATCTGCATAGCATCTTCACTGCTACTAATATTTGCCCCTGCAAGATTTAAATCAGTCACTGCTTCACTGATATTTCTCTGACACACCTCATTCCAGATGCATTTCAAATTTACAGGGTTACAAAGACCTCAAAACAATGTTTTAAGAATTGCTTTGTGCAGAATTCATTACCAACCAATTTAGGTACCTTTAGACAGTAAGTAGTCTGACAAAGTATTCTAAGAAGCCCTGGGCTAGCTTTCTAGACACAGGTTTTCAGTACCTCTTAACCAAATAAACAGCTATACGAATCCTAGCTGGATTGTGATACAACTATTGATAGGCAGGCTTAAGAATTCTAGAGCATTTTAGAGGAAAAAAATATTAGGGGGTTAAACTTAACTTTATTTAGAGATAGTAAGTCTGAAACATAAAATAATTCTTCCAACTAAAGCACTGCCAGTGCCTTACTCCTCAAAGTATTTTAATTTGAGAAGCCAACTTATTGATTAGTTTTTAAAAAGTGAATTTTGTTGTTTTCCATCCCATACACTACTGTTAAAAAAAGAGTGGCTAATTACCTGTTTCTCTGAAATGCTTTCATTAGCTTTGGTTCCCATGGTAACAGTTCATTAAGCAGTCGTATCAGTGTACCATGCAATTCCTTTACCGCTTGCCTCCGGTGGTACCATCTTCCCTGCAAACATAAATACTGTTTATTTATCATTGCATTAGACTTTAATCTTGTTATGTTGTATTAGTACTACAATAATCTTGGTACACTAACATGAGGAAAATAACTGGAGGAAAATATTAGTAAGTTTCACAGTTACACCTACCCTTAACCTATGTAAGACTTTAATACTTCTACTTTTTTTAATACTACAGAAACTTAATGTCCTAGTTAAAAAAGCAATACTGCAAGGATGTTCACTTTCTACTGGTCAAACTTAAAACTGAAGCAGAATCCTATGAACATATCATGTGTTTAAAATTACTTAAATGAGTAACTAACATAGGTAGTAATCCATTCAGGTCAGGGAAACCAACCACGTCTGTACACTTTTAATAGTTAGAGATAAAATTTCTAAAGAAAATCTTACCATAATCTCATTTAGCATAAGTGATATAATTTATATTATTATTTGCAAAAACAATTTACTACAATTTTTAGAGACAAAACCCACAGATTTTTTTCATTGTATTTTTATATTTTATTCAAAGTTCTAGATAAAATATTTTTTTAAAAGCAAGTTTTTTAAATTGGTCTTTTATGAAGTAACAGACTCTGCAGCAGAGACCAGTTTTCCAACACAAAAGCTTTAAGCTTTTAACTCAAATGTATACTTAAAAATGGTTTTCTTTTCCAAACTGATATATGTAATCTTATGATCTTCCATGAAGAATTCATGTTTTAATAAAGCTGGAAAGGCTGAATGAAGAAGACATTGGGAAATGACAATTAGCATGTATACACATATATACCACATAACCATGGTGGCCATAATGCTGCAGAACACATCTCTTAACACTCTTAGATACTCCTTGTAAGTATTTCTTCCCAAAACTTTATTCTCTAGTTTATTACATAAAAGATTGAACAATGCATACAAATGTAACAACTATGGAAAGAGATGTGGTATACTGCAGTACTTCTGCCACTCTACTAATTCTGTGCATTTTACGTAAATGAGGATTTTATCTTTTGACTTGTCAGAGAGGATGTAAGACAGTAAGAAGACTAGGATTCTCCAAGAAAAAGAAGCAAGACTTGGGAACTTATTTATTTCATATACATATTTAGCTTTCAAGAGAGCTCACATCCTTCACAGCTTCCTGTGGAGCTTCCAGCACACTAAGAAATGTAGGGCAGGACAAGCTGCATAAAGCTTGATATGGCTGCCTTTCAACAGTCTACAATAACAATTTTTCTATGGACTTTGGAGTAATTCATTTATACACATTTCAGCAGATCTCTCCAATATACAGCAAGATCAGTCAGGTTGAACGCTTCTTTGAAGACCAGGTATCTAATTTTTATGGATAAGCATTTACATGTAACATAACAAACTGAATAGCTACTCCTTCATTCTTCAATTAAAATTACAAAAGCAAAGATTTTAAATATGAAATTATGTCACATTACCCCATAATGGTTAGTGTTGAGCACACAGACAAGCCAGCAAACTCTATTCTAACTTCTGTCATTTGTGGCCAGTCATATTTGCACATGTAAAGCACTGCAGCATAAAACCTGCCATTGAGCACTGCAACAGAAAACAAGCCTTGTGCATACTGTAGCCTACCAAGGGCATTTAGTATCACCTCCTAATGTTAGCAGTCAACAGAATTAATTGCTACCATATGAAAGAATATTATGTGCACAGATTTATCTTTCTTGTAAGACAGACAAAACATTTCACATTTTTAAAAGGATGAATTTATATACTACACAGTATTAGTGGATTGTATCAAAACAAAAATAAAAATGGCAAAAATATACACTCCTACTATCAGGATATAGAAATGCTGTACATCCACTTGATATAGCAAAGAATGGGATGTATGAAAACATAGTGTTAAAAATATATTAAAAATTACTAGAGTAAAAACAACAAGAAATTATTATTTTCAGAGACATCTTTAAATAAGACTACGATCCTGGCTTCAGTAGAAAAACCCCAGTATTTATAAGCCAGATAAGCATCAGCTGACCACTGAGTAAACTCTAAAGTGATCACTGCATCATGCGTTGAATACCCATACATAGGTAGAAGGCTTAGTCAAGAGCAGACTTCAAGACTTTACTGCCTTCATTAACACTTCAAAGAAGAAAAATGAGTCACTCTTCTCCTTGCTTACAAAAAAGAACAAAAAAATAACCAATCCCCTGCGCTCCAAATTCTAGAGCTAGTTTTTAACAAAACCAGTGTCCTCTGGATATAATCTCTGGAAAAATCCGTATTTGCTTCCAAATAATTTTAATGTAAATATTACAGCAATGTAATTAAAAAAAAAGTAAATTAAATATTTCCCTGTATCCCAACTACTCATTTTTCTTACTGGGATTTAGGAGCTGTCGGTGGAAACATACAAAAATTTAAGCCATGAGAATAACTTTCTTTCCTCAGAAACAGCAGGACACAGTATGGGCCACAAAAGACTGGGGGATGAGGGGGAAGATCCTTATCTTTTAAATTATTGTGGTTCAATTGATTTTCTGTGCAAACACATAAGATTTCTGCAAAGCCCAGATGTTACACAAATGATCTGCTATTATTCCTTAAATATTCCTTAAATATGTAGTAAAAAGGAAGGGATTAAAAAATGTCTATAGCCTTAAGATACTCACTACAAAATCCAGCATTAACTTTCCTATGAAATTTCATTCTCTAGCACAGTCTGGTGGTTTTTCCAGAGGGGAAAAAAAAGGCAAATCAATAATTGGTAAAGCTCTTAACTGCCTACTTCAGTATTACATTGCTGCCTACTAATTTCTACAGATAATAAACTTGCCTTTACAAATTGTGTTGCTAACTCTTCTCAGTGATATCAAATTATTCAAGGCAGGAGAAATCTACAAACTGAAGCTTAGGAGGTTCCGGCTGGACCTTAGAACGTATATTTTCATCAGAAACATAAGGCATTAGAACAGATTATGCAAAGAAGCTGTTCAATCTCCATTCTTTCGTTCTTGTTTTCAGAACTTGGCTAGTCAGGTCATGGATGACTTAATGCAGCACTGACAACAGTCCTGCTTCAAGGTGGGGAGACCTTTGAATATCTCTTTCAGTCACTGACTGCAGGGTTCCTTATGATGAAAGATAAAAAAAGCCTCTAAGTATGACCTGATGTATTATGGGATTAGCAAATAAGTGGAATACAACATCTAATGGCGCAGAAGGAACTGACCACAGCAGAGTAGTCATGACTGTTTCACTCAAGGTAATCAAAATATGACTGACTGTTCAGGAAATTCCACAAGGAGTGGTTTAGTCAAATGGCAGCGTTAGTGCAAACAAATAGCTACTACAGCCCCATAGTTCAGTCCTCTGGTCAACAAGGGCTCTGTAAAAATTGAGATCTGGATGCACTGCCTTCTGGCGGATTGAAATCCATCAGCATGTGATTAGTAGACACGACTAAAACTATCCAACTACATCAACCCAAGACAGTAGGTTGGTGGTAAAAACAGTCTTTATCACTGAAGAGCTTGCTTTTAATAGATGAATGAAGAAACTGTTCCCCTTCAATTTACTTGAACTAATTCTAAGTCTGATAAGAGCCTGCATTCCTAACTGATTATTTGAATAGAAATATCCAGTAGCTAACTTGGGTGTATACTGAGTTAAGTTCTTATGTGGTCTGTAATTCACGTTCCCAGAACCACTGCTTCTGTACCTTTGCTCTGACTTCAAGAATCACAGAATCATAGAATCGTTTGGGTTGGAAAAGAGCCTTATGACTGTCAAATCCAGTCGGTAACCTAAAACTGCTAAGTCCACCACTAAACCATGTCCCTAAGTATCATGTCTACATGTCTTTTGAATACCTCCAGGGATGGTGGCTCAACCACTTCCCTGGGCAGCCTGTTCCAATGTTTGATAACCCTTTCAATAAATAAATTTTTCCTAATATCCAACCTAAACATCCCTTGCCACAACTTGAGGCCATTTCCTCTTGTCCTATCACCAGCTACCCGACAGAAGAGACCAACACCCACCTCACTACAACCCCCTTTCAGGTAGTTGTAGAGAGCGATAAGGTCTCCCCTCAGCCTC
>JANZLQ010000079.1:52178659-52215814 GCA_026212715.1 Elanus axillaris | reverse complement strand
GCTGTCAACCAGCACCCCCAGGACTTTCTCTGCCAGGCAGCTTTCCAGCCACTCTTCCCCAAGCCTGTAGTGGTGCAGGGGGTTGCTGTGGCCCAAGTGGAGGACCTGGCACTTGGCCTTGTTGTACCTCATACAATTGGCCTTGGCCCATTGATCCAGCCTGTCCAGATCCTTCTGTAGAGCCTTCCTACCCTCAAGCAGATCAACACTGCTGTCCAACCTGGTGTTGTCTGCAAACGTGCTGAGGGTGCACTTGATCTCCTTCTCCAGATAATTGGTAAAGATATTAAAGAGAACTTAATTATCATCTTGTTCCAGGTAGTGACAAACAAAACACTATTTTTTTCTGGAAACACAGGATAAGGTATTAACAACAGAACAAAACAGAAAAAAAGGCCTAGATAGAGGACACGTATAAAATCTAACTTTCAGCTGCATTAAATAACAAGTAAATGTTAAAAAATGCAAACACAATAAAAATAAATTTTAGAAATGTGCTGAATGTTTACATATAAGCAGAGAGACATTCAACACATTCTCAACTGAAAACTTACCTTTTAAAATAAGGTTTCTGACATCCAGAGCAGCCAGGAAATGCTTACTCCACTCTCCGTGATGCCCCAACATACACTATTCTGGCATACTCATCATGGAACCCCAAAGCAGACTGGAGCCAGGATATGGATGTATGGGGTAAGGACTGAACTTTATACGGGGGGGTTGTTTTGTTTTTAAATAAACACACACACACAACACCACAATATTATGCAGTTTTATAAGATTTTCTTTAATCTTTACTTTATATCCCAGGGACATAAAATAAAGAAAATTAGAAATCTTATAAAACCATGCAATATTGTTGAAAAGGGGTGGTGGTGGAGGGAGAAAACTTACCTTACCCTTAATAGGCCTGCTCCATTCTGCAGCGGGGTTCTGTGGTATGTGTGACATCACCAGTCTAGCATTTTCTAGTGATGTCACACAGAGAGGGAGTTGGTGATCTGCAGCTGCTTTGGACATCAGATACCTAAAGAAAAGAGATCAATAACTTTTTCAATTCAGATATGCATGGATATTGAATGTTCTTATTAAACAATCTATGGGCCAAATACTAGAATTTCAGACACGTACTTCAGTGGCTATTTTGACTGAGTAAGAATGCATGATGAGATATGTATTCATACTATACAAATTCATCTATAATTGAAAGTGTTTTCATTCTGAAAATGCTTAGAGTTATATTCTACAGTAAAAAATCCTGAAAGTCAGTATCTTGTATTTTACTTCCAGCAATGTCATTCTGTATATTATAAATGTCTATCAACAGCTAGCCTCTGATGTTATTTGAAGACTGGGACTGAATATAGTCAGGAAAAATGACTTGTAGTAAATTATAAAACAAATTCATTCATGATATCTCTTAATTTTATTTTTAAGCATTTACCAGCAACTAATAAAAAGATATCTTGTATCAGCCCCCAAACTTTTTTTTTAAAAAAAGACTTCATCTTGCACTTCTATGACCTAGGTATCTGATTACACCAAGCTATATGCTAAAACGGTATCCCATACACTCTTATTAAACGTTGCAAACAAAGTAAAAAAAAAAAAAGGCAATACATTTCTTGCTACTGAAAGTGTCTTTATCTTATGATTTAGTTCATTACTGTGAAAGGCGTTTTCATTCAGACATTTAGCTACATGTTCTAATTTTCTTTAGACAAAATTACTACACAATTATCAATGCATTGATTAATCTGCCACATTTATTTTAAAGATATAAAACACAAAAGTACAGGAAAAACTTTCCTACCAGCATGACCTCACTACCTTTTTGATCCTAACTCAGAACAGTGAAATTATGTGGCACTGAACTGTCACATTTTACTCTTCATTAGAAGAACTTCAAGATATTAACTTATACTTCTGTAACTCATGAAGAAACTGGACATATGTAGTATCTTCAACTATTTACAAAAAAGCTGGGTCTTTTAAGCTATTACTGATCTTACTTGACTCCCTTTCATATAGCTGAATTTTGTATCTTCTTAACTCCTGATACACTCTCTATTCTTCAGCTGAACATCTTTAAATCAGCTGTTTTGGTTTAGCTGTGTGCTGTCAGGAATGCCTTGAAAATTTTTTTCAAAATAATATACTAACTGACCAAAATGCAAAGCACTGTGAAATGTTCTGAATATACAGTAGTATCTCTGTGACAAACGTGTTCCAGATTAAATGTATCAGTACACATTCATATCTTTCATGCAGAATCCACTCTTTCACATTTGAAACCATAGAAAGGTACATGACAAAAGTAGCTTAAGGAAAGCTTCTTAGCAAACATTTATTGGTGGACTTGCCACACTAGGACAAGCATGAAAGATCATGGGAAGCTAAGAGGAAATGTGTGAAAAAACGAGATAATATGGACAGAAAAAGAGATACTGGAGGAGCTAAGAAAAAGTGAAGACTGGGACTAAAATATTGAAAGATAGTGAGATAAGCAGAAGACAGAAATTCCAGAGAAGAAAAGCAATTACTACGGAGAAGATTTTGAAATTTGAAGCCTAAAATTGGCTTTACTCATTCATACTATGCAACTAAATAGCTCGTTGACATCTAAAGAGCTGGTTGGATTTCCAAAAGCTGTGCATACTCAATCTCTCCTCAGAAGTACAACAAACTGTATGGATGTAAATGTGTAAATTTTAGACTCAAAATTCAGCATTTTGGCTCATACCAGTGTTTTTAAAAGATGCAGGCAAGCTAGAGAGAAGCAATAACAGACTACTTGGAAGTGATTGAAGTATAGATCAAGTTTTGGGGACAAAGAATGGAAAAAAGAGACTATGTTAGAAACTTTACAGATGAAGATGCAAAGTAACACAGAAACTAAGCCGAAATTAAAAGAAAATATTTCAGCTGCAAGACTTCAAGCAGGTCTATTAAAATTCTGTTATCCTAAATATTTATTGGAATAACAAGTAGTAAATAGTAAAAGCAGTTTAAACGTGCAAATGTGTGTGCAAACAGATTTCTCAGACTATATTATTTGTTTGCATGTACACTTACTTAAATATAGTAATACAGATGAAAACGAGTATAACTGAAAACTCCTTACATGTAAAAGTCTCAAGTGTGGTACATATTTTCCTGGGGAGGTGGGGAAGAGGTCAGGAGGAGAGGAGGGAGGAATGGACAGAATAAAGTCCACCTCCTGCTACAAAGTAAAGAAGATTTAACCCAGTAATGATTAAGTTTCCACAGGGCCTAAATGAGAAGACACAGTAAGTTTTTCCACTTTATTTTTTTGTAAAGTTGAGGTCTGATTCACTAAAATATTCGTAAGAGCCCTAGTCTGTTTTTGATGGTTGTATGAATTTCTGCTGAGCATTCTTAGAAAGTCCCTGTATAGTCTTGTCTGAACACAGTCTCCCCACCAGACGTTTTCAAGCATATAGCAATATTTCCCATTTCTTTATTGTATCCAGAGGAAATATCTTGTAAACTTCTGTTTAGTAAATGAGCCATTTTGCATTATTTTTGCCATATATTAACTTTTTTTAAAGTGTAGCAAATCAATACACACCCCCAGAAAACAGTCTCTTCTCTTAGTTTAGATAATTCTACTTCCCATGAACAAATTCAACAGGAGCCTGTTTGGAATTTCAAAAAAAGCAGACACAGAAAATATGTTCCACACTGTCCCAGTGTACTCCTTTTGATAGCCTCAGTATCCTATAAATGAATTTATATCTGATGTTCTAAGTACTTCTGACATTAACCAGTGGGTTTTTAACTCTGAATTTTCAGGTGCACTCTGAAATACATATTTCTGCAGGTGGTATGGACTTTGACCTGTAGAAGATCTCAGTTTGCTTTCAGCTCTTCTGATTCACCTGCTTAAAAGATATATACACTCCCAAAGATAGACAAAGACATTCACCTGTCTTGGGAAGTAAAACTGTCCAATTAAAACCTTCACAAACAACATTAGAAGATGGCAGAACCCCTAATCTTTATAAAGGAGCTTTTTACTACTAAGTCAAGAACATCACGGTGTTACAGACCTCTGCGAAACAACAAATCTTCAATGCATTTTCTTCAAACCCTAATTAGTTGTGAACTTGGCTGGTGTCCTTTGACTAAGTAATTCTCCTTCCCCTCACCTCTGTCTTGACTTTTCTCTCCTTGTAGGAAGAATCTGGTCTCCTTCTCAGCAACATACTGCCCTTTATCCATTTTAACTTTGTCAGCTTAATTGCGGGAATCCTGGGTTTCAGCCTCCATTCTCACTCCCTGGACAGCTATGTGCTTACCAATCAGACTTGCAGGGAATGATTAAAATCCAGTAGTGGTAACAAAATAAAGTCTTGTATTTCAGTAAACAAAGAATCTTTCAACATTTATGTTCTCTCCAGGCCAATCTATGCTTTAACATAATCAGGACAGGGTCTAGAATTAACTTTCCTTGTCAAAACCCAGTTCATTTTACAATAAACATGCTTACTACAAAGTCTGCTTGCAAAATGACATCTGCAAAAAGCCTGAAGTTCAATATTTGATACAGGTATCTGCAAATCTGTCAGTTTCATACTACACAACAGCAAGAAGGGATTTAAAAAAAAAATCAATTTCTGCTATGATATGCAACAGTTAAATACATACAACTGATCTACAGAATAGCTTAATTAACAGTTTCACACACACAAAAAATTACTTCAGATCACAAGAGTAGCTGATTATCTGGAAGGCAGTAAAAGATTTCCATTCACTCTGCAAATGCCACTGATTTTACCCAACACAGAAGACAACAGGGATCCAAAATGTCAGAAACTGACAGTTGTTACCTTGCATACTGATCAGGACAGAAGGTGCTACTTTACCATCTCTTCTCATAAAAGAAATTTCATATATTAGACCAAAGCCTTTATATTATCCTAAATATATTGGCAAAATGCTTCACTGTCACGTATGTTTGTCAAAATCATTTTTCATCAATACTGCTGCAAGTAGATTTTTAAGTGGAATTAGGCTACTTTGCATTTCTTGATCAATTTGCTAGTTATAGCAAATTCCCAAGAGTTCAAATTCAGCTGAACTGTGTGCTTATATGTAGTCTAAATTTTCAGCCAAGATGAGGTAAAAATGCAATAAAATCTCAATAGCATTTTTAGCCAGTATGTTCTACTTGAGATTTATAATTGTGCTTGTAACTTCCCCCATCTAATCTATGTCCATATTAGCAACAAAACAGACTTAGTTTTTACTAGAATCTAATTTTTGTTACTGTGGTTTTTTTCTATGAATTCCATTTTTACTCTCCTTTTTAGTCACATTGCTTTAAAGTGAAAGGATGTCACTTCACATGTCCTAAGGAACATATCAAAGCTATAAGACATTCAGGCTTAGACATTCCTTAGGGAGCCACCCGCCACCCATCCTTTCACTAGACAGTGCACAGAGCATTAGACTCAAGTGCTTCAAGCGCCCTTCCTGCACCTCCTGCTTTCTGATTTCCGGTCAGGCACTCTCATAAATAGTAGATCTGACTAACTTATTCTCTCCTCTTCCTCTTGAAATGTAGTAGGTGATAAAGAGAGGAACTGTTTAGTAGTTTCAGGGATAGACTTTTTAGAGCACCTCTGACTGTTATATCACATACAACTTCACAAAATAGCACTTTTCCTGTCAAAAGCAGTCCCACTTTCTTTTGGCCCTTGATACTCATTCCTGTCCTTACAATGACCCCTCAAACTGTGGCAGAACACAAGCACAGGTATTTGTGCAACTGCATGATAAACTGCACTAGAAAACTGATCTGGGTTACAAAAACCCTAAGCAGCAGTAAAAAAGTAGTTAGGTTTATCACAGACCAACTCTCTCACCATGCAGCTGAACAAAGAATTTTGCTCCCCCCTCTCATGGAGTGGCACAAACCATACAAGCTGCAAGAGACACAGAGAGTAGGAACTATTTATCTGGCAGCAGTTTTGGCTTATGTCAGTTGAAAGCGTATGTGAAATTGCAGCCTTGCTTCTGAACTGTGGCTAGAGTTCAACTGCGAAGAAGTCTGGGAAGCAGTAATACTAAGACTGGGTTGAACTTCTGTTTAAAATTAAACAACTGAGGTCAAATTTCATCTTCCTCTCTGAACAATTATGGCAAACTGGCACTAAGGCAAATCTCATCATTGTTACAACAAACTCACCAGTAATAAAGCAAAAGCGCAAGACTTTAAATGGAAAAATATTACTCATAGCTAATTCAAAAGACAATACAGGTGTACAGAAGAGTACAGAACCAAACTTTAATCAAACAAACAGTGAAAATCCTTTCCAACATGTTTATCATTTCATTATTCTAGAAGAAACTGGTAGTAATGCCTACACTTAAAATTACCCATGGCTTTCCATTACATAACCCTGTTCTAATTTGCTTTTAACTTGCCAAACAAAACTTGTTTGGGTTAAAAAACCTCTCATGCCATTTCTTGGCTCAAGTTGATGTTCTGAAAAGTGTCAGATATAACCAGCCCAACTACCTACAGAAGATGCAGGAAAACAGTAAGTTTACTCATGTTAAAGAAGTCTTACAGCTCAGCTCTTTCATTACAGCCTCCAGTACTTCCAAGTTCTGGAGAAGGAATTCCTTTTACGTACTCTAGAATGGTCTCCTAGGAAACAAAGGGCAGTTAGGACTAAGAAAAAGGTTATACATTAAAGTCTTAATATAAATTAGACAAGCTGTATTTCTAATATGTTTTAGTATTTAACATAAGCTTTAAAGCTTGCCTTGAAGGTTTCTCTCAGTAGCACATGCTAACAGCTACGAAAACTGGAATTACCAAGCAGGTTACTCATGAAGAAAAGAGATTCCTATGGCTTCACCTAGGTAGGTCACTACTGCAAACAAAAATCAATAAAGTTACCATGAAGTAGTAAGAACACCACCATCTTTGGGTCAAACCAAGAAAAAAGTCCATGAACAGTATCAAAATGAATACCATTGTATTAAAATAAGCTTTCACATTAGGTCAAATTTCCATCATCAAATTAGAACAATGTTTTACTTAATAGACTAGGCACTTCAGAAAAGCTGAAACAAACTCTATTCTGGATGCTTCTGAAACTGCCACTGTCATTTCTGTCATCACTGAAGAATGAAAATCTCCATTTCCTCCAGTTTTTAAGATATCTAGCCTAATCACACATGGTGTTAGACATCAAAAATGAATAATGACTTCTCTTGCAAAATGAAACCTCATTTTAAGGAGTCAAGTTTATTGACTATTCATCTATCTTTCTACTTGTATTTTTTAAAAGTGAATATGAAATGTGCCTGATAATTATTTTTAAAAAATCAATACTTCACTTTACTATTTCCTTGTTATCACTTCTTCAGCAACTAAACATAGCCTTTTTTCTTACAGAAAATTTCTAATACCACAAGCGTTTAGAGACCCAGAATCATGATCTGATAGATCTATACAAGCACAGAGAAAGATTGTCCTTACCTCACAACTTCTCAATGCTGAATTAGTTATATCTTAACTCCCCTGTACTTAAGTGTTTGGGTTTTTTTAAGACGGTGCAATTAGAACTAAACATAGTATTACTGCTGAAGTCATGCAACTTATTTACATAATGACATTATCAGATTTCAGTTCAAAGAGCAATTATGACATATTTAGCATTTGTCTACCCTTGAAGAAATCTTGTTGGTACGGTTTTACTAGTAGACTAAAAGTCTCACCTATACTAAGAATATTGATATGCTGATGTGTACTCTCATTTTTGGCTTTTCTTCTATTCCTGACATAGCCTTTCTGAAAGCCCCTTGACAATCTTATCATAAAACCAATCTACAATTTAGCAACTACAAAATAATTTCAAGTTAAATCTGTTTTTAGTCCTTTGGATATTTTAACAACTATTATGCTAAGTGTCTGCACTGAAATTTGTCTTTCAGAGTTCTAATTTATATTGCCTCTCACCTACCATCTCTTTTTCCCCTATTTAAATAATTTAAGAATAAATTATCTCTGCATGACACTGAAGACATTCACAGAAATGAGCAGCCTAATTTCTAAGGTATATAAAAAGTGACATTTGTAATTATGGCTGCTGATAGAAATGCCACAGAAATGCCTACCAAAGGTTTTCTTAAACTGCAATGAAAAAGAGTTAGTAATAACAAGAGTTGGCTGCAGAGGTCCATTTAAATGAGTACTACTCATGTATTTAAAACCATCCACCATCTTCATGAGAATCACTGCCTCCTACAAAACCGCAAACGTGTTGGATTCTCTTGTCTAAGCATTACTCTTTTGAGCTCTTCAGCTGCATAGACCAAGTGATCCAGTGTACATCGGTAGGATTTGTATTTCAATCTGATATCAAAAGCCAGATAACATACTTTCCTGTACAAGCTACTTGAATAGAAATTAAACAAAGCCAATTTTAAGAACTTACGTGCAAACAAAAAGGGTTAGGAATCCTAAAAAGCAACGTAAGAGTCAGCTCACAGGAATATCTGATCAGCACTACATAGGCAGATATGAGAACTCTATTCTGTAACTGCTTGTTTGGTAAGAGTTTGTCCTCAGGGAAGAATGGTCACATGTTTAATAGAAATTAACTACTCCTTCTAAGGTATTGCCACTATCCACATTTTATTTTGGCAGTGAAAAGCGTTAACAGTTATTGAATTTACTTATCATAAAAACATTGTTAACAGAGCAGTACATACAGAGAAGATTAAGATTACAGTCTCCAGGCATCAACCTTATGAGGCTTCATGCAGTTACTGAACAGGCATAAAATCTTCAGTTGACAGGCCTCAGCAAATAACTGGCACTGTTTTATACCCATACAAGATAAAGCTTTTAATGTCACATACCGATTTCTTTTTAATGTCCTCCAGATCTTTGAGTTCATTCTCAATCTTTCTGATTAATTCCCTGAGTTCATCAAGATTAGTGCAAATAAGCTAAAAAACAAATGAACACAAACACTTGGTAATGTGGGACTTGGAAAATGTACAGTGAAGTTAAATAAAATCTAAAAGCATATATTACTACTTAGTGCCCTATTTGATTTTTATTTTCTTATAGCATTTTTAAATGTAAAAAAATAGGACTTTTTGAAAGGAAGAAAACCTAATAAAAAAATACTTCACTCTATGGAAATAAATCATATCTCTGCCTGTAAGCTTCCACTTCAAAACATAGGTATTTTCTTAAAACTTCTATGAATGACAACTACCAAATTTGTCTCAAGTATAGTAATGAGTTGGAACAGGTTTAAGTACCAAACAACTCCCCAGTGAATTAAAGCATACTAGCTTTGGACTACGCTGTGGTTACAACATAATTACACTTGTTACAACTTTTTCCTGAACATAACTTTATGCGCTTCCACAGAGTATTACTGAAAGATAACCTAGCCGTGTCTATCAAATCTACCTACCTATGTATGTTTTGAAAAAGCATTATATTCTTCTTATTCCTGCCCTTAGAAAACATCTTTTTTACATTTTTCCTTTCAGAATATGGAAGTCAGTTTCTTGAAAAAAAATTGTCAAACAGAAGTAAACTGCAGGTTTTGGCTTACGATCCTTTAGGGCAATTAAAGAGTTAATAAACTGGAAATTATTAAGTTGTTAGGTTCTTTCAGGTTATCATATCTTAAGACTTGCTTCTTTCTGAACACTCTTAGGTGGAAAAGTTTTCATTACTTCTGAAAACATGTTCAAATAATTTAAGAAAATCAAATCCAAACAGGAAAAAACAAAACAAAAAGGCTTTTATCTTACAAGTGCTAATTTTTAATTTTTTTGCCCCAAATCAGTAATTTGTAACAACATATCTTTACTTCAATTACACATGCAGTTTTAGATTTGCAGCCAATTCATATGAAACCCCCCTTTGTTTCACTGTTAAAACACAGAAGTCACACTTAGCAAAATACATGAATTTCAGAAATCTCTAATGCATACATGCTATTATTTTCATAACACTTGTGTACATTTGAGAGCACTGGGGAAGTGGAGTGACTCAAACTAAAGTTTACAGTGTTCACATTTATCAAGTTTAAAATAGCAAATGAATCAGGAATTGGCACTGTCTTGCTGTAGGCAATGTATGTAAAATTAACTTGCAAAAGCTTTCTCTCTTAACTCAGAAAATAGTATTACTACATGTAACTCTACTAGGTTAAACATGCATGTCTGTCCTGCACTTACAGAACTTCCAAATACCTAAGATGTAAACTGGAAGTCAAATACTGGTTTTTGTTTTCCCATCTGGGCTGCAAAGAAATCTACGATACTGTATTATTATACAAAAAGCTGCAAGTTTGTCACATCAAGCCCTTGACAAAAGTCAATAAAGGGATGGATAAAGATTTTCCCTATGCAGTTATAATCCACTTCCTTGACTATACACCTGACAACTCAGTTTTAAAATTTTATCAATGTTTTTTATTTTCTCTGATGAGACATATTTAATTCAGTGTACCATGGCTCAAAGATAAAGCTGAACTATAAATCAAAGAATGATACTGTCTTTATTTGCAAGAAGTGGGTGAATTTCTCTCTAGGAACTCAGTCACTTCTAGAAAGGCAAGAGTTTTCAAAGAGAAGGATTATTTCACTATTGTTAGTTGAACAGTGTCCTGGAAGTACCAACTCTGTCTTTGACTCTACCATAAAAAGCTCCTCCATGTCATCAGACAATTCATGCAGCCAAGCTTTTCACAGGTCCCAGTCCTATTTCTCATTTTCGTAACAGTCGATTGAGACATAAGAATCCACTTTGCAAAAATGTTAATGTGTACCCATCCAAAGTACATCAATGGAAAAAACAATGCAAATATATATAAACTTTAGTCGTCTTGGGGCTGTGGTGAAAGTGAAGAGTAATCAAATCTCGAAGCCCCAATTTTCATCAGAAGAGGTGTACATTTGAGGCTAGTATCTGTGTGTCAATCACCCACTGGTAAAAACAAGGAAGGTAAGGGTAGTTCAAGTATTTACTGTCAAACTGAGTTTAGTATCTGAAATACTCCAATACTGTACTGAAAACCACTATAAAAAGGTTCAAGAAGAAATTTGTATCTCTTTGTTTACAGTAGGATTTGAGATGAGGTACTAAAGATGCACAGTGATTGGGAAGAAGCTGTACCTGAAACTTCTCTCACTTGGTTAGTATTTCCCATCTTACAGAATGAAACCAGCATTTTGAAGGAAAGATGGAAAAAGCAGTAATAAAAAATATTTACCATTATGAAACCACAGCTAACCTGTGGATCTATTAATAAATACAAACCTAGTGTACTCTCCCAAATCACTGATGCTCCCTCTTTGCCCTCCTTAACTTCAGCCAATCTTTTAGCATAATTTTTACTCACTTCAATGGGATCTCATGCTTAACTTCAGGTTATCTGTGTAATGATTGAAAGTTATATGTTTATTTCCTATGAACCTGGTCTTTTATTGCTGCCATCTCCACATGGAAAATATCCAGATAGCCCCCCTTTTGAGATCTGTATTTAATACAGACCATAGCTGATAAAACTGAAACTGTTAAAACACAGTTAAACAGAAAAGCTGAAGTTAGCCCTGTTCCTTAAATGTATGCATTCCTTTTTTCCTTAGTTGGAGTACATGTACGTCTATATAGCTACATGTGTCTTTATGTGAGGGGAAAGGAGGAAAGACTGAGACAAAGCACTTGTTACTAATTCTAAAAGTACTTTGTAACTGGAAAAGAACCCCCCCAAACCCACATTAGTGTACCTTCTGTACAGCAATAGAATTACTGTCATTTCTTTAAAACATTAATGAGCAACAGTAATAATAAGCTTGTAACTCAGAATTTCTTTTAAAAAAGATATATGCAACAGCCAACTGACTTACGATCTATGAAGCTGTAAACTCACTTCTCAAATAATTTTCAAAGTATTAAAAACCAGACATGTTTTTTGTGTCTTTTTATTTGGTAAAGGGAATCTAATTTGCATCTGCTTTTGTTCTGGGTTTGGTTTTTGTTTGTTTTGTTGTTTGTGGATTTTTTTATTTAAAGCAGCCCTGAGCTAAGAAATTAATATGAGGTCTGAAATCACACACAAAGAAGGAGTGATGTTCACTGAAGTATGCTTCTACTGCTTTGTCTATGACATTCAAACTATGATAGAGAGCAGAAAATCTATGCAGTGAGTCTCCTCAAAAGGTTGTTTAAAAATGTCATTATAAGTGTTAGGGATTAAGTAGTACAATTATCACTTGAATCGTTTTGTTAATAATTGATTTTAATATGTAATTTGGGTCACTGCACATATTAAAATATTTATTAATACTAATTTTCTCAGCTTTAATATCTAGTTATGATGTTCAGGTAAACGATCTGTACTTAAATACAGGATCTAGTCTTATGAAATAAAGTGCCTGTGCTGCAGGCACATAAAACAAATTTTCATTTATTTACTTTCTTTCCAAAAGAACTGATTTTTAGATATGAATAGCAATATTCTTATGGTTATACCCTCCCTGGCATACCTCACAGGGCCTATATACACTCAAGCTGTTTTACCAAATATTTAAAAAATATACTCTCACCTTCAAACAGTTACATAATTTGAGAAAGTTTGGCCATCCATGTATGTGGAGTAGAGTATCTTCAAGCATACTTTACCAGGCTCTAAAAGTGTTAGTAGTATTCCAAATATAAATGTTTTAATATTTGCAAGTATTTCTAACAGTGATAGTAGTCCTGCCTGTCCTCTTGAAAAAGGCAGGTTAAATTGTTAAAAATTTCCCTAGTAAGATTAAACTGCTCATACTAATCAATCTTAGCTTCACCTAAAACAGACGCAAACCTAGGTTTGATCAAAAGAACCAGAATTATTTTGTTATATTTTAATTAATGTTTTACATAGGTAAATACTGTAATAGGAATTTTACACTTTGATAGAAATGTAAATGTACAGTTTACCTTGGTTAGATAAAAAGTTAGGCTAAGTTTTAGAATGTTGCAAACAGACTAAAATGCAGTAGTTTAATACTGCAAAAAAATGATTTCTAACCTAACCGTGTACATCCATGGCATGCAGGTAATGTACTGGGAAAAAAAAAATTTTAGACACTGTACCTATTTTCTGGAGCTGCTAGGAAACAGTTTAGTCACTACTATTAGAATACAAAAGTCAGTGTACACTTAAATGTCTTTTATCAATATTGACTGTGACTAACCAATGTTATCACAAGAAATTCTACTAGCTCCACCTGAAACACATCATCATCATTGAATAAACTGATTCTCTGTCAGGGTTTTACAGAACAGTCATGATTTAATGTGCGTCTATTACTCAGAATAGCACAGATTGGTTTCTGAAAAAAATAGTTATAGCCAAAGGAGAACTTCAATCCAAGCAGGCACACATACATAAACAGTGACTTAGAACTGAAGTACTGTTAACACTTCTAGTACAGTATCACAAAACCATATTATCATAACTAGCATTCTTTTCTTAGTGCTCTCCCGTCTAAAGCTCACATGCAGATAAGCAGTAAAAGTTGAAAACAAGATGAGCACAGAAGCCTGAAAATATTTTGCAAGTTCTTCAGTAAATCAAGCTAGGTTTCAATTCAAGGACTACAGTGTCACACCTCATAAAAAACACAACTAACTTTATCCCAGAAAATTTTATCTACCTTAAAAACTCCATGAACAACTCCTAGTTTTTACAGGTTTTGTCCTGTAACAGATTTGTTTGGGATCTTAAACAATACTGTGAAACAGTTATGGAAGCTGCACATAATAAAAAACACTGAAACATTCTCTACCAAGAAAAGGTGAAATGCAGTTTTAAAAACACTCTCAGATTAAACTTTTTCAACTGGAAGAAGGAAATTCATCTTTAATTAGGATTTCCAATGTCTCGATCAGAAACTAAAGGATTTATTTTACAGACATTCAGATTCCAAGTGCTTAAAACAAAAATTAAAATAATTTACCTGAAATTCTGGTATGGTAGACTTTGTGACACCTTTCCTCTTCTTTGTGATTGCTTTTTTAGATATCGATTTTTTTCCTTGTAAGATTAAAAGAGAAAAGCTTCATAATGCTGTTTGTTGTACTTCATTAATAAAACCAAATCACATACAGACTTGAAAGTTAAACTATAACTAGCAGATGGCCAACAGCAAGTCATGTAAACATGATGAATCAGAACTAGACTCCACAAAAGCAAACATTAAACAAGGATCTGTGTGGGGCAGTCTTTTGTGGGGGGGAGGAAAAAAAAAAAAGGAACAAACACACTACAGTGCCTATAATATACCAGCTAAAAATTTAAGTCATACAAGAAACATTCACACCATTGTTCTTAAAGGAATGAAATCCAGAACTTATGCCACAAACTTAAGAAATACAGCATCTTACCTGCAAGATCTGTTCTCTAACACTGTATACTGAACCACACATTAGGATCTGGGACCTCTGTATCTTACAGTAAAAAATACCCTTGAAGCACAAGCCATATATAGAAATCCCTGAATGAACATACTGAAGTTACCAGTGAAATAAGATTACTAATTTGTTTTTCCTGGCCGTGGCAGAACCTAACATTTTAGAAGCAAGCAAGCACCTTCCTGTTATGCCCTTCACACTCAGCTGTGCTATGTAAGAACATGGATGTTACTAAAAACCTTTAAAGTAAGGCAAGTGCTTTACTGCCTATAGTATCAGGGTTCACAAGTCACACACTCTTCTCAAATCAAGTAGTTGTATCACCAAGCTACATATGAAAGATAATGGAGTTTCTTACATGGTTATTTCTACATTCACATGGTAAATTGACACAAGCCCACTTTTGACCTGTTCATTTAGACCAAAATCATCACTCTAAGATGACTGCTGTGCTCACATTCAGGAGTCCTAAACAATAATTAAAAACCTTAAAAAAAAAATCATACAAAGTATGTAGAATTCGTTGTCAAATAGAATCATAACAGGCACTTGGTAGTAACACAAACATGGGCAGATCTGATATTTATATTAATGAAAATATTGGCAGGAATTGCATTTAACTTTTTCCTAACAGATGCTTGCTTGTGTAGGCAAATGTGTATGTACCTATACACACACGTATTCATAGATGCCTAGGTATCTTATTTTCAGTTTATTATACTATCCTATTTTCAGTTTATTACACTGTGAGTTTCCTGAACATCTTACCTGAACCTGAAATAAAACACACATAAGAGAAAGGCACAGGGCTTGAAGGATCCAGGTTTGAAACTCCACATAAAATCAAACCATATAAAAATCAATAAATCAACCTGTATTTGAAACTCCACATACTGAACACATAACAAAGTTTAAAGACCCCTCAACTACCAAAAATATACACTCACAGATTTCACATTACAGGACAAGTTATAAAACAGATAAGCATGTTTATTAGAACAATGACCCAAATGTTTTGACAATGGGCAAAGAAGTCAGCATTTTTGTTATATATTTTATAAATCCATCTGCACTGAAAGCATAATTGCTACTACTGAGAACAGTACTGTCAATTTAACAAGCTAAAGCAAACATCTAATATAAGTTTTGTTGACAAACTGAGTCAAAAAGAAGTCTGGTCATATGATGGTTCCTTGTTTATGGCTCTGTAAAAGAATGTTATCTGGCAAGAACATGATGAGATAAAACCACGGGGCAGCTAGACTGTCTTGCTTCTTTACAAAAAGAAAGACATCAACATAATTAAAATGAAAATTTTCATTTTATTTTAATAATTTCAGCATACTTTTCAGCAAATATTTACTTGAATATTTTCAACATCAGGTGCTGTATGATGCAGTGTACTTAAAAAAATAAGAGTTAACAGAAACATACTCTCCCTTCCCCAATATTTCCTTCTGAAAAAAAGGGGTACAAGATTGTTAGAAAGAATTTTAATTAATTACCAGAAAGTAAAAATTTCCTCCTTTGCAGCAGCATCTGAAAAGCATGCAGTAGGGAAGATACTGGGTAACAGACAGAAGAAGAATTTAAAAAAAAACAAAACTGACTGGAAGCACAAAGAAAATAAGCCTTACTTTCTCTGTAAACTGAATCAAGGAAAAAGAAGTCTTTAGACTATGACATATGAGTTATCATAAAGCACGCCTCCTAGACTATATGTACCATAAGACTTACACAATTCCCAGGCTGTCATCTGCCATGAACTAAGATGTTTGTACAGAGCAGCACCACAGCCTCTTTCCCACTTTGTGACCATAGACACCAGATGTCCTACAGTGCAGGCACATATCACATACCAAAAAATAAGAAAACACTACAGCAGACTAACTTTGGCAAACTCATCTTTTACCTTAATAATGTCCTTATAAAATACCTAATTGAAATTCAAAACAAGTTATAGCAGTAGTACTGATAATCTCTCTCTTTTAAAAAAGTTACCTCTGATTTTCCAAAAATAGTATTTCTCATTTGCTTTCCAAGCAAGGAAGATGATAAAGGAAAACTTCTACTTAGTATTCCTGAGGCAATGCAGCTGCACCTGTGTCCAGTTTTCAAACTGACTTTAGCACCTTAAAATATTCCAATTCACTTACCTTTAAGCAGAAAAATCTTAGGATAAAATTAACCAAGGATCAGATTTCCACAATAAAAAAAAACTACTGAGAGCTGCTAATTTAGATTCTCAGACCACAAGCTGACACATTCAGCAAAACCAACAGCAATGGCACGGGATGTCAGCCTCTACCAGCTGCTGGCCCTGTTGCATGTAGCCTAACCACAGGAATGCTTCAGCCTTCCCACCACAGAGCAGTCACTTAGCTTCAACTGCCAGGCTGAGGTGGACATAGATTCTGTATGGAGGGTAAAATCACTAAGGGGTTGAACAGGCATCAGCTGCAAGAGGCAACTTCTCAAACCACTCCACTGAGGTCTGCTATAGCTCCTTTGCCCATAATCCGAGGTAAACATACTACTTTAAATGGCTTAAATTACTTACTTCCGCAGATGAAGTAATGCTGCTGAGAGCAGCTAGATGGATTTTGAATCACAGCACACTGTACCTTTCAGAGCATACTCAATGTACAAATACATTTAATTGCTGACTGAAAGCAATCAGAGTTAGAAAAACACACCTAAGAAATAATGAAGAAAAAAATAAGTATTTCTAATAAGGAAGCTCATATGCATTACCTCTTCAGGTCACCTATTCCAGTTCGATACACCCTGCTTGTTTCTCACCTCTCAGTCCCCAGTTTTAATAGCCATAATTTATAAACCACTTACAAAGAGTTCTACACGTAGACAAAATAATAAAGTAATGTCAGTACAAAAATTCTCAGAGGGGGAAGGGGGAACAGCGGCTCAATAAATAGATTTCCATCTTTAGAGGTCTCCAAGTCACCACTGACCTGATCTGGTATTTGTGACAGTCCTGCTTCAAACAAGGACTCAGGCTGGGTGACCTGCACAGGTTCCTCCCAACCAGCTTCTCTGTGACTCTGTGACTCTTTAAAAGACTGCCTTGCACAGTATATATGTATCAGTTAACAAATACATAGGAATCAATAGCTCAGGACTGCACTGCACAGAAGGAAGATAAATCAGAAAATGCTTTTGACCAATCAATTTCCTTACACTTCTCCCTGATCATTGAAGAATGAAATGAGAAAAACACTCTCCATCAAGACAAACTAAGAGTTTCCCAAACTAAAACATGATGTCCAAAGAAAATAATGATCTTGAAATAGCTGAAGAGGCCTTCTCCTTCGATAGCTGCAACTACAAAAAAGCTGCTGTTAGGCCAATCATCCTGAAGCACTTAACAGTGGCCTCCCTATACAGCAACAGCTACACCACTAAATTATTTTTTGTGGAGTAGAGATATTCTATTTGGATGAGTATTTGACAAATATTGATAAATAAATATTGATTTATTCTTATTTCTGTCTCCACTACAGGGCAACACTTGTAATAAAGATGGAAGTTTTACAAGTTTTATTTCTTTTTGATAAAAAGTTCAATTTCAAATATAGTCAACGCTTCTTTGGGGAAAAAAATCAGATAACTGTGGATATAAAAAACCCCTCTATATTGATTTGAGGCATTATTTCTCTCCGATAACATGCTACCAACCTATACCTAGAGCTGGTTGCATCCGAGCCCAAAAGCTCAATTTGCATATCTCGGGACTTCACCTGCTGAAACAAGCCACTTGGATATCAAATTGAAACAAGAATGCTGTCAAAATGGATGTGATCTGCAGTAAAGGACAGTACAGCTGTGTAACATTTTAGCTATCACATTATTGTTTTTTCTCAATGAAAACAAACTCCATCTTGCAGTGGGAATGCAGTAAAACACAGGTTTTTCACAGTAAACTTAGTTGAGCAAGCCCTTAGTTATCTGCCAAAAAAAGCTGAAAACCGTATTAAGCAGACATAAGTAACATTAACTTGGATACTGCTCTGTCCATCCAGAGAGTGTTCGGTGCTTGAAGGATGGTGAGGACAGAAACCTATAGAGTAAGTATTAGTATAAGCCAGTCACAGAGGTTAGTGAAAGCACTAAAGTGAATGTGAAACAAATGCTTTTCTAAGAAAAGCTGATTTCAAAGTAAGTGAACGTCATACTGGAAAGCACTGAACTATATGTACTGTTTGAAATAGTGTATTCCAGGTTTCATATATGACTCAGTCTCAGAGTAAAGATGTAACTTCATATAACAAACTAAAACTAAACCAAAATAAATAAGTAAAATAATACAAAGGTGAACAATTTTTACATTACTGCTTTTAACTTTTAATGCTAAATTAATGGTGATCACAATAGGTGGAGTGGAAGAAAGATTTCTTCCCTGAATAATCTCACTTCCAAGAGATCAGATTTATTTTATACTTTCAACTGATAGTTACAAGCTGATTTTTATTGATTTTCCTTCTAACATATTTATAATTGTCATGAAGTTATTTGTTAAATGACTTACTGCTGAAACTAAAAAACAAATCCGGAACTACAGATCTTTCACATTTATTCCTTTTAAATTACTCCACTGTTGGAACATTTCTGTTTTAAGATTCACTGGAAATCAACATTTTACTAGCCAATAGCCCCTTAGCCAGCTCTGAGAAAATTCTGAGATGTTATTTAAGTTCAGTAGGTCCAGAAGTTATCTGGCTGCCATACCTTCTCCTTTCAAGCCAAAACAAATTCCACAGATGTTAGCACTGACTAGAGGTGCAGGCAATTACAAGGTAACATAAATCTAGGGCCTGGACACTAATTATGAGCATCCAAAAAAAGCCACTAGGGAGATAAGATGCAACTAAAAGAGAAGGCATCTCAAGTTGATCTTGCCATATGTGGGGGAAGAAGGGGGAATAAAACAATGGTATTTCAAATCTCTCTTAATCCTGTTTTAGAGGCACAGAAACACAAACAAATAAAACACTAAGCCACAGAAATGCCCTTGACATTGGTAAATTATCTCAGCATAGACAATACAACCCATTTATAAGTTATCATAACAAATCATTTTGACTTGAAAGCAGGAACATTTTTACAGATCTAGTAAAACTTTTTGTTATCAACTATGATATTTGAGTCCTCATGGCTCCTCCTTGAAGGATAACAGTAATGTTAATCCATGCTGCAAATTATAAAGTGACAACATAAAGCAAGTTTTAGTTAAAATTTATTTTAATAATAATTTTTAATAAAAATGCGATTTTTACAGCATATGCAGCAGAGACTCATTATCTCAGATGGGGAAACACACGGTTTTGACATCAAACACTAACTCAGTAGTATTTGCCATAGTGAAATAAAGTTAAGTTAGCCCCTTCCAACTGCAAGAAGTACTGTTTTCTCATTATATTCTAGCAGCAACTCCACTGCTCTTAAATTGAAAAACTGGCCCTGTATTTTCCTGTTCACAGATTTGTAAAACAGATTTCATGCCTTTCAAAGATTCGGCAACTACTGAGCATGTCCTGTTTTCTCTTTATTCTCCTCATCTTCTATCTTGCTCCCAACAGCTCCTCTTTTAGAATATGTAACATGCAATGACCTGGGAAATGAAGCATTACTATAGAATTTTGAAGCTTCCACATTGACACTGTGTATGCTTTTATACAGTCAAAACAGCAAAGCAGGTCTGAACAAATGCATTAATAATGCTGCTTTACCGAACAATGTAAGTAAACACAGTAAAACCTCAGCAGTACTTGTTTCTGAAGATCCTGACACTTCAGTTTAATGCAGAATATATTGTTTCAACTTTGTAGAATACCTCATTTAATGTTTTCAGCATGGTTAACAGGCTGTTCCAAAAACAGAGGCTAGATAGCACTTCAAGAAAGTTTTTACAGCTTTGAAGACAGAAGTGGAGATTGAAATCCCAAGGACAGTACACCAGACACTACAAAACTGCTGCCAGGCTGTTAAATTCATTTCTTCACATTCAAGTAATGCTTGATTTTATACACAAAATGTAATAATACTCTAAAGAAATAAAATATGCTATGAAATAGGCTTTAAGCGGGTGGACTGCTATGAATCTTTCAGAGCACAAGTATAGAGTATAGAATTTACATCAAGGTTCTTCTAAAGCTGTGTGCTATATTGGTGTTTTCTACACGAACTGGTATAAAAAGAGATTGAACTTACACTTCAACTGTTTTGGGGACATCACAGTTATTTCAAGCAGCCTCTGGTCCCTCCTATTTTCTCAACCCTATGGATGCTCTGAATTTCATCTAAACCCTGTTTCAAGCATGCAAGCACAGAATTCTCATGCTTTTGTACTCTGTCTTGCACTGCAATCTTTGTTGTACCCCATGATTTACTTCTGCATAGCTGTCCTAGTCCAGATCCAACAAGCTTACCACCACTGTCACAGTCTAATTCAAGGATTTTTAGCCTAATTTATCTAACTCCAGCAATAAAATAACATTTTACATGACTGTGTAGCATGTAAGTAATTTACAGAACTACCCTCTCTGATTCTTTCCATTATATTCAGTACTACTCTGTCAATAATAATGACACAGAACACTGCCACAGTAATAACCATCACCTTGTTTCAGAGACACAGATTCAATAAAGTGGTTGTATCTTCCTTTTCCTAACTTGTAAGAAAACCTCGTAACTATCAAGGCTCACAACACAGCTGTGTTCTCAAGTTTTGCTCACAATAGTTATGGGAAGGTTTCAGCTAAAAAAACTGCACAACCAGTCTATATTCATGAACAGTATCTTTTGGGTACCGCTGCCACAGCAAGTCAGGAATGTGCAAATCATCTCAACAGAAACATGAACCGTGACTCAAAGTTAAATTTAGCTGCCTCAGAGAACCAGTAGTACCTTGTTAAAAAACACAGAAAAGCACTCACTTTTATATTGCTGATGCTCTCTTCTACCTCCTGTACTTGTAAAGCGCATTGTGAAGAGTGATTATGGCTACGATCAGATTTAAATCAAGTGGTTTTGTGAATTCAGAACAAGTTTTACTAAATCTCTTTCTCTGTTCTACATTGTAAGGGTAACTTGAAAGAGAAGACAAAATTTCAGAGGAGCTTTGAGAAATACTACGTAGCCTTAAACATTATGAAACATTACAAAACAGTAAGACGTTAGCATGAATTCAATCCAATCCTATTTATTTCAGCCTGAGAGCTACAGAACTAACAGACACTTAACAAGCATAGGAAGAAAAGCTCCTTCTTGTAATACTGTAATGTTTTAGGAAATTTTTCTCCACTGAGGTCAAAATTTGCAGTGAAGAAGTAGTCAAAATAAGAAGGAAAATGCCTTAACATATTAAGAGATAAAGGATGAGAGACCCTTCATTTCAAGCCCAGGACAATAATGCCTGTCACCTGCAGATGAAAAAGAATGTTTTATGCCCTCCACCTGAATGGAAATGAACACACTATCTGAGCATAACTTAGACCATCAGATCCAGCAGATCAAGTAGTTAGAGACAGACGAAAAGGAAAAGCGGAGAAGAGGCATTTCCATTATTTCTCATTGAATAGACATACATGACATCTCCATGTGCAGTCAGGGTTGCAAAACTGTTCAAACACCAGGAGAATGCATGCCAGAAAACTTTATTACTCTTTTCTGGATTTTCATCTGCACTGACACATCTCCATCCTATCTCAAACTGACAATGAAAGGGAGTAGCAATACTACAACTGCAGTGTTCTCTGACGGTGAAAATATATACAATTAAAATCTAAGTTCAGATAATTATCGGCATCTGGCACTGGCCTACAGTTACAGATACATATTCTTAACAAAACTATACACTATTTTCTATATTAAATTACCTCTGATAATGTCCTTATGACACAGTATGGAACACTAGCTTATTTTACAATAAGCTTCTGAAACATATTTGTGTCCCAAATTACATTCTAATAAAGCACAAAGGATGATAATTGGATAAATAATCTTAATTAAAATCCTGTATCAGATCAGCATTAGGTGAGCCTTGGTACTACAAAACCCAACCTTTTTTTAGCACTTCAGGAAACAAAACTATTGCAAGAAATAGCGATCACATAATAGCTATACAGGTCAATATATGTAAGGTACCTGGGATAATGAAAAGGCAGGGATTTCTGTTTTCACTTTAGCATCCATGCACTATATGCAAGATACAAAAAGGAAACTAACTGAAGGAAAGTTCTCTTGATTCCAGTTTTATTAATGAGCTTAATTTCCACTGTGTCAATCAAAAGACAGGAATTTCAAACTGAAAGAACTGCCTATATTTAGGTATTGCAAGTAAGTCTACTACAATAAGGACTACAGTTTCCACTAACAGTACAGGATTTAGTCTGGGATCTACTCAAGACCAAAAATTCCTTAACATTACAGACTAAAAATTAGAAATTAAAATTATAAGAATTTTCACTGAGATGATATTATAGAAATTACTATTATATATACAGTCATTCTGTGATAGCTGTTCACAATGCATTTATTTTAAAAAAAGTTTAAATTTATATGCCAATGTTTACAATTCTAACAGCTCTTCAAAATTTGTCTCTTTTCATCTTTAAAAACAAAACATAATTTCTAACTAGAAACAAAATCTGCTATTAAGTATATTAAGATGGAAGCAAACGGGCAGCTTTTCTAACTACCGTTATTTTTATGACACATATAAGAAAAGCAGTCATCATAGTAAACGTCAAGCCAATCAATTAACTTCAAAAGCTACTTTAAAATATTGCCAGTCTTCTGCTAACAGTGGTTGTTTTTCAAAACAATAATCTATTAAAAAATGACACCTGCTGTTCTATGATCATTGCTTAATTCATAGAAAGTAGACTTTTAAGCATTTGTTCTAAAATGAGGGTTACAATTAAGATGGTGCCCTACTTTAAATACTTGCACAGAAAAATAAAGGACACTTGGTCCCCAATTTTTTCCGCAATAGTTCTCTAAATTAAAGAGCCCTTATTTGCAATTTGGGTTATTACTCATTTTGTTGCTGTTTGGTTTCAAGAAGAATTAAAACCGTGATACATTTGGAGAGCTAACAGACACAAAAGTGAATGTAAAATACATTACCTTTGCTAAATACTACATATATGAACTTTAACTGTAACCCTTAAAATTTATCCTTAGATATGGGCATTTAAGTTTTTTGGAGGGAGGAGTTTGTGATTTATATGGTAAGACAGTTCTTTGGGTATTCTGCACAAATATTTAGGATCTAAACATTGCTTGTATTCTTAGCTTTAAATTTCCACTCAACTTCTAGCTAAAATGCATTGGTATCAGATCTCTGAAGTCTCTTACCCTTTAAAAGGCATTTTGTTAGACAGATTTTTCGTTTTGTTGCTCTGCTTTTCAGCTGAAATCCAGTCTTTACCTGTCAATCTACACTGTTCTGAAAATAAGCCTGTCGCTTCAAAAAATGTAATATTTGAAGCAGTCTGCTGAAATCTAGCACAGATAGCTTGGCCCATGACTCAACAGGGTGGCAGATAAAGCTTTATGGGGCTTCATATGACATCAGAAATACTACAACTACTCGACAATTTAAACTGACGTAAAGACTTTGTAACTTTACTGTTTTAAAATGGTTTTAAAATTTTCCAGTGAGTTAACTGAAATCTGGATCGTGTATCACCTACCTGAAACACTTAAATAGATGCTCCCCACATCTGAAATAAATTCTGTATCTCAATTGTTGGATTAAACAGAAATATTGGCCTGCAGTCAAAGCAGTACTATTTGGCGACTTAAAACTGCACAGTTGCAGTAGGAATTATTTTAGATTGATGACCATAAATGAGTACTCTGCATTTCTTTGTAATTTGGATAAGGCAGTGTTATCAGAAAGGGGAGAAGTATTTCCACAATTGCTATGACATAAGACAGCATAAAACAACTTCAGGCTACACTCTCTAATGCTAGTCAGTCAGTCACATTCATTCTCCTCAATATTTTTTGTAACAAACAAGCTCTTCCAGTCAATTGTGTTCTCTGAAGATACATTCTGCAAATGAATCATGGTTTAATCAGCTGATAACCATGTTTTATATGATTGTGTTATTGAATGGGAAACTTTCACACTAAAATTAACATCAGAAGAGTCTAATGCCATGAGGCTGTCCTGTTTCACAAAATAAAATGTAAGACTAATCAGTTATGAAAACAATAATAACACCACCCCCCCCAACCCAGTATCCTCTTAATTTTTAGTACAGGTAAAAACGTCAACTTACCAGACTTGTGCTTCTTGTGTTTTGCTTTCTTTTTAATTGTAAACAACTTGTTCTGGATCTCAGATTTATAAGATTTGAATGGATTAAGATGAACCTCACGCTTTCTTTGCAAGTCATCAAGTTTTCTCTGTAGATTTTCATTTAGAATATCCTTCAACTTCTTTTTTTTCTTCTTCTTCTTTTTTGCCCGCAACTTACTTAGTTTCTGATTATTTCGCAGTGAGTCCTCTAGCATTGTTTCCTTAGCAGATTCATGGTAATTTATGTCTTGGTTGTCATTATGAGTGGCATTTACATGCATTTGGCAAGCTTTCAGTGTGTTCTCCTTGAACGGACTGATCTCAGCTTTTGGTCTGGCCATTTCAGGACAACCTTGTCCATTCTCCACAGCCCTTACTTCTCCTGAACTAGGGTGACCACCCATACCAACAATCTCTCCTGAACTAATAAAATTCCTCAAGTTCTCTTTATAGCAACCAGTTTTTTTGATGTCGCAGACTCTGGAGGTCTTAATTTCACAGTTAATCTTAATCTGCTCTGTAGTGACTCTAAAGCTGCCTAAATGTGTTTTTTTTTCTGGATAGATAACAATGGAATCCATACTTTTGTCTACTTCTGTCTTGGAATGATACATCAGCTCTGCTCTACCACCAGAACTGACATCCCCATTGCTTTTGCTTACATATTCATGTTTTACTTTCTCCAATTTAGTACGTGACACTTTTTTAACTTTGATGGGAGGAGATGGGAATTCAGGAGCCTGAAAAGGTTTTTGTTTATAAATCCGAACATCTGCACCGCAAAACTGTGGAAAATGAACATATGCATTCTCCAAGTAGTCATAACCAAGAATTACTTCTCTGCATTCATGGATAGGCTGACTTAGCACTGCATCCTGAACATCCTTCTGTGTTTCATACACAAAATCACAGAGACCTTTTAGCAGCCACACTTTTTGGTAGAATGGTAGCTCATGAAACAGTTTTTCCTCCAAGGGATTAACTTCTCCAAGGACTTTGAAAAACTGGGGACACAATCCAAGTTTTTCTGCAGAGCTATTAGGATTGTCAGTCTGCCCTACAACAGTATACCAGTGTTGTACTTTCTGTCTGAGTGCTGCTTCCCAAGTCTTGTAAGAAGGTGTGGGCCTACGATGTAACGTAGATCTGCGGTGAGGAGGACTTAACAAAGAAGTCATTATTTTAGATAAAAAAGCATTACACTGAGGCATCAGAAGACAACGTTCCAATTCATAGAATACTATTTCAGGTAAATTTAAAATCTGTTGTGCTAAACAAAGAAAATGACCAATAGCTGGAATCTCCCACATTGTCTCCATCCTTGTAGGTGCTGCTTGAGCTAAAAGTGACTTTTCCCATTCTTCTATTTCTTTCTGACTAGCTTCTTCTGCTTCTTTTCTTTCTTGCTCTCTCAGCCTATTAAAAGAAAGTTCATGAAAATTCAGGTATCAGGTAAACAAAAAGAAATGAGGGAGAAAAAATCCGAAGTATAGCATGACAAACGTACTTATCTTGAAGTAATAAAGAACACAGTACATAAAGCTTTAATTCAGTTTGTCTTACTTTGGATTACACAATGCATCACTGCACCAAAATGTGAAATTACAGTCTTTTATTTCTATCACCACTAGTTAAAAAAAGGGGGAAAAAACCTGGCAGATATCAATAGTTTGGGTGGGTGAGATTTTTTAAAAAATGTATTCCCTTCCCCAATCCCTTTCTGGCAGGATTAATTATTTCCAAAAAAGCTATCCATATAAAAATCTGTTAAAACAAATTCCAGGTAAGTCTGGATTTCAAATGTTTGCGCTGTGGCTTGTGTCATCTACCTTGTGACTCCCTTCCTCAGTACACAAGTATACATGCCTTACTGTTAAGTGCTTCATTCACATACAAAAGCCATTTTCCCTCCCACCCATAGGCATGTTACTAGTTGGTTTGCAATGGTAGTCAAAAAAGAAACAAGTATCAGGATGCATGAAAAATATAATGGAAAATAACACCAGAAATAAAATGTCATTACATTAATAAATGGTTTGCCCTCACCTGAAAAACTGTATTCAGTTCTGGTCCCCCTATCTAAAAAAAGGATAGAGCAGAAATAGTGGGTATTCAGAGAAAGAGGTTATCGGTAATCAGAGGCCTGTAAAAACTTCTGAAAAATCTGGGATTCTACACAGAACACTAGCAAGAGGACACATGACAGCAATATACAAAACTAATATGACAGACTGGGAACCTCTATTTACTTGTATTTGTAAATTCATCATGAAATTTAAAGGCAACAAGTTTAAGCGGAAGAAATGCTTCCACTTCAGATAATCAATCACGCGTAGCTTACCATCTAACTTACTGGAACAGAAGGTAGTGAAAAATAGGACATCTGCATGAATCACATATCAAGGCTTACCAGTAACAGGAAGGATTTTTCTTTAATGTTGTAATGGTAAACTAACATCTTTGCCTCAAGGCATGACCAGATTCCAAAAAATAGGATTGACTATACAGCTGCACTTACAGGAAATTTTTTCTAGAGCTCATCAAACCTTCTCATACCTTTTCCTCTGAAGCTTCTATCACTGACCACTGCTAGAAATAATCACCTGCACGTATCACTAATGCGACCTGTTACTGGAATTTACATGTCCTTATTTCCAGATTGCTAATGTCCAATTATATTTATTTGTATAAAAGTAGCACATAAATGCCATGTATCCATTAAAAAGCATCAATGCTTTCCAAATTCAGCCTAAGAGTAATGTTATATTAAAATCTTTCTTTTGACAAGTTGAAGCTAATAGTGGCTTCTAGCATGAAGAATGCATATTTAAAGCCTTAAGTATTGACTAGGTATCTCAAAAATGCAAAAAATGTGACAAACCTAGCTTAGACCACATTTTAGTATAAATGCAGGAGAAATATGCCATGATCACAAACTTAAAATTTGTGTCCTCTGTATATGCAAAATGATATAGAATAAAGTAAGTTTTCACCAAATGCTTTATCTTACGTAATAAGTAACATTTCACGTGACTTTTTACCAGAATTTGAACAGAAATTTTTATTAACACATACAAGCATCCTTGTTTATTATGCACATATCAAATGCAGAAAGACAGGTTCATGTAAAACACAAAATTAAAATGCAAAAGCAAACAGGTCAGTAAATTCTGAACTTCACTGTCCCAATGCAGGACTAATTTATCTGTATAATGGATGGGATCTAAAAACAAAATCCCACTTTGCAGCACTAATTTAAACATGTAATGCATGTGGTCTAATGACAAAATCCCATTTGCCATTCTAGGTGAATAAATCAGTAAATTCAACACTACTTGCATAGGTGAAGTGAGCATTTTTTTCTATTCTGACTTTTGTTCTATTTCCATACGTTAATACTGCATTAATACAATAAATAAAAATAACTAAAAAATTAAAGAAAAATAAATAACTTGCAAGTGGGGCAGAGGAAGAAATTATAGTAAGTAAAAAGTGTTCTCAAAAATAAATTTCAAAGCACTCCTGAATCCCACTCCCTCCTAACTGTAAACCTACTTCAAATAACCTGCTGCCTCCAAAAGATGTGAACTCTACTAACACAGTATGGAAATAAGCTTAAAAATTAATTGACAGTGAGATAGAACATTTGTAGAAACAACCACATTTCAGTATCGTTTAATAAAAACACAGGCTGTAGATGATCTAAAAATACTGTCTTTGCAAGCTGTTTCAATTTATCACCAATTAATAATTTAAATTAAGGCAGAATTCTCAAAACAAATACAATACTCTAGATTCACCTCTGCCATGTAATTCATAAAATGACAATCATTATACTATTTTAAACAACTTTTTAAAAAGAAAAACAGATGTTGTTTCACTTGCAAAAAGGTTGCCTTTTTAGTTTTTTTTAAAGCTATAATTTTATCACAGTATCTGTAGTCTTTCCATTCTCCGTAGACATTCAAGAGAAAATGTAAGTAACAGCACCCTTTCATATCATCATTATTGAGGTCCTCCTACTACCTGCCCATCTTTTGGAGGGCATAGCTTTTTCTGGGGTGTTTTTTGAGAGGGAGGAGGAGGATTAAGAGCGAAGAGTAGGTGAAGCAAGGAGCAGAGGTGGAAGGAGAGAGAAATATTTGATATTTAGCAGCACAAATACCCTTACACTGAACAAACGTATGTGGCTTTCATGCTGACAGCAACTGTGAAATACCTGCTCTTTCATACTTTTATTTACATATATCAGGAATATGTTTGCAGTTGTGTTTACAGTAATAACACAAACTATTCTATTCAATTACCACTTCTAACCCACTTAAGTGTTGAGTAATTTTTGCTCTGATGACAAGGTACAGTTTTAGTTTTACAGTAATTTGTTTCTACAAACTTTATTTTAAAAAATAATCTAGAAAGCTACATACAATATAGCAATATTATGCATTATTCTAAATTAAATCATGATTTAATAGTCAGAAGAAACTAAATTTGGAGATGCCCACATGATCTTAATTCTACTTCAGTAATGTCTTACATCTTATTAGACATACTCTGTATTTCTCCGTAGGACACAGTTCATTCCATGCTCACAACATTCTCATAAAAGGCAAAATCAACTGTATAGGCATAGCTCATTCTACAATTTGCTAATTTAAATGACTAACTTGCAACTGGAATTGAATTCTTTAAATGTTTTAATGAACATTTGGAACTTATCCCAGGATGATGCTTTCAGAGATGGTAAAGACACAAGCTGCCTAGACACTTAATTCCCGCTGAAATCAACCAGTTAATTACTTGTCATTCACTGTGGTTTTAAAAATTTCAGTAGGAATCCACCTCTATGTCTCGGCATCTAAATGACTCTAAATAGGGAAGCATTTCCGATTATATAATAATTCCACAATTATTTACTGTTAACTAACATGGAAGTTAGTATGTATATTGTTATGTTACTTAATTAGCACATAACCAAGCAGCTGAGTAGAACGTCACAGAAATGCAACCAAAAATCCAAAGAAGACATTTCTGATAATTAGAACAATTGAACAAAAGGAAAGCTTATAAACAAGACTGACAAGAACAGTAAATCAGATGTTGTTATATATATACCTGGGGGGGGGGGGGAAGCGCTTTTGCTGCTGTACAGAAACCATTAGCCACAAAATAGTGAAATCCACTTTGCAAAGACATCTATCTCAATTTTTGCATGTTGAGTCTACAATGATGAAGGTATCACTTGGGGGAGGTTATAAAACATTAAAGAAAAAATGAAATAGATTGTGCAAGAAATGGATAAAGTACAAGAAAGAAAAAGAGAAGGCTCTGCAAAAGATACCTATATAACAAAAATAATGAAAGGATTTGGAGTAGGATTTCCACGAGGTTAGCTACAGAAAAGAAGACAAAAACCACACTTCAGGATATTCTTCCAAAATATGCAGTTGAAAACAAACTTTTAAAATAAATTTCAAGGATTTGGGGAAAAAAAATAATCAAAAACTACTTTAAAGATTTAATTTACTGCAGTTCTTTCTACTCATCCTATGATGCTTGTGCCTTCTAAGACAATCTAAACATCTAAATGAAGGGATTAGATATTAACTTGGACTTCATCATGCAATTTCTGTAAGTATGAGGTTAAGTTTTGTAGAAAGACACTTGCATTTGCAACCTTACTTACCTGGGGCTGTAACTCCTACTGAGGTGGCTAAACAGTCTAAGCTAAGGTAATTACTAGCTAGAAGCTATATGTGTGCTAAGTGGTCAGCTGGATGGCCAGATAGTGATCACTTTATGTTCCTGAGAACTTGTCTGCAAGTTGGGTGAAGAACAGGAGTTGCCTATCCAAACACAGCTGATTTGACAGCACACAAGCAAGTTGCACTACCACACTACACACAATTTTATGGGAAAAACCAGCAGCAGAGCAAGACCAGGAGGAAGGCAAAGTTCAGTTCAGTACAGTAAAAATTAAAATCCTAAACAGTTTACCCACTCATTTGAGTTGACCATCACATTCATTCATAATTATACTTTGACACAAAATAGCCTATATTACAGCAACAGGACGCTCATTCTTTTACAACTGTGATGAAAGACTAAGTGAAACAATCCATAATAACAATAACCAATAAAATAATCCATATCCACTAAAGTAGCACTTTAGTTCTAAGAATACAGATTATATAATGAATTCTATTGGGATACATTAAAATAAACAGAAATTCTGCATTAACATTTTGTGGCCTGAAAAAGATGTGGATAATTGTTCAGAATCATATATTTTTACTTGAATTTTCCTTGCATATTCCATATAAGCTTTAAACAGGTATAAATGCAATTTCAGTTCAACAAACTTCATATTTATTACAAAAAATTAAGAGTGAGTAAAAGCCAAATTCAGTAATGAAAATGCACATCTGTCAATAGACTGTCTGTAGCTCTAAGAAATACAGCAATGGGGTTACCAAAAGAACAGCACTATGCACTCCAATTAAATTACCCAAGTATTCAATCTTGCATATAGTTTTCAAAGTATCTATTCTGTGCCAACCTCAGTGTGTCAGGTTTTTTTTTTTAAAAAAAGCAAAAAATAAAAAGCTGAATAACAATTTTCTCTTTTTAACAGGTAACAATATATTCAACATAATCTGCATTTTAGCAATAATCTAAAGTAAGTTTAGGAAATTGTAATGCATTTTTAAATAAAAATAGTGTCCCATCTTCATGTTGCAAGTACATGCATTTACATATAAAACACTTTGTAAATTAATATATGCTGCATCATATGATCTTCACTGGTAATGTGTTACTGATTTTATAGGCCTTCCAATTTCCAAGCCTTTTTCATAAAATACCTCTACAATGCACTTTGGCAACATCTGCATTTTGGTGAACTGGGAAACAACTGGTATAGAGAGGTTCAATGGTGGATACACTATGAAATAAGAAAATTTAAGGAGATACCTGAAGCATGATTAATGGAGGAGATCAATAAAGTAAAAGAAATATTCAACCAGCTATTTACTGACACATTTTTGTCGCTTCCTAGTAAGTGGCATAGTTCAAAATTTTAGAGCAAAAAGAGGCAAACTAGTTGTCGTCTTTTCCTGTTATTGTACAACATTCTGTAGAATCAACCACTGTGGAGCATCCTTTGCACAGGATCTGGGACTTTTGAGTATATCCAGATACATGGATTTAACCATTAATTAAAACAGTTTTGCATGAACATGCTTAAAATAGGTGTATGAAAGCAAAATTTTTATTTGATTGGTAATATGTTCTATTGACTCTGTGGATTAAAATCCAATCAAAACATCCTTTTTCATAACAATGCTACCAAGTTAAGAGATCTAGAACACAGAGTTGAACAGAAATCAAGAGAATTTTACCAGAGAAGCAACAACCCTAGTGATCTTTGCTTTTTTGCAAAGTATGAGGTGGATCAGAAGAAAGATTCAATCATTTCTAGGGAAAAAGTACAGGCTAACACTCAAGTCAGCCAGAACTGTATGGCTTCAAATCTGTTCAAAATGAAGGTTACCTGCAAAATGAGAGCGAACTGGTTATATATGGGAAAAGTCTCCAAAACTGTAAGCTTTGAAAAAGCTGGAAATATTTTGCTTCCTAAAACTAATACTGTTTTACCGTCATGCTCCATGTTCAGACACAGTCTCCCAAGTTACTGTTAAAAGTATACAAGCTTCTAAGCTTCATTTTCCTCAAAGTGAAACATACCACAATCAACATTAAACACTGCCTGGAATACCTCTTCTGTGAAAACCACAACATCCCACAGAGTTAATTACACACACATTCTAAATTTGTTACCTAACTGCCAAGCTGAAATGCCACATCATTGGCAGAGAGGCACTGGCAGAGATAATTTGCTTCTGGCTATCAGCGAGGGAAGCAGTGACAAGATCAAAGACTTAAGACTAGTTAAGCATTCTGGTAGTTTTTCATCTACTTGTTGCGTGGAAAAGAGTCCAAAGAGAGGTACGATAAACCATAACTGAGCTGAAAGAAAATTGCTGTGGACACTTTCAGTTACTATTAGAAGTTTTACAATCCTAAAATAACAGCAGCCTCAATTTATGACTTTAGCAATTTTTCAAGGTGGTGGTAAATCAAAAACTAATTTCTTGTTTTGTGGTTGCACTGTACTGAAGTCCTAGGTTCATACCTGAACTTAAGATAAAGCACTACAACATTTATTTATCTAAAAAAGCCTTAAGGAGCTAGCCCCTTTAGAAAACTAGGAAGATGTAATTATTTAAACCCAAACCAAAACATTTTTTCCTATTACCTCTTTTCCTCTTTTGCTCTCAGCTGTTCCTCTTGTCTTAGAACCTGAACCATCACAGACTCAAACGTGCCTGTTGACAAGCCTACTAAATTGCGAGGCATGGAACGTCGTCTTGTTGAAATGCATGCTGTTCCTTTCTCATCTTCCAGCCCATAGCATCCTCTAGATGTTACAGCTATTGATGTTTTCTCTCTTAAATGCCTAGAAGAAAAAAGCAAGGCAATTCAGTTACAATTTTCCTTACCAACAGCACTTCAATGCCTACACTATTCTTCACCTGCCATTTTTTCCACTTTGAAAGTCCCTTCATGAAATTTTAAACTTAAACCCAACATGCTAACATAAGGTAAGTTTCCACATCTGTTAGAAATGGTGGATATTTATCTGAAGTAATCAAATATTATTTGGAGATTGAATTTTCTATACTAATCCACAAATAGTTGGAAAGAAAATACTTCCACAAGACCTAAGTCAAGAAACTATCATTTTAGAAGACACCTAAAAAGAAAAGTGCACTTGTTGGTTTGTGTTGGGGTGTGTGTGTGTGTGTGTGTTAAACAGCAGTTTAATTTTGTTAAAAATTTTAAAAAGATGAAAAGCAAAACACTAGAAATTGGTTGTAAAGTTACATTTCATCTTACACTGCTTCAAAGTACTCCACCAAAACTTGTATGAGAAGTAACACTCTATCACACAAACACTAGAAACGTTTCAGGGGAGGGGGGAAAATCCAAACTCCATTCAAAAACAACCTCCATTCTAAGGTAATTTTCTGTGGTTTGTAGTATCTGAGAATCATAACACCAACACCGATCACTTCCTTGGAGTCACTTGATGGGGATCACTGAACTAGATACCGCTCTGTAACAAAGCAAGGATGATTATTCCAAGAAATGGTTCTTGAACTTCATTTCACTAATAAAATTAGTTCTGTTAAAAATGTAAAACAAAGTTGTCTGATCAAAAACTGTAAAAGAACTTTGAGTCTTCTGGATTCCATAATCCTTTCTACATATAGTTCTTGCAAACTTTTACCAAGCTAGTGTACAAGGACATAATGAAAAAAATCTTTAGAAATCTCTGAAGAGATTATATAAGAGAAATTTACTATATACTGAGGTAGGATTATTTTTAGCCAGTTTAACATTTCTTAATATTTATTTGAACACTGTCCATTTGTGAAAGAATGACAACAGCAATTGAATCTTTTTAGTAAATACATATATTGCTATTTGATGACACAGCACATAAATTGACTTCACTTTCTTATGGAGTTTCTACAAAAAAGGCATTGAGCATTCTCAGGTTCTACCGAATCCATTAAGTAGTTATGTAGTTTGAGAGAGAGCCCTCAACAAAATGCCCTTCAATTCAATACACTTGAGATATTACAGTCACACAACATACAAAAATGAACTTGGCACAATCTTCCAAGCTGCATTTGGTCAGCTATTTATTTGCCAGCAGCAACTCTTTTAAGCCAGGAATTCAGATTTGGGGGTTTTTTTAAATCAAGTTCATGCCCCATTAGGTTCAGCTTCTTCCCTTCTCCTCCCAAACTGTCCCCAAACTGCTGCCAGGCAAAAAAAGTTTCAACTATAGTGTTGCTACACCAACACAGAATACATCCGCTCTGGCTTACTCAGTTGAGTTCTACACCACGCTCCTCCAGTGTTCCTGCTACAAAAGCAAAACTCTTCTTGCCAACTGGCAGCTAGTGCTCTGTGCCACTAGCAAGTTTAAGGTTGACAGACATGCACAGCTTTATGCATTTCCTAATCCTGTTCCTTCTTCACCTTCACCCTTTGCCAAAAAATCCTCTTGGTTTTCACATGCAAAATACTATCTTGCTCAGAAGACTGGTGGACTTTTCATTGTAAGAAGCCACCATGGTTTTCTGAATATGACTAAACTAAGCCTGTGTCAAACTCATGAGAAAGCATGTATTTCAGTTGTGATTTAAACTGGGTTTTCTACTATATATGTTGACAGCTTTCTGTGTTTCAGCTGCTTTGGCTGAGGAACAAGTTCCTGCCAGGGACATGTATTTAAACATATCACAATTTCCATTTTACCACTTAATACACCAATCATTATCTTTTGTTTTGTAATTGTCAAAAAATATGCCACTTCAAAGCAGGATGAGCACTTTGGCTCAAGATTTTATTCCTACATATTTTAAAGACAGACGGTAAAGATCACAGTTTTAAAGAGCCAGATGTTCATACAGAGTTTGGGTAGCTTCACTTGCTTTTGACAGCATAAAATAAAGAAAGGAGCATTTGACATATTGCCTAAACGTGTGCCTCCCTGTTCATAAAAGGCTTCTTTCAGAAGGAAAATCTTAGCCAGGAAATGCTGTGCTCTTATTTTGCATTTAGGTATTTCTGGGTCTGGAATCTCCAAAGCATTTTGATTTGAGATTGGAATAGTTGTCAGTAGGAAATGTTCCTCTTTGTGGAAGTATTGAGTTTGTCTGTTTTATGGTGGGGTTTTTAAAAAACATTCAAACGGTATTTTTTACATAAAAATACACCCCTGCACCTTCCTGTTCTGCTTTATGTAAGTAGCATCTGGCCGGGCCCCTAGATGGCCTTCTACACATACCGGGACAGCAGCGCCAGCTTCTGTTCCAGCATCATCTCCAGCTTCTGGGCCTGCCTGGAGAGCCAGTGATCTACACCATGCAGCCGGTAACATGTCTCCAGCATTAGCCGGAAGTCACCCACGAAATCTGCTATCCCTGTGTACTGCCCACTGGAGAACTTCTCTTCCATCTTCAACAGCCACATTCCAGCTGGCGACGGCTGAAAGGAGCGACTACTGTTACGTCCCGAGGCGGAGCCAGCTCCATCTCCCCTGACGGATGCCTGATCCGCGAGGGGCTTCAAAAAAGGTGCTGTCAGGGGGCGATACTTCTCCAGGAGAAACTCGCGCAGGATGCGGTATCCCTGCTGCAGCTCGGGATTCAGGCTCTGCTCCCAGGAGCAGCCGCCGCTCTTCCCTCCCGCATCATCTCCCTCCTGGTCCGGCTCCTCCTCCCCGCACCGAAGGCGGCCAGCCGCGGGCCGATCCGCCGAGGGGCTTCTGCCCTCCGGCTCTGCCGCCTCCATGTCTCCCACCCCGCGCACGCACAGGGCCTCGCCGGCTGCGGGGGGGCTGCCGGCCCCGGGCCGGCTCTTCGGCATCACCTAGGCACCGCCGCGCTCCCCCTCGCCCAGCCGGCGAATCGACATCGAGGTCACCTATGCAGAGAGACACGGTTCAGTCCCTCGCCGCGCCGCCCCGCCACGGCCCCAGCCTCGCCCCCAGCTACGGGGAGGGGGGGGAGGGGGGTGGAGGGGGGGCGTGCGTGTGGGGCGGCTTGGCGGGGAGGCGGCAGCGGCCGCCCGCCGGCTCGGCCCGCCTCCCCCCGGCTCCAGCCTCCCCCGGCCTCCGGCCAGCGCGCCAGGCCCTGCGTACCGCCCCGCCCGCCCTCGCCTCGAGGGGCCGACCGCGGCGGCCGACACTGGCACATCCCTCCCGCCGCCGGCCTCGGCCGCTGCCGCACCCCCGCCCCTGCCGCGACGCGGCCTCCCTTCTCCGCTCGCTCGCCCGCCCGCGGCCATGCCCCGACAGGAGGAGGAAAGGGCGACCGGTCGGCCAGCAGCGGATGCCGTCCCCGCGCTGGCCGCCCCCGGCCAGCCCGTGTCTGCGCGGCGACCGCTTCCCCTCCTCTCGCCTCACAGCGCGGCGGGGCCGGCCCCATGCCGGCGGCTGGAGGTGGCCGCGGCGTCAGTTAACGGCCGCCGCGTCCCGGCGGGGACGGGGAGGGGGCGGAGGGGGGCACTCCCCCCTCCCCCCGGGAGAGGGGCGATAGAAAGGGCCCCGGCGCCTCACCTAGCGCGCATGCGCCCGAGTGGCGGCGGCGGCACGCTGGTTGTTTTGGACGCCAGGTGAGGTGGCGTCATCAGAGAGCGCCTGGCTTGGAGCGGGGAGCGGGCGCTGGTGCGCGAGCGCAGGGTTGGGCGTTCCCGGCGGGAATGGTGGCGGGGG
>JANZLQ010000079.1:52160504-52172748 GCA_026212715.1 Elanus axillaris | reverse complement strand
GCATTTTCCTTTCAAATATTCTACCACTTCATGAGGGTTCTGTAGTTGTTCGGGAGTGAATTTCCAAGTCACTGGAGATGAGAAGTTCTCTAGATATCTGCCCATATCCTCCCACATGCCGTGCCACCCATGAATGTCCAGCTTTGGGGCAGATCTCTGGGTGGTATTCTTAAAAAAACCTTTTTGTAGCCCTAAACAAGACCTGAAAAATATTCAGGAGACATAGCACTAATAGTATTCTGGGTTGTGCATCCCAAGGTTATTAAAAGTTCTCAAAAGCTGTTGTAATTAGCCAGAAGGAGAAAAGGGAGGTGAACAAAGGGGGGGAGGTATCCCCCCCGACTCGTCCATGGATTGGGTGCAATTACCAATCAATTCCGATAGAAGGCACCCGAAGTATGGAAATGAAATCACTGCTGTGTACAGATACCAGCTTAACCTCATGACCAGTGATGTAGTAATTTCATAAATTGACATTGCCCAGCATAGCAAAACGATAATTCCAGTCCCTCTCCCAGAGGTGATAAACGGAACTGCAGGCAATAGGTAGAGCATATAAGAATTTATATAACACCACCATGTGAACAAATGAAGCAACATTGAGACTAGCATCTATTTAACTAACATAAGAAATGCGTATAATGAATTTGTTTTAATACATTCTGGCCAGACCTGTTGTTATCTCAAACCCCTTCATGCTCAAAGTTGGGTGCCAAAAAGGACTGTCGTGGTTTCAGCCCAGCCGGTAGCAGAGGACCAAGCAGCCTTTGCCTGCTGCTCCCTCCCCCCTCTGGTGGGATGGGGAGGAGAATCAGAAAGAGAAAAGAAAAAAAAAACCCTCTCGAGGGTTGAGATAAGGACAATATACTGGGACCACACAAAAAGAGAAGTTACAACAACAACAACGGTACAAACAAGAGTTCATACAAAGCGAGCGATGCACAGCGCAACTGCTCACCAGCCGGAACCCGACGCTCCGCCACTTCCCCCACCAAAAGCCGAGAGACCACCCCCCAGCCCGCTCCCCACTTATGTACTGAGCGTGATGGCACATGGTGTGGAATAGCTCCTTGGCTAGTTCAGGTCAGCTGTCCTGGCTGCGCCCCCTCCCAGGTTCCTGTGAAAATTAACTCTATCCCAGCTGAACCCAGGACACAGCTGCACAAAAATTCTTGGGGAACAGGGTCTGTGGCATGTGAAGAAAATAATCAATGTTTGAAATGTTCCAGATGAGTTATTTTTCTGATCTTTTTCATTCTCTCACATGTCCCACCACCGTTACTTAGACCTTCCACCCATTTAGGGGTACACTACTACTTACTGCTAATGCTGTCCTCATTGCCAATTAGATATACAAGCCAACAGAAAACAGAGGAAGCATCCTTGAATTTTACACTTTAGAGAAATTCCCACTTTTTTGAGTTCTCAAAGCTGTAAGCTGTTTTACACCCGAAGTTCTGCATCAAGTAGTGCTGAAAAACTACAGTTCTCCCTAAAATAAGTAATTTTCAGCAACATAAAGTAAAGCAGAAATAAAGTTTTACATCTTGCAATGCATCAAAATTCCATTCTCTTAGAAAGGCCATGAATAAATATTTAATTTCTATTAATATGATGTTATAATTCAAAATTCTGCTATGAAGTAGCATAGAAGTAGTATAAGGAAGTGGAAAGGTGCCCAGAAAGCGGAAAGTGAAATCCTCATTGGAGGAAAGATCCTGGAAGAGTGGAAGATCCTGGAGATCGGAGAGCTGTGTGGAGATGAATGCTGTGGGATGCCCAGGGACTTTGGCCAGTAATGCCAGAGACGGGTGCTGCAGGAGGCAGCACAGCAGGAACCAACACGCTTCTTCTGCCCAACCACCCCTTACCAGGAGAGACCTTCCTGCAGAGGAGGCAAGTTGAGGCCTAGGAACATGACGTGAGTGATTAATTGAGGCAGAAAATCAAGTAGGGTAAAAGCTGTGGCAGTGCTTAGTCACCTTACACATTGAACACACATACAAGACAATATTTGTATCCTACTATACTAGTCCGCCAATGAAGAATACTGGAAAGACAAGTTAAAATACTTGAAAAATAGAAATTAAAAGGATTATATCTATTTCTTGATAACTACAAATACTGATGCTTGTTCACAAAACTTTTCACAAATGTTGTAGGAATCTGTCAGTAGAATTTGGTTAACAGTCTTCAGTCTCATCCAACCACATCTCTTCTGTATGTCTGTTTTAACTCTACATTCAAAGAAAAAACACATTTCAAAATAAAGAGATTTAGAAAAGACAGATTAAATAAATTAATCAATCAATATAAATAATTAATATTTTTCTTAATATTAGTTTCACAGGATCACAGGATGGTTGAGGTTGAAACAGACCCCAAAGTAGGGGAGACTAGAACAGTTTGCTCGGTGCCCTGTTCTGTTGGGTTTTGAGTATCTTCGAGGAAGGAGGCTCCACCATCTCTCCAGACAACCTGTTTCAGTACTGCCAAGCTGCTTTCCAGTCAATCAGACCCAACATCAGACAAAAATGTGCTGGTGTGGGGTGTCATTCCTCCCCGGGTGCAGCAGTTTGGTTTTCCCTATGTTGAACTCCATGAAGCTCCTGTCAGCCCATTTTCCCAGCTTGTCAAGGTCCCTCTGAGTGGCAGCATCTGGTGTATCCATTCTGTGTATAAAGCACGCCTCCCAGTTCTGAGTTGTTTTCAAAATTCCTGAGGGAGAACTCTGCCCCATCATTTAGATCATTAATGAAGATGTTAAACAGTACTAGCCCCTGTATTAGCCCTGGGTATACCATGAGTGGCTGGCCTCTGAAGTGGACTTCATGCCACTGATTACAACCTTCTAAGCCTACCACCGGTTTTAAACCCACTTCACTGTCTACTTATCTAGTCCATATTTCATCAGTTTGTCAACACGTATGCAATCAAAGACTGTCGAAAATCTTAATAAAGGTAAGATAAACAGCATTCACTGCTACTCATCTCATTGCAGAACATTATGAGGTTGGTCAGGCATGATTTACCTTTCATGAATCCACACGGACTGCTCCCAGTCACCTGCTTGTCCTTGTATAGTGTAGAAATGATTTCTAGTATTAATTGTTTCACATTCTCTGGGATCAAGGTGAAGCTGACTGGTCAGTACTTCCCATAATCCTTCTTCCTGTCCCGCTTGTACATAGGAGTGGCATTTGCTCTCTCCTAGTCCTCAGGAACCTCTCCCAGTTGCCATGACTTTTCAGAGATAACCAAGAGTGGCTGCGCAATGACATACTTCAGCACTCTCTGCACCTGTGGTACACTCCATTAAGTCCAAAGGGCTTGTTTACATCCAATTTGTTTAAATTTCCCCAACTGGATCCTTCTCTACTGAGGATACGGCTTCGTTATGCCTCATTGAAAATGCCCACTGAAATCAAGACAACTAAAGAAAAAGAGAAGAACTGAGCTGTTTTTAAAGATATGGCATGGCCTCCCGTTGTGTAACTTCTAATACACAAAAGTAAACTTCTGGAATGTCCCTTTATATTGTGTCACTCCCACTCTCTTTTGAAGTTAACCCTACCCTCCTTTGGAATAGGAGGACTAAAGCTAAACTTAATGTGACAATTTTGCATGTAAGAAGGAAAAGCTACTGTAGTCCAAGAAGATATCCTGACAGCCTCCAGGTTTTCCTCTATATGCAGTGAAAGCACATGGCTTGTAACACCACTGGGTATTGCAGCATATTACAGTGCAGTGGACCACTTTTGCTGAACCCTTTCTGTGGAGCTGTGTGTCCCCTAGCGAGTGAAGAGACCACATCTTTTGTGATCTCAAGTTTAAGAGACATCGTCCTGCTGTTATTGCTGGAAGCACCAAAAATGATGTAACCCACAATGAGTAAAATGCAACTGCAGTAACATTCGATATAAGAAATCTAGACTTTGAGAAATGTTAAAAAATAGTAAAATGGCATTGGAGCAGAAATAGCTTTCATTTATACAGTCTCATTTTTCACTTTTGTGTTTTTAAGAACAAATGTTTCTCAAAAAATGGTAGACCGCAGCAGTGGTCAGCATAGTCATTACTAAGTCTTTAGTCTTCTGTTGCATACAGAAGTACATGGAGGTTTAAATAAGTGCCTGCAGTTCTGAGTAGCAGAAAGCTTCACTGTAGAGTAGAACAGAATTATTTAATGACAGTTTGGAAGTACTGGGAGCAATAGATAGGCTGCTGGAGACTCAGTTTAGTCCTATATTTTGGCATGCCATGTAAACAGGATGTTCACATAAAGATAAAGTTGACTGTTACATGCTTTTGTTAAAATGTTCTTAGAATATTGAAAAACCCTACAATTTCCAAGAAAAAAAATGTATTGATAGATTACCATGTCAGTTTGTTTCAGTAAGCTGCTAACTATATTCAGTTTGGTATCTTCATGCCTTTGGGGAGAAAGACCTCACTGTGAAGAAAAAGAGGAACTTCTTACACATATATGAATATATGTTCTGGCATAATGAAAATATAATCTGTATTCCTAATAGTAAGTTACTGGATTTTAGACTAGAAACTCTGTATTCAAAACTGGAGCAAGTATTTTTGAGCTGACATCTCCAAACTCTGAAAACACTGTCTTCCACATCTGTTTTAATGTTTTCAATCACTTTCACTGAAAATGTTGTAGATGGGCTTTCCTTAGACTATTACTATTTGTGATAAAACTTCCCCCCAGTGTAAATCTGGAAATACACTGGAGTCAGAATTAGAAATAAGTTTTTATATCTGATCTTCTTTCTGGTACAGTCCATTGGCTATGTTTCAGTATTGTTACAGCTTGAGAAACTTTGAGTTGGGTCTCCTGCAAATTGTTTGCAAATTAACTGCCTGATAAAGTGTAGTTGATATTATTTACTGTATGCTCAATATTATTCATGTAGTAGCATGTGGTACCAGGAAACTTCTTCCTTCTTCTCATTGCTGCAAATATTGACATTTTGTAGATTAATATTCTTTTACCTAAAAAAAAATCAAACCAAAAAACCAAAGCAGTTTTAGGCAGTGGTTTTCCTTGCTTCTTTCCATGCCAATAATTATACTAAACCTAATTTTATAGTACTTTTGTTGACATTTTTTCTTTCAAGATAATCTGAGATACTAATCTGAATTAGAAGAAAAATTTGAATATATGTCCAGTGATGGACTGGACCTGGCATTGTAACTATAGTGATACAGCTATTAGTCAGGTCCACATCTGATGAAATGTATTGACTTTAAGGGTGAAGCTAGGAAAATACATTAAAAAACCCAAACAGAAAGAAGAGTGACAGACAGAGTGACAGAAAGGGAAAGGGAAACCCAGAAGAGAAAGGGAGATGGAGGTGGGGGAAGGAGGGAGAGAGAGACACAGAGAGAATGGAAAGTGCTTCACAGTGGCCAGCCAGGAAGAGAAGTGTGCCGGGCTCCCAAGGTGAGTGTCCTCCCCCAGGTCCCTCTCCCCTGAAGCAGTGGTCTCCCCTAAGAGTACTTTTCCCTCAATAACTCAGTATCTTTCATCAGCACTTGCACAAATTTCCCATTGGTTGTTCTCCTTTTTATGTTGTTATTGCTGATGGGAATATACGCTGGTCAGGGAAAGTGCTGCACCGCTGGTTCATCGCTGAGCTTTCTGCTAGCATTAAACTTTGGGATACAATAAACTAAAACCTCTACTTCTTGTTGAAGACCACTACTGATATTAGTATAGAAAGACTCTTCAGATCCAGAAATGCTCAATGACTTAGTCAATTGCAGTTTAAACAACAATAAAGTTTAAAATGAACTGTAAAGGCTAAGATGGAAGGTTGGCTGCAATGTGGATGCATCCTCAGTATATACATGGCTTAATCTACCCAGATTGTATCAAATACAGTTAGTTTAAGGTTGATTCTTCTTGCGGCTGCTGATGGCATATGTTATTGTTTAGCTATTCTGCAGTAGTGTTGTTGTAGTGTGTTATAATGTTCACATAGTTAGTAATTTAAAATAAAAAATTGTTCTATGCTGTGGCTGTGGGGACCACAAACACTTCACTTAGGCATGGAATGCTACCTCATGGCCCAGGAACAGATACAGCCTATAAGGATGGTTCATGTGACATGCAGTCTACACCTTGCAACCTGGATCCATCTGCTCCTTATCAAAAAATGTAGCTGCTGCAGCATTATCAGATCTCGACCCAGTGTAGCCTCTGAACAACTGTATTAAAAAAAAAAAAAAAGCTTTTGCCACATCATAGATCTTTCATTACATTTATCCCATACTGAAATGACAGTCTTACATCATGACATTTAGAAATCTTCCCACATTTTTCAGTCTGCTTGAGTAATAGCCAAAGAGTAGAGATTTCAAAGTTTCACATTGCTTTCTTATTAAATATATCTTTTAATGAAACCTTTCTACTGACCTGATACACTACACTACAGTGTCCAGTGAAGTCTTAATTTTAGGCTTAACTAAAAAAGACTTTTCCTAAACCAAACACAGGTAAAATACAGAACTTTCTTGACATAGTATACAAATTCTAGATAAAAGCAGTAGCTCCTTGATTTTAAGAAAACTCTGGCCAAAAAAAAGAAGTTGACATTGTTTTTAGAGGAGTTTCATTATTTCAATGAGGTATATAAAAGTGTGATTTACTCCTTTAAAAATGCAATGCTCTCTTATTAAAACAAATTTAGTGTGCATGAATAGAGAGGACCAATAGGTGACTGAAGGGTTAGGAATGTAGGTAAATAGATAGATAAAGCCAACTGAACATGCCAAATGTGATAATGAAGGAGCTAGTTCTTGTATGATAAAAAACATTATCTGGGCTTTACGGGCAAAGAAATACAGCACATCCACTTTAAACAAGTTCACTCATGTCACAAGCAGCCTAACTATTGCCATTGATGCAATACCTGCAGAGGCCATTTAATAGCTGGGTAAAGTTTAAGCAGTTAACTTGCTTCAAGCTCCCTGCAACTGAGGCTACACTCCTACTTTTAATACGTCTATATTACCATAAACCCAGCATCTGTCCTTGAATCAGCCTTGGAAGGAATGACAGATAGCAAGAATAATATCAGTGACGTAAAATATCAGACTAGTTTTTATGAGTATATTCAGGCATTAAACAGAACTACTGGCTAAAAATTTGCATGCAGTTCCAGAGAAGACATTTTCTCTGACATCTTAGAGAAACAGATGTTTAAAAGTTTGTTCTTACTGTTTCCAGCATTACTGGGATTCCAGCAGCAGTTAGAGCCATGAGAATATTGATGTAAATGAGCAAAGGCAGAGATCTGAAAGTTTAGGTCCACGTCAGACTTTTATTCAGAGGTTTGGCTTCCTGCCATGTGTTCAGGCAATAAATTGGCTGAAACAGAGGTGCTTCCAGCATTCTCCTGAGTAGAAGTATCCCAGCAGAGACAATAGCAGGCAAAATAAGGTAAGCAAGAATGGAAGATTACAGCAGGGTTTTAAATAGGCTGCAATTTAAGGTTATTTTATCAGACTGCTTTTTTAGACTCTAACAGTGATTATTTTCAGCTGACTTTAAAGTTTTCTTCTGAAATCTCTTCCTTAGTCTAGTTTATGCCTATTTTAATATGTTCCTATATCTAGTTTATAGATTTTGTAAAGTCTGTTTGATTTGAAATAGATAGCTTCATTATCTATTAGCTGTAGGATGCCAAAAGTGCTTTTTAATCCATTGTTAAATTGTAACAAACTTGGAGGATTTACTTAGGTTCTTCAGAAGCAGAACTGTCAGCTGCAAACCAATACACTAGACAAATACAGTTCTGATCCTACAATGGTCTTAGAAATACCTTGTTATGAATGTACCAATATAGTATGATATAATATTTGGGTTATACCACTGTGTGAATGGTACAAAATTTTAAATTCTGTTTTCATGTACTGAATTTAATTTAATTTTATGATCAGATGTGTCTAGGGGTTAAGTGGAAGAAAGGATAATGGCTAAGAACAAACAAGATCAGTAAGAGCACAAGAGAAGCTATTTAACAAATTTTCTTTGCTGCCTTTGTATAAATAAATTGATATGGTCTATGGAGCAGGAAAAATTTTCAAACTCCCTGTGCTTTTAGGGTGATCTTGTTGCCACTGGCCACAAACATGCTCAAGTATATCTGATTTCAGCAGTTTAAAGAGCTGTATCTCTAGTTTCTGCTTCACTTGTACCTAGCATAGATGCAAAGCAAAACAAAACAGACCCAAGTTTCCAAAACAAAGAGTAGTTGATCGGGTCTGCTAGCCAGGAACAATATGCAGCTCTTCCTAGCCCTCTTCAAGCAGCACATACCTTACAGAAGAGAGAAAAGAACTGAAGAAATGGGCACAAAAAGACATTAAAACGAAGAATTAGACATAGAAGGAAACATACAATGTTAAAAAACAGAGTAAGAATGAAAAAAGTGGGAGTACGTGACATCTACATAAGAACATGGCATGAGAGGAAAGGCTTATTGAAATGGCAGTATTTATATGTTGCTCAGTCTTAAGGGACATGTGAGGAAGTTCAAGCTATGAAAGATTTTGTTATATATTGCAGGGTGCTTTATTTGTTCTGGAGAGCTAACAAAGGTGAAGCTGTACCACAGACTTTCCATTTTCTACTTGTTCAAACAAGCCAAAATGATTAAACTTAAGTACAGTCCTTGAGAAATTGAACAATTACATATCTTTCTCCATAGAAAGTTTCCTAAGAATTTATCCACTTCCTAAATATGCTTCTGAAAATTTCTCTAAACTGGCCTGCTCTCTTCAGGAATTCTTCAGGGTCTTGGCTTGTAATCATCCTCCTTTTCTGACAGTGGTGGGTGTAAATAATGCAAATGCAAGAGTCTGAAACTAGATGGTTTGCATGCTATCCCACTGGTTCTCAAAAGAAAAAAAAATCATTTCATTAAGCATTTAGGACTAACTCAACATAAATTGCCATTAGTAACTGCAGTATATGAAGGCAAGCAGAAGACAATTCTCTGACTTCTTCACTGGGTATAAAATCAGGAATTGGGATCTTCAGAACTTCTGATCAAGTGCAACTAAACTAGAATTGCACTTATGTTTTCAGTAGGAATGTTCTATATGGGATTAAATGTCTGGTTTTAAGTATCCTAGATCTAACGAAGTTTTGATGCTTTGTTAGTGCCAAACACATAACACACTATCATCTCTCAGGATCCACGAGATGGTATTACTGCCCACATACTCTGCAGAGCCCGATTCAGTTAGATGTTTGCAGAGGGCAGGTCCCAGTCAGGACTTAGTGGAAAACCACAAAAAGTCTTCATTTTTGTTCAACATGCTCAGGGATAAAGCAATTTCAGCAGGAGGAAGATCCAGCCTTTACTTTCTACCTCTGACTACAAGCTATGAGACATTTGAAAAATGATATATCTTTACTAGGAAGAATAAATTAATTCTTTCTAATAAAGGTTTCACTTTTCAGTGGCCTAACTGAATGTTTACATACAACTAAAGAGCCAATGAGAGTGAAAAAGAGCCTTAGTTAGCCTTTGTAGTCTAGTAACGAGAGAATTGCCAGGGAGAAGTATTTCATTTCTACCATTTCACATAAATATTTAATGTGAAGTCCTGCACCAGTGAACTGAACCAAACTAGAAGATGGAACTCCCCTTCCCTGGCTGAATTCACAAATCATTACATTAGTGTCAGAGCCATGGTCTCTCTGGCCTAACTGATATTTAATTATTCTGTGCAAAGCTCCATGGGCCTAAAATTGTACTCATCTTTCCTTGGTTCATTCACCAGGCTACCAGACAGAATTGAAGCTCGTCATTTTCTTTGGTCTGCATATAAACATTTATCATAAACAGTTGACTTCAGAAGAGTGTGTAGACTTGAGAATTCCAGTTTCCCTTTCTTCAAACCAAAGGAAGGATCTTAGCTCTTCTGAAATGCAGTGATTTAACCTGCATCCTCAGGATATCTTACTAAATGCCTGGGTGGTTCCTCAGTCAGTGCAGTTCCCATTATTAGACACCAGCCTCTCCTTAGGATATCAAGCCTAGGTAATGCTTAAATCCTTTTATTCAACTAGCCTTCAAAAACTGAAGAGCATTATTTTTTGTAAATATAGTCACAAATCAAACATAATTTGAAAAGTGCAGAGCACATTGAAGTCAAATTACTGAATTGTAAAGGAAACATTAATAATTTGAAAATATGAATGGTTGCTAATGGTAGGACATCAATTTTTTTTCTGGTCACTTGTGATAGTCATTAATAATTCTCATATACTCCTCAAATTTCCAAACTCCAGTCCTCATTCCTGAGGTAACGTTTCGTGAAATTTGGTTTAAGATTGCAATATGGCTGCATGTCTTTACTGGAAGTCAGATTATGCTGTGTTGAATTTAGCATAATTTTCAATCACTTATGAATACTTGGAAAATTATCTTAGACTGTGTTCTGAAGGACAAAAAGAATATGATTTTTCAATCCAGCTAGCAAAGTGTAGGTAGCTTCCTATGACTGAGAAGCATAAATAAAATTGAAGTCACATAAGCTGCTTATATTTTATCTAAGGGCAAGTCTTTTATAATATATTCCTTCAACACAACTGTATCCATGATAACCTGCATCTTAATGGTCGTGTAGGTAGATAACTGATATACCATCACTGGAAACAAACCATTTTTGCCTTGCAAGACACAGTCTTGGGTCATGCATGCAGTCAAACACTGATTTTATCCTGTTTCCTTTAACTGTCATTTATCAAAATTACACTCTTTGCAAATTCATTTCTCAACTGAAACATGAAGTATTGTGACAAATTCTAACTCCTACTTTAGGACTGGAAAAGAGAAGCAGCTCAGGTTATCAGGATTTCTCAAGTGTGTCCACAATGCTGCTCCGCTCAGGCTGCAAAAAACCGTATGAAGTGTCTCTTCACAGAAAGCAGCCTGTTAAGAAGCAGTCTCCGCTGAGAACTGAAAAAACAGCTTCTGGAAGTTCAGGTAACTCTTTCCCAAGTGACAGGTATGTTTGTAATCTTGGAAAGATGATTCCAATCTAAGGCAGAATCCAACCAAATTAAGTATCTGGAACACCTTATCTATAATAAGGTCAAAAATAAAAATACCTGGAGGGACAAAAAAAAAAAAAAAAAAGCAAGCTGCCTTTAAAACAACCAGCACAGAAATACTCCTCAAAATAGTGGCATTAGATTTTTCACATGACCAAATTCAGACCAGTAATTCCTAAAGTACATCTATACCTCCCTGGAAATAATGAATGCCATAGCAGGCCTGCCAACTGTTTTATTCTGGGCACTGTACTAGTTCTTGTAATACTAGTTAAAAGTAGAATTCTTATACTATAACTGTTGTAATATAACAATTTTTAAAAGGTTTGCTGTATTGATTATTGTAGCCGTTTTTAGAACAACCCATCTTTTTTCTGGAAGCCTGATAGCCTTAGTTGCCAGGCCTTTGAAGAGAAGGTCTTTGCCCATGCACAGATCAGTTGTGCATGTGCTAAAGGTCTGACACAGGATGTGTCAGACCTGCCACTTCTGGAGGGCGTGACTCGGGCTGTCAGGGTGTGCATCACCCATGTCCTTTGTTGACTGTACATGCAGAGTTTCTGCTCAGCCTAAACAGGGTGGAAAGAAAGCTTCTTGGAAATAACTTTTTTTCTTTTCAAAATGTCTGCTTAAGTACAGATGTTTCAGAGGATGTACAGCAATATAAAATGAGCAGCAAACTTTTTGGTGAAGTCAAGCATTCCCAGAACGTTATGTTACTGCTTATGCATTTTGACTATCCTGTTGTTCTAGTTGCCTACTTGTTCTGGTGAAGAAAGGACTGTTTATCTTACAGCATACCCTGGAAGTCTGTGTGGTCTCAGAATGTCTTAACTGATTTTGAAAGTAGCAAACCTATATCAGTAAAACAATATTCAGCCTAACATAATTAATATTGTGCCTTACAGTATTGTTCTGTAGGTGTCTGTGATGGGTTGACCATGGCTGAATGCCAGGTGCCCACCAAAGCCATTCTATCACTCCCCCATCCTTCGCTGGACAGGGGAGAGAAAAAAAATGTAACAAAGGGCTTGTGGGTTGAGATAAGGACAGAAGAGATCAGTCGCTAATCACTATCACGGGCAAAACAGACTCAGCTTGGGGAAAATTAACTCAATTTATTACAAATCATAACGGACTAGGGTAATGAGAAATAAA
>JANZLQ010000079.1:52149023-52160404 GCA_026212715.1 Elanus axillaris | reverse complement strand
GCCACCCCTGTAACACCCCCCCCCCCCCCCGCTACCAAAACCTTGCCACAGAAACCCAATACAGTGTCTGACACCCAAGTGGCTGGACCAACATCCTTTTGACGTCCAGAACAGCACAGTTGTGTTCAGTAGTGATAGGGAACAATTTCCCTCCTGACAGCTTTTAGCTATGAAGACCTGTTTGTGTTTTTTTCAGTAAGAGATGTCAGGTGCCCAAAATAAATGCTGCTATTTTAGGTAGCCATATGCACTCTAAGCTAAAACTCTTGTCTGTACACAGATCCAATTTTCAAATTGCAAAATTGGGAACCAGGCAAGCATTTATCTGTGAAATAAAGGAAACTAGACTAGAAAGAGTATGCTGCAGAGATACTTTCCCTACTTCACTTCTTCTCTTCTTCAGAATGAAAGCTTATAACTTAACTCTGTGTTTTTCACATCTGTCTCTGTGTGCAGGCTCCCGTGCACAGCCTTGCATTGGATCTGGCTCTGGCTCTCCACAGGGCTCTCCCTCCCACACTGTAAGACTACTCATTCATCAACCAACTGCTAATTTAGGCCCCCTCTCTTGTGTTCAAATTCCTCCTGCCCCCATCAGTCTGTTTCAACACAGCTATCTGCAGGTTGTCCACAATCCCCCTTCTTACACTATCCCTCAGGCTTTTGGGTTGGAAGCCAATTTTTCAAGCTCAAATTTTTGCATATATTAACTCTCCATAGGTCCGGCATATATCTCTTCTTCTCATTGACATAAGCTTCCAAGGAAAGAAATCTTTGCTTTCCTTCTTCACACTACCATCAAGCCCCCAAACCAGGTGCTTAAGCCCACTGTATAATTTCTATTATGTATTGGCTATACTTTTCATAGTTCAAATATACATAGATTATCAACCGAAGTTTGCTATAAAAATACACTTGATTTTTTTATTACAGAATTTTACCATTTTTCCATTGCTAGTAAAATTAATTACAACTCATTTTTTATTAGTGTTTAGTCTGCGGGAAACATTGAAATGCTATATACTGACTGAAGATTCAAAAACAGTGCATTTTGACATAGATGAAGATGGCCATCATGAAATATCAACCAAGGATTCACAGTCCCATGAAGGTAGTATGCTTTTTATACCAAAACTCACCAACTGTATGTGTACTACTACAGGACACTTTATAACGTTCTATTAGGTGTACTGTGTTCAGTTTTGGGCCCCTCACTACAAGAAAGACATTGAGGTGTTGAAACATGTCCAGAGAAGGGCAACCAAGTTGGTGAGGGGCCTGGAGCACAAGTCTTAGGAGGAGCTGCTGAGGAAACTGGGGCTGTTTAGTCTGGAGAAAAGGAGGCTGAGGGGAGACCTTATCGCACTCTACAACTGCCTGAAAGGGGGTTGTAGTGAGGTGGGGGCTGATCTCTTCTGTCAGGTGGCTGGTGATAGGACAAGAGGCAATGGCCTCAAGTTGTGGCAGGGAAGGTTTAGGTCAGATATTAGGAAAAATTTATTCGCCAAAGGGTTATCAAGCATTGGGACAGGCTGCCCAGAGAAGTGGTTTAGTCACCATCCCTGGAGATATTTAAAAGATGTGGTGCTTAGGGATATGGTTTAGTGGTGGACTTGGCAGTCTTAGGTTAATGGTTGGACCTGGTGATCTTAAGGGTCTTTTCCAACCTAAATGATTCTATGAGTCTATATTTTCTGTAGACATAACTTTATATTGTATCTTTATTAATATTGATAGTCATATAAGAAAATTTTGATTCCAGTTTACAGTAGGTACATAATAAATGATAAGACAATTATGTTGTTCACTCCCATTTGAGTTAATGGGAAGTATAGATGCTTAGCTATTAAGAGAGTGGAAGAAAAGATAACCCTCAGAGACAAGGGCAAATTGGAGGTAGAGAACATTTTGGAATTTGTGGGATTATTTCATTTTTCATGGAACTATTCTTTTATATCAAATGGGGCTTCTCTAATTGACACAAAAAATGGTATCACAACTAACATTACAGAAGTAGTTGTCAGAGGATATTCTTTTGGTAGAGAAGAGGCAAATAACAACAAATGCAATTAGTCTAGAATTTGTATATTTTCCAGAGATGTGAAAGAAGGGGGAAAAAACAATGAACTGTATTTCTAACTGAAGCACAGGAAAAAGCTGAAAACTGCACGATAGCTATCAACTTACTGAAACTTTATTTCTTACAGAAACCCAGCTTTTACAGGAATAAGAAGTCCATTATATATGTTTCAGTTAAAGACAAAGAAAGGCTTGTTTGATATATTTATAACCTCAATGTTACTTTTATTCTATTAAATTGTAAATAATGCCAGCTGCACTGGTAAGTTATTTAAATGTGCCTTATATCTTTTGAGGTATCTTTTACTTGATAACTTCATCAAAATTTGAAGTAACTCATACAATTAGTATTGTTAATTTATGAACAGAACCAAAACCTGTACAGGCATACAATAGAAGCAGTTTCTGAATAGATTTGTGGTATGACAATCCTGATGTAGAAGATACTGGTGTTCCTAGAAGAAAAAGAAAAAAAAGGAAATGCTATGTGATATTCTTGTATATGTAAATGCAAGCACCACAAATGTATATTCATGATGGTACAGTTAAGACAACATCATATTACAGACCAGCTGTAACCTGCATGTTTGTGACTTTGACCTGAACTGGGTGATGCCTTCCCCAGATAGCTGGCTCGGTGATTCAGTCTAATGTTAGAAAAGCCCAACACCCTTGCTATCACTACCTGTTACTTTCCAGTCTTGTACATTTTGTATTAGGGTCCTCACATCTGCTGTCAAAGACTTTCAGGCTTCTCTCTGAGAGCTTTTTAGGCCTTGCTTCTCATTACTGACCTCTGTTTTCTCAGGTACATTCACTTTTGCAAAAGATAATTAATCCATCAGTACATTTATTAGAGTTCAGTCATCAGAGTGCCTGTTCACAAGTCTAACTGTACAGTCTTCCAGGGTTATATGAATTCAGAGACCTGCAGGAAATGAAGTCTGATCCCTGTTGCTATTACACCCTCTTTCTCAGATTATGTTTTAAAACAATTATTTAAATTGTTTGTGATGTTTTTAAATTTGAAGAATGTAATGACCTAATTCCACATATTTGTTAAATATCTTCTATTTTAGATATTGCATGGTTAAGCGTGTTCACAAGGAATGAACCAGCAGTAACTGGTAAGATTCCTGTGGGAATAAAAGGTATCATTCCCTTTGTTAGCATCTGAAGAGATTTTGAAGAGGTGTTTGAGAGTAGGAAAAGAAGTTAGTAACGTTTTATACATAGACTTGACTTTAGAAGTAACATATTGTACCAGATTTTCATTTAGGTCAGGTTGCTGGACAATTATAAAAATGAAAGAGCCTTTCTGTGTTCCATAAGAAGAAATCTTGGAAGTTACAAAATTTGCCTTAGCAAGTTATGAGTAATGGCTTGGACTGAACGCAAAACTGTATGAAGAAATAGAATATACACAAGCTAGAAAAAACAAATTTTTTTAATGAAAAGTGTGTACTCTGTTGCTGGCTTATAGGTCTTAGCTAGTAAAGACCTGTTGTAACAGGAGAGGAAAAAAAAAAGAAATGGAAGAAAGAAGAGAGACATTTTTTGAACTTTCATATTGTAAGCATAAGAAATGATTGGGAAAATCAAAGTTATATTAGTTCCAGGTATCCAGTAGAAGAGAAATGTATTCTAATTTCAACCATAAATGGCTGCTGTAATAGATGAGAGCAAATACCACCTGGTCCAGGACTGCTCCTTGAACAATGGCCACGTGAGGATTTCTAGGTAACAGTATAAAATATTGATACCCTCCCAAATCCCAACACTTTGCATTTCAGGGACACCCCAAGAAAAAAAGCGGTTTCTTGTATTTAGTAAATTTCAAAGCATTTTCTTTGCATAAATTTGTAAAATTGCCTCTTGGACTCTGGCAAGGTTTTAGTAACCAGAGAGGCTAGGTAATTCATCTAAAGGCCATCAGAGAGTGGAAGTATCACATATGAAATCATGGAAAGGTTCCTTACTTTCCTTGCCATTCACTGTCTGCCTGATAGACCACTTGTCATGTTTTTCAGAGGTGATGCAGAAAGGTAGACTGCTTTGGATTTACTCAGACCAAACAATGTATAAGCAAGCCACAATAAACTCTACAGATGGAGAAAGTCAAGCATAGTTAGGATGTAACTCATATCAACATATGTCCATGGTCAACTGGCTGGACATCTTTCTTTTGTTTCCACTCTTACTTCTAAGCCAGAACACTCTTGGCTTGGATATGAAACCTCTCTTGCTTGCTGATGTGCCTCTTACATGCTACAGCTGAAGTTGGACCACTGCAACTGAGGCAATTTAAACCGATGCCAAAAAAAAGCAATAAAAATGGCAGAATATTAGACCTTCTACAGTCTATTGAATGTATCTGAATACATATGTAAACTGAGTAAAATACACTAGCCTGGAGTGTGTCTCAATTTTTAACAAGGATTTTTGTGCTATTTTCATGCTGTAGCTGGCTCAGACAAAATTCCTACAGACTTCCACAAAGTCATTACAGTTAGGATATGTTAGGACAACTAAAATCAGGGCCAGGATTAGAGCAGCTAAAATCAGCCAGGTGGGATGAATATGTTCTGCCTTCAAAGTCTAAAAAATACCTTTGGCAATATGAAAAAAAAAAAAATCTCTTTAACTGCAACTGTTAATGCGTAATAACCTAATCTATGTAAAATTTGTCTTCAGTTGCTGCAGTGATGAACATATAGATCAACTGCTACTTTGTTATATCTTTTGTCTAAAACAGTAAACCTGAGATACTTTTAAAAGCACAAGCGGTATTATTTGAAGTAAATCTGCAAGACAGTCAGATAGTTATAGCATCACTGGATAGTTATTAATGTCATAGGCTTTGCTAGATAATGCTTTTGTACGCCATATTGGTTGACAAACGGTGCCTTGATTTATTTACTTATGCTGAGGCCTTGAAGTACTAAAAGATAATGAATATTGCCAGTTTATCAGGCTGAGGAATATCCTTTATTATTGATATACTGTTATTTCCTGCAGCTGAAAAAACAGTATCATCTCAAAAAGGAGTAAATCTAATGCACCCCCAATTACAATATTTGAAAGATTTTGACCTAGAAAGCATGCAGAAAATAAAAGGGAAAAAATCCTACATTTTCCATAGTGATGTATACATAGCCATGTATATTACATAAACATATATATGACATGTATGCTTTAAGTACTAGTATACATGCCTTTGTAGTTCATATTATATGTATTAATATATAACTGATATTCCAGACATTAACTTTAAGTACAAAGAAATAAAGTATCTATATAGCAAATTTAAAGCATCTAAAGTCATAGACTTTAAATACTTTACAGAAGAGTATCAAGAGTGATTGTATTTGTTTCTATTCCTATGCCTATCGATGTAAAGTGAACCTAAAAGTTGTCTTTTCACAAAATATTTTCAGCTATGCTTCATTTTACAAAGTGATACACATTTTATTACAATATTCTTCTTTATGTAAAACAGATTCTAAAAATTTCGTGATCCTCACACAGAGATCAAAGTTTAATGAATTTGTCCTATTGTGCAAGGGTAAGAAGCAGCTCTCTCTGAAGGTAAGAAGTTTATTTCCTTTGTAACTTGTGGGTGCTCTTACTTACTGTACGACAGTTTCCCCCACAGAACCTTTCAAATTTGTTTTCCCTTACTTAGCACCTTCCACATTTCACAGCTTCTGACTACCTCCCTCTGTTCTGACTGGGGAAATATTTAAAGTAGGTTATTGCAAAAAATCATTGGGTTGGGTAGTTGACTACTGTCACTAGAAGACAGTTGGGGATGTTGGGTTCCAGTCTTTGTGAAGGGAGAGGGTGCTTCTTAACCAGAAAACATGCGGAAAATGAAAGAGGAGGAAGAAGGAATGCTGCCTTGGAAAGAGATGAGTTTAAGAGAGGAATTATTTTCTCATGATTAACCTGAATTACAAGATAAGGAATGTGATGAAAAGATACTACAGCTGGATGTAGTATCCCATTTTAAATATTTACCATTGGTTGTCAGAGCATTCCCATTTTCTTCAGTCTTCTAAAAGTTTGTTTATGGTAGGAGGAGCTGGCAAGGATAGTTTTCCCTATTGGAGATTTATAACCTTTACTAAAATCTGTCTGAGGAAGAATGTTATGTTGGAATTTACCCTCTAAAACAGGGCAAAGGTCTAAGAAGCTCTGTTTACAGAGGTTATGTTGAGATAAAGAATGACCCTTCATCTAACACTGGCCATGTGTGATGGTGTAAATTGCCAAATGCTTCCTCAGATTAAGTCTTTGATGTTTTCAATTTGTTTTTAATTCACAGATGACTTCCCATAAAATCTATTTCCTGAAATTATCTGGAAAAATGTATTTTGCAAGAGACATTAATTATGTTTATAGCCTGTTATCCCACTGGTATTTTCCTTTCTGTCTTTGAAAGAGCAACTATTTTAAAAGGTTTTTTTCTGGTTCAGAGATTACCTTTTCATGGTTGTACCAGACTGTGTTTCTTGATGTGTTTAAAATAATTTATTATCTGAAAATTAGGTAGGACATATTTAGTGTCTCCCAAATATGTAAATTTCTTGGGAAGATCATGGACCTTTCATTTTCCAGTAGAATACAAATAATTTTCTTAATCTCAACAGGAATTTTGGTATGGAAGATGACAAGGCTCCTTATCTATGATAACGTTTTGGTATCCTGTTACAATGTGGTTCAGTCTTGGCTGCATTGCAAAATAGAATCTGGGCATTAAATGTTTTGAAGGACTGTCTTTGGTCAACCAAAATTAATTTTGCATTGCAAATGGTAAAAGAGGAATATATTCATGGAAGTGTTTCAAGAACTTACCAACTTATTCATCTTGGATAATTTGAATGTAATCATTAGTGGACTTTATAAAAAAGATTTTTCTTTAGAATTGATACTACATTTGCTGTATTACAATAGCAAAATATGGAGACAAAATGATCAATCTGGGTGGTTGTAAACACAGGTCTTAAAAGCGTCCTGTTCGGGGCCAGATTATCCTTCAGTGGAAAGATGCAACATGAAAACATGCAACCATGAAGATCCTGACTTCAAACAGGTATATAATCATAATCAAACAAATAAAAATGTGCTTGCGTGAGACAGTGTGTATGCAAACATAGGCGTAAAAATGTGCAGTTAAATGCATCCTGCTGTTACTCATTAAGTGACTAATTGTTAATTTTCCTACTTCAGTGGATTTTTAGTATTTTCCTCAGAAAAAGGAAAATAAGAACTTTTCCATACTTTTGACTTGGCTTGTATTTGTGAGTACATCCTTCAATCTACAGGCAAAATATCTGACTTTCAATTAAAACATGAAAGATGGAGATGTTTTCCTTATTATTATGCTCATATAAAATGCAGGGAGAGAGAAAGTAGTTTTCACCTGGTACAAATCCTTAAGACAAGATCTAGAAAATCTGGATGAGTGTATTAGCAGATCTAGAAGGGTCAGCTTACCAGAGTAATGAGGTGTTTAAGAAACAGTGAATCTACCAGTCAAAAACTTCTAGGAAGTAATAAAACCATACAAGACATATATATAAAATTTAATATAAATAAGAAAATAAAAGTAAGTAGTCCCTGAAGTACTTTCAGACTGAATTCTTTGTCAGCAAATGATTATAGATTGGGAGTAATGCATTGTGTAAAGAAATATGGAGAGTTTCTTAATACATTCTTCAGAGCAAAGCTTGGTTTTGTTGGCTCTTCTCTAAATAGAAATGATAAAACATTGTGAACACACAAAAGAAACTACTTTAGTTGTTCTATAAGGTATCTTAGACAGAGGGTCTAACCTACAGGAATTGAAAAACTAAGGAATTATAGCTAATAATAATTTTTGTTAGCTTTGTAGTCCAGTGGATTTTCTATTCAGAGGGATTGAAAAGACAATCTTTCAAATTTCAGTGAGCAAAATTAAAGCTATCTGAGATCAGATAGCTTTCAGAACTTCATAACAGCAAATAAGAAACACTGAAAACCTAGAATTCCAGCCTAATAAACATTGCTAACATTTCTCCTAAATCAGAAAGGAATTCTGGTAATTTGAAATTATAACAAGTTTCTTGTTTGAAGTCATTCTGAAATGGTCTTTCAAAGGTATGAGCTACAGTACTAATAATTTTTTCTTAATAATTAATGGACAAATCTCCTGTATACTGGGCCTGGAATATCCAAGTGAGTCCTTCAGTTTAAGTTCAGGTGAGGTACCTACTTGCCACAAATATTCCTTGGCTCTACATAGAAGGAGAAAGCAACGAAGCTCAGGAAACTTGTAAGGCAACTTTTAGTCCCCTCCATATATGATATAAACTATCACAGTCATATTGCATTTTTCTAAAATATATTTTATACGCTTTTTTATAGAAAAAGATATGCCTTTTCCTGTGGAGCTGTTCATAGGGAAAGAATTAGTGTCTTGATGGCTGCAAGTCTTGGGGGACAGCTGGAAAGAAGAGCTGTAACTGTTGCCTGTAGAGACCTATTCATCACTCTGTGCTTCTAAACAGATAATTAAAATGAAAAATTCATTCTGAGAACCCACTCATTACCTAACAAGACAGATAGTGTTCTGCACATCATGGTTTCTTGCTGATTCCTTCAAGTAGAAGAAAAAAAATATTACTTGTTTGTGTGAGGAGAAATCAGCAGCCTGCACTTGAACCACAGGCAGTTAGGCTAAGATGCAAAAATCATAGTCAAGTCTGAATCATGAGATTCTTAATAAACCTTCTAGAATGAGTGCATTAATCAGAAAATAATTTCTGGTGTGATGAAATAAGCCTCAACTGTCCTTAGGATAAAAAAGTGTGGGAGTAGTTGACTGAGATGGAGAAATATTTCTCATGGCCAATGACAAAGCTATGTGGTGTCTTAAAGACAGGCATTTCCTATTTTTGTTGGAAGACTGCCAGTAGAATTACCAGAAACCTGAGAATCTGTGGATCCTGCTGGTATACCAGCAGGAAGAGTTGCATACAGTGTTGTAAATTTCCATTTCTGTAACCAAGGCTTATGGAGACACAGTTCACAAGCATTATTTATTAAATTTTATTAATTAGGCTGTTATTATCACAATAAAATAATAACAGCTTCCAACAGCAAATAATAATTTACAATAATATTTTATTCTGATAAGGGATTAAGTCAGGAAGGTAACATAGATCACAACCAATATTTATTGCAACATGATGCTAGTAAGAGCGGAAGACTGTTTGCATCGCACATGCAGTCACTGCCTCGCACAATGCACACACTCACAGTCACCCACCTGGAGCAGCGGCGGAGAGGCCAACCCCAGCGGTTCACCCAGGAGCCACCTTACATTTACTTATAACTTTAATTATTTTAACTCTATAATAGAGCATGCTTATCATAATTAATAATATCATACAAGCAAATGCAGTTAACCACACAACAGGATGAATTAAGAGATAGAGAACAGTATTTCCCTTCAGCTCCACCACAGAAAAGGTTTTCCCAGCTATCTCCCCACAACATGTTGACAATGATGGGGATGTTTCCCACCCCTTATAGATAATTCTCCCGCTAGCCACTACAGTCCTCCTAGCACAAATATGATTACATTTACAAACATTATCACTTGATGTAGCCCACACAGAGGAAAGTGTTAATCCCAGTCATTTCTGAAAAAAACCCAGCATACGGTTATGATGTTGAAATGAATTTTATTTAGCACTCATTTTTGATATTAATGGCTTGATTTGACCTGGAGTTCTCAAGTAGACTGCTCCTATTTCATGCTCTTCTTATCTTCTAGCAGTTTCCTTAGAAGTCTGGACCAAAATTATGCAGCCATGTAGTATCAGACCTGGGCCTGTATCCTTGTGACACAGGCAGCTAAACAGATCATAGGAGAAAGGGGTACGGGGGCAACAAGTAATAGAGGGCAGAATTACCAAGGAGAGTTGTTCACATTATGTGTTGTTATATGTATGTATAGGTTTTAATGTTCTCATTTTACCATTTTCATTAATTTTGTATAAATTTTTACTATTTATTTTTTACTTTTCCAGAAGTGCAGGGTTTAGTGATTATATATTGGTTATCAGAGAAGTACACATCTCCTTCAGTACATATCTGTAGTATCTCCTTTCAGTGTTATTTTTGTTCTGATTCAACCATAGAATTTTAGTATTCGTGATACATTAATAACCTCTGATCCTTGCATATGTATACTTAACCTTCTCAGGTCTTCAGTTTTCCCTCAGTTTCAAACCTTCCTTTATCTTTCCTTTCTCAGCTGATACCCCTTCTCAATTCCTTCTTGACTTAACACATTTGCTTAAAAGGTTAGTGAAGTCAGCAATTTTATCACTAGATCTGGCTTCAAGTTGTTGTCCCTTGGTGGATAATGCAGAGTGATTAGGTTGTTATAACTGGACATCATTTTCCCAAAACTTTGACTGGATGGAATTCCCCACCCTGGGTGGACTGAGATCTGAAGGGCTGCAATTCTCAAAGCTCCATTAAGAGCTCTGACAGTTTTTATTCTAGGGTCCACTCCACTTTGCTGGGTGGTGAGATGAATCTAAACAAGACAGAGACAAGTTAAGTCAGAGGTTAGCTATGCAGTCATGAAAGATCTTATTGTGGGACTTACTCCTTACTCCAGTCAAATAAGCCAAAGTAAAGAAAATGAAGCTCCAAACAGGCAAAATCTGGCAAGTGAGGTCCACAGAATTATGTTGGTTCAGGATTTTTGACTTCGTCAGTAATGACAATGCCATGTTCACTGTGCTTGGCTGCTGGCCAGGGTCAACCCACCACAATTCGTTCTGGCAGCCAGCATGCAGCTTCAGGAGTTTCTTTGACTCCCATAAGTTGATTCATATGTTGGAGACTCAAGGAGAGATCAGGAAGGTTCACTCACCCTTCAGGAGTCCCATATGGCCGGTGTGAAAGTCTGATGGAGGGTGGAAGTTAACAGTGGACTATTCTGGCCTGAACAAAGTCATGCCACCATTGAGTGCTGCTGTATCAGGTGTCCTAGAGCTTCAGTATGAATAGGAGTCAAACGTGGCAGAGTGTATGCTACAACCAATATTGCTGAAGCATTTTTCTTGATCTCTCTGGTAGCAAAGCGCAGGCCACTGTTTGCTTTCATGTGGAGGGGTGTCCAATACACCTGGAACTGACTGCCCTGGGGTGGAAGCACAACGCTACCATTTGTCAGGACGGGACCAGCTGTGAGAAAGCAAGCACTAAGGTGTCTTGGCCCCCGCCAGCAGCTACCCCCC
>JANZLQ010000079.1:52132346-52146236 GCA_026212715.1 Elanus axillaris | reverse complement strand
CTCCTGAATTTATCAGTTTTTGCAGATTTAACAGGGCTACTAGTCTCCAGGGCTTATGTTTTCAGAGCCTAACTCTCAGCACATACTCCTTTTCTCTCTGGCATGGTGTTTTCTGGTAATTATTTCTCCATCCTCACCCTGAGGTACCAAGAGAGCCCAAACACACACCCCCACTCCCCTCCACCCCCCCCGGAGGGTCTGTTTTGACAATAGCTATTCCTCCAAAGACGGATCTTAAAAAAAGTGGAAACTGAAGATGTACATAAAAATCACAGGTAATAGGACAGTTGTTTATGAGTAATTGGTACTGTGACATTCTAATTTTGCTCCAAAAGAGGCAAGAAAAACTGTGGATTGATGTTTTGTTCCTAGTGGCCATTAATAGTGTAGGTCTGTGGTAAGAAAAATAACCAGATGAAAACCCTAAATTATCCCAATAATAGGTATACTGCAGAGGAAAATTGGTGGTCGTTTTGTGAAGCAAAGGAATGCAGTTATGGGTCTGGAAATACTCAGTCCTTTGAGGGAGAAAGATGTTTTTTTATACCTAGTTATCACAGAATCTGTCCCAAAATGATTAGGTTGCCAAAGATTTATCTAGAAATTGGTAGGTATGTGGCACTGGAGGAAAGCATTCAAAATATAACAAGCCAGCAACATACATGAATTTTTGTCACATGAAACCCTTAGAAAGGCTTTAAAAATATAACGTGTTTTTTACTTTGTGTGTTTTCATAGCTGAGTGAAGATAATCACTTTTTCATCATGCATTACCAAGGAGATTCAGTGCAGTTCCAATGCTATGAAGATAAAAGTTACTACCTGTATGTGAATGACGACTCACTTGATATTCGCAAGCCGGAAAACAAAGAACCCAACGAGGACAAAAATTTTTACTTCAGGGTGTCCTATTTACAGGAAAAGTAACTTGTCTGCCTTTCAGTGGCCTAAGTGCCCACGCAACTTCTGTAATAAGCTAACAGAAGAGAAGGAAGGTTGAGATAAACTAATTTCCATTTTGGCTTAATTTTTACTTTTTTGGTAATTTCTTGAGTCACCATTTTGCATCAGTAACACCCTTTATTTCTATACTTTCAGTAGGAAAAGAGAAAGGCTAAGAGAAAGGCTAAGTTTGAAAAACATACTAACTGATCAGTCTCTTTGTGTCTTACCTGCACAATTATGGTTTTAAGGAGCTGAATTCTTCTGGAAGGGGAAAAATACACAGGGGATATTGTGAAGACAGGAGAAAAAGAAGGAAGCATACATGGATATGAAATACAAAGCACAGTTAGTTCTCTGCATGGTAAACATTTTACTTTTTGCAAAATGTCTCTTATGAGCTTACCTGAACTTGAGAAGAAAATATTTAGAAATTATTAAATGCATATGTGCATGTCCTGACTGACTGACTGACTGACTCCGGGAAAGGAGTGGAAAAGATGTCTCACGTCTGAGAACAAAGGAAGAGGCTGAAGGTTAGTGTCTGCTCCTGTAGCTCCATGTCAGCCCATATACTCCATTATGCAATTTCAGCATCTATCCAGCATGGCAGCTCTCTAAGAAAACGTGCGCAGACCATCAGACTCACAACATGCAGGCAGAGGTAGGGAGGCACATTGAACTAATGGTGCAACACATGCCTGTGAACACTGGCAGAAAATTCCTCTGATGTATTACTAGCTTCCATCTCTGAATCAGAGAGGCAAATGCAATCATGTGTTCAGCTGCAAAGCGGAGTGCAGAACAACACCTGAAAAATAAATGTTCAAAGTGACTAAATAAAATAAACACTAGGTGGTTATGTGGTATACACTGGAGGAGCAGTAAGAGTACCTGCCTTTTAGCTACAGGGTCTGTCAGTGTGAAATGGAAGATGCTGACATTTAAATGTCCATAGACCATACTCTGCAAGGCAGAAAACATTTGAAATAAAACAGGAGACAAAGTAAAAGTTTACACAGGATCACTAGATGTTAAAGATCTGGTTCTCCACTGCTGTGCATGGAGTCCCACTGTGATTTAGTGGCAATTTTCCTTGATGCAAGTCATTTGGGAATGTATGTGTATAAATGATAGACATCATGCACCTATGCCAAGAGGCTGTCGCTTAGTTGCAGTGGAAAAACCTACAGGCCACACAGCACTTTCAGGAATTTTTCTGTGTAAATATAATAAACAATATGTACTAGAAATAGGAATCCTAACGTCAGTCAGTCACACCAATGTACATTACAAGAAGGCAACTGCCTGCAGTAGGCCAAACTCCAAATGTCTGTGAGATCTTAAGGCATTATTCCCCCGCCCCGCCCCTTCCAGCCGTGTGGAGTTTCACTGGTGGGCTTGTTGTATTCTTCAGATAGTGAAAATCATTCTGTTGCTTCCTATGCTGAACAGAAGACAGCTTTTGAGTATTCCCTAAATAATACTTACAACTTCTGGATCTATTAGCAGTTCAGTGAAGTCAGTGGGAAGAAAAAAACCCCAAACTCTAGATATTGACTTCAGCATACATTATACTAGATTGAAATTATTTTAGCACTATCTATTATGTTGCACAAGAAATAAATTCAGTTATATATCAGGTACAATGATTTCATTAACTGATACACTAACACTTCATAATCATATATTTATTATTGGTAATGTGATCACCTTACTGAATTACAGAAGACACTCTCTAGATGGTAAGTTGATGAAACGATGACAACCACATCATAAAGCTCTTACAAAGCACATTAATGAAATCGGCATTGCAAATGTCAGCAAAAAAAGTAATGTAGACCTCAGTAAATTTTTAATTTATTTTAGAGTTAAAACGTAAATTATGGTTATATGCAGAATGTTGTACTTTTACCATCTACCATAAAAATAAGAAATTTTTTGACAATTTAAGGGACAAAAGCCCTTATGGAAAGTAGCAGTGGTAATTTTGTAAAGTTTCATATTTGAGATATAAGATAGTAATGTCATTTGATAATTTTCCTCAGAAAACACATTAAATTCAGCCAGCTTTGTAACCATAAATGTACACAGAAAAGCAAGTTATTTTCTGAATTTTAATCTTTCCAGGATTCTTGTTTTACTCATACAAACTCTTCAAACTGACATTTTCAAATTCCCACCAATCTAAGTGTCTCATAATTGGCAGAGAAGTTTTTATTTTGCAAAGTGGAAAGCATGTAGAAATTTTATTTTAAAACAGAAAAGGAAAGCCAGTGAGATTTTAGAAGAATATAGCCTCTAACCTTTACAATACAAAAGACACTTATCCAATGTATCTAACAGTTGAATACGAAATATAATTACTATTTTACAGTTTATTTACAAAACAGTACTGATACTCTTTAACATTTACTTAGCAGATGTGATAATTATTAAAATACTAATACAAATATTTTGCTCATTTTTATCCTCCTCCAAAGCTGTGCCTTAAAGAAAATACTGCATTCTGTTTGCTGCAGAACAATTTAATGCAAGTATTCTTCATATATAACTTCTAGTACTTTGAACATATTTGTGACTTGTTAGAATAAAACTTGTGAGAAGAATAACTATGAAGAATGTGATCCTTATGCTAGTTAATCTGACAAAACCTTAACCTAAGTAATGTATGCAAAAGAGGGGACCATATCTTCTTAGGATCTATGTGCTAATTTTTGAGGAAACCAGAGTTCTTTCAGTCATGGAGAAGGGAATGGTCACTTAGAGTGAAAAAAAAAAAATTGGTTGTATGAAATTTTCTGTTCACAACGACACTGAGGTAAATCCTTAAATATGAACCCTAAGTAATCTCTTTGTTGGTAGATTATATTACTGTAAGAGTTCTACAATGTCTTCTTAATTCTGTGTCCAGTGTTTTCAGTATTGCATTATCTACTTTTTTTAGAGGTAACTGAAAAATTCATCCTGACAACAGTAGCTGTACCATCTGTACTAAAACTATAAATTTAGCTCCCTAACTCTCATTGTATTCATATACCTTCACAAGGTATTACTGGATATTTATCATGCTCCAAACGTACTGACTGGGTGGAAACTCGCTGTGTTTCTTCCACTTATTCCACATCTTAGAACTGTAAATATGCAAAACAGTTGAAGTTGTGGTATTGTAAAAAGGGACGCAGTCTGCATTGGTATAGCCTGCAATAACACTTCACAATACCATAGTGCTTTATGAGTCAAAATTTTGTAAAATATTAACATGCAATAAAGGTGAATACAAATTTTACTGTACATATTTTAATCAGAGGAAACTAGAGACAGAAAAATGACCTAGTCAAGACAAGGCAACAGCAAATGGCAAAGCCAGAATTCTAACTCATGATCGCCAGTCCTACTCACATTCTCCCCATATCGTTCTAGTGCAGAATTGCAGCTTTGTGGTATGTCTGACCTCCACACACATTCTCACAGCTAAATAGTAAGATTCTAACAGATTTTCTGTAACTATCAGAGTATGAACATTTTAGAATATGAAATTCAAAGCAAAGGGAAGTGTCTTGCAAATGTATCAATCAGGATTGATTCTGACCTTTTAGTATTGAATTGCTTTTTTCAAAAATGAAATTAAAGTAATTTCGTATGGTTTTTATTCTAAGGAAATGTAACAAGTTACTGACAGGAATCTAGAAAGCACTTCAACCTGAATATTTTTTGGAACTTAGTTTTAACAGATGAGACAATCTACACTGTTTAGGTATATGTGTACTATATAAATCTAATAAATTTAACAAGTTTTAACTGTGGACAAACTTTGTGTGTGCATTGTGCTACAAAGCTTCATATATGAGTCTAATTGTCAGAAATTGCTTAAAAATAGAAACATTATCTGCCTTTACTGTAATGCAGAGATTAATATATATATATAAATTTAGGCATCAGAGAATTGGCAAGTTTAACAAATTAATAAATGCTTTTTAGAAGGCAACTGAAATTTGCTATCAAATTAGTAGATGTTGATGTTCTAATTATAATGTATTTCAGCAAACCCTATTGAAGTAAACCTGATCACTCCTTCCAAATGCACAGCTTTTGTGTTTGTTTTTTCCAGAGAGACAGAGAATAATTGCAAACCTTTATCAGGGGTCTTTATTAAGCCCTTACACTCAAAAAGATTTTGATCAATTTATTTATGTTAACTTGAGTATGAGACCTACAAAAGAACTTTCTGGTATTTGCATTTATTTTTATTAAAAAGTGGAGATACCTGAATTACTAATAACAGACACTTGGAGGAAGAAATGGCAGATAACCTGCCAGGGAGCAGCAAGAGTCAGCCTCTCTGCAAAGGAAAGTGAGCTGACCTTAAATAAAAGCAGTCAAGCACTCAGTGAGGGGAAGAGACTGCAGAGGGTGGTTACAGAGAAACAGCATTACAGGCTTCTCATGGCAATTAGAGCCCGCTGATGTGTTCAAGGCCTTGCCACCATCTTTCTTACAGAGACATAAAAAAATATTTGGGTTATTATAAAACAATTAGCTGATTAAGTCAGAGCATATTTAATGTGCTTTGTCTTACTACATATATTTCTATTTCTTTAATCCTTTTTTTGGCTTTAATTTTAGCCATAAAATTTAATCTACATATATTTGTCTTTCTGTTCCAGTGAACTTTTTAATAGGTGGCAAAGATCAGGAAAAATGAGCTAACTTTATGCAGTTTTCCTCTTGATTACTCAAAACACATTTAAGGCTTTAATAGCTTTGAACTGACAATTTAGAAATACAGACATACCGTATCTTCATTATAAGCTACCTGCAAACGTAAATGGCAGTATATTTAGCTTCACACTGAAGTGAGTATATCTTGGGCTTCAGTTCTGTAGTCTATATGGTAGGACAGGGTCTCGTGTTTTTATGGGAAAAGAGACAATATTTGTCTTTTAGTCAGCTGTTCAATTTTCAAAAGCACTACTTTAATTCATTATTATGAACTAATCTTTTTCTTTACAAGCTAAGATTAATCTCAATACATTTGTCAAAATTTTTCAGCTTCCATCTGGTAACAGCCTAAACCTAGTAGTATGACTTGAAGTTGACTTTGAAACTGCATTTCATAGGGCCAGGAATTTACCATGGACTGCTGAAAGTTATGAACTACCTGTGTAAATACAGAACAACCACAGAAATGGAAGGGATTAGCTGAGTCATAAAGTCTGGTCATGAAATTAAAAGGCACAATAGACATTTAGTTTCTAGTCATTTAGCCCAGAAGGACTTTTACTCCCTATGCTTCCCCTTAAATCACAAAATGCATTAAAATCCACAAAAAGTATAATGCTCTACAGGAGACAGCAGGTCAGACGCAGAATTATACTATAACCCTTACCTCTTCTTGCTTGTAATCCTATATTCTCCATCATTTGTTATACTCCCTTATCGTGCCTCACTTTAAATAGCAATCTAAACAAACTATGCTTGAATAACATCTCAGTGAGGTTCCAGTTCTGACTATGGGCCCTTAATCACTACATAAATACAGTGAACACATTTACTCTTTTAAGAACTCTAACAACATTTTTTTAACAGTAAGGATGAAGTAGGCTGTTGACAAGTGATTCTCCTACTCCCAGCATGGAGCTACTTCGTGAGCAACTCTGTAGTATTAGTGCTGGCGAAGAGAACAGCTACTGTTAATCTAAGTTGCTGGTAGGAGAACCCACAGACATATTAGTGTAATTCCATTGTTAAACCCAATTATAAACCTTATCACAGTGGGATATGCATTTGGCAAACAAAGAGATTATTGGCTCTACAATGAGATGCTAATTTAGAAATGGTTAATATTAAAATAATTTTATTACATAAATCTGTTCTGTGCATTTCTTAACCAGCGATGAAGGCAGAAAGCATTCTGATAAAGGTACTGTTTGGGGTGAAGACAGAGAGACTGCAATGTGAGCTATAATCTGAGATGTAACATTGATACTTGGTGCTTTTTAGCCAGTCCCCACCTCCCTGGGGGCTACAGCACTAGCCTTTTCTATGGTTATGATGTCCATCTTGTTGCTGCCATTTGGACTGCTTCTGTCTGTGTTCAGCACAAAGAAAATAAAGATATTACCAAGGTGATTCATCATAAAGTTGTAGTGGTAATGAACTCCATTGTCACTAACAGAAGAGCTGCCCCAACTCCTCTACATTCCACTGCTTAACTGTAAAGCTCAGCTACGTTTAAAGATGCCAAGTAAAACTGTACTGCTGAATGCAGTAGTACAGCCACCATCAGTTTCCTTGGGTTTTAATGTTATGCTTCAGCTTGTGTTAGAATACCAGTGTTTTTCACGCTGCTTTTACTTTGGCCTAAAATAGGCCAACTCGCCAATCACACTTTTTTAAAAGTGATGCACTCTGGCAATGCACAAGTGCTTTAGATAATTAAAAAAGAAGTATATCAGTTTCTGGGCCAGATTAACCAGGGTGGGGTGGCAGGGCTGCGGAGCTGGCATTACAAAACGGTGGCTCTGAGGTTTTTCATTTGGAACCTGCTAGTGTTGGCAGAGGCAGACTCTAGAAAGGCTTTAGGGTTACTGTGAATTATTGTTTTTCAGATTGCCTAGTAACTGTTCTGTTTCTTGAACACTTGCCGGTTCAGCTGCACAATGAAGACTGTATTTCAATCCTCTTCTATGTGAATGGGTCTTTAACATAACAACAAGAGAGTAACTTTGCTTAAAGCATGAAAAAACAGTGCTAAAGCCTCCTTTTTGGCAGAAGAAGGTCAGAGGCAGATGTAAAACCTGAAAGTAATTTTAATTCATGTTTCAAAATCAATTTACTTTGAGAATATGTCCCTAACCGGAATATGATTTCATGGGCTCAAAATTTAACCTCAGAAATAAAATGCTCCTTTCTCAGGGTGCACTACAAAAATTCTTTGTATTCTCCTATAACTGGTAAGTTCAGCAAACAGATGAATCAAATGTAGCTTGGTGCTGCCCCATAATCAAAGTCTAGGAAAAGATCAGCTATTCTGCCTCATTGTTAATAACTCTATGGGAAGATGATAAAAAACCCTGAATCCTTAGATGGAAAGAAATGTCCCTTTTTGCTTTAGATGCTGAAAAAGATTATAAGAAGGACTGGTTTACCTTCTTATCTAGCAGTTAAGTTTCTATAACGGAGTTGCTCATATAGTGGCTATGAATCCTGTAACATACTGCTATATTTCTAACAGAAAAGACAAGCCAATCAAATATATTCTATAACAGAACAAACATTTCAGTCTGAGTATTTTATTTATCACCTCCACCATGGAAAAGATTACAGGTTCTTAAACTACTGTTTTTTTAAAACCTCCTGTTATAGTCTGAAGTCAGACTTTAGTCACTACTCCCAGACCTTTACAAACAGATGCAAGAAGGATATGTTTTGGGTTACTTCCTCTCAGTTCTGCTGGAAATCAATACAGAGGGTCTATTTGTTGATCTTTCCTCCCCCAACATACAAAAAAGCCCAGTGCTGGCAAGAAACTGTATTCTTCTAGCCAACACCACCAAAAAAAAAAAAAAAGATAATAGAAACAGAAAAACAAGAAGCAAGGAGACCAAGGAATAAAATTACCATGAGAAAAGAGAAAACACCATTTTCTATCTGGTTTGAGTTAGCAGGAAACGTGGCACGCAGTGTATACTGTATCAGGTCTGAAAGCCTTGTATCTCATAGCAGCATTAATTGTTTTGCCAACATTAATTAAAGTATTGTATTGTTCCTTGTAACTAAGTGTATGTTATTTACAATTCCTTAGTGTCTGCTTTTTAAAAGTAGTTATTTTGCAGGAAATATATTTTAAAACAGCCTAAACTGGGTTTTATTGTACTGACAGAAAGAAAGGACAAAATCAAATGCCATTGTTTTATTAAAAATACAGAACTGGTGAGGTAAGTATGTGAAATAGGGTCACTTTGCACCACATTTCAAGATGTTCTGGACTTACAGTATAGTTACGTAACTATGGGAGGCTATCCCTGGTGCAGAGGATCCCAATACGTTACTTTCTACCTCGCTTCGTTTAAATACGAGAATTCAGCACAGGATTGCATTGTGTACCTTTGAATCAACACAGGCACAACTCTGTTCAAATGCAATCTGTACCTATTGCAACAACTATTATGAAGGTATTGCTCTTCCTGATCAAAGAGATCAGCCTACATACTGTGGTTTTCTTACAGAAAGGCAGTTTCCAGTTTGGACTTGTGGAATACCAGCAAACCACCTGAGGTGGACATGGAATTCATTTGGTGGTCATGTAAATAATAGGGACCAAAATGCATTTAAGAAAAGCACCTGCTCAGTTCTCTGTTACCAGCCAACCATCCCCAAACTACAGGGCAGTAAAAAGCTGAAAAAGGAGGAGTATTTCTCCTGGAATATATGATTATCAAGTGCTTTAATTTCTCACTGAAAAAAATTATGAATATTAGCATAAATATAAAAAGAATTACCCAATTCAGTCTTTCTTCCTCGCTGAAATATAAAATACCTGTAGTTTGAGTACAACAGCAACAAACACATTTTCGTAAACTAAAGGAATGCTCCCAAAATAGTCCAAGAATTAACTGAAACAGCAGAAAAATATGATCATAACAATTTAACACAATTCTGAGCACAGCTTTCAGCCAACATAGAAGAAGATAAATTATAGCTAGGCTTTTATTTGTCGAACAGGCAAATTTGCATAGGCACATATGACAAAATTCACAGGATGAAATTGCTGACCAAACTCATATAAGGCTTTGCAATGCTATGTCATCCGGAGTTATAGTTCATATACGACAGCATTAAGAAATTGTACCTTGTACTACTGCATATAAAGATACCAACTTTGTATGTGTGTTTGTTTTAGATCTGGGCTTCCAGATTCTGCAGTAAAATAAACAAACAAGTTTAAAAGAGTGGTTAAAGCATCCTTAAAGCTCTCAAAGTTTGATATGAAAAAGACAGTGAAATAACGAATAACATTACCTACATTTATTATTGTATTCATAATACAAAAAAAAGTTAAATTTTATTAACATGATCTTGATATATTTTTGTTCATTGTGGAACTACATCAATTATTTGATATTGTAACCTAGCTAAATTCAGAGTTTTTTCATATATAGACTATTCATGAAATTTATCCAAATTTTCCATTTTCTTTTATTTTTATTTATTTATTTATTTATGCTTTGCATTTATCCAAATTTCCATTGCTTACCTTTTAGTAAAATGTGAATAAAAAAAAGGCAAAGTAATTGAAGTTGCCTGAGATAAAAAACTTGACAACAGTTACTGCTATGTCAGGGGAGCTTCAGCAAAAGATTCTGTTTTATACTGACAGTGTAATGGTGATCAGAAGAGAAGCATGCCTCAGAGGAGCATACCATACAGGAAGGAATAAAAATTTAAAAGCCATCTCTAGTATTGTGCTGAATTCTTCTTACTTTTTCAATTAACAGTTGTCCAGTTGCATGTTTGCTGAGTTTGTGATTATATATAACACTATAACTATTTGAGCCATTCTTTGCAAAGAAACAAAGCCAAGTGTTTTTACTGAAGATCAATCCCCGATCAAGTTTTGATCAGTAAGAATGATAGGGAAAATCTACTCTGTGCTAGGTTATTGGAAATAAAGATAAATCTTAATTTTCTTTTCAATTAACATTCTCTCTGAGCTTAACAAAGACAGGCAATTTCTCCTCACTCCTTGAGCTATAATCTTAAATTTTCTGGATTTCAGATCTCATGCTGCTATGAGCATTAAAAGTCCTATTTTCCATTGCTTTTCAGTTTACTTTGGTAAGTAAACAAGTCATATATATATAAATCATTCATAAGTAAATCTCTAATGAGAATTTGGATACCCTTTAAATTTAGTAAAATATCACACACTTAAAGAAAAAAACATTAGGATTAAACTGTATTTCAGAAGAGCAATCAAAAGGATGAATGATTACCTTCCAACCTCATTCATTTTTATACAGTACATTTCCCTTTCCATTACATATGCTGAAAAAAAAAAAAAAGAAAGGAGTTTGGTGTTCACAGTTTAATTGAATGAGTATTCTAGAAAAGGCACTGCAATATCCTGATTGTCAAAAACTTTCGTGTTTTGTGGAAAATTAGTTCTTTACAACGAGCAAAAAAAGTAAAGGAATTTGGCATTTAATAGTACAAGTAGGTTTTGGACAAAAGCACAACACCCAACGTTTTGCAACCAAAAAGGCAGAAAAAACACCCCGAGATTATAAATTTTGTCTTGGCTGTGTGTTTCACAGCAATCCACTGGATGGCTCCCTTACCACTCTTTTCTTTTGCATTTCCTTGAGTACCGTATTACCATGAGGCGAGTTCCACTCTCTCAGGAAACTTTGCTCTGGACGAATGAAAAAGCATCTCCATTCATGGTCCGCAGGTTTGCAAGTGCAAGGTCTCCTCCCAAAGCAATGAACTTCAGCTTCCTGCACAAGAGTGGCTTACAATCTGCGAGTGTAAAAGACAGTGGAACAGCTATATGTAACAACAACAACAACCCAAAAAACCCAAACCCATAGAGTATCCTGGCAAAAAAATGGAAATTAACTGAGTTTGATTCTGGCTCTTCCATCCTATTATGATGCCCTAAAGCAAGTGACAGACATAGTCAACCTAACGCTAAGTAATCCATCCTCCTGAGAAACTTTTTACAACATGGCAAAGAAAAATCAGGAACAGAGGCATGTTGAAAATGCTCGGCTTGTGGGAGTCAAGAATGATGAAAAGGAGAGGTGTTGGTCAGAGTGTACACATTGGTCCTTGCAGCAGTTCGAGTTTGCAGCTGTGGACTCACATTACTTTTAAGAGCAAGCTGACCCTAAAACAGGCAGCCCTGCTCACTCCTTTCTTTAGTTAGATCTAGCAATAGTGTTACTGCAGGATGTGTCAGATCAAAGAGCTGGAATTTTTCTGATGCCTTAGGTTTAGATCAGATGGTAAAATCTGTGATTGTATGATGTCCACAGTTTAACACAAGGGAGTGTCTTCAGTTATCATGGGTAAAGTAACAAAAAAAAATAACAAATTGATTATAAAATACCTACACATATATACAGACATAAAAACTTATGGTATGTCCCAGGAAATATAATCTTGCAAAAGATGACTTAGAAAAATGGAACTGGTAACAACAGTATCCTTTGTCATCCTAACATATCCTTGATATTTTTGTTTAAAGTGTCCTTTGTCCATATCTTTGAAAGAAATTTAAGAAGTCTTTGTTTTTAGAAGTTAGTTCCAGTAACTAAGTGAGGATCCAGAATTAGTTGCTCGTGCTGTTTGTATTATTGCAAAACAAAATTTACGATTTCCTTTACTGTTTCTGTCCTTCTAGATCTAGACTTATACAAACTGTCCACACTGAATTTAAGTAGCTCCCTGCTCACCATGCTGCCTGTTTTGGATGACCTTCTTGGGCATCTAATTTTAGCACATGATGTGCAGTTAGCTTAAATGCTTCACTCAGAAGTCTACATTCAACTCCAGGAATGCCAGGTATTGCATTGCTGTGAGGTTACTTCCACTTATCCTATCCATCATTACAAACATCTAGCTGTTCAGCCAGAAAGTTTTGTGCTGTTCAGTGATTCCAGTGAACTATTGGCAGAAGAAAGCCCTCCAACTTTCTGATAGGCCCATGGGATAGCCACAAAGGACAAGAATGTTCTGCATTTTCTGTGTAATGAGGACCAAATGTGAATCATTTAGAAATGCCTTGCATGCTGCTGTTTTGGGTTGTTCATAGTTCATGATTCACTTCTCTGATGAATAGTCAGGAATAGAAATATTTCTAAAAAGATAAACACTATTACCACTAAAAACTAATTGATAAAATTATACAGCTTCCCAAGAGGTAAAACAGTCATCTTCTTTACATCTTGTCCTGGGTTCAGCTGGGATAGAGTTAATTTTCAAAGGAACCTGGGAAAGGGGGCAGCCAGGACAGCTGACCTGAACTAGCCAAGGAGCTATTCCACACCATGTGCCATCACGCTCAGTACATAAATGGGGAGCAGGCTGGGGGGTGGTCTCCCGGCTTTCGGTGGGGGAAGTGGTGGAGCGCCGGGTTCCAGGTGGTGAGCAGTTGTACTGTGCATCGCTCGCTTTGTATGTTCTCTTGTTTGTACCGTTGTTGTTGTAACTTCTCTTTTTGTGTTGTCCCAGTAAATTGTCCTTATCTCAACCCTCGAGGTTCCAGGTTTTTTTTCTTTTCTCTTTCTGATTCTCCTCCCCAACCCACCAGAGTGGAGCAGGAGGAGTGAGCGAGCGGCTGCGTGGTCGTGGTCCTTTGTTACCGGCTGGGCTGAAACCACAACAGCCCTTTTTGGCACCCAACATGGGGCCTGAAGGGTTGAAATAATGACAGATCTGGCCAGAGCGTGTTACAACAAATTAGTTATACGCATTTTCTTATATTAGTTAAACAGATGCTAGTCACAATGTTGCTTCATTTGTTCACATGGTGGCGTTTTATAAATTCTTATATGCTGTATGTATTGCCTGTGGTTCCGTTTATCACCTCTGGGAAAGGGATTGTGATTATCATTTTGCTATGCTGGGCAATGTCAATTTATGAAACTTACATCACTGGTCATGAGATTAAGCTGGTATCTGCACACAGCTGTGATATCATTTCCATAGTTCGGGCGCTTCCTATTGGACTTTATTAGTAATTGCACCCAATCCATGGGGGAGGGAAGGGAGGATACTTCCCCCCCACCCGTTCACCTCCCTTTTCTCCTTCTGGCTAATGACAACAGCTTTTGAGAATTCTGAGTATCCTTGGGATGCACAGGCCAGAATACTATTAGTGCTATGTCTCCTGAATATTTTTCAGGTCTTGTTTAGGGCTTCCCAAAGGGTTTTTGAGAA
>JANZLQ010000079.1:52121981-52132246 GCA_026212715.1 Elanus axillaris | reverse complement strand
TGCCACTGCCCAGAACACTATCCTGGGCCTTGAAAAGCGAGTTTTATGGCAACACGGCACCCCAGAAAGAATAGAGTTGGACAATGGGACTCACTTCTAAAACAACCTCCTAGACACCTGGGCCATAGAGCATGGCACTGAGAGGGTATATCACATCCCCTATCAGGCACCAGCTTCTGGGAAAATTGAATGATATAATGGACTGCTGAAAACTACATTGAGAGCAATGGGGGGTGGGACTTTCAAACATTGGGATACACATAAAGCAAAAGCCACCTGGTTGGTTAATACTAGAGGATCTGCCAGTCGAGCTGGCCCTGCTCAACCAAGACTTCCACACACTGCAAAAGGAGATAAAGTCCCTGTAGTGCGCATGAAGAATATGTTAGGGAAGACAGTCTGGGTTAATCCTGCCTCAAGCAGAGACAAACCCATCCAAGGGATTGCTTTTGCTCAAGGACCTGGGTGCACTTGGTGGGTGGTGCAGAAGGATGGGGAAGTTTGATGTGTACCTCAAGGAGATTTGATTTTGGGGGAGAACAGCCAGTGAATTAACTGCTAACTAACCTGCTGATGTATGTCATTGTATCTGTAATGTCTATATGCCATGTCACAGGCATTACAGTAAGAATTACCCAAACGACTGAAGGATGGACTTCGAAACCGAGGCAAGTGCAACAGTGATAGAATGTGAACTGGTGACCAGCAATTCCCTCAAGATCGACATCTTCAACCTGCAGACCAATGGCATGGGTTGTACCGAATGTACTAGCCACAAGCTCCAGAGGCAGCATGCAACAGTCCAACACCTTACACCACCTCTCCTATCCTGAAGGACTGGTACAACAGATGGAGCCCCAAAGTCATGGACTATATAGAATTAACGGACACATTAAAGGGATGACCCATAGACTAAGGGAATGCTATTTGTGTGTGGGGGGTGTGTCCATATACATATATATGTGTATATAAGGCAAGGAAATTAGTGGTGGTTAATTGGAAAATGTAGGATCTGGGCATGGTGCAGATGGTATAGAATAAGAGGTGGATAACGTCCTGGGTTCAGCTGGGATAGAATTAATTTTCACAGGGACCTGGAAGGGGGCATAGCTGGGGCAGCTGACCTGAACTAGCCAAGGAGCTATTCCATACCATGTGACACCATGCCCAGTATATACATAGGGAGCAGGCTGGCGGGGTGGTCTCTCAGCTTTCGGTGGGGAAGTGGTGGAGCGCCGTGTTCCAGGTGGTGAGCGGTTGTACTGTGCATCACTCTTATTGTGTATTCTCTTATTTGTATCGTTGTTGTTCTAACTTCTCTTTTTGTATTGTCCCAGTAAATTGTCCTTTTCTCAACCCTCGAGGTTGCGGGTTTCTTTCCTTTTCTCTTTCTGGTTCTCCTCCCCATCCCACCGGAGCGGGGCAGGGGGAGTGAGTGAGTGGCTGCGTGGTCCTTTGTTACCGGCTGGGCTGAAACCATGATACAACTTTATAATCTATTAGTTTTTAGCATAGGTAAAGCCACACAAGACCCACTCCTGATCTTGGCAAGGGATGCAAAGAACAGTAAGGGCTTCCATAAGCATGTCAGCCAGAAAAGGAAGGTCAAAGGTGTAGCCCTGCAATGAACATGACCGGCAAACTGGTAACAATGAATGAAGAGAAGTCAGTCTTCACTGGCAAGCTCTCTTCCCATGCCTCTCAAGTGGATTGACCTCAAGGCAGTGACTAGGGGAGCAAAGTCCCTCCTATTGTAAGAGAAGGTCAGGTTTGAGACCAGCTGAGGGACCTGAACATACATAAGTCTATGTGACCCAACGAGATGCATCCCAGTGTCCTGAGGGAATTGGCTGATGTAGCTGCCAAGCCACTCTCAATCATATTTGAAAAGTCATGTCCGTCAGGTGAAGTCCCTGATGACCAGAAAAACGTAAACTTTACACACATTTTTAAAAAGGGTAGAAAGGAGGACACTGGGAACTACCAACCTATCAGCCTCACCTCTGTGCCTGGGAAGATCATGGAGCAGGTCCTCCTAAAAGCGTGTTAAGTCACATGGAGGACAGGGAGGTGATTCAACACAGCCAGCATGGCTTCACCAAGGGCAAGTCTTGCCTGACCAATGTAGGGGCCTTCTGTGACAGAGTGACTGCATCAGTGGACAAGGGAAAAGCTACTGATGCCATCTCTCTGGACTTCCGTAAGGCCATTGACACAGCCCTCCACAAAATCCTTCTCTCTAAATTAGAGAGATATTGATGTGATGGATGGACTATTCAGTGAACAAGGACTTGGCTGGATGGTTGCATCCAAAGAGTAGTAGTCAACGGCTCAATGTTCAAGTGGAGAGCCGTGATTAGTGGTGTCTCTCAGGCATCCATACTGGGACCAGTACTGTTTAATATCTTCATCAATGACATAGATGGTGATTATGAAAGACATTCTAGTTCCTTTGCAAATTTGTATTTTCTGGATCTTATAATGCTGAGAAAAAAAATTAAATTCTGGCTTTGCTACACACAGTTTCAGCTTTGAAGTACTCTTCTCTCTGACATTTAATTAATAATCTGACCACTACATAAGGACAAATACACCTTTATAAATGAGTACATTTTCAGCAGATCCAACTTAATATATTTTATTATGCAAGAAAAAAACAGCTGTACTTAACAAAAAATAATTTAGCAAGCATGTGCTCCCTAATGAGGACTAATTATGTCAGCTTTCATAAATACATATTTTTATAATTAAGATATAATTACTTGAGATGTTGTTCCTTTTTGCACTTTTCACTTTTTAAAGCTGTTAGACAAATAGGATTAAATAATCAGTGCTTGAGTTTTCAAGTATTTGTATGTTTGTTTCTGCATAAACTGGTAAAATGTTGAAAGCATTGTTTGAGAGCTACCAGCTTTGTCCTTGGTTTTTGATGGGGCCAAGCAAGTCCACCTTTTTTTTCAGAATAGTGCTAATTATCAGAGGTGAAGATATGTGTTTTAGAGTGGTTTTGAGGATTCCCGAGAAAGGTAAACACACATATACTGACTACAAGGAAAAAAGCAAGCATTTTGTTAGCTACAGACATGCATTAAACTAAGGGTATTTTTGCAAAGCATTCCAACCTAAGCAAAGCAATTAACATACCAACCCAAAGACTGTGAGGAAGATGAACTGTCCGTACATTCTTGTACTGTCTTGCGCCGCGAGCTCCACCCAGCAGTCGGTAGGTGCTGGCTTTATGTGGGTGTCCCCATGGAGGCAACGGTGACCTCACCATCCACCAACCCACTGCTCTTCAGGAAATCCTGGTATTTATACATTTGCAGAGGAACAGATGTCGACACTTGTGGCCAATAAGTGCCGAAACACGCCTCATTTGCAACATGGGGAACCTATGGCATATGCGCTCCCTGGCCAGGCATACTGCATGTGCCATAGCCATCCCATCTATTGGTTCATGGGCTTTGTCCACACAGCATATTACCATAATCCATAAGTCACGTCAATCCTGCTCTAGCCAATAGCAGGATTTTTACAAGGTAAGCAAAATCATATGCTGTGCCTAGTAGCTTTGAATTCCTCCATTGCTGCATGTCCTCCCCTAACATTGCTCAACTTTCTTACTCCCATGGTCGACATTTCAAACAATAGACAATAAACCATCTGTTTCTTGCACTGACTGGGTTTTTCAGTTATCTATTTCTTACCTACTGTTTCATCCATGGACCAAAATTCCTTCTTTTAACCCTTCCTTACACAATATGCACTTACATAATTGCAAAACCAAAACCTTCAGCCCTAGGTTAACAGACACATAAGAAGCAATTAAAGGTATTAAAATGAGGTTAGCAATTCAGTTTGGAAATAGAGTAGCAAAGGGTGATGTTCTACAGTAAAGACTGGGTCTGCTATGGGTGAAAAGCTAGATCAGGCTGGAAGCTGACTCTGCTGGGCTAGGGTTTCAGGGAGGATTAGCAGGCATTGTTGAGCTAGTGAAAGACCTAGAATTAGACTGATGTGATCCATGCTAATATCAGCTCCTTACATATTTATAAATTATTGAGACATGTCATTAGGTCTAGGTTTAAACCTGAAAGTGGTTTCCTGGCATGTGCTATTGCTAGTGTTTGCACTTGCAGAGTTTTCTTTACTAATGCTATTGTTATACTAATCTAGGAAGAAGGTTTAAGGCTGATAAGCTATGGTTAGTGCTGTCTTATTGGGAACTGTTGTAAGAGTTAGGGTTAATATTGTTGTTTTGGCTGACCAGACCCAGTTGCCCTACTGTCATACCTGGATCCACAAGGAATTGCTGAGTTGGGTTAAATGTGTTGCCATCATGTCAAGTTTGGAGAAGAATGTGAATTTGAAATGCTCAAAGTTGATGAGGTAGTGTTATGGTGAGAACATGGAACAGCTTCAGTTCTACAATGACAACTTAATGGAGAAATGGTGGTATCTTAGGTAGTAAGGCTCCAAACTATCTGAAGATTTTTAAAGGAAAACTGGCACTTCAAATTCAAACTGGAAATGAAACAGAAGTCAGTGGGAATAATGATTTTCTACTGAGAAGTTTTTTGCCACAAAGAAATGATGAGATTCTGGGTCCAGCTTAATTTTCTGGATTGATCTACAGTTAGCTGATCCAATTTGATGTAGCAAAGCCATCAATCATGCAACCACCTTCCATACATAATTCTCTCACATGTCTTGGCAAGACATTAAAAAACCATACAGATTACTACTGCTGTATGATAATCTAAAAATAAAGACCTCCCTGTACCCCTCAACTTCTGCTCATTAGAAACCAACTTTTAGTTGCCAGCCTAAAAATTATTCCAAATTTTCTGAAGCTTTAATTTGTCATTGTGGAACACTGTACCTGAACTCACATAGTTTTTATTTTCTCATTTTGTTCACCTGTTGTGTTTAGCTGTGAACAATTCAACCCTTCCAGTCATCCATCTAAGACAGGTTCTCTATTCTGTAGATTCCCCAAGAAGCAATTTTCTGTACCTATTCGTAGTTAAACTAAGCAGTCCTGACAATGCTAAACAGTATCTTAGATAACGTTTCATATGAGGTTTGTACAAATGGGGTCCCCACTTGAGTCCTTTTGCATGTATGGAAAAATAACTTTAGTAGAAAAACTACGATCTATGTGGTAAAAATATGGCTTCCCAACCTTTGGAAACTTTGCTGAGGGGTGTGAGTGACAAGGCTTCAACACATGTTTTTTGTTTAATAAAACTGCTGAAAAGATTATTTTCTGATTTTTTTTCTTTAAAAGTTACCTGCAAATCTGGTGAAGTACACCTTTCTCTGCATTACTGGGAGTGCAGAAGAATGCAGGGGTCCCCTGTTACATGGATAAAACAGTAATTGGGCAAGAAGTCTACAATAGCTTAAACCAATTAATTTTTTAAAACTCTATTGAAACATAACATTAGCATTGGATATCACACACACAGATAATTACATTTACCTTGATGTTTCTACTATTAGCCTGTTTTTGTAGGTTATTTTGCAGTAAAAATTCTCACTGTGATTATTTTTCACATACTCTCAAAACAGAACTATACTTCCACATTTCAGCCAACTCACTAACTAAAATACAGTTCAGCACAGATTGTTGAGATGAGTTTTTTTATTGAGTATGCAAGAGTTGAATAGCACACCTAGAGATTTTAGAAACACAAAGGAGACCACAAAATGTTTTAGATTTTATTGAATTTCCATTCAATTTTGCAGGATATAGTTTTTTAATCTAGATAGATCTTTTAAAACAACTGGGAAACTGAAGCTGAAACCCTTGCCGTTCTACATGTTCCTTATATAATAAATCTAGCTGAAAAGTTCTTCTAATTCATGAATCCAACCTTACTAAAATGAGAGGAGATGAGCTACAGATTTACCACTTCTGAAAATTCAATACAAATGCTCCATGCTGCCACCATTTCTATTGGGCTAAGTTTTCTCCGCTTCAAATTAAAGGTACAGTGTTCTTTTATTCTACAGTAAATGCTCAAGGTGGGGTAGGGGTGTAAGTCTTTTAGGTCTTAAATTGAGTCGATGGTCATGATCTCTCCCTGCTGTCTTTACCTTTCCCCCAGTTACCACAGATGTGCACTGACTTCATGGCTGTTATCAGTTAGTCAGCTTTTGGCACCTTTCACTGCAGGATGTTCCCTCCTTATTGATCATTTAATTCTTTGATGTTTCTCATGGCCAAATTACTCCAGGATGCTAGTTTTTCTGATTACAAATTACGAAGTGTCTTTAGACTACAAGCTTAATACACATAGAAAGAACATCTTGTATAGAAAGACAGATCATTCAACATTTTTAGGTTAATCTTGAACAACATGATCCGCTCTCCTTTACAAACAAACCCAGCTAGAAAATATATTTCCAGATATAGTGGTCTAACAAGCTAATCCTTTTTCATTTTCTTTCTCCTTATCAAAAAATGTCTTGTATTACAGGGAGTGCATCCTACACATTCTACAAAATGTTCCTAGCACAAATTGATGCTATTCTCCCTAACTGGTGTCCTGTTTTCAGCTCGGGTATCTTTGTTGATGGTAGTGTGTTTTGGATTTAGTGTGAGAATGACGCTGATAACACATTGATGTTTTAGTTGTTCCCCTTATCCTAAGAGAAGGATTTTTCAGTATCCCATGCTCTGGGAGCAAGCATGGCCAGGACAGCTGACCCACACTAAGGAGGGTCCACACGAACAAAGGGATATTCCATACCAAGAAGATCATGCTCAGTATAGAAACTGGGGGGAGTTTGCCGGGAGGGGCAGATAGCTGCTTAGGCATCGGTCGCAGGTCGTAAGCAGTTGCACTGTGCATCACTTGTCTTTTTTTTTTATTTTACCTTATTATATTCATTATTATTATTATTATTTTTTTTTTATTACTACTACTACTACTACTACTACAACATTTTATTTTACTTTAGTGATTAAATAATTCTTACCTCAACCCATGAGTTTCACTTTTTTTTCCGATTCTTGTCACCATCCCACTGGGGAGGGCAGGCAGGGTGGGGTAAGCAAGCAGCTGCGTGGTGCCTACTTGCTGGCCGGGCTTAAACCACAACATGTGGTAAAACATATCTCATTTCAGAATTATTTCAGATCTTTTTTCCCCGTTGCAAAAGACAGACACACTTTACTGCTTGCTTCAACAGAAAGGCTGCATTCTGCAAATGGGATTATAATGAGACTCTGTTCCTTTTACTCGAGGTGGAGTGTAACTAAGATAAAGCTGAAGACAGCTTGATTTATCCTTTTTTTTTCAGGTAGGACTGTTAAACCACATTCTTACTGTATTCCTCTGTGTTAAATAATCACTGAATGTTTCAGTGACCCCAAGAAGGCTGGGGCCGAAAGGTTGCAAAAGGTCATGTGTACTACAGCCTTTGGGTCTGAGCCTGTGTTACCCCCCAACAAACTGAAAACCAAACTCTGAATTTGTGTAAATGGCAATTCGGTGACAAGCTGTGACAGTGGCAGTAAAGAAAATTGTGTGCTATCACAAGAGCAGAGATAGACTAGCGAGGATTAAGAGGAAAACAACAGATCTGCAGAATAATTAAGAAACTTTTAATTGTTCAGCTGCCCTTGCACTTGCTCAATACCCCAAAATCAAGCCTTAAGTAACTCACGCAAAACTGCAGTGGGAATTCTCAGACCTGAAAAGTAAAATAGAGGAATCTTTGCTACCATACTGTGTCATAAAAGCTGTGTTTGTGCAAGTGGGCTCTATGGGTGCCTCTATATATAGGTGGAGAAAGAGTTACCAGACAACATCAGGGTGAAGAGACGAAACATACATGCTGGGAGACAGCATCTGAAAGCCTCCCAAAACCTCAGAGTCATCTTGGATCAAAAATTGTTAAGCTCAGGAGACCAAGGGGCTGCTGAACCTGCCCAAGGCCTCTGGCAGACACTGGCCACCCACAACGGGCCATGTAGCCCACACTGTGTCCAGAAAGCAGGGGCTGCTCCAGGTGGACAAAGTCTACAGGGCAGTATATATAAGTACACCTGCTGAAATAAGGGACCTTGTCTGTGACTTTGTGCCTGGAAACCCCCGGAGTGTGGGTACGAGCCCTCACTCCTAGGTCAACTGCTGGGGCTGGCCTCTTCAGTGCTGCTCCAGCTGGGTGACTGTGAGCATGTGCATTGTGCGAGGCAGTGACTACATGCACAATGCAACAGTTATCTGCAATTAATAGTAACAGTCTAAATAATAAAGTGTTCTAGTAATTGTTGGTTGTGATCTGATTACTCCCCTGACTCTACACCCTACCAGTGATAATTAAAACACCTGGTACAAAAAAGCCACAAAAGTAGGCGAGTGTCACCTGGATCTTGTAAATCTGTATTTTAATCCAGCTGCTGAAGTTTTAGACAACAAAGCAGCTCACTATTCCTTTGAAAGGCATCCATTATTGCATCTCCTGTTTTTTAGCGGGCCCTGTTTTTTGCATTATTTTACCAGTATTCCTGTCTACTGGTTTTGGCTGGAATGAATTTTTTTCACAGTAGCTGGTATGGTGCTGTGTTTTAGGTTTGTGGCCAAAATGGTGTTAACACAGGGACGTTTTAGCTATTGCCGAACAGTGCTTACACAGGATCAAGGATGTTTCAGCTTTTCATGCTGCCACCCCTACCCCAGAGAGCGGGCTGGGTGTGTGCAAGAAGCTGGGAAGGGACCCAGCTGCGACAGCTGACCCCAGCGATATCCCAGACCATAGGACACCGTGGTCAGCAACAAAAGCTGGGGGAAGAAGGAGGAAGTGGGGACACACACAAGACATCAGGAGCTGCCGTGTTTGTCTTCCCAAGTAACCGCCACACGTGATGAAGCTCTGGTTTCCGGGAAATGGTTAAACATCTGCCTGCTGATGCGAAGTACTGAACTAGTTCCTTATTTTGCTTTGCGTGTGCCCACAGCATTTGTCTTTATGTCGACCCATGTTTTTCTCAGGTTTGCCCTTCCTATTCTCTTCCCCATCCTACTGTGAGGGAGCAACTGAGTGGCTGTGTGGGGCTCAGCTGCCTGCTGGGGTGAGCCGACACCAGGGTGGCAAATCTGAATTTTTCCAATGCCAATTTGTAGAATTACTCAATTTTGAAATGTGATAAGTAACAATAGGATTTTTGCTTTCGCTTGCTTTTGCTATAAAGAAATTAGAAGAAACTGTACAAATATTAGAAGTAATCAAGTTGAGCTACAGCTGCAGCTATCGCTAAAATTAGGCAGGCATAGTATTGTTAAATTGTGTCTTGAAAGTTAAATGTATGACTGAGTCCTGTGATTAGGTAAGCCAACAGTGTGGTTAGCCTGGTGAGTGACTGATATGAGATACTAAAGAAAATTGCTTTTGGGATGGCCTTGCAATTTCTGAGGGAGGCAAGGACTCCAGTGTTTTTAGGTAACTTGGCTTAGAAGTATCCCTATGAATCACACAAAGTGCAGGCATAGATAATGGAAGAACTAACAAGCAATTCCTTTAAGATAAGATGTATCAAAGTGTGCAGATCGATGGCACTGCACAGAATCATCTGAGAAGGGTCAAGCAGTGGACAAGTGAGGAAGACATGGAAGACCACCAGAGGACTCCTGAAGACCACCAGAGACCTTTAATGCACTTGCGTAAAGGACATTTGCATATGCTGATAGTTTCCTGGAAAACTAATGAATATGTATCGGACATCTAGTGAATATGTATGTAGAACATGTACTTAACCTGCACAATTCAAGCCTGATGGTGTGCTTTGCACCCAGCGCTGTACTCCACTGACTTTGTTGCCAGATAAAACACTTTGTTTGGGCTTGTTTCTCACAGAAAAACACGAAAGTCCAACCCACATCAGATTTGAGTGTTAGGTGAAGCTCCCCTTTTCTTGCCCTGCCCCATGTTTTCGCCCACCTAACGTTAACGGGCGTGGCCAGCCCGAACCCGCTACGTTTTTCAGGTACAGCAAAATCCGGCTGGGCCGAGATTTTGTCTTCGGCAGCGGCGGGGCCTGGGTTTCGCCGGCGGACACGGCTCTCTCGGCTGCTCTGCCGACGCTCACCCATTCTAACGCCTGGCGGCCTGCGGGCCGGGCTAGGCCGCAGGGCCTGCGGGCCCCAGCGGCCAGGGCAGCCTGCCCCGGGAGGACAGAGGGACCCGGGCACACCGTCCCGCTCGGGCCGCCATGGAGACGTCAACAGTCGCTTCCCCCTCGACCGCCGCCCCCC
>JANZLQ010000079.1:52073194-52119123 GCA_026212715.1 Elanus axillaris | reverse complement strand
GTCTAGCGAAGAGGGGGGGGGAGTGATAGAACGACTTGGTGGGCACCTGGCGTCCAGCCATGGTCAACCCATCACAGGAGTTCTTTTTTATAGCTTCACTCACCATTTAAGTCCACTTTCTTGCAATTACCATAATTAATTCTGAAGTTTCCTTGATGCTTATGGGTTGCTTTTCTGATCCCGTGGTGCTAGTAAGTAGGAAAAAAGGTCAGAAGGATTGCTCTTCCCCAAGTAAAACTGGATGTTGAGAGACATGAGCAAAGGAAACTGTAAACAACTTTAGCTCTCTCAGGGCTGTGATAAAATGAAAAAGGGCATTTCAGTTAAATGTGAGGTGAATAGAAAGCAGTACGTGGAAGTGAAAACATGGGGAAAAAAAAAAAGAAGTTTCCTGCATGTTGGAAAAAAACATCTAGTCCAAACTCTTCTCCTATTTTATCTGGTTAGTACTCAGTATGGTTGAATCTGTACAGTCTGCTAGTAGAACTGTGACTTCACTACTGAGCACTGCTTACTGTAGTCTGTCTCGGAACTTCTAGAAATACTTGGACCTTGCAAGTGGTGGGTACCAGAAGACTGGCTAAATAACCTCCTTTCTTCTAAAAATGGGAGGGGTGAGGTTATAAGGATACAGAAGCCTAAGTGAGTCACCGTTTATGGGCTGAAGTTCAACAACTTCATGTTCTTAGCTGGCAGCAGAGAACAGCTTCAACTAACATTTTGAGCCAGAGCTGTTATTTTTGTAGCTCTTTAGAAGTGTCCATGTCCAGTTAATGTAGTTTATGTGGTATACTGTAATTTGCTGTTGTCCGATCTTCAAACACAAATGCAGGACCTTAAGGGGGCAGTACTTCATCCCCCTGTTCTTAAGGATGAAAGTGCCCTAGAACTACTGATGAAAACCTGGTGTTGTGATTAATGTAATACTTTGTATTACTCTTTTTTTATTTAATATCTTTTTCTTGTAGAACCAGGAAAAGCACTACTTGGTTGAGCAGACTGGTTTCTGGCTTTTTAACTCTTTAACTGCTAGGAGGACCTACCATTCACATGTGACACTGAAGAGTGAGCAAGATAGTATTACTCTCTAACTTGGTCTCGTCTGTGAGGACATCCTGGGCACTCTGGGGATCCACATTTCTGTAGAGCTGAATAACTGTCTATCAGCCAGTGAAGTTGATTCATTCTGCAGATAGACGCAGAACTTTCTGAGGAAAGGGAATAGTAGTGTATGCATAGTTCTTTACCATGGCATAATAACCTAGTCGGCAGTTAGTGTACTGAACATAGAAACATTGCAGTGATGTCTCTTGCTTCCTTTGTTGAAGAAGTTGGAGTTTCTTGGAGGGACACAAATATGCTGGAATAAATCCTGTCTTAACCTTGTTCCACCAGAAAATAATGCTTTATCTGCAGTGTTACATGTTAACTGAGTAAACCTGTAAACCACAATGTGTTGTGTGGAGTTCCTTTAAAATTCAGAAAAGCAAGAGAAAGACAATCTGTCCTGTGGCAGCATGCTCTCTGTCTGTCCTAACTGGAAAACCTGTATAGCATTTCTTGATGAGAATAGAAGTTTTCAGCTTCATTCATAAAAGTGAAGATGTTATAGTAGGCAAATTCTTGGCATCTTGACCTACAAGAGCAGATTTTCTGTAGGACCAAGCTATAGTCATTGTGGGATTTCTAGCTTTCAGTTACAATGCTTGAAAAATTGAGCAGTAAAAAATAGATTGAAGTTTATTTAAGTTTGAACGCTTGCCAGAGAACTTAAGTTTGTCCAGAAGACAGGTGTAGGAGTGTTAATGCCAACTTGTGTTTCACATAGAACTAAATGTGCACACTGTTGTATTTCAGCAATATGTATTGTTTACAGAATATAGGAAATAATGTAATCTTGTGTTGGCTTCTTCCATCATCCTCTCCCATCCTGTTGGAATTTGAATTCCGTGAAAACTTGTAAATGGCTATTGTTGTTAAAGAAACCATAATCTCAAGCGACTTTTCCACAGTGCTTACAAGAGTCAAAGGACATCAGAGCCCAAATGTTTCTTCCCAGTATATGTAAGAGGCAGTGACTGAAATTGCTTTTGAAGTCACTAATCTTGTTGCCGAGGGAGACACTCCAAACCTGTTTCATGGGAGACTGCAGTCAGCAGGTGGAAGTGGGAGCACTGAAGCCATTCATTTACTTGATGTGAAAGTTGTTGCAAATTAGGCTTGTTTCACTAGAAGAAATTCAGCTCAGCTTTTCTGCACAAAAAAGTGAGGTAGCATGCATCGTATTACTTAGCTGTGCAAGTTGACTCTTAAGTAGAGTTTGTCATGCCCATGCTGTAATGCCCAAGTGTTTAGGATTTTTTTGTTTCTGTGAATTTAACTGAAATGATAGAGGTGTGGGAGAAGCAGAGGAAATTCAGTTTTGCATGGGAGCACCCTTGTGATAAAGCAGCCTCAGTGAAACACGCAGTTATAAATCTGGCAATAGGACATGCCTTGGTTTGCCTACAGCCTTTCTTACACAAGTCCTCTAACTTCTGCTGACCTGGGCTGGCACGTGAGCAGTGGATAGAATCTCGTGTGAGTTTGAGCTTCTAAGCTTCAGGTTTGTGAACGGTATGCTTAAGGGCTTCTTAAATACAGCTTGGGTGAATTTCCAGGATAGAAAAGCATTATTTGTGGAGTCTTTCCCTGAAGAATGGGTGTGTTAAACCTATGCATAAACCAATCAAGTTTCTTAACACAATCTCTTCCCACCTTCATTTTGTTTGGAAAATCTTAAACATTTTCAGCTGAAGCTGTCCAGACCCCATCTGCTTCAGGCAGAATCTGGGTGTGAGAAGTCTTCAAGTGGAGCAGTTACATTTTATATTTTGGAGAAATACTTTGACGAACTCTTAGAAAGGTAGTGATCGCCTTTCTTCAGTGAAGCTGATAGCAAGTAGATCTGTAGCTTGATGAGACTCAGTCATCTGGAGTTTTCAGGGCAAGTATGATCATACAGCATTCCAAAATTCCCGAAACATTAATGGATTATACTTGACCTTATCTGGCAGTAGGTTTGGTAGCCATATTAGCAAGTTTTTTATATGACTGCAGAAGTTGTGTACTGAAATGAGTTTCTCGTTAAATTTTTGCTGTGAAGCTACTAATGCAACTTACCATTCCTTGGTACCATTTTCTTTGTAATTCAAAGCACCTAAACAAACTGAAGGAAAAGCTGAATCATATGTGAAAGCAGAATACTTTATACTGTTTTGTGTGTATGACTTCAGTAGGAAGCTGAAAAAATGTAATACAACCTGTAAGAAATTGCAGCCAGCTTTAAGACTCTATTTTCTGGCATGTGTATTTATTCATGTAATCTAGTTAAGACAGTGTAGTACTTGCACTTTTTTAATTAATCTGGAAGCTCCTGGAAACTGAATATTTCTTTTTATATTAAAAAAAAACCACCCCGCAAACCTTTAGATGCAGAACACTGCTGATGCGTGGCCTACACTAAATGATCTGTGCTGGACTCGAGGAAAAAGGTAGTTGTAACACTGGATGGTATCAAATGTCTTACTCTCAGTAAATCATAATCTAGATAGGTATCATAGTCTTAGAGAGAGTCCCACAGTACTCAGCAAAAAGAATACAGCAAGAGGAACTCCTAGAGAAGGAAGAACATGGAAGCTGTGGAGAATACGGAATTAAATGATGAAGATTTCCAGTTATGAAATGTGATCAAATGTTGATAGCTTTTATATTGATGGAAGTTATGAGATGATTCTCTTCTTTAAAAGCTGTTAAATGGATCTCTATCCCTAATGATTTAACTGTTAAATTTTGTTAAAGTAGCTGCCTGATACACTTGGCTATTGTACTTGTTTATTTTTTTTAGACTTTTGTTATTGATTATGGAAGGTTCAGATAATAACCAGTTCTTCATTACAGGTATCCTTACAAGCTGCAGACAGTCATTTGCTCTCCCTGGCACCACTGTTGCTGAACTTCAGTTGCCTGTGCTGAAGAAGTCCATACCATCATACAGGACATACTTGACCACTCTCACCTATCAGTACAGAGGTGGATGAGTCTTTCCGTGCTTCTAAGGATTTCAATGCAGCTTTATATTTTGACTTTTTTTTTTTTTTTACAAAAATATCAGGTAATCCTAAATGTCAGACAGAGGATGCCATGAATTTTTATTTATGTAATTGGAAGACTTCTGAGAACTGCAAAAGAAGAGAAACATTGCTGCTCTAATTTCATTTTCCAGCTAGAAATTAATGAGCAGATGTTCCTTTAGTGGTATTTAGAGTTGCATTCAAGAAGAAAATGTCATATCTAAATTAACAATTTATGTTTTTCTGTATCCCACGCAGTGATAAAGGAAGAAATAGTCTTCAAAACCTGAACTTACTAGAAAGTTTAACTTGGAAGAGGTGCAGCCTTGAAACCTGTAGAAGTCTTTGACTGAGACTGGCTGCCTTCACCTTTATCTTTTGATTAAGTCAAGAATTCTTTTCTTAAAACTCTTTGCTTTCAGCTTTTTTGATGTTGGCACTAATCTTGCACACTAGTATCTTTTCTGGATTATAGGTAGTCCAGATCAAAAGGTAAAATGTGTTGGTACCACCTGTACACTCTGCGAATAATTTTGTAGTTATGGTGTAAATACCCACTGTTTTGCTGGAGAATGTGGCCTTAAAATGTAGGCTTCTGTACTTAATTTTAGTTACAGAACTTGAGGAAAAGTGTAAATTTCTTCTTAGAGAAAGTTCGTCTTGTTGATTGAGTATGAAGGTGACCAATGTACATTTATCATGGTGTTTGTACTGAGGTTGGTGTGTAATTGCAAGGTTCTGCCAATTTCTTCTAAGTTTGTGTGCCTTTGTGTAGCATATGTGGAGAGTTGAAGAAGCACAGCATATTCACACTGTGGTATGATCAAACTCATTGGTTCTTACTATAATTGTAGAAAAGCCTTTCTCAGATACTGGAAGCTTCCATGTTCTTCCTTCTCTAGGAGTTCCTCTTGCTATATGCTTTCTGTTGAGTGCTGTGGGAGTATCTCAAGACTATGATACCTATCTAGATTATGATTTACTGAGAGTAAGACATATGATACCATCCAGTGTTACCACTACCTTTTTCCTTGAGTCTGGGGCAGATCATTACCTATTGAGTAACACACTTAAGCAGTCAAAAGGGAGTACGCTGTCTGATACAAAGACTAATAGGTGTTACCTTGTTGGTGGGATTTTTGGTGGCATAAGGGTCATATCTTCAAACATTCCTGTAGGCTGCTTAGAAATGTGAATCTCATGGCAAAAAAATGACAGGACTGAGTCTGATTTGGACCATAATCTCCAGACAATAATAACTTGTTTGGTTACAGGTTTTTAAAATGTTGTGATCTGCCTGTATTCCGTTCTGGAGGGATATGAATCTAGAGTGTTGGAGATCTTCCTTGTCCAGATAATTCACCTACTCTTGTGTCCCATTATGATTTCATCACTCTGAAGAATACTAAGCGTCAATAAGACAGCAATTATTTTTATCTTTTTTTTAATTGATGAGTAAATTATTCTTGAAGTAAGGGAAGGATCTGCCATTTGCATCTGTTTGTTTTTAACAGTAAGCTATGAAGTCCAAACTATTGAGAAATAAAAACATGAATCTTGGAGAACAGATTGTCAGTGCTAGGACTTTTAATGAAACTGTGTAAATTAAAGTGCTTCTAGTGGCAAACAAGAAACATGTTTGTGAAGTCTCAATCTGTTTCTATTTGGGCTTTGCTTTCATTGGGGAGCTTGTTAGAGAGTCTAGGACGAAAAGCACTAATAATGGTGACCTAGGGTTTCTTTGGTATTTCTCTCCCAAGTAAGATTAAAGTTATTTCCCATTTAGTAAAGTAAACCTTTATTATAGTTAGTTTTTGCATGAGACTGATAGGTGTTGCTGTTTGGTTTCTGTTAGGATCTTTGCTAAAAATGCCAGCTGCGATAAGGAGTAGAGAGTTAGGAGAACATTCAGGAGCACCGAGGTGAGAACAGTATGGACAAGGTGTCTTTATGACTGCACAGTGTATATGTAAAAACCTTGTTTAAAATATGGAGATCATAGAATTGTTTAGGTTGGAAAAGACCTTTAAGATTGAGTCAAACTGTCAACCCAACACTACCATGTCCACTAAACGATGTCCTGAAGTGCCTCATCTACGCTTGTGTGGATACCTTCAGGGATGGTGCCACCACCACTTTCCTGGGCAGCCTGCTCCAATGCCTGACAACCCTTTCAGTAAAGAAATTTTTCTTAATATCCAATCTAAACCTCCCCTGCTGCTACTTGAGGCCATTTCCTCTCGTGCTGTCATAGTATAGTGAAGCCTGCATTTCAGAAACAGTCTTCTGTAGGCATGTGGGAAGGAGACACTAAACCTTGTGGATGTGCAATCTTTGGTTAAATATGTTTGGATGTGACTACTTGCCTTTTCATTCTCTTAACTGTAATGGATTGTCTGAGTGGAGTTTCATTGTGCAGGGCCAGGAATATCTTTTTGGACCCTGAACAGTTCCTGATATATCACTCAAAAAATGTCACTGATAGCAGCAGAACTATGCTGTGTGCAAGACGGAGGTGGGATGTTCTAGCAGGATGATCTCCGGACAAAGTATTTTTTGACAGAGCAGCCTGTATGGGAACTGCAACAAGTACTGCTGAAACTAGAGTTGGTTGAGGAGGAAGTGTATCTCCTGCAGTTGCAAACATTTTTAGGCAGCACATATTAAACATTCCAATTCCTATGAAGAAAAGAACCTTCTTTATGTGGTCAGCTACTAAATTCCCTTTTACTTAGCTTTTTGTCTCTGTTGCAGTCGAGACAACTATACTTCTTGGGAAACAGTTCCAGTACACAGTTATTGTGCCCACTGGTCTGAATGTGGTTCATAAATGAATTTAAAGATCGCAGAATCCTAGAAGCATTCTTTCTCTTCAGATACCTGATATTCCAGGTGTAGGCTACAGTTTTCCATGTGGAATAAAAAATAATTGTTCAGGTTCTCTTTCAGCTTTGAAAGTGTAAGCAAAGTGAGCGCACTTCGTAAATGGCGTAAGTCCATGAGATGGGTGTCTAATGTGCAGTAAAGATTATTGAGATTTTCTTGACCTGAGTTGGTCCCATTGGCCCAAAACTCACTGTTATATACTCAAAAGCTGATTTTGAATTTTCAGTTAGGCTTTTCATTACTACATGCTGGTTGAAGATGTGTTTGAATGCTTCTGTGAAATCATTAAGTGGAATTCACAACTCCAACAGCTTTCTCAGAGGCGGAAAAAGTTAAGTTTGTACATAAATTTTGAGATGGAGAATATTAGAAATTTTAGAAGTCCACTTCGCTTGCTTTCAGCGAGTACTGAGCTGGCAGTCTCTGGTTCTTGATTTCTTCAGACTTAACTTACTCCCTGGGTAACTCCTGTAAACAACTCTTAACCAAGTTTTTTCTACTGAACTTGAAGCTCTTTACCCTTACGCATTTTCTGTTAAAGAAATGTGTAGGGTGCATGTAATACCTGTGCAGAAAGAAAGATTGATGTCACTTAACTTTTCATCATACTATGTTAATTAAAGCGCTCTTCTGCATTCATTATGGTTTCTTTCATCTTTATTGGTAGATGTAGGCACTGCTCTAATTCTTGGAAAAGAAAGCCTCAGAAGATGCTCAAAGGCACGTTTCCATAACTGATTAAAGATCTTGATTGTCAAGTGGAATGGCTGGATTAAGGTGACCCAGGAGCTTACTGTCCTGGATCACACTTTAAGATAAAAACAGTAGGTAATGTGTTCTTACAAGAATGATTATGTGCTTTCTTGGGAGGTCTCTGTACATGCTGTATAACCCATGATGAGCTGTGCTTCTGCTGGGACTTGTAGGCAAGTTAATGTGATAGTAATCGGTGAATTATTTGTCAGGCATATATTTTTTTTTCCCAAGTAATGTAATATCATATGGTACTATGCATGATAATTCACGTTCGTGTAAGTGCAGCTTTTACATGCTTTTAAAGTCATTTGTGGCTTGATGTTACAAGACTGTTCTTCTAACAGTGATAGTAGGTAGGTATCAATTCCTGTATTGCTTTGCTACAGCTACTTTTGGGTAGTAGTGTAAGCATAGTATTGTCTTACCTTGAAGTATTTATAACAACCTTCTCTAGAAGTATTTTGAAATTGATAGTGCTTCTAACGTGACCTATGAAAACCATTTGAAAGACGTGATGTGTTTCTCAACTTACGGCTATTTACTGTAGTGAAAGAGTGCTAGATACACTATATCTAGCTGCTCTGTAGTGTCACTTCATTCAGAATATGTTAATGAAGCCTTAAAGGCATTTGAAGCATGACAGTCATTAAAAAGAAGAAAAACTGAAAGTGAAATCTCCTAAGGAAACAAATGCATCTTTTTTTAAATGACAGTAGGATCAGTAGAGCTAGCAAAATTTCATAAATGAAATTGCCTGTTCAGTTATTTTTGCTTTAGTACATGTTCTAATCACCCATTAAGAAATCATAAATGACTTAAATGAGATACAGCTTGACTATCTGGTACTTGCTTGATTACTTTTGTTTCTGGCTTGCATGTATAAACTTGTGGGTGACAAATTGTCCTTAAATGCTTAGTAAATGATTAAGTAAACATGTCATGTTTCTTCCTTTTCTTTTAATACACTGTCCAGGCAAACATATTTTCAGGGAATCTTCTCAGTATCTTTATGCAGCAGAATGGGCTGAAATTGTTTATACCTTTATATAAGTAACTATTGTTAGAAGCGAGCATACCTTAAGGCTGACTGGTGGACTGGTCAGCACCTATGCCCACAAATTGCCAGACTGTTTGTGATGAAATTTTCTGCCTTTCTGGGTTGAATATTTAACTTGTCTATGAGGTTACTTGGGACTCAATTCAGTAATGCTTTAATTAACTTTGATGACATAGTAAGGCAGGAAATAAGGGGGGGTGTTGCAGGTTGTTGTGGGTTTTTTTTGTGGGGTTGTTTTTTTTGTGGTTCTTTTTGGTAAGAAGTACTGTATTCCAGGCGGGATTTAAAATGCTTGCTGCTTGTCTGTAGAAAGGAAGGTATTAAGCTTTTTGTCCTAGTGTTTGTTAATATCCAGACAGAGTGATAGGTTCTAAGTTTTCTGCATCTGATACTGCTTTAATAATATAATTTGAAAAGTCATCTTGCAGTCCCTGGCCAACTTGGAACAGAGTAAGAGATGTAACACTGTCTGGAGGGACAGGTACACTTTGAAGTGATGTGCTGCTTTACTGTTCTCTTACTCTAGTAGTCTGTGATGTTATAGCCTTACTGGCCAAGATCCCCTTGTTACAATTAACATCAGTATAGCTTCAGTAATTCAAGAAACAACATGTTATAGTTCTTCTCTCCTTCTGTTGTGGAATGGTGTTCTTTAAACACTGAGTGTTTTCCAACTTTGTTACTCCAAGGATTTCAATTCAGTGGTGCAGTAGTGCTGGGTATAGGTATACTTGTAGATACACATAGTAGTTCTTGCAAGTCAAATAGCCCGTGAACTTGAGTTTTTGTGTTTCTCTACTTTGTTCCTAGAAGAAGGCAGGGTTGCAGTTGTAGACTGATCTGAATTTATATGGTTGCTAATACTCTGGGAATGTATTTTTTGCTCATGCTATAAACAGGTGCTCTTTCCCTATCACATTGCCAGACACTACATTTTGTCTCATTTGCAGTGTCTTTATAGTAATCTTCTGTCTGTTACTGTGCTTTCAGACTTAAGCATGACATCAGTAGTCTCAGGATAATCTGTAGTAATAAAATATTCCTGCAAAGAATACTGATTATAAAAACAAAGCAAAAATCCCACAACCACGTGGGCAGAGAACAGCATGCTAATTCATTATAAATTAGTACTGTAAAGTAGACAACTTTGCAGTTGCCAGTTTATTCTGCTGACCATTTAGTTCATGTTCATCAAAGCTGACTTCTTTGATTCCTATGCAGGAGTAGGTAGTCTGTGCGTGATCGTGGGTGTGTGCATCATTAGAGAAGGCTTCTTCTTACTCAAGGCCTAGCCTAGGTATGTCTTGCTTTCTGAACATGTTAAATATAACTACTCCTGGACAGGTAACTACTTTTAAGTCTTCTGGTTTTCTGCTACTTTCTCATGCTAATAGGGAAGATTCAGTTGTGGATTGAAGATATAACTTATGGTGCTGTCATAACTGATGAATAGATCACAAAGACTAGACAGAAGACATTTTTTAGTTGAGTGTTAACACAGGTTACCTGATTATGGTAGATCATTCAGGCTGCTCAGATTTAGGTCTTCACTGAATTAGCTTTAAACTACAGTACTTCAAAATATTTTTTTTGTCAGCCTGCACATGGCGTGTCCTGAGAGAAAAAGAACAATGACAGTATTTCTTTCCTCTCACCTGTGTGTTGCCTACATACCTTCAGACTACCAGAAGAGAGGTTATCCTTTTCTCTCCACCACATTAGCTTTCAGAAGATTTCCTTATACTGCAGGATTCTAGAAATTGCACACTGGAACCTCTGCCACAGCTTGTCAAGTCCAGTTAGAACAGAAAAATGGAGCAGAAGTTATGTTGTTTTCAATAACATCCAATTTATTCCTTATTTCAGAAGTGATCTATTTTGCAGATGTACTGCTGATTCATTTTTAAGCATTTTGCAACAAAAAAATCGCTTGGTGGGGGATTGAATCTTCAAAGTCGGCCTGGAGTAGTGCTCAGAAGCAGTAGCAGCTCTAGAAATGTGGATCTTCTCCCTGTCACCATCCCACCCCCTTTTAAATGTATTATTGCAAGGCAATTATTTGGCTTTTGGGGGGTTTAGTTGTGCTTTGAATCTAAGAATAGCTGTTTTTTAAACTTCTTTAATCTTAACAGCAAAAATACAAACTTCTTGTGGCATGAGAAGCCCCCAAAACTGGATTGTCACAGGACTGCCAAGAATATTTCTGTCCCTTTCATTAAAGAGTTGTCAGAAGCCTAGGAACATAGGACATGGTGAGAAAGGAAAGGTTTATTAAACTTGCTGGTGTGTTTTGAAGTGGTTTGGAAACAGTCAGCTACACAGGGGTCATTCCCCTAGCTGTTGACCAGACAGCTGGGTCAGTTTCAGTTAACATTGAAACAAACTGTGACTACTCCTGTTTACACATCCCAGCTGTGGGGTGCAGTGGTTATCAGCATTATGGAGAGTAATTTCCTTTTACAGATCATAAATTTATGGAAGAACTGATTGATTTCTGGAGTGTCAGCTTATGTTTCTAACTATCTTTTGCCCTTTAGAGTTGTTTTGAAAAAGCAGAGGGGTTGAAGGAAGACACATGCATTTTACTTTTGTCTATCCTGAGATCATTTGACTGTCACAGATATATTAGTGAGAAGCTGGAGAATTCCTTCCCATTTCTTTATTTTTCTGTTTCTTCCAGCTCTCTACTTTTTCTTGTTGTATGGATATTGCCTATAAGCTCATGAAAACAGATCTGTTTAAAACGATCCCTGAAACAGTGATGTTGAAAATAGCACCTAGGTCACATAATTTTTTGTTGCAAAAGTAGTTTGGAATCAGGTGGGAGCTTTATAGTCATGCATGGTTTTCTCCCACTGCAACATGAAGTGAAATGTAACAAATCAAATTCTAGTTTTGATGTCCCAAAGCAATGTATATTTCTAGGTAAATTAAGTCTCTGCTTCAAAGATGCTGTGGGTCATTAAGAGTGTTTACTAAGCAAAGCAGCAGTGGTCACTAGTTCCTGGTTTTTTTATCTCTTAGCATACAACTTGGAGGGTTTTGGTGTGAGTTTCTTAGCTTAATTGTAGGTAGGTGAGATCATCGGATAAAATAAAGGTAATAACAGGTATCTTAAAGCTGGGCAGAATGGGGCCCAAAACAATTTTTCGTAACTGTGTGCTATACATGATTGAAAAGTCTACTTCTATTTATATTCTGGTGTTCTGCAGGATCTGATTGCATCTGGCATATAGTGGGGCCTGATGTACAAAGTTATTTGAGAGAGTGCTACAGTGCATTTTTCTCCAGTTTTATAATAGCTTTTAAACTGACCAGTTAAAAGACTTAATATTCAGTGAATAACCTTGTTTTGATGTTGGGGAATGGGAACCTGGGTAAATCTGGGATAAAAATGTTATTGAATGCTCTCAATTTAGAAGATTTCCTTTCATAAACTTGAAGGCCTTGTATGTATTTTTGGTGTAGCGTCCGTCTAAGTGTAGTTGCTCTTGCACAATACTTTCAGGTCTTACAGTTTTGAAAAGTAAATGGAGTTGTATGTGTATGAGGTTTTTTTGTATCTAGATGTTTTATTTAGGAAATAGTTTGCAAAATATTAGGGAAGTATCAGGTATTGCCTTCCTTTCTAGAAAAGATTGAGGAAGACCAAATTGTGAAATGATGTAGCTGAAATGTACACAACAGGATAGTTAATTAAAAAATTCTCACATGTATTTATAGTTGCTCTGTACGTCATATAAGTGGCAACATGGATCGTACCTGGTTTTCGACTAGAAAATCACTGCATTATCTTGGATGTTGATGCATAATTAAAGTCTGTAAAGGTCTAATTTTTCTGCCTTTTTTTTTTTTTCCCCATTGGATGAAAACATGGCTGCAGGTAACTTGGTGAGAGTTGGTTTTTGCATATACTTGAGACAAAGGCTTTTGTTGACCTGAAACAGATGGCTTGCCTCTTCTGATCTGTACTATTATTGTCTGTAAAAGGAAGATTTGGAAACTGTTGATGTACCTCAAGGTAGAATTTTACAAGTATATCTTTCTATTGACAGCTAGAAGATGGACATACTTTATTTGACTACAATGTTGGACTAAATGACATAGTTCAGCTTTTGATACGTTCTGAATCTGAAGCTCCTACCACTGCTTCTGTGACAGATCAGGATGGCGAAGTCAATCCCTGTGCTCTTTCCAACTGCAAGAACAAAGTCAAAAAACCAAATAGCGGATCACCCAGTCAGCCGTCTACATCATCTCGCTCATTTCTCATTGATCCTGGCATTGGATTGTACAAGGTACGTACAAACTTCAAAAGCTGGAAACCTGTTTCACACTTGTGGGTTTAATTTTATTGTTTAAAAAGTTTGACGTAAGTCAAATTGACTTCATTTAAGCTGAGTCTTGCAGAGTCATGAAAGTGTCTGTGTACCAGGCTCACTGGTGTTGCAGGTTTCAGGAGAGTTCATGAACTCTGACACATTGTGTTCTCCAAAACATGTTCTCCAAAAAGTTTAGAGTACCTGTGGAACAGAAATACTTTTTGTGAACAGAAGCAGCTAATAAAAAAAATCTGTGGAGAACTGTAGCTTTTCCCTGACTTATTCTTTTTCAAGCTTGGCAAATACTTGTTTTAACACTAATGTGTCCGTGCTGCATTAGAACTAGAAATTGTGTATGTGATGTAATAATTTCTGTTTTATTACAGGTTTTTTAGGAATCACCTATATCATAGTCATTTTTAGTCTTGTACCTAGTTGAATTTTTCAATATTGTCATGCAGGATTACATCAGACTATCAGCATTTTATTCAGACAGAAAACGGGCAGTTTCCAGATTGCTAGCTCAGTGGATATTTAGTAGGATGTGTATATATAGGGAACGGTAGCAATTTACCTCCTGTTTGGGTGTTTCTCTTAGATAAGAAATATCCCTAATAGTAATCCTTTGGCTGGAAAACGTCCAAAATTACAGAGAAGGAAAAGGAGGTTGAGGCTATCATACATAGACAAATTGATTTCAGTTAGAGGAACACAGTTATTTAGACCTGCATCCTGATGCGAAGCTGTCTTAGTTTCATGTAGGCTGTTACTTAATGTTTTAGGTATTAAGGACAAATGCTAAGTTACTTCTATACATTGCTGTAGCATTCTGTGCAGTGAGCTTTACTCATTCTCTGATGAATCAGGGAGTCAGCAAGTCAGTAGCTTGAATATGGAGACATAAGTTTTTGTGTGCTTCCTTCTTTTACTTTTATCTCCATTTATCACAGTGGGAAAAATCCCATTCTTCAGTTCTGATGCTTTAGAATTAATCAATGAGTGTAAAAAGTAATACGAGGAAGTATGGGGAGAATACTGTGGAGATGGGAGGCCACAGATGAGTTGATCAAATGCTAAAAATTATATCGGATAGTCTCTTTGCTGTTTTCTTTGGGATTAAAACAGAAAATAGTATAGGAACTGGTGATATTGGCAAATGTACTTGAGGAAACCCATTCTGTTGAGTCAGCTGGAATTTTTGTGGTCTTGAATACCAGGGACCTGACACTTTCTTCTTCATTACCTGTGAACTGATTACTTTTTCAGCCAACCATATGTTTTTAATATATTACAGAGAAAAATAAGGGTACAGTCATTGCATTGTTTGCTGTTTTGTAGGTGGCAGTAGGAGCGTATAGAGGACTTCTACTTACAGAATCAGGAAACTTTTAAAAAATATATTTTTAGCCCATAGTGTAATTCAGAGGTAGTAAACTTGTTTAATAAAAGTCAATTTAAAATGCCATAAACTAGATAGGTAGATGTATTTAATTATTTTGCAATTGCTTGTTTGTCAAACAATAAGGAATTGTCTGGTTACAGGAAGGAATAGTTTGTTACAATTTTTTCTCTCTGAGGAAGGTCCTGTGCCTCACTGGATCTACATCCAGAGCTAAACTTAGCAAGATACCTGTTACTTCATGTTATGAATAGTGTTAGCCTCTGTGCCCTCCTTGTCTTTCTGGTTTCAACTACCGAAAGAAAAGGTCGCCAGTATGGAACCTGTAATTTGAAGGAAAAAAAAAAAAAAGTATAGAGTTGGTATCGGAAATAATAGTAAATAATCATTAAATTATTGTTAGATGGTTAAAATAGTGGTTTAAACAGAGTTCCTCTGTGTGGTCATTGTATATTATGTAAATCAGAATGCTTTAGCTTGTTTTATATTCTACTTGTACCTGACATTTGATATTTATGGGCTCTGAAGGGCTAGTAGTGGGTGGAATTATGTTCAACTCCTGTTCCTTTTTACTAAAACTGAGAAATGTAAGTGGTGTCTTGTTTAAGAACTGGGGTTCCATCCCAAGATGGACTCAGCATATGTGATGGACATCATCTTGGCTAAGCAGGGTACCCACAACTGATCTCCCATGCCAAAAGGAGGAATAAAAGACAGGTTACAAGAGAGGAGTTACAGTAACGCTGGCTGTGCAGGAATGATGTTAGAAAAAAAACAAAACTCATTTAGAAGCATGTGCATGTTTCCCATTCTGATTCTCACACAGACTTTGTAACTTCTCATCCAAAAATCTCTGGCTGTAGTAAAAACATCTTAGCTGAGAACTCTTAACTAGCTGAATCAGTATTTGTTTAATACTGTTCACAAAGAGCTACTAATAACCCAGTTCTTAAACCAGACACTAGTAACATAGAGCAGTTGTCTGATGTTCCTCAGTGGTCTGTGGTAATAATTATTTGTCCTTACTACTTTGCAAGGGTGGGAAGTCTGTTGTGTAAGTATGCATATCAAATTATGGTAGGATGCATTGGAGAGTAATGATTAAGGCAGTTTGCACCGACTTTTTGTAAATTTTTTAAAATATTTTTTTTCTGGATCTGATGATGATTTCTGACTTGGCTAACATGGCTTCTGTGGCACTTTCATAACTGGTCACAAAAAGTAGCAGCAGATGGGGGAATCGCTAGTAGTGTGTATCTTGCTTAGCTGTGTTTTTGAGAGGAGGAAGTAAAGAAGCACTTTGAGCTACAACTAGTTCAAACACATAAGGTTGTGTAGGGATGCCTTCATGAGGATTTCTTCCAGAAGTTCCAGAATTCACTGTTGATGTTTAAAATAGATTGATAGATTTAAAATGAGGCTGTCCTCTGATTTGTTGATTATGTGGCTGAAATTTTCATCCTGGTAAAAAACTGTACTTTGAATACTGTAGGTTTTTAAGAAGAATAACAAAACACGTGTTGGTATTTTACATGGGAGGAGGAATAAAGGATTGAGTTTTGGAGGTCATTTTAAGGTGGTAAATGAAGAGTAAAATGTGAAGTATTGCTTTCTTGGGATAAACTTGTTAGCTCAAACCACTGTCAGTTGCATTTTCAGATACCTAAGGACTCCTTCACTCTAAATACTAAATGTTATTGAGTATGTTTTTTGGCTTGCTCCTGTGAAAATACAGTAAGATCATTTAGTTTATAGAAGCTAGCCTTTGGGGTTAGTAAGAGTAAGTATGTTTTCTGCCACTATGCTGGTACTTGACAAAGGCTGTAGCTTAAACCGTATAAATATATATGCATGTATCTAATTGTTTATTATAGGTGTTTTCTATGGTATGGCTGTGCAGTAGTTCTGTTGTAATAATTTTTTTATACTTGGTTTACTGTTCATGGAAGTTTTCTTTAAATCTTTTTTTCCCCCGGTATTCTCAGTATTACTAAAGGAACATCTGCTTAATTAGCTGAAGACTTGAGAAAATGAAACATGATTTAGAATAGTAAAATGGTTTGGTTGCTTAATACCAGTATCACTGTGAGTATAGAGGGGAGAAATTCTGGGAGATAGTTCCATTTCTTACAGTCATAAGATTTTGGCTAGCAACCTTGCTACACTTGTTTCCTCTATCCCCTTGAGTCTTGAAGGGTTAAAAAAATCTTGCAGGCCAGAAAGATAGAAGTTTAAATGATAATTCCAAGTTGGAGGCTCAGGAAAGTCTTTAAACCCCTTGGTAGTGAGCTAGTATTTTAATACTGTTTATGCTTATTTTAGCCTTAAAGAACAACTGGTAAAGCAAGAGGAATGGGTAATAAAAGAGATATAAGCTAGCTTTCAGGTTTGAAGGTGGGGGGGATAAGAAATGTAGCCTTTCTTTTTGAAATTATATACAGATTATATTCATACTAGATTTTAATGAGGGAGGAGTAATAGTATACTGAAAGCACAACATATTCATGACTGTATGTTACTTGAACCTGCTCAAGCTCAACTAGTTACTGAAGTTGATTGTTTTACTGATGAAGTTAAAGAGTAGCATAGTAAATTGTCTTATTTTTCTTCTTACTTGGGATTAGATAAAGTAAGCATAAATTTATCACTGAATTTTCTTTCTAGATAAATGAATTGGTGGATGCCCGTGATGTCAGCATTGGAGCATGGTTTGAAGCTCATATAGAAAATGTTACCCGAGCAACAAAAGGACATAGGAATGGTAAAGCTCAAGGAAAGAGTGGTAACACTTACAAAAGGACTAATGGAAATTTAAGTCAAGATCATTCTAGAGAAAATGCAAATAAGTTGGACAGTACACCATCTACATCTTATTCAGACTGTATGGACACTGATGAAGAAGCTATTTATCATATCAAGTATGATGAGTAAGTGCTCCTGATACTATTTTGAGGACATCACATGTTGTTATTTGGTTTGTATAAACCAAGAATTTCTTGAAGAAGCTTGGAATCAAAGAAAGCAAGTTCATTATTGCAACCAAGAAAAAAATTATTTAAAAATTTATAACAGTTGGATATAGTGAATCCATTGGGAGTAATGATATTCTTATGCCTAAATACTTGTCAAGTATTAATTTCTTTGTCTTTATGAAACTTAAAATCCATCCTTATATAAGAAAAAGAAACTATATAACTGAATTTTTACTGTGGGTTTTTCCAAGTAAAGTACTGTTTTAATTTCTTTTTTAAACTATTCTCTGCGTATATTCAATTCCTCTCCTTGGAGCTGAAGGAGAACTCTCATGAGAGCAAATTTTGTTACTTGATCTGGATCAATTTTATTCCAAATAGAACAATTGTGCACAAACTTGCAGGTCTGCACTTATGATAAAGGTTTGTTGTAGAGAACTTTGTGACAGAGGGCATGAAATGGATTCTGAACTGAAGAGAGCACATTAAGGGTGGATTGTGTTTTTTCTTCTGTTTGTTTGTTTCTGTAGTAAAAACAAATTCCAGAGCCTGCAATGTGTGGGTGTGAAACCCTGAGTTTGGAGGGATTTCTTATTAATGAACAGGTTTTATACCACTTCATTTGCTTGAGAAATTGGTCCATATTTTTTTCTTAAATAACATCTGTTAAAGCATTAAGTTAAGCTTCTAAACCGATAAAACTTCGAGTTGAGGATTCTTAATTTTTGGTACTGAGGTTAGTAAAAATACTGTAGTTTGTGCAATGTAAAATTAAGGTAGAAGGCTGCAATGTATATTCAGAATTAACTAAATGTAGACTTCCAAAATATATTTTTAGAGTAGCTTTATCAACTTTAGTCATTTTAATACGTAGCTGTGAATCTGACTTACATAGTACACTTTTTTTTGTTGCTCTTAGTAGTAGCAGAAACAATTTAATGCACTTTTTAAACTATGTTGAGTTCAGATTCTGTATCTGCAACTGTGTAAATTTTCTACTTAAATTGTCAGAGAATTACAAAGGTGGAAATAGAAATGTAAAAATTTCATTGGATATTGTGAGAAATACATGAAAATAACTTGGTCAACCAGTATGATCAAAATGAAAATACTTTCTCTTTGAATTTACATGTTTATTGTGCTGATTTCAAAGACCTGGCTTTAAGTTTACCTAATTTTACAATACTGTCGTTACATGTAAGTTAGCCATGGGCAACCATTTCTGAGAAATAGTGTTTGTAACTGTTGCAGTGAAATGATGTTCCTTTTTTGTAGATATTGTTGGTTTTCATGAGTTAAAAGTACAGAAGTAGAAAATGTTTCACAACAGGTCTGATTTTGCTTTGGCATATTCAAACTTAAAAAAGAAGATTGACCTCTGTTTATGTGTACTACAGGATCTGCCTGTCACCTATCAGCAAGTGGAGACAAGTCTTTTTACTGTAAGATCACGTATAGCAGTTGTATATTCCTAGCCAACAAAATTAGGTAAGGCACAGAAACACAATGTCAGAAGTCAGAGTCATTGAAGTAGAAGTCAGTAGTCACTGAAGTCAGAATTACTTAGCAGATCAGTCTAAGGTATTGGAAGTTTGAGCTTTTGGAAAAAAAACTGTTGGAAGGCTTTCTGGAAAGTGAGACTTGTACATTTATCAGTGATTGGGTTTTTGATGAATGTTACTGATACAAATCTTCCAAGGTCTCACTTTTTTCTTTTAGTGTTACCTAACATGCATATTTGTATGGTAGCTATGTGGGCACTCATACATACCACTTTGTTTTCGTACATTAGTGTTTACCTCTTTGGTGTCTGTAGACCGCATGTGTATCCTGCCACCTATATGCTTGATGTCGATAAATAGGGAGGTCATGGTGTGCTTTGCCACGCATTCATTCTCTGCTACAGAAATGATGTCATCTACTTCATCTCTTCACTCCTGTTCTTCAAGGAGTATTATCTTCTTCTGCAGTTACCTGTTCCTGGGTGTTTTGCTCTTTAGGTTTTGACTGTGCATATTGCTGCCAGATTTACTTAGCGTTCTCTAGTCTGTCCTTGCTGTGTTGTTTTGGAGAAGATCCATTCCCTTTTAGAGATAAAAGAAGATGATTCTCTTGGGTGGCATAATTCAATCTCTGCCTTGTCTACAACAGGTATATTCGTACAAGACATGAAAACACTTAACTGTTGTCTGAAACAGAATAAAAATGGCTTACAAATGGATGACATGAGTGTGGTGCCTGTAAAGCAATCAAAATTACTGGAATACAGTGGAAGGACTATGTGTCAGAGGTGGACACAGGTCCACAACTTCTCAAATTGTCACTGATGCTCAGTTTCCAGACTGGTTCTCCCTTTGTGCCTGTTGCATCCTTCCAGTTTGGAGAAAAACTTACCAAAAAGAAGGTTACAGTTGAGGGATAGGTCACCTGTAGTGCATTGACTTGGTCTACTCCAGTCCCTTGACTCTGATTTCAGGCTTCATTGCGATGAATAGTAAAGGTACTTTACCACTGTACCATGTGTTGTGGCAGACAAAAAAACCCCAGACTTCAAGCAACATCCTCCCCCTCCTCCCCCTGCCCCCAGTGGCTGGAATCAGTAATGCTAATACAGATTTTTGTGTAGGAGATGCTGGAAATCTGTGCAACCCCATCTCAGGACTGGATTTTCCATCATCATAGGCCCAGTTCTTGCACCAAAGTCCTCTAGGGCAGGTCTGTCTCACCAAAGTTGTCTCCAAAACACACAGATCCATGTCTTGAGTCAGATGAAAGCCTGAAACTGTTCGTTGCTTTCTTTTCTTAGCTGTCCCATGGGTATTTACACTGTATTCATAGACTCAGGACCGAGTTCTGTGTTGTTTGACATCATCTATCTCAGAACTCCATAGCTGGGAATTTTATCAAAATATGAAGCTTCACATCAGTAATTTTCCTTTACATGGTGCTTGTCAGGGAAGTTCACCTCTAGCCTTAATTGCCTTACTAATTTATACTGGAGCACACTTCTATCTACTTTGAAGTTTTTTGGGGGTGGTAGGAAAATCTGTCAAAGAACATGAAGAACTAGTTAAGAATTTTCATCCAAAATGTGTCCAGAAATTGTGGTGTGTTTACCCTTCCTCCACCAGTTTCAGTGAGGGATAATGCTGCCCTAGCCAGTGGTTCTGCGTAGTCCTGTGGCTCTGCATTGGGTAGGCTGGGTCTGTACTAACTTGCTTGTATGTTCCACACCTGATTCTTTGAAAGTAGTTAGAACAGCATCAACAGATCTGGTGTTCTTCTGGCTTTGGTTTTCTAGCTGGAAACATGTGATAGTCCCATCAAGTGGAGAATCCAATCAATCATTAATTCTTTCTCAACAAGGTAACTTTTAGGTTGTCATGTTCTCCTAAGAACAGCTGTTCTTAAAGGATGAAACAGGCCTTGTCCTTCCCTTAAGTGAGAAGGCTGGTTTTAGCAGTAGTGCTGCTAGATTTACATATCACAAATTCTGTACAAAACTTAATACACATGGTTTTGCAGTTTTGGGTTTGGTAAACCCCACTTTCTTCTAATCTTTCATGTCATAGGAGTATATCTCCTCTGAGGAACTATTCTTATTTGTTCCTCGCATTTCCACTTGTTTAAATATTGTAGTTACAGTGAATGTGAAATGGGAAAATACATCAGAGCTCTTCTAGCAAAGAGTTATGATTCAGAGAAATTAACCTTTCTCAGCAAGAGCTTAGTTATAGTAATTTCAAAGGGGTAACTACCTAATGGCATAACAGAACTCTCCTACCAGTTGTGACTGCTACAGATAGGAGGTGCTAGGTATCCCTCCTTGATACTGTATGGAACAGAAGAATAGCTGAGTTGTTTCTGTTGTGGTTCCCTGCCCTGAGGCTGTATGGCTAGCATTTAATTAAATTGCTGCAGTAGTTGTAAGGCCCACATATTTCTTTAGAGAGATGGTTCTGTTTACAGAAAACTTAGTGTCATTTGGAGGAACAGAACTTCTCAGTTCCAGATTAAACTGGAGTCACACTTCCTGATAAGCTCAAAGATGCAAAAGGCTTGTGGTGCTTGTTTAAGAGCCCTGTCTTCATCAGTGGGGAAGAGACCAAAGTATCAGCTTTATCAGTGCTGACCTTCAGTCAGTACCAATTCTTTTGGCATCCAGTTGTGGCTATACACCTTTTGCTTGATAGTCCATCTTCTGCATTCAGTTTCTGAATGCAGCCTTCTCCCTGGAGGCAGCATTGTTTATGGGTGTGTTCCTATTTCTACCAGTATTGTCTTCCTCCCCTTCTGCCACTTTATTCACTGTATTTCCATTTCGCCTTTGCATTTGTTGATATCATGAAGAGCCACTGAAGACTTGGAAGTCAAGGATGTGCTGTCAAGTTTTAGACACTATCCTACATTTCTTTATTCTGCTCTGAGCAACTGTCTTTTTATACAGAAGATGCTGATGTGAACCTGTCTTGAACAGAAGAAAGCTGAATCCTTATTTGAAAGGACTTACAAGGAATCCAACACGTACTTTGATCCTAAAGTTAACTGGGATAACTGCAGGTAGTTTCCACCACAGCTTGCTTAAGAATCACTTCTAAATCAGGAGTGGGATACTTCAGTAGCTTAATGTGGCACCATGAGGACATGTCTGACAGTGCTGTCACACAAAAGTTTGCCCTTTCCTCTTACTCTATTCCATATTTGTTACGTGTGTAGCACTGGATATATAGTCTACTTAGTTTCAGGCAGACAGTTCTCTCACTCTGAGTGTTAGGTTCTTGATGGTTAGCTCTTCTCTGAAGTAGTGGAAAGACTAATTTGCAAACAGATGTTGTCTTTTCCTTTCCCTGTTTAAGTAACTTGTAATGAAGGTCTTCCATTTGAGAAGGCTTTCAACAGTGGTCAGAGGAAGGCTGGACACTTCTGCAGCCTGAGAAATGTCAGTATGCCTACCTATATGCAAGTACAGATTTAGTGTGGCTCAAGTGTAGGTAACTTTTTTCAAGGCTGTCATCCTTGGCTGATGATACCCCTCTCAGGTTTTATATCAATCGACAGAGAACTTTAAATTAAATCTTGAGGTAATATCTGCATGATGTGTCATAAAGAACACTGTTTATGGTTATTTATTCTAGGGAGTCATTACTGGAGTAGAAAACTGATAGTTGATGTTAACCATCAGAGCCCGTGGCAACCAGCTTGCTACTTCTATTCTTCAGCAAGATGACTTCTCTCACTTCTACAGGGAGAATGACTGCCTGTATGTGGGTTACAGTTTTGTGGGTTGGGTTTTTTTTTGTTTTTTTTATATTGCAAGATTTCTTTTGGGACCTAGTCTAGGTATTGACTTAAACTAAGATTCCACCTGCTTCTGATTTTGGTTAAAAAACTAGTTTTCCTATATTATTCTTCGATTGTGTAGCTTTTCATAAGTTGGATAGAATAGGCATTGCCCAACTTGCTTGAGACCAATTACTTCATGTGGTCCCTATGTCTTTTTGTGCAGCTAGCTGGACAACCAAAAGATAACAGTGATGTTAGAGATGGTCTCAGTGGATGCTGTTAATTCGAGAATCTGTTGCAAGACTGCTAAGGCAGACCTTAAGTTGCAATATACTTCAAACTCTGACATTATTAAAGAATGCCACGATTCTGGATACCTGTGGAATATTAGTACTCCAGTACTCTCTATTACATGTGTTTAGAAATTGTGCTGTCCTTGGATGTGATCATAGAGTAATTACTGTGTAATGAAGAAATTGGGAACCCGCTCTGTCTGAACTGTGAGTGTGGGGAGCTACTGACTGTGCCTGTAGACTTATGGAGGTAGTTAGAAGGCATATATAAGAGCAGCTAGTTTCTCTGAGGTATCAATGCCATGTGCATGTTCATCATTTATCTATCCTGGAGCCTGTATGCTGTTGGGGTTTTGAAGTTGAGTAGAACCAACAGCTGTTTTGTGCAGGCAAAAGTCAGCAGGTAAGAATATGCCATTACCATACCTGTAAGCTTCAGTCAGTATGTCTCCCTCACTAGCCAGTTGTCTTCCTGTGTAAGAGGAAGGTGTGTAAAATGTCAGAAAAATAAAAATTATTGAGGAAAACACCACAGTAATTTTAGACCCTAAGATCATAAATGGAGTCCAGGAGAAGATTAGTGTATGTGGTAGCTTCTAATAAAAGGGGACTGATCTCAGTGATCCAGGACACCTGTTGGACTCCTGTGTTCCTTAACTGTAAATTGAACTAATTCAGTTGTATCAGTCTGTCAGTGGTAGCTTTCATTTCAAGATGGAAGGTTTGTGTTAAACACTACTAAAATGCATTGACCAGGCAACTCGATACTCCTGTGTTTATATTTTTGTTTCTGCTTCTGCCTGAGAAACATTTGTAAGACTGGCTGACTTTTTACCATTTTAAGCTTATTTGCTTCTGCCTTTGAAGTGTTTGAGTCATGTTAGAGGCATAGATGCCTCATGCTAGCCGAAAGAAATACAAAAATAGGAACTTGGTCAACAAACTTTGTTTGGACAGATGAGGAACAGTGCAAGATGAAAAAACAGTTTAGGAGCTAAAAAATGGGAGAGATCTTACTTGAAGTAGGGTTTTTTTTTTTATTTTTTTTTAATGTTTGTTCACTCCCCAGATCTCATCCTGCTCGAATGGAAAACACTTATTCCCGTATTATTGCATGTTCTAGGAGCTTTGAAAGTCTTTTAAGTGCCAGAAGAGAAAGTCTTTAAGTACAAGGGGTGTTCTTATTGTCAAGAATATTAGGGTTTTTTTTTTTAAACCTTCTTCTTACATATCTATTCTATTTATTCAGGACTAATCAGGGTTGCAGACAGTAAGAGAAGTTCACCTTGAAAGTGGTGTGAGGAGAAACAGTTCCCAATGAAGGCTAAAGGTATTACTGATCATCATTTTTATAAAGGGAGGAGACAAAATTTAAAAATACTCTAAGGTATTTTGTTTGAAAGACTGTGATAGCCTAGCACTCTCAAATGATCTGTCCTGCTGTAGCCATTATCCTTGCTAAAAGTCTTGCCTGTTTCTGGAGAGTTTCATTTATACTCCAGGCTGTCATTAACCTTTGAAAAATAAAGTATTTACACAAAATTCTGCATTTTCTTTATATAAGAAATAATAATTCTCTTTCTATTAACATTAGGATTTCACTGTATTGTCATAGAGGTCAGTTATGTTAGTTGAGCTGTGTAAGTAGTATGCAAGACACAGGTTGATAGCTGGAGAGCACAGAGTATTTTGAGGAAATGAGAAGAAAAGTTCCAAGTACTACCTGGTCAAGAAAAATAATCGCTTTGTCCTTGAAAGTGTCTGCTTAGTTGAAGAGATTGTCTTAAACTTACTATTCCTTTCTCAAGGTATAGTTTCAAGATCAGACTTGCCTAAGAGGTATATTTTTCAAAATATTTTTAATGTGAAGTGTTCAAATAAAGGTAGTAGGCCTAGATTTAATAGAATGTATCTGAGAATTCACACAGGTGGCACTGTTGATAAATTGATTTTTGAGACCAAAAGACATTATGGGCCATTGTCAGATGAGGTGGCCACTGCTGCTTCTTCTTACCTTACTTCCCAACTATGTACATCTGATAGTTAAGTTGCATTGAATTCGGTAGTTGTGTGGCTGTACAGTGTTGTGTTATGGCTTCCTAAATATCTAAAACCTAATGTTCACTAAGTGAATATTACTGTTTTTTATGTCACTGATCCAGTGAAATGAATTTGCACAGTGGGGGCAGAACAGGGGGAAAAAATCACTGCTCTTTGAGAGGTAGCTGCTTTGAGCAGCATTAGTGGAATTGCATGAGGCACACAGTTCTGTTTTGTCTTCCGTGAAGAAATGCCAAAATACATCCCCTTGCACACAATGTATTTCTCAGATACCCCTTGTAAAGATGTTTAACTGAAATATTTCACGTTTTTCTTTATATACATCAAGCATAGGAAGTAGTGCTCATCAGGAGGGTGTATACTGTCAAATTCCTGGAAGTGGTCGCAGCAATTGGAAGTGAGAAGACTGGGGAGTGATTTCTTCTGAAGGATATTAAGTTAATGGGTAGAAATGTGAAGAAATGTTGGGAGCTACAAACCATAGCTACATTATGGCACCTGTTATCTTCGGTTCATGTTGGCTGCTTTAGAATTTCAGAAGAGGAAGAGGAACGAGAGCTGTATCATCTACTCAGTAGAATCGTATCTCAAGACAATCTTTTCCTAAGGGACACACATGGGTTTTTTTTGACCTTCTATCAGTAACAAACTTTTTTTATAATTGGTGTGAGTGACTACTTGGAACACCTCTCCTAGCTGCATAATTTTGTTTTCTAGTCTCTAATATCAGTGATTAGTTGCTTACTCGTTCAAAACTTTCTCTCATACAGATTACTGGACAGTGCTAAAACAATAGGAGACCTGCTAGGTCGCATGGTAGTCTTCATTCTTTACATCCGCATTAGAAAAATAGTGCCACTATGATGTGGCTGTCTAGGCATATTAGTTCAAACTTAGAAGTATTTTGGGGGAATAGAGTGCACACTACTGCTCTTGATTTCAAGAAGTTGATTCCTTTTAAGATTCCTTGTCCCCTTTGCAGTGGATTTCCTGACTGCATAATCTGTGTTATATAATTGGAAAATGTTTGCATGTATTAGTCTTAAGGGTTTTCACAACTGGCATTAACTGTAAGGCATTTGATTTCTGAGGATGTGGACACTTTATGCAAACTGAAAAGGAAATATTTGAGGAGAAGATCCAGGTGTTTCCTGTACCTCTTAAGAAAGTATATGAAATGAAGGGAGGGTAGCTTTGCTGTCGTAGCTGTTTGAGAGAACAACTGAGATGTCAACAGTTAAACGCCTTTTTTTTTTTCCCCCTTAAAACTGATACTTAGCTAAAAAAAAGGTGCTGTCAGTGAAAACGTGATTGAACTCTTTCTACTTATTTATTTGTCTTTAATTAGCTCTAAGTGTTCTCCTTGCACAGTCACAGGATTGAAAACCTGAGGAAAGGTTTTTCAAAAAATAAGTCTTTCACTAATTGTGTGACTTGTTTACTTCACTAGCTAGTACACAGGATGACCTGTTTTTCATTACTTTCACAGTATTTAGACTCATTATTACAACAGTTTTGTATTAAAAATTCAACCTTACATGTATTTCTTACAGCTTTTGAACTTCTGTTTTGATACTCTGGTTCCAGTTTGTCATCTTTCAGAGTATCCATGTTGTCCACACAGTGCAATGGTGTAAGTCCAGAAGTTAATTTTTCTTAATAATCAGAACTGAAATGATTAGGAAAGTAAGATGTTTCTCTTCAAGCTATTAATATGGTTTCTCAGTGTTTAAGCTGCGTAATTCTGTAATTAGTTGTTAGGTAAGGTTTTCAAGATCTTGCTTACGTTCCATGTGACTGATTTTTATCTTTATTGATATTCATTATTCCTTCCAGTCTGTCTCTTGAAATATTTAATTTCTTCTTGTAATAACAAGTTATCAGACCTACAGGCCTTCTTTTGGAAGTGCAAATACATAGCTTTATTATCATAGTGATTTTTTTTTTCCATTTGTAACTGTGGCTTAGATGCTCTTCCAGTATTGTGTCATTCAGTTTCTCAAAATACTACAGCAAAATTATGCTCATTATTTCCTGAGGTAGCAAATTGTTGGGGGTGGTGTGAGTGCAATTTTCATTCAGGTTTACCTTCTTAATCATATTTACCTCCACTATGAGTTAATTCCTTTTCCTTTCTTCTTTTGTGCCCTTCTGTTGCTTCATTCTGGGGGTATATTGACTCTTTTCTGAGTTTGTTGATTGGGAAAATACATTATGCTTTCATCCTACTTGTACTGGAAAATAACAATTTAAGAAATTGCACATGTGCACTAACATTCCTTAATGTACTAATATGGAGAGGGGTTGGGGAAGTCTTCTGTTGCAAGAATTTTATCTTTCTAGTTCCAGTTCTGGTAACAGCTGGGAGAAGTGTTAAAGGATATGTTGCAAGTTTGCAGTAAATTGAGCAGACTTGTGTATATTCTGACACTGAACTAACATTTTTTTTTAGTATTTGAGCTTTTTAGGAATGAGCAGATACTGACCATAGCCAAGAAACACTGGAATTTTTACTTCATGGATAATTCTTTGCTATGGAAACTGTCTACATAAATGGGAAATCTTAAAAAATCCTTGCTATGGTAGTGTTAGTATTTACAGTTAGTATTTAGTTAGAAATATTACAGGGAAATACAGTTTAATGATGAACATGAGACTTCCTATGGGCGGTATTCATTGAACTGGTAGTATTATGCTTACTGTTATGATGTCTGCTTTTTTCAATATTAGATGCCAAGTGTCACGAAGAACATGGAAAACCAAGAAAACATCTACGACTGTTTTAAGTTTAAAGGTTGAATTGTACCATAATCTTCATTTCAACTGTACCAAACTTACACTAATCTGATTAGAACACTGCTGTGAAAATGGTTCTGTTTTCTCTTGAGGGTCATTTTAGGATTTTAAAAGTGACTCAATAAATAAGAAAACACTTTAAGTAAATGTTCATGTCTAACAGTAGTCCTTAATTATAGATTGCTGGAATGGGTTTTTCATGTCATTCTTGAGACTTGTTAAAACATCATGTTTATTCTCTTTAAGTTTTGGTTTATCTACACAAGTCCACGCATTCCCTTTTTGTGGTACTATATTTAAATATTACTCTTGCATATTTGGGAGATTAGCTTTTAAGTTAATGTGGGATTTTTACAAATAACACGTTAAACTTGGGGAAAACAAACATGGAGATAGTAACATTTTCTAATGTGAGTGTGGTTTTTCCATACTTAGTTAGTTAAACTGAGGTACATTTGAGGGCACAAGTTTACTGTGGAAATATTGTTTGCTTATCACTTAGTATCATGAGCAATAGTGGTACTGTGCTTAACATATAGGGTGACTGTGATTTTGAGCCTAACTCAAGGTTGTGACAAATTCTGTTTCTGCTGCTCTGCCTGGGGTGTCAGTTACGGACAAACGTGAATGTTTAAGTATCTGCTAGCATTCACTGAAGTCCATAAAAGCGTATTTCTATGTATAAAGGCACAGCAGCAAAACATTCGATGCCTGGAACTTGAGGCAAAAGAAGGGTGAATTCTGACATAGCATATAAAGAGGTGAGATTTCCTATCTTTTTTCTTTCAAAGTTTGAGCTTAATTTTGTGACCAGCCAGTGAGAGGAAAAATCTACTTAGTGAAGAGTCGGCTTTCCTTTTCTTTCTTTGGAAAACAGTTAGTTTCTGTCTGTAAAAGGGGGCTTTGGGGTTGTCTTTTGGTAAGTGATGTTATTCTAGTCATGCTGATAAGCAATCTCCTTTGTTTGGGTTCTTTCATCAGATACTTGCAAGCACAGAGGTAGAGTCATTATTAACAATGACAATCTTTGAAGTTCCTCAGCAGTACAGTAGGAAATGTTCTGTTCAGAGCTGTTTAGGGATGGGAAAAATAACACAAATCTTAATTTGGGAAAAAAATACTTCTTAATCATTAAGTAAAAAGTACATTTGTCCAAAGGTCTCTCAGGGAAAACAATCTGAAGGGATTTAGAAGAGAATAGATACTTTTCTGATCAAAGTTAAGTTTCTGTGAATGTAAAGTGTTGTAAGTCACACATTTTGATTTTGGGGGGTGAGGGATAGTGACACTGGAACTTTTTTGTGTATTTATTGTTTTTACAGTCCCACTGATCTCATGTGTACTTCTCACTTGATTATTTCACTGTATGCATAAATGATGTCTATTTTTTATTTATCTTCTTCAATTTCCTGATGTTTAAGCCCTATTTTTGTTTTGGAGTTGAAGTAAACTGAGTCTTCATTTACTGTGTGCTATTTGCTGTCTTACCCAAACTTTAGGAAGGGTTTATTGTAAGATGATTGAAACTCACCAGCAAGTAGCTCAAACATAGCTTTCTTAAGATTTCAGTAGCCCATTGTACTATAACTCAATGTCATTACTCAGGCACTCAATAAAATAGACATTATCTCTGTAGTTGCTTTTTGCTTTGTCTTATTACCTGTAGCTAAGTCTGTCTTATGGTTTATGTGGATATTGCAGTTACAACATTTATAATTATTATAGCAGAATTGTATAATAGTTCTTTTAAGGGAAAGCTGCATGACATAAAGGTAAATCCACAAATGTTAGCTTCACAGTACACACTCAAATTGGAAACAAAACCAAGTAAAAAAATTTGGGAACAGTGGAGAGTTACATCATATAAAACTGTCATTTGGATAATGGTTCAATCCCAAGCACCTGTCTTTGTATGACATAATTCCTGTCATGTGGATTTTTGTAATTAGGATCTGAAAATCTTGGGGAAAAAACAATCTTTGGACTTAACTTTTGTGAGTTGTTAAGGATATGGTTTTTTACTTGGCCTTTGGCTTTTCTAAAGGTACAGCCACTTTTAAACTGTTGTGGTTTAAGGCACTTCTCTAGATATCTGCATGGTGGAGGACAAAGAAATGCCTGGAGATAGAATGCTAGGTCTAGTCCCCGCCACCCACCTTATCTGTAGTAGCAAACTAGTGTGTTAGATTTAGTGGAAGCCATAAAACAAAGCAAAATTAACTTGTTTAAAATGTCTCAGATTACATCAGTGGGTTTTCAGTCAACTATTTAGGGGTAGACATCCTGATTTCAGGCTACAGTCTATCAGAGTCTCATGCTGTTAAGGACAGTAATTTTAGTATTTCTTTGTGTAATGTAATGTTGTAAGTTACAATGTGTGGTTTCTCCAAGACCTTGAAATGATCTTGTTTGATACAGGGAGGCATGCTGGAAAGTGACAAGAGTCATACTTTTATTAGTAAGAGTGGAATTTTGCCATTATGATTTAACGGTGCTGTTTGATAAAGGTATATTATCTATAAAGCTTGAGGGCTCTTGCTGAAGTACCACTAATTGCTTGGTGGAAATGTAATTGACAATATATTATCCTCAGCAATGTTTGTTAAGAAGGAAAAATGAATACTTTTAATAGCACTTGTTTATAGGCAGTAGTTAAATGATGGCAGATTCTCTATTTGCTTACACAGTATCAGAAAGGAACTTAATCATTTTAGTCTAGCATCTTGTTACTTTTTGTAACTGGCCAGCTTTTTTCTGCAAGCAATGTTTTCATCATGTCCATATTGTGCTGTTTTTCCAGCATATGTGCAAACTATACAGGCTCTACTATCATTGAATTATTGCCTTTATACAGAGGATTTAAGAAGGCTGTGGTGTTAAACAGAAAAATTAATCTCAAGTCTTAAAAGCTTTCTTTCTTGGATTTTACTTGTAGAGCTGTCAAGTATCACTATCTTAATTGTGCTAAATGAGTTTTCTCAACTTGGAAAGGGATTGAAGCTCTTCAGAAAATATTCATTACTCCTTGATTGTTGTATATGTGCTGTGATGGCATACACCAACACAAGAAGAAAGCAATCTCTTACAAACCCTAGCAATTTGTGGGTAACATTATGTAAAATACTGCGTAAAAAGTCACCAAGTTTCAGTGAAAAATAAATCAACCAAAATTTCTTAATTATGATTTAGTGAACCATTAATTTCTTTTAATCTTACATTCCTTACTACATCTTGTCAAGAGAAGTGTATTGTCAAGAGATTGGATGATTCCCACACTTCTTTCTAGATTTTTTGGTTTTGTAATTTAAAGGAAGAAACTTTTTCAATTTTTTAGTTCATGTATCTCATTGAGAGTCTTAGTTGTGTTTCTTACTTACTACATGTTGTAGTTAGACTTTTTTTTTTAAACATGTTGCATGGAATGTGGACTTGAACTGTATTCGCCACACAAATTTGATATACTGTGTTTGTAGGGTCACATTTTTAAGAACTGTCCTAAATGTGTTGTTACTGAAGTTAGTTGAAATGTAACAAATGCATAAAAGCAAAGCTAAATTAGAAATGTGCTGAGTTGAAAAAACTAGTTTTAATCTTCATTACATTTAATTGTAATTCTCTTTGGAATATTGACTTTACTGGGCGCAAACTGGGGCCATGTGTGTGCCAAAACCTTGAACTTGATTGCATTCCAATTAAAATGTCATCCATTGGTTGTAGATGTACTTAATTATTTAAAATTTTTTTTGAGAGAAAGCTCTTGGAGGCTGTTTTCTTTATCTGAGATTAGTCAAATTCCTGGTGTAGGTTTAGATGAAAACTAAACTTTCAAAAGGATATTAGGTCAGATTTGAATATTATGTTTCTTATATGCCCAAAAAATTACACTTCTGAAAAATGTTGTCTGTGACTTACTTCTTACTGTTACAGGGGTCGTAATCATCACTGTTGTTGGTTTTACTTTTCAAGGTACCCGGAGAATGGCATAGTAGAAATGGACACCAGTAATCTTCGACCACGAGCAAGAACCATTCTGAAATGGAGTGAACTAAAAGTGGGTGATGTGGTGATGGTTAACTACAATGTTGAGACTCCAGAAGAAAGAGGATTTTGGTTTGATGCAGAAATTACCTCTTTGAGAGAAATCTCAAGGACTAACAAAGAGGTTCATGCTAAAATTCTTCTGGGGTAAGATTTGTTTGACCAACTCATAAAATCTCTACGTATCATATAAAGTATGTTTGTTGGGGTTTTTGTATACTAGTCATGACTAGATTAAAATTAATGTCATACTTCGATTCCACAGCTGTCTGAGTCATGGAATTATAGTGCACGGTTTTTTATGGTGTGCAGATGCAGCTATAAATCAGAATTTTTACATTTCCTGAGATTGCTGGAGGCAACCATAAGGTTTCATGTATTATATGTGATTCAAATTGATTAGTGTGGTTTTATTTATATTCCTTTATATGTTATATATTTATACATTTATATTAACATATATATATTTAACTCTACTGAAAACTGAAAAATCTGTTTTCAGTAATTTTTGAGTTAACTGGGAATCCCTAGGTCTCACTGAGTATTAGTCATATCTGACAGTTCAAGTAAGTCTCTGAACTGGCTAATGGAATTTTTTAAAGAGTAAAATATTTATGTGGGTATTACAGCTACTGATAAGTAAAATGTGGAACTGTGGGATGTGAGAATAATGAGTTTTCATGTGGCTGAAGTCACCTGAATATTTTTGCTCTGTTTCCCTATTTAATTTAAAAACTTGTGTATAGTTCTTCAGGAGCAGTGTTTTGGGTTTTTTTCAGAAGTCCATATGATACTACTGTCAGCTAGCTGTGTGATTGCCTTCTTAGGGATGAACAGATGACCAGTCTTTACTGGCAGTTGCCTTGAGGAATTCGCTGTAACTTTCTTCCACCTTCTCATTAGCTTTCCTTACTCCTTTAACATTACGCTTTCCTGACACACAAGAACTAAAAGCAAATGGGTCCAGTCTGCCACATCCATCCTTGCAGAAGCAGAGGGTGTATGAGTACTTATACATTAGGAGGGAAACAGTTTTTAAAATTAAACTGGAATTATAAAGACATTTCTTTTTACTTAAGAAATGATTGATTTAATGTTGGCATATCCCATGCTTACTCAATCAGTAGTATCACTGTTCTGGGAGTATATTTCTTAAAATAAATTGGAGTATTTGCATATTAGTGTAGTTTTCTTTATCAGAAAGGAGAATTGTTATATCTATAGGAAGACTTAAAATGTAGGACATGGTTAATTGGAAGAGACACATAGAAGACTTACGATCAGGTGCAGTTCAATATTTTGTGTAAAAAAAAAATAATAAATGCAGTTATATGTAGTACCAGGAAATAGGAAAGACATTGACTTGGTAAATCATTCAAGTAAATGAAAATCTGTTTTGTGGATGGTTTTTAATTTTAGAATAACAGGAGTTTTATTAGACAATGTCAGTGCATTATGGTAGTTTTGTATTAAGTAGAGCAGGCATATGGACTTGTTTTGTAGGCAAAAGCAAAAAAACCCAACCTTCAAATGCAAAGCAAAAAGAAATTAACTAGATAGTTTGAATTATTAACTTGGAAGGGAGAAGAGATAAAGAAATGGAGGCCAGTCTAGAGAGATTATGATTTTCATTGTAATGTGTTTAATATTTGTATGGCATTTGGTGAATCAGAGATGGACTTCATGACCTTCTACAAACAGAACTGTCCAGATATCAGTTTACATGAAGTTCAAAAGTCCGTTGATAACCTTACTTAAAACTGTTGTCTGCATGGATTCTCTCAGAGTTTTTCCTATTTATTAAAATATGATAATCAAAATGTGTTTTATTTTGGCAAAAGCAAGCACATAGTGGCTAATAAAAAAATCCTGTTCTTGCTGGATGGAACTCTATAGGATAGTCTTTTTTTTTTTTTTTAATCTAAATAAGCTGATAGTTATGCTTCAAATTTGAAGATGGCAACTTCAAACACCATGGGTACTGTGGGAAGTAAAGTGGGGTTCCCCATAGTATTGCCACTATCCTCTGAAAGGATTTGGGTGGAAAAAGGCACAGTTGACAAATATCATCTTCCAAGGTGGTGAAATTAAGTCCATTTTTCAAATGGAATCTTATTTCAGTAAATTTTCTTCCTGACTAAGATTTCAGGTTTCACTTACATGTTGATAGATCGTATATACAGTAATCAACTATTTTGCAGAAAGTAAGGTTATCAGAGCCTGCCATTTCTGAAATTTATCAAGGAATAATTCTGTAACACCTGTGCTACCTAAGTCACTTATCTCAGTTAGCAGTAGAAGTACAAGAAAAATCTGCTAGTATTTATAAACTTGTGCAAAAATCATGCTGCAGCAAGAATCACTTTACATTTCAGGTATGTTAATTTGCAAAATAAAACCCAACCTCTTAGTGTTTCAGTGTTTATTAATATATATTAATACACTAATATAAATATATAATACACAATATCAATGCATGATAATATAAATTACTTTAGAATTTTGTTACTATGTTAAAATATTTAGTCAATAATAATATAATTAATATATTAAGTATTCAATAATTTAAAATATTACTGTTATCGTGAGTTCTTACCATAATGTTAGCCTTAGCTAATTGTTTTAAATAAAGGTGAAATCTGCTTTGAATGCTTTATGAGTATATGTTAGTGATTAATTGATTGTATTTTAATGACTAATTACTTGTGTACTACTTAAGAACAACCTTAGCAGGCAGTAAAGGGAGGCAAGAGTTCTTAGGGTTGCTTCACATATATTCATGGGTTGGACTTCTTTCGCTTTCTGGTATTATGTCAAAAGAGGTTTTGTATAAAACAGTTTTGTATGCAGTAGTTGAATGTTTGATTTATTGATCTTGATTGCTTTTGACGAAGATTTTGTGAAGCTGTTGGTACAATGGCAGGAAATTAACAAGAACATGTACTGTTTGTGGTAGTGCTTTGGAGCTGGTAGAACACATGATGAGTACTTACTTTTACTGTATCTGTTGACATGCATGTTTGTTAGGTGTTACATTTACTAATATCTCAGTCATAACCTGAAGGAAATGTCCTGTACAGTCTGTCATCATTAGTTTGTCTTTTGGGAAACAGGTACCCATTAGCGAGTATTATCAAAGAGAGGAGTAAGACTGAACAGGCCATAAAAAGACATTATTATACAGAAGAACTGACCACATAGAATTCTTATTTGGACTGTATTTGCTTTCCAACTGAAATTTGTAATTGCAGGATGTCTAAAACCTATCCAAACTGGAGTTACTGTGTCTCAGATACAAATACTAGGGAAACAGCAGTGCTTTGACCATGGAATGAATATACATGGGCCTAGGACCACAGGTCTTCCATGACTGTGTGCATGCTTACAGTTCAGTATGGTCTCTCTGTGTGTGGTACCTCTGAACTGATTTTTAACCAAATTTGGAGGGTGTACCTCTATGTTTGAACATCCTTTGTTTTTCTTTTTTGGGAGTATATGCTGTTTCATGATGAAGGCAGTTATTTGTAATCCAGACTAATAGGACTTGTTGTCTTTGCACTTTAAAGAGCATGTATCAAATGCCTGTTAGTGGTGGGTAGTTGTGAGGCAAACCATTCACAATTTATTTTAATGTTGGAGCTGGCTGACGTGATTAAAGTTGCCACACCAAATCAAACCAAAGGAGTTCAAATGGTGCTTTGTGTTTCCTCTTTGCTAGACTTCAAGATACAAAAAGATTTTGTCTCTTTATTCAAGAGGCAAAATGAGCTCTTTCTTTTCTTCAGTCTTTTAAAGTTTGAGTTTAGCAAGGACTCTGTCAATACCAAGACTCGTATTTTGTTTTGGCTTTTGGAGTTATACAAGAGCATCAGAAAAATCTGTTCGCTCTGCAGATATTATACCTCTTTGACTAAGTGCATATTTAATGAATATGAGGTCTTTATCCAAGCCGTGGTAATGGAAAGTAATAGAAGGGGTCCTAAATTTTCAATTTTATTTTTATCATCTTTTAGTTCTGCAGGTTTTTATGTGAGGCTTCCTACTCCCTAAAAGGAAGGATTGTTTTTCAGATCAATCTCTCTAAGTTTAAAATATGCTTATTGTAATTTTCTATGTAACCTGCCAGATCTGGGGCTTGCCTTCCTCATTTGAACACAATTTCTGCTTTTTATTTTGGTTGGGTTTTTTTTTTTGATACATTCCTGTTTAACTTTTTAGACTCTTATTCATGTCTAGCATGTTTTTGTTCTCAGAAGGCAGTATGAAGTTTTTACACAGTCTTTACGCTACCTGTACAAATTTTACTTTTAGCTGCTCCTTTTACTTCTTTTGAAGTTTTTCCCATTTATATTTAAATTCTGATTTTTCAAGTCATACATAATACTTGTTTTTATAGCTTTGCAAAGGTACAGAATTTAAACGCATTACAGAATAGCAAAGTAACAGTGAAACAAGTCTTGCACGTTGTTCTGGATGCTTTCAAAGAGATCTTGTGCTTCTGTGGATTTCTATCTAGCTGGTCCAAAAAAAATGTTGGCAGTTAATACCTTGTTTTGACACTTAGTACCATACTTCCTATCCCTCTCAGTGTGTATTGTGATAATCAGCATGTCACAGTTGTTGTCATAATTTGTAGGTGTCCAATAGTGTAGCTCTCATGCCGTGTTTCTTCTTTTAGGCCTGGAATTTCTGTCTGTGTGGTTTATCCCTTATCCCTGTATACTTTTGTGGTATAATTTTCTACCCAAAATAACTTCCCAGTTTATTTGTTTTAATGTAGCATCTTTGACTCTTGCTGGTTGATCTGGGAAGAGATTGTTTTGCTGATACATGGAATATTAACAAGATTTACTTGGAGCCATTTTTTAAAATAGCTTTCATGCTATATCAGCAGGTATCTTAATAATAAGAATTCTAATTGCTGAAGAACTTGCCTGCGGCTTTCTTGCACAGACATAAAAATGACATATTTCTTCTAGGCAACAAAACTTCTGAAAGGGTGAATTTGTGTTTCAAATCAGTGGAGCTGGTCACCTCCTTTGAAGAAAAGACCTCCTTTTGAATCAACGCAACTGTTTCAAATCAAGATACATTTTCATTGTCCAAGAAGCCTCCTGGGATTTTTCATGGTGATTCTGTAGACGTGATGCCTAGAACTTCTTAAGCACTTCTGTAAACTGCTTTTTCCTAGCCTCTACAGCTAGAGATGGCTCTTTTTTGTGATACACAGCCTTAGGTAATAATCTCACAATTCTTAAGAAGAATTACTCTAATAACAGGAAGAATATTTTGGATTCTACTTAATTATCCTGTTGGACAAAAGAACTGATGTTTGGGGTGGGGTTGTGTGTGTTTGTGAAAAGAATGGTGTGTTTGAACATAAGAAGTGAAGTTTATTGGAAATCAAACTTTATTTTTAAATTCCAGATTAGTTTTTTGATCTTGCTTCAGTTGTGATTTCATTCTTCAGGAAAACCTCAAGAATTAGAAGATATAATGGTCTTGAGGACAGAATATTATTAAAGAGACTTTTGAGTAGCATACAGTGCTGCCTCTTATGAAAAAAAAAAAAGGCATCTGGGGTGCAGGACAAACTGCCCAGAAGGTATTGGAACACACTGTCAGCTGCTGGGACTGGAGAAAGGTTGGTGTCCAGGTTCTGTTGTTTTGGTCAAATGTAAGAGGCAGAAGAATGAAGAGCTATATCTGACAGGAATAATAGTTCATGAAGAGAGCATGAACAGAGTGAATACTTTAACCACTCACTGTGGTAATTGTACTCTCCACCAAGGTCATAAATGAGATAGAGTACCTTGGTTCAGCACCTATGAAATCAAAAGCAGCAAATTTAGAAAGAACTGAAAGAGTACATTTTGAAAGGTATTTGGCAGACTTATTATTACAGATACCCTTTTCATGTTTTCTCTTTCTCTTTTCCCTTATCTCTCTTCAGACAAAAATTGCCATTTTACAGTCACTTTGTGAATAGTTACAGTGGCCAGATTCTACACAGATCATAGCTGTTCCTTCATGCACTTTATTTTCATGCACTTTATTTTCCTGCATGCTTTGTTTTCCTGCTATATAGAAGACAAATCTTGAGGAGGTTCCATTCTGCAGAGTGGAGTACAAGGATTACAGTTTTAAGATTGCTTACCCATAATTATTTTTCTTACATGGAAGAAATATTTTATCTCTTGATACTTCACTCTTCCTCATTCTTAAAGAGAAAGCATAAAAAATAATTTATTTGTCCTTTGGGCCATATGCCTGCACGTTGCCTTTTCTTAACTGGCAATACGAAGAGAGTGATATTTGATCGTTTCAGCTTGCTTTTCCCAAAACGGAGGGAGGTAGACCTGATGCTTGTAATTCATGTTGAATGTTTTGGACTGTGAATATACTGTTCTTTTGTCTTGACATTTCAAAATTTGAGTTGCAAACAAAGTGTACCTTACTAGAAATAGTATTATCTCTCATGCTAAGTAGCCCAGTTATGTAAGAGCTTCTCAGTCCCACTGATGAAAGGCTAAGACTGGAGGACAAATCCTCCCAAGAGAAAGGAGCAGGCAAATCCTGTGGATCAAAACCTGGTTAATTGCACAGCTCATGTCAACAGGCTTTTAGCTTTTAATACCATGGGGCCCATAACTGGGTTCCCATCTGTCCCTGAAAGTCCTTGGTCCTCAAGTGGGACAAGAGGATCTATGGCAACTGGCTGGCCAAGCTGGTGAGTAGAGCTTTGGATGGTGAAGGGACGTTATGATGCATGGTTAAGGGAGGTATTGGCATGTGCATGGAAAGTAAAGTGTACAGAGTGGTGGGAACAAGAGGGATCTTGGGACTGGTAAAAGAGGGATACCCATCTGAAGTGCATCTGTGCAAATATGTACAGCCTGGGAAACAAGCAGGAGGAATTAGTTCTCCACGTAGTCACAGAACTATGCCATTATTGGTGCAGTGAAGACATGATGGGACAGCTCACATGGCTGGAGTGAGAGATGGATGGATACAGACTTATTAGGAGAAGCAAAGATAAAGAGGGCAGGGCTGCTGTGACATGAAGAAGTTTGGATATGGGGAACTCTTCAGTGGAATGTCAGCAGTCCAGTTCAGAGCTTGTGGATGAGGATGGGAGAGGCTGAAAAGGATCACACTGTGGTGGTAGTTCACCCAGTCAGGTGAGGAAAAGGACAAAGCCTTCTTTAAAAGTTTCTGAATCACAGGCAGTGAATTTCATGGGGGACTCAAATTCCCTGATACCCGCTGACAGGATAATATTGGAACACAAGCAGTTAAGAAGCAATCTGGAGGATGCTGGGGGTAACTTCTTAATACAGGTACTGGATAGCTCAGCAGGGTGATACACAGCTGGATCTGCTGTTTATTATCAACAACTGCCTGGGGATCAGGTGATCAGTAGTAGCCTTGGCTATGCTGACTGTGAAATAGTAGATACCAAGATTCTGGTGGACCTGAAGAAGGAGAATAGCTGAGCATAGACTCTGGAATTTAGTAGAACAGACTTCAGTTTCATTCAGAAAGAACTGGTTGATGTGATCACATACGAGTCAGCTGCGAAAGGTAGAGGATGCTTAAGGACAACCTCCTCCAAGTGCAGAGATGGTTCATCCTGACACTTGAGAAACTAATAGATGTACTGGGAGACTGGCAAGACTGAACAGGAAACTCATGACTTTCCTCCAGTGCAAAAGGTCAGTATATAGGAGTTGGAAATGGGGAGTGTAAGAAGGAGGAATTTTGAACGTGTAAGGATGGTGTTATGAGAACCAACGCTTATCTAGAGTTGACACTTTTAAGACACATCGAGGGCAATGCAGAGAGCCTTTACCACTGCTTTAGCAGTAGAAGGCTGAACAAGGGAAATAGGGATGTGTTGATGAAAAAGACAGATGATTCAGTAGCAACAGACACTGTCTTCATTGCCTTAGTCTTCATTGACAAGCTCTTTCTGGTAGCTGTGCCTAGTGAAAGCATTCAGAGTGTCCTCAGCAGTGGACGAGGACTGAGTCAGGGAGTGCTTGCAAGACCTTGACCAGTGCAAGTCCACGGGTCCAGATGGGTTGCATCCAAGTATGCCAAGGGAACTGGCTCATGCTGTAGTGATGCTCTCCTGTACTGTATTTGAAAAGTTACGGTGATCAGGGAGTTCCCTGACAGCTGGGATGCAGATGTTGCATCCATCTTCAGAGAGCCCAGTCAGCCTTATTTCAGTCTGAGAAAAACCTTGGGACAGTCCTCTTGGAAGTGCTGGCCATGTGAAGATGATTTGAAATGGCCAGGGTGGATTTGTTTCAAAGAGCAAATCATGCCTTAGAAGCTTGTCTGCCTTCTGTGATGAAATGATTAGCTCTGTGGCCAAGGGGAGAGCAACAGATGCCATTTGCTTCAAGTTGTAGCAGGTCTTTTAGTCTGTGTCCCATAATATCCCATCCCAATTAGGATGTTGTGATCTGGGTGGATGGGCAATGAGATGGGGTTAAAAAAAATATAAGATTGAATCATCAACCACAGAGGAAAGTCGTTAATGGGTTGTACAGTACCTGGAAAGTGATAACAAGCAGGGAACCGCAGGGGTGTATCCTGGGACCTGTGCTGTTCAATATCTTAAGCAACAGTGTGGAGTGCACTCTCACCAAGTTTGTAGAGACACCAGATTGATGGAAACTCATGGGTAGTACTGCCAGTCAGAGGGACCTGAACAGGCAGGAGGTATGGGCTGACAGGAGCCTTATGAATTTCAACATGGATAAGTGCATAGTTTTCTTGCACCTGGGAAGGCAGACCCCCTTGCAGCAATACTGGTTAGGAAGTAGCTCTGATGAGAAGGACCTGTGTGTCTTGGTAGACAGCAAGCTGAATATGAGCCAGCAGAATGTAATGAAGGCTAATGATAATCAGGCTGTATGAAAAGGATTATAATCAGAAGACTAGGGAAAGCGATTTATTCCCCTTTACTAAGCACTAGTTAGACTGCATCAAGAACACTAGATTCCACCCACTCCTAAACACACCCCTACGTCAATGCACAATAGAGAGACATGTAAACTAGAGTGAATTCAGCAAAGGACTGCTGAGATGGTTGTGGGAGCACAGTGGTACATGGCAGGCAGACTGGAGATGGTGGACATAAATTGTGACAAGAGAGGGGGAGAAAATCGGTTCTTTGGATTGCATTCAGTAGCTTAACTTTTCAGTTACTTAATTGTTAAAGCATTAATTGCTTTAACAAAAGAAACATAAGTACCAAGTGTTAAAATTTGGGAAGTTTTGGGTTTCATAACCATTTCATAATTACCGTAAGATAAAAGTATTTTTGAAGGTGAAGAGTGGGTTGACTTGGATCTTGAGGTTTTTGTTTGTTTTCCCAGAATATAAACTATCTTCAGTATTTGTAACACCACCCTTTCTCTAATAAACATGCTGTCTTGGAACCATAGAGTCTTTTGACTTACTTTGTAAAGCGTGATTTTTAGAAGTGATTTTAAGCTTAGTTGTTCCCACTGAGGGAAGTAATTCCAAACAGAAGAGGAAGGAACAGAAGAAAACAAACTCAAAAGGCAAAGAGTGTGGGGAAAAAAAAAAGGGTGGTGACCACAATATTAGGAAAAGCATTATGAAAATAAATAAAAAAGGAACGGTGTTGGAATACATGTATATGTGTAAGGGAATCATTGAGGATAGAAAGGAGCTCTTGAGACTGCTTAAGCAGGACCAGCTACAGCAGATTACCTGGGACTATATCTAGGGTTTTGGATATCTTTATGGGTGGAGACTGAACAACTTCTCTGGACAATCACTGTAAAAAGGTATTTTGTGTGCTCAGAGGGGAATTTAATGTGTTTCTCTTTGGGCCTGTTTACCTCTTGCAGTAGACACTTGTGAGAGGAGTCTGGTGCCCTGTTCATACACATGCATAGGAGCTCTCTTCTCCAGACTAAACACTCCGATATCAAAGATGTTCCAGTCCCTTAGTCATTTTCGTGACCCTTTTCTAGAACCACTCCTGTAAGCCCATGTCTGTGTTACCCTAGGGAGCCCACACTTGGCCTCACCAAGTGCTGAGGAGTAGTTAACCTGAGGATTGTTAACCTTCCCTCTACCTGCTGGCAATGCTCTTGATGCAGTCTAGGAGGCTGTTGAGCTTTGCTTACAAAGGAACATTGCTGGTTTATGGTCAGCTTGTTTAAAGTACCTCAAGGTCTTTCTCTACCAAGCTGCTCTCCAGCCAGCTGGCCCTTGGCATGTACTGGTGCGTGCTCCCTTTGTGGAGGACTTTGCATTTCTCTTTGAACATAATGAAATTCCTTTCTGTCCAACTGTCTAGGTCACTCTGGAGTGTGGCACATACATCTGATATTGGTGGCTAATTGTAGTATTGCCTGTGAACTTGCTGAGAGTCAACTCTGTTCCCATCATTCAGGTTATTCATGAGGATGTTAGTACTGGCCCCATGGTCAACCCACGGTGTGCTACTGACTTGCCTCCAACTACACTTCGTGCCATTGGTCACAATCCTGTGGATTCAGCCAGTTTTCGGTCCTCTTTGCTGTGCACTTACCTAACCCATACTTTGTCAGCTTCTATGTGAGGATTTTATGGGAGACAGCATCGGAAGCCTTACTAAAGTGGATGTGAACATCTGCTGTCCTGTCATCTTCCAAGCAAGTCACATCATTGTAGAAGACTGTCAGGGTGGTTAAGCATGATTTCCCCTTTGTAAGTCTGTGCTCACAATTCCTGACCACCTTCTTGTCCTCATATCTGGAAATTATCTCCAGGATTATTTGCTCCATCACCTTCACAGGGATTGTATTGAGGCTGACCAGTCTATCAGCAGATCTTCCTTCTTGAAGATAGTGTTCCCTTCCAGTTCTCAGGAAGGTGACTCAGTTGTCATGTCCTTTCAAAGATGACTAAGAGTAGCCTTATCCAGATGCCAGGCAGCTCCCTCAGCCTTCATGAGTCCAAGGTGTTAGGCCTCATTGATTTTATATATGCCCAGTTAGTGCTCCACCACCTAATTCTTCTTCACTGTGGCGTTCTTCCTTGCTCCAGGCATTCCCTCTGCTCTCAGGGGCCTAGGATTCCTCAGTATTAGTCTTACCAGTAAACACAAGCAAAGAAGGCACTGAGTACCTTGGCCTGTTTTGTGTTTATCGTCATCAGGGGCTCTGCTGTATTTAGCAGTGGGCCCACATTTTCTCTAGTTTTCCTTTCCTGTTTTTACAGTTGTAGAATCCTTCAATGTTGCTCTTCACATGTCTTGCCAGATTCAAATCAAGGTAGACGTGGCTTTCCCAACCTGCTACCTATACAACTGGACAGGAATTCTGCTGCCCTGGTCACCTGCTCCTGCTTCCACCTCTTACACACTTCCTTCTTACGTCTTGAGTTTAGTCTGGGAGCTCCTTGCTCATCCATGCAGCCTTCCTGCTGCCTTTGATTTCCTGCACATGATAATAGATCTTTCTTGAGCTTGGAGGGGGTGGTTCTTAAGTATCACCCAGCTCTACTGGACCCTTCTGCTCTCCAGGGTTGTATCCTGTGGGATTTTTCCAAGAAGACCTCTGAAGAGATTAGTCTTCTGTCCTGAAATCTGGGGTTGTCTTGCTTTTTACCTTGCTCCCTCTGAGGATCCTGAACTTCATAATTTCATCATCATTGCAGCCAACTGCTCTGATCTTATTGTCCCATGACCAGTTTTTCCTAGTTTGTAAGTACTACGTCTAGCAGTGCACCTCTCCTTGATAAGCTGTGTCAGTAATGTGTTATCACTGCACTCCAGAAATCTCCTACATTGTTTATGTGCTGCTCTGTTGGCCTTCCAGCAGATACTGGGGTGCTCCAAGTTTCCTGTGAGAACCAAGGCCTGTAAACATGAAACTTCTTGCAATTGTCTGAAGAAGGCCTCATATGTTTAGCCCTGATTGGGAGGTCTATAGCAGGCACCTACTACAGTATCAACCATGTTGTTCTGACTGCTAATCTTGACCTGTAAGCTCTTGACTGGCGCCTGATCAGTCCTTACATAAAGGGCAACTCTCCTTGCCTTTCTAGCCTGTCATTCCTGAAGAGCCAATCAATATCCATTTGTCCCAGCACTTCAGTCATGTGAACTATGCCACCATGTCTCTATGATCCCAGTGAGGTCATGGATCCTCAGTAATTACACAGACTTCTGTAATTCCATGTTCGTTCCCTGTGCTGTATGCATTGGTGTTTAGGTGTTGCAGGGAGGTACTAAAGTGTACTAATGTCCCAGAAAGGGCATGAGAGCTTTCCCCGTAAGGCTCCTTTGCTGGGACTTCTTTCTTTACATCCTTACCCTTCAAGTGGTTGCACTTCTGCTTTTTTTTTTTCTTTTCTTTTTTTTTTATTGATTGCTATGTTCCTTTTCTTCTGATCAACCCAAGCCCTTTGCTTGCCTACCCTGTCCACAGTTTCCTCACTTGTTTGTTGAGGAATCTCTCCCAACAGTTTTACCCAAAAGTCTATGAACATTTGTATATATCTACATAAAAATGAGTAATAATGGCATCATCACAGATTCCATACACATAAGGCTAGAAAGGCTGTATTATCATTATGCAGTACCCATTGGGCTCTTAAATGGAGCATTTAATATCATGTACTGGTGAAACTGGACATCATGGCAGACGTATTTGATGTAATTTTTCTGAAGAGGATTGGGCAATATAAGGAAGGAAGACATTTCAGAATAAGCAGCTGCCCTCTAAATGCTAAATTAATTAGGACTTTTTTTGCTCTGTAGGTCACTGTGTACTTTCTGACTTTCAGGAATTGTTGGTGAGATGAGATTCATCCAGTTCTGAGCAGGAGCATCCCTGGATGCTGAGCTTTTTCATTAAAGTAATGCTGTTGTGTACGTTCAAGCTGTGATAATCCATTCATTACTAACTTTCTCAGCTAGAAATGTGGTTCTGGCCTTGTTTTAGATGAATTCTCATTTGCCTTTGGTTCCATATGAATCATTCTATGGGAAATGTCTTTGTGTTATGGTAGATACCTTCAGATCTTTTTCTTTCTTTCTTTTTTTTTTTTTCCCTCGTTGGTTTTAAAGCACACTTATTTACTTATTTATTCACTTAGTATTGTTTTTATTATTGTATGGCGTGTTTACCATGTTTCTGTGTTTTCAAGATTCTTTCTTTGCTATTGTTTGTTTTCTGGAAGGCCTTTCCATCCTGACAGTATCCCTCTTGAGTTTTTGTTACGAAGGGAGGTGCTCCTTCTCGTTCTTTGTTTTTGAATTGAGATTCTCATTTAATCCAGCTAGGTACACAGATTGGTCTCCTATAACTGTATCTAAGATCATGATGAGTATGTGTGCTGCATCTGCTGTCAGAATTGTAACATCATGTAAAATCTGGATAGAAGCTTTTAACCTTTTCTAGTGTGAATTGCCCGTTTGTAGCTCTGCCTCTTCCTAGTGTAAAAGAGCTTACTGACTAATCTAGACAACTGGAATGATGTCTGGAGCGGATGCTTTGCATTGTTATGGGTCTTGCAATTCAGTCCACAAATACATAGAGAAGTGGATTGAGCGTAGGCAATGCCCTATGATGCCAAGCATAGCTTGTGTAGCTTTGCTTTTCACATATGAAGGAAGCCTTTCCGGAATTCATCTTTGTGGGTCTACAACCAGCTCTTTTTACCTGGTTCTTTACGGACATTAGGTCAAGTAGGAGTTAACATCTGCATGTTCGAACCTGGATTTGGAAAATGTGGATGCCCATTTAGCAAGGCAATGGCGCCAGCCACAGACTTAACCGAGTGCAAGAAGGGAGCAGTTGTAGTCAGTCATTGCAGGTCATGCCCTCTCCCCAGTTCGAGCTGGTGGCTTCCCTGCAGTACCATGGACAGGTCCCCAGGAGCCGCACGGCCGGCCACCCGCAGGTCTCCAGTGTGG
>JANZLQ010000079.1:52055581-52072670 GCA_026212715.1 Elanus axillaris | reverse complement strand
GTGTGGACGCTGCTGGGTGGGTGGGTGGGAGGATCGGTCTTGATTTACCCACTGCCTTTTATTTTCCCTCCTCAGTGGACTTCATGGCACAGGGCAGCTACTATGGTAAATGGATTATTATGATCTGACAGTGCGCCTTGCTAATCTCTCAGGCCAGTGCTTTTCCCAGGTACATAGTTTATGCTTGCTTTTCTAATGTTCGTCTCCTTTACAGATCCCAGGCTAAGGAAAAAAAGGATAGTCCCTGCGTCCAAATATCTGCTTCCAGAGTATGGCACCATGAGCTATAATACATTGCTTTGTAAATGCATCAAGCATTACACCTACTACTGATGTTTAAAAAAGTAATATCCTGGTTGGCTTGTGTGTGTATCCACAATGTGAATTTGTAGTTTTGGGAGTTTGTGTGTGTGTGGTTTGTTTTCTTTGCTTTGTTTTTAAAGGCCTTAACAATTCCTATTAGATTAAGATGTTTTTGATAGTAAGGTCTTCAACATACCCTGGGAAATAAATGGGGGGAGGGTGTAATTTATTTTTTTAACCTTAGCACTATATATATAGTAATAAAATCTTTGCATAGTTGAAAACTTGTCTTATGTCTTTGTTGTTACAGTGGCTTGTGTAATAAACAAAAATAAAGCTGAATTAAAAGTACAGCTAATACTGTCCCATTTTGTAACTGCGTTTGTATTTTCATGATAAACCAAATAGGTGTGGAATATTCTGAAAAAATCTTGAAAATATTGCCTGTTTTTCTGCTTACATACAATACAAAATAAAACAAACTCTGTGTAAATTCAGTGCAACCTAGCTAGATTTGGTCAAATTATCAATGTAATATGCTATCATCGTGTGGGAAGATTTTGTAATTTACCTTTAGAACATGCCTGTTAAAAATCAAATCTCCAGTCATGTTTGGTTAGGGTTGTAATTGTTTTATGGGTGTGTTTTAGCCTTTGTTTCATTCTGTGTAGACAATGTGTGTTTGCAGTTTGTTGAAACTACAGTTTAGCTTAAGTTATAGTTAATGTTTAAATGTAAAGCAACCAGTAGTAATTTTCAAGTTGCAATATTTTATATCAGACTGAGATGTTTTCCATTTAACCTCTTTTGAAATATGCATGCTGTTGCCCGTATTTGCTTTAATTTCAAAACATTCTTTTGGCTGATAGTGACTTAGAGTGAATATATTGAAGTAAACATCACAGCATAAACCTGTTTTTCAAGAGTATATTTCTGTAGAGATTGTTACTATAGTGCACAATTAATTCTCTAGCCTAGTATTTTTAACATATTTGTAATTTTATGTTTTTATAATAGAAGTTGATAAACAGTTGTTCATGAACTCAATTGAGGAACAGAGTTTCTCTTGTTTCAAAGGCAAAGAAAAGTGTTTTTAGAACAGTCCTCTCTTAATAAAGTGTATATTGAGTAAGTCAGGATAGAAATTCATGCAGCTGCTAAATGTAAAAGTACAAAGTGTAAAGATGCAATGAAATGTTCTTGGTACATAGACATGAACTCTAGTGGCTCAACTCAACCACTTCTAAGGGGATCATAGTAAAAGTTCTAACAAACATTTTGAATAGTAATATTGAAAAGATTTTTTTGCATATTTTTGAAGAAGTTACCCAACTATTGTTTGATACAGGGGAAAATAAAGAGCTGCTGGCTGAAAGCTTTGCAAAAGCAGAATAGACGCTGATTGATCATAAATGGGATGTAAACAAAGTGCATATGAAAAAAGAGATGCTGAAAGTGGTAGTAAATTTGGTCCTGTTTTGATTTTTATATTCTTTGTTAACTGAATTCATACGTTTGGAGAGCGTAGCTAACATTATAGCCTGTTAGGTTTTATTATGATTGTAGTGGTTTCTCTGCTAACATGGACAATACCCTTTGACAGTAACCATAGAAGCTGACAAATGGATTATTTGTCTGTGGTAAACTTGGTGTGAATAAGGTTTTGCTCCTAGGAGGCCTAAAGATAAATTTTCATTAGATGCTTTTCCTTATAATTCTTTGGGTGAATGTAATCTTTGTATGTATTTTTTTAATAGTAAATTTCTCAGTTTTTATTCAGCATTTTAACTCTTAGTGCATGTTGAAATATTTTTCTTCTTATTTCAATACAATAAAGTGATAAAACCAGAAAATTCCAGACAGAGATCTGGCAATTGTAACTGAATCTCTCAGACTGTAAGAACTGATAGGGTTTTCATAGTGTGGTAATTGTCTAGCAGCTTTTATTTTCTTGAAAGTTGACCTTTGAAATATCCAGGATAATGCCCAGTTGTCATACTTTTAGTCAGCTGTGTTTATGTATGTCTAGGGTGTTTTGCAACTTGAAGGTTTAAAACAAAGAAGTGTGTGGGGGAAATGTACAGATTTACTCCTAAAAAATTTACAGATGTAAGAAGGTTCAGTTGGAGGTTTCTATCCAGCTATGGCTAACCTATTTAAAAGGAAAGCTTGTATTAGGAATTCTGTTGTATTTAAAAGTCTGGCTCTTTTTTGGGATTTAGAGTCTTTAAACAGTTTAGTGTACTTACATATATGAAATATGAATGCAGTCCCATTTACTATTCTTAATGTATAATCTGATTTTTTTTAATCTCACTTTTGCTATGGTAAGGTGAAGAAATGAAGAAAGCTTGTATTTCTTGAGTATATTTGACAGGGTAATATAACCACAATTTTGTTAGAAAACCATAATTTTTAAGACAAATGATGTGTCGCCTGATCATTATTAAAGCTATTGTACGTGTAATGTGGCAGAAGAATTGGTCTTTTAAGAGCAACTAGCTGAGCAGAAATTTTTAGCTTTGGTAAGGTTTAAACATTTATTATGAGCCATCATTTGTCACAGTGGTATTTGATCTTCCTCTGTAGTTCCAGATATGCAGCTGTGGCATTTGTTGGAACATACCATCTTTGTAAAGATTTTTGATAGTATTTGTTTGCCCCTTATGTTACTCATAGCAGAAAATAAAAGGTTTTCTTTGATTCAAATACTGGATATCTTTTAGGAAAAACTTAAGTCTGAAAATTACTTCCTGAGTGCCTTTATCCCAAAGGAAAAATATGAGATGCCCAAAAGAGAAAGGATGTCTACCATGACCTAATATCTAATACAGAAATGATGAATTCTGTCTGTTTTATCAGCTCCATCTGCATGTGGAAATATCATTGCTTATGTCAGTAGGATTGCAGTGCTATGAGAGGAAAACATGCTTCTACCAGTTGTTACCTCCATGCAACTGAATTTATTTTATTTTGGGGGTTCTGTGTTTTCCAGTAATAATTAGGGGATTTGTTTTATTTAATTATATTGAAAAGTATGTTGCACTTCAACACTTTGAGATAATATACACATGATTTTTTGTAATAAAGTTGATAAAAATCCATGCTTCTGCATACTTCACAAAAACTTTTTGCTGTGGTGCCATTTAGAATGCTAACATCATTGAACCAACTTGCAGATGTTAATAAATATTCTCCTGAGCTCAGGTTTGGCTTTTTTCTCAAAGGGGTGGTGTATTTAGACTACACACACATTGAAGATTTGCAAGATGCAAAAATTGGGGAAAAAAACCACCCTGCAAATATGCTGAAATTTGTCTGAAAGTGTACTGGAATTTGAGAATGTATCCCATGACATGGGTAAAATTATGTTTGTAGCTGCTGCGTTAAGACTGTCACTATTGTTTCTTGGCAAGGTTTTAACTTAATGAATAAATTATGCTTTAAATTTTCTGTAGATGCACCTGTAGTTGTAGGCTTACTAATATGCAACATATTCAACTTTTATGACTATTTTGACTTTTCCGTACAGATTTGCTTAAATTTTAAAGTGTGGTTGTTTATTTTTTATCTTTTGCTTTGTAAGCATACAGATCTACAAACCAATACACATGCTTAATATGAATATAGAATTTTATGTTACTTAGGTGAAAGAAAGCATTATTCTATATTTTGGTTTTAAAATTCACTACTTTGAATTATATTAGAAATAAGTCCTGGAGAAATCAAGCTGGATAGGCAGGCAAGCAATAGTGTAGCTAAAGAAGGTCCTAACATAACTAGATTTATAGCATTAAAGAGTGTCAGGAGATTTGTTTTGTTTTGAATTTTAAATAATCTAGGACTAACAAAAGGCATAGGGCATGTAAAAATAGACTCTCCAAGGTACAGAAAATAAGCAGGGAAAATGTGATGCTCAGTCTGTATTTGTTAATTTGGTTTCCTGCTAGATTTTGTTTACAATTTGTCCTTTCTATATTTGAATGTATAGCGCTTTTATGACTGTGAATTAATGGGTATGTGTTATAGATAATTTAATTCTGCATGCTACTGCAGAAGAGAGAAGCTTCCATTCTCACCTTCCGTGCAGAGGTGTACTGGCACCCACAGTTCTTCTAGAGGGGTAGTTTTTGGGAGTGCTCTTTTATCTGTTTCGGGACAATTTTTTAGTTAAATAGTTCACTTTAAATGAAACCTGGAAATTGTGCCTTAAGTAGAGCTGCAGATTTGGTAACAGCTGAAGGAATTTAAGTGCTGTAGCCATTCACAGAGAGGAAGTGTTTCCATAACCTTATGTTGTCAGAGGAATACTTTGTGGTAACAGAAGCTGGTCTCCACCATTCTAGTGTGAGTGGTTGGACCATGCAGTCTCATCCAGATTTCTGCATCTGAGGTGCAGAAAATCAGACTTCTGTGTTCATGGTACTGAATGGAAGCCTGAATAAATCTGAGGGGTGTTACCCACAATGGCCAGAACTGCTTTTAAGTAATGCCTTCTAGGGTGCAAGTGAAGATTATTTTAAATACATTATTTTCCTGGTCAGGAAAATGAACTGTTCTCTATCTGATGGATGTATTTGCATTGATGTAGCATTTGCTGTTCATGCATATGAGCAACAATGGGGAATGTTCTCCCTCCAAAAACTGCAAGGAAAAAATGGGTAAAAATAAATACAGATGGCAAAGTAAACAGCTGTTGGTACACTTAAAAGACAACTACAGTGAATCAAGACACTATCAGAGTCCTCTCAGTACCACTTCCATGGAGACCTAACCACTGCAGTGCTCAGGGCCACCAAAAAGGATTTTGTTGCCTGTGTTTTTTTCCTCTGGCTTAAGTTTTTTTCTGCCTTAGGTAAGTCAGCGTGTGGCAGCATCCAAGAATTGGAGTCAGCGCAAAGGAAGTGGTGGGAGCAGACAAAGAGGTAGAGCAGGGAACAACAGTTCCCTGGTGTTTCTGGAGGTGTTCTGTTATTGCAGTCATCCTTATTTAATATGGACCTAATAACTTGCTTCCTAGCCTGTCTATAGTTTGATTTAGTTTTGCAGCCTAGACCTTTTTATAGGGATATGTGACTTGGATGACTTTCTTCAAAAGGATTTTCAAATCACCTCTGTGATTGTTTCTTACAGATCTACAAATAGGGCTTAGAAGACTTGTTCACCTGCTTCAGACATATTCTCAGGCCTTTCTACACTTGAAATATTTGAAAGAAACATAGCATTTTAACTTACTGGTCATTTTGCACCTGGAAAATAAGTCTCCAGTGTGGCAATATTTAATCATTATCTTTACATTTACTAATTTTCATTATTTCCCTGCTTCTGAAGAAACACTTATAGTGGTGCAGTGCACTTCAGCTTTGCTTAGCAGAATCTTGCACAACCTTCTTCAAATACTAAACAGTAACCAATACAATAGTTTGGTTTTTCATTGATAATAAAAACTTCAAAAAACTGTGTAATCTTCACTCTTTCCTAACATGGAATTAGGCTGACTGTATGCTACTATTTCTCTGTTATGTCCAGCACATCTGATGTCTATCTAGGAAAGAAGAAAAAGCTCTATTTTATTTCTGGTGTTGCAGGATGTTCACTGGACATTTTAACTACAAACATCACAGTCTTGGTAAAATGTTAAACTTTAATAATTCAAGCTGTGGTATTTGTGGTCTGTATTCATTAGTTGCTTGTGTAGGTTCAGATTTTGAAGTGTTTTTCTAGAAGCAAAACAGACTGAGCAGTGCAACAGAATTAGATTAACTTTTGAAGAGGAAGGTGGTTCAACAAACCCAAGTCTCCTTCAGATTTCTTTTAAAATGGCTGGGTCTTACCTTGCAAGAAACAGCTTTGCAGCTAGTAAATTCCTTTCTCTCATGTCAGACTGCTCAATTCTGAAATCAGTAATGACACATGTGACTCAATGAAATCAGTGAGACTGTGTTCAGTAGTTAATACTTCCAGTATGGGTTATACTGAAATTTCTGCTTTGTTCTAGATTAGGTAGTAAACTGAAAATGGTAGGAGAACAGGCAATTGAAGAAGGCACAGTATCATCCTGAGGAGGGGAGAAAAGAGAGTGTTTTAAAACTGTTGGTGTTTTTATGGATTTTTCTTCCTAGATACGTTTACATTTGAATTAGAATTTTAGTAAATACAAAGAGATTATAGTAAGAGGAGGTGAAAACATTTATTCTGCGTTTAATATTTCCTAATCCTTTTCTAGAAGTCTTTCAGCATTAGTGTTGTGGAGTCATAGAGCGTTTGTTGTGCGTTACTGAGATACGGTGAACAGATTTTGCACTGAAACCTGACATTAACAGGACTGCTCACAGTAGATAATTCAGTATTGTACATGTTTTTGCAGGACTGGGTTTTAGGTTTCCAAAACACTTTGAAGTCATAGAAGGGCTTTTGAGGCTTTCTATTGCTTTTCTTACTCTGTGGGTTCCAGGTAGCATCTGTTACTGTGTCTTATAAGTCATGTTTCTGGTTAATTTCTGACACTATTCTTCTATAGTAATGGTTGATACACTGTATCTGAGAGGATATGATTTTGTCTGGTCTGTTCTGTTTAGCCAAAACCAACATGAGAGCTTTTAGAAGTAGAATTACAAAGTTATGGATGGCTGTCAATAAGGACATACTTAGCTGCTAGGTAATCTGAGGGTAACAGAGTAGTCTTTTCTTATGTGAGTTTTAAGTATGTGGTTTGGTTTTCTTAGAAGTTACAGTATTAGACTGAATTTTGTGTGTGAATTGAAATAAAGTGTCCTATCAGTGAAGAAAAAAGGTACTAGTTATCTCTATCTATTGCTTAGGATTCATAAAGTACAGATTCTAGGTCTGAGGAACTAAGTTGAATTTACTTTTTATTGTTTTTGTTTTTCAGAGGCCCAGAAGACACAATAAATGATTGTAAAATCCTTTTTATAGAGGAAATGTACAAGATTGAAAAACCAGGAGCCTATCCATTGACATTTGGGGATGGAGATTTCAAAAGTATGCTTTTTTAATTATTATTATTTGAAAAGAAATTGAATGATGCTTCTTTTAAAAAAGTAGAAGGATTAGCATACAGAGGTAATAATAATTGTTTTGTGTGTTCAGGAAAGCAATAACATTGAATCCTTTTTAGATTTAGGTTCTAAAATTATATTTACTGTAAGGTGGCTTTATTACTTGACATACTTGGAAACTGGTAACATCTTAGTGCCATCATAAGCAGGGAAAAAGAAGAACAGCTGATAACATTCTAAATGAACTGTGCAGAATTAATTGATAGTCTCAGTTAAGTTCCTAGACAGGTGTCCAGGTCACCAAAACTGCTGTTGCAATTGACATGTCATTTAAACTTTTAATAAATTAATAAATGCCAAAGATAGAATCAGACCATAATGATGCACTTTAACCCTGTCATTATGTTAGAATTAAAAATAATAGATAAGGAACTTGGTGCCAAACCTGCTTATACCATGAAAAAAAGGGATAATTCATATTTGGATTATTATTTGGCTCTGCATGACCTTCTAAAAAAATAACTATGCCATACTGCCTCATCCTCCCCACAACCACAGGAAGGAGTTACAGGCAGCTTATCTAAAAAGTAGTGTGACATTTTGTCCTAAGTTTAAAAATATATTAAAGTTAGGAATGATAAGTGTTTGTGATGACAACACTGAGAGGTTGGACTGCAGCTCTACTAATAGGTGTGAGATATTACTATATATTAGACTCTTGACTCCAAGGCAATTTTTCAGAACCTTTGTATGTAGCTCTCAGTGCACAATAACTAGTCTGTTTACTGTTTATTTGCCATCATCTAAAAAAATCACTGTTTTTCAGAGGAGCAAATACCATTTGCTGTGATATTCTTAAAAGTAACTGTGAATTTCAGTAAATGAACTTCTCACAGTTTTTCATTTTTTGTGATTTAGTTTCCTCAGATTACTCAAAAAAAATTTAACCATCCATTCTGTGTATTTTTTCTTGGTGACATTAAAGGGGTTTTGTGGTATCTTAAAACATGTTCTTATTTTAAAAAATTGTAGTATGAGAAATTTAAAAGTCTACAGATACTGTTTTGCATTTACATACCTAATTATTTTGCAAGTCTCATTGTTTATGAAACTTTATAAAGGGCATATAAAATTATTACAGTTCATTTAGTTCTTACCTGCAGCTACTGTGTAGTGAATTAATTTTTAGAATGTGTGTGTTAAGGGAGTACATGATTACTATATTGCTGACTATACAAAATTGTCTACGGTGGTACCATTTGATCTGACATGAGTGTTTATTTATCATAGAATCATTTAGGTTGGAAAAGACCCTTAAAATTATCAAGTCCAGTTGTTAACCTAACACTGCCAAATGCACCACTAAACCATGTCCCTAAGCACCACATCTTTTAAATATCTCCAGGGATGGTGACTCAACCACTTCCCTGGGCAGCCTGTTCCAATGCTTGATAACCCTTTTGGTGAAGAAGTTTTTCCTAATATCCAATCTAAACCTCCCCTGCCACAACTTGAGACCATTTCCTTTAGTCCTATCACTCGTTACGTGGGAGAAGAGACCAGCCCCCACCTCACTACAACCCCCCTTCATGCAGTTGTAGAGAGCGATAAGGTCTCCCCTCGGCCTCGTTTTCTCCAGACTAAACAGCCCCAGTTCCCTCAGCTGCTCCTCCTAAGACTTGTGCTCCAGGCCCCTCACCAACTTGGTTGTCCTTCTCTGGACACGTTCCAGCAACTCGGTGTCTTTCTTTGTAGTGAGGGGCCCAAAACTGAACACAGTATTTGAGGTGTGGCCTCGCTGTTCTGTACTTCCTACACTGATTGCTACCTTTATTGTTTCAAAGTCAAGTTCTTTATTTTCACTTACGGCCCTTTTCCTCTTGTTTTGACAGCTGTTTCCTTATTTGAAGCCTCTTTGCTTAAACTACTCACATATTGCTATCTGTGTAGAGCTTTGCACCTCTGTGTATGTTTTGTTTCATTCTGTTCCTGGTCCCATTTTTATTCATTTCAGGATATTGTTTACAAAACTTCATAAATAAATATAAGGCAGAAATATAATCTTCAAAAATGTAACCCTGAAAACTTAATTGATCTGGCAACTCTTGCCTTATTTCTTGTTTTGAACTGCTCTTTTTCTTGAGGCCAATTTTCTCACCACTGTCATCATAAAACATTTCTTCCTTGTATCCAATCTACACCTACCATCTTTCAGTTTAAAACTCTTGCTCCTTGCCCTGTCACTACAGGGCCTGGTAAAAAGTCTTTCCCTGTCTGTCTTATAAGCCCCTTTAAGTATTGAAAGGCCACAATAAGGTCTCCCTGCAGCCTTCTCATCTCCAGGCTGAACAAATCCATTTCCATCAGCCTGTCTTCACAGGAGAGGTGTTCCATCTCCCTGATAATTTTTGTGGCCCTGCTATGGACCTGCCCTAACAGGTCCATGTCCTTCTTGTACTGGTGACCCCAGAGCTGGACACAGGACTCCAGTAGGGTCTCACGAGCAGAGTAGAGGGGGAGAATCCCTTCCCTCAACCTGCTGTCCACACTTCTTTTTATGCAGCCCAGGATATGATTGGCTTTCTGAGCTGCACATGCGCATTTCTGGCTCATATCCAGTTTTTCATCCACCAGTATTTCCAAGTCCTTTCTGCAGGGTTGCTCTCAATCCATTCATCCCCGAGCCTGTGCTGATACTGGGGATTGTCCTGTACAGGACCTTGCACTTGGCCTTGTTGAACTTAGTGAAGTTCACATGGGCCCACTTAGCAAGCCTGTCAAGGTCTCTGTGGATGACGTCCGTTCCCACTAGTGTATCAACTGTACCACTCAGCTTTGTCATCCACAAGCTTGTTGAGGGTGCACTCAATCCCACTGTATATGTCACTGATGAAGATATTAAATAGTATTGGTCCCAGTACAGAGCCATGAAGGACACTGCTTCTTACTGGTTTCCACTTGGACATTGAGTCATTGGATGCCGACCATCCACTCTTTGGATATTGCCATCCAACCCATTCCTTACCCATCTAATAGTTCATCCATCAAACCCCTGTCTTTCCACTTTAGCAGCAAGAAGGTTGTGAGGGACCAAATTAAAGGCCTTACAGAAGTCCAGGTGGATGACATCTGTAGTTCTTCCCTTATCTGCTCATGCATTCAGTCCATTGTAGAAGGCCACTAGATCAGTCAAGCATGATTTGCCTTTGGTGAAGCCATGTTGGCTGTCTTTAATCACCTCCGTGTCTTCCATATACTTTGACATGTCTTCCAGGAGTCTCTGTTCTATGACCTTACTGGGCACTGCAGTGAGGCTGACTGGTCAGTAATTCCCAGGGTCCTTCTTTTTACCCTTTTTAAACCAGGGTACAGTATTCCTTTTTGTCCAGTCACTGGGGACTTCCCATGACTGCCATGACTTCTCAGATATGATGGAGAGTGGCTTAGCAACTACATCAACCAATTCCCTCAGTACCCTAGGATGCACTGCATTGGGTCCCATGGATTTGTGTATGTTCAAGTTCCTTAGGCGGTCTCAAACCTCATCAGTGGAGGGGACTTCATTCCTGAGTCCCTGCCTTGAAGCTTAGGGACTTGAGGGATGTGAAAACAGGCAAAATGAGTACTTCAGCCTTCTCCATGTTGGTTGTTACCAGTTTTCCTGTCGTATTTATGGGGGCAGAGAGGGGGTTCGGGAGACAGGTACATTTTCTTTAATCTTCCTTTTGCCACCAACATACCTGTAGAAGCCATTCTTACTATTCTTTGCATCCCTTGCCAAATTAAGCTCCAACTGTGCCTTAGCTTTCCTGTTCCCATCTCTACACAACTGGGCAGGGCCCCTGTATTCTTCCCAGGATGCATGTCCGTGGTTCCACTGCCTGTGCTTTTCCTTCTTATGCTTCAGTTTGACCAGGAGGTCCTTACTCAGCAATGCTGGTCTCCTGCACTCCTCGTCTGTTGTTAGAGTGACTGAAGTCCCATAACTGGATCAGAGCCTGCGAGCATGATGCTTCCTACAGTTGAAGTAAGAACACCTCCTCAACAGGCTCCCCTTGATTGGGTGGCCAGGAATAAACACCAGTCATGAGGTTTCCTTTGTTGGCTTGGCCTCCGATTTTCACCCACATGATCTTGACCTGTTCAACACTGTTCTTCAAAGACAGCTCTGTCTAATCAGTCCATAGAGAGCAAATCACTCACGCCTCCTTCCTTCCCTGTCCTTCCTGAACAGTTTTTAGCCATCGATTGCAAGCAGTCCAGTCATGTGAGTTGTCCCACCAAGTTTTAACAATAGCAGTTAGATGATAGCTTTCCAGCTCCTTAGTCACTTCCAATTCCTCCTGTTTGTTACCTATGCTGCATGCATTGGAGTAGAGACATTTCAGTTGGGCCATTGACCATGTCACCTTTTTAGAGGAAAAAGCCCTAATTTCTTTGAGCCATTTTGCAGGTGTTTCCCTGTTGGTTCCTAGTACATCAGCAGCCCTAACTCTTCTTTGTTGCTCAAAACTCATCCTCTTTTCTCTAAGTTTAGTTGCTTTCACCTTTGAAGATAAAAGTATTCTTCAAGGTCCTCCAGAGAGACTGCAGATACAGCATAACGCTTGGCATTCCAGTCCCCCTTTCTTAGAAGACTTTCAGTCTGGAGTTTCTCTCCACAGAGATTTTTACATTGCTATCTTATCCATGTGGATCAAATTTTCTGTAAAGTCTATTCAGCTGGGAGAGCAAATTTTTCCTCAGCAGGAAGGGGCTGGGATTTCTGCACACCCTTAGTAATTTCTTTCCTTCTCAATACACTTAGGAAAAACGCAAAAGTATCCAGAACTCTTCTGGACTAATGACTTTTGGGTATTTTGGCAAAGATTATAAAAGGAGTAAGTTTGTCCTTATCACACTGTCCTTCTAGGCCAGTTGCCCTTTTGAGTAGACATTTTCAAACATTTCAGAAGTTCCTCAGATAGTTTGCCTATGGATTTACAAGAAAATTTGTCCAAAGTGTTGGTATTCCAGCTGTTTCAGTTTCTGAACTTCTGTAACTTGTGGTTATTTTTTTCTTCGGAATGGTACTTGAAAAAACATTTTCTGGCCCACTCTAAATTTTTAAGAAAAATACTCTATTATCTCAGGTGTCTGGATTCTCCAGCTTCCTACCTCCAACTCTGAACTCTCAAATAGTCTTTCTAGTTTTCCTTGTCTTCTGATTCAAAGCCAGTTACTTCTTTCAGATAAAATACTACTTCAGAGAAGTTTGGAAGTACTCTGTTAATTATTGCATTAGACTAGTTTAAGCTCAAATTCAGTTCCATGGCATTTCTAGATGACTTTTGCACAGAACATATAAATGATTTTTTTTTTCTTTTAATGTTGGAAGTCTTTGGACTGTGATCAAGTTCTCTTCTGAAGTCTCTCATTTCTCTGGAACTTCTTATTTCAAACATTTATTCTGTAAGTGTTAATTCTGCTACAAGTATTCAGTGTTTCTTCTCTCTCCTCTTTCATATCTAGTTTAGGCTACTAAATGTTTTTCTCATGTATAAAAACATTTTTTCCCTGATTGAGGAACCAGTGCCAATGGTTTTGTTTCATAGTGGGGCTCATGGATCCCAATTTCTGATTGAGCTGAAAAAGGAAGTTAATGTTTCTTTCGGTGTAATCTACACTGCTGCTGTGAAACAACTGGTGATTTGGGCTTGTCTGTAGTCTTAGACTACTAATTGTTCTGTCCAACTGTAAATTTAATTTAAGGGGAAGAGAGCTGTTCCAAATTGTAGTTTCATCTTCACTTGACTGTAACCAGTTATCTAATTGGAATTTCTTCATTGGTGTATTTAAGAAGAGTCCAACAGGAGATTGTGCAAGGCTCCATCTGTAGGGATAGTGTGCAGGTGGCATGTTGGGAATGGGAGGGGAGAAAATAAGGCAAGCTGCTGATTAGATGTTTTCTTTACTGCTTGTTTATACAGCAGAAGAAACCCTATTAGCCTAGATAGTCAAATACCTCATTGTAAGAAAAAAGCATTTTCAAGAGGGCAGTGTTCGTGTGCAGAAGTAATTTTTTCCTGTGGACACAGTGATGCACTTTTCTAAGATGCATGGCATTTGTCTTTTTTGTTTGTTTTTGACAGGAAAAAGTGGCCCTGAATGCAAGCACTGTAGGGCTGATCCAGATAAGGAGTGCCGGTTTTGTTCATGCTATTTGTGTGGTGGAAAACAGGATGCTCACATGCAGCTCCTGTGTGATGAATGTAATATGGCTTATCATATATACTGCCTGAACCCTCCCTTAAGCAAGATACCAGAAGATGAGGACTGGTAAATATACAAGAATGATTTACTTATCTATATTGACATTCTATATACACGGTACCTTTTTGTTATCTGCATCTTATGAGAGACAATACCAAAGAGTTTTTTTAATTCTGCTGTGGTTTTCATCCATCTACTTAATATAAGCCTTACATTTTCTGTCAAGGTAATTCTTTTAAATCATTCACAAAGGATTAGTAGTAAGCTTTAATGACCATTATGGAGTTTCAAAACTGGTATGTTTATTTTATTAATTATGATCTTCTGTGACATTATCTGATCTGATTGTGTTTATCAACAGTGGTTGTTCCCTAGCCTTTTATTTTTGTTCAAGCTTCACTGCTTGAACAATTCTCTTATGCTCACCCTTCTCTTTCCCTTAATCCTCTGTTGCTGCCCTCTTGCCCTTCTTGTGTCTTCTTGTTGCATGTACTCCATTAATTTCTCTTGCTGTAGGAGGACCACCACCTTGCCACTCTTCATGTCTACTGTCCCTGGTTCTGCCAGCAGGAAAACCAAGCTAACTGGCATTTTTAAAACAAGATAATTGTATTTTGAAGTGAATCTATATGGACCCATATTAGCAGTCTGTTAAGTTATCTTGGGCTCTGTACCATTTTTTTTACTTTATTAACCATCTACAATTTACACTCTTCGTATTTATGACCTGCCTGTGACTTACATGAGATGCTAACCCTTTATAAGTGAGCAATAAACAGAAATTTATTCTCATAAAGTTTTATATTACATAGACAGCAGAAAAGGTCCGAGATGTCCATGGATACATTTTATTTGGACCTTGTGATTAAATTTTGTGTAAAAACCTGTGTAAGTGCTTTGGAAGTTTTAACATTCTCTGGAAATAACTAACTCTATCTCCTATACCGTAGTGGATGCCGTAGTAGGTTTGTTTATTGGTCACTACCTAATGGTCTGTGTGGTTTCTGGGGCATTGTATTTTTTCTGACCTCCTTCTGTGGTTTTACCAATGTGTGATTTAGCGACTGAGACCATTAACATTGATAGGTGTTTCTCAGTGTGTACATTTGGTCACAGGGATACTGTTGTTGGAAGTTGATCTTTTTCACATGAAATTTCTGCACTGGGAAGAGTTGTATTCGCTGTTTTTGGAGGAACTGCTGGCTTGAAACACTATATAAAAATATATTCAGTACCTACTAGAAATATGTGTGGGTCATTGGAACTGAAAATAGCATTTATTTGAATATTGTCTGTGTGCCTTCCACTTCTTGCATATGCAGAATGATTACAGTATTTATTCAGCAGTGTTTATTACACAGCATTTTAGTCTGAACTGTGTGCAGGTTTTCTGCTGTCAAGGCAGACTGGTCTTCTGTGCATGACATAATCGTGCTTCCTACTACTTGTCAACATAAGTGAGTTAATGTCATGTATTGGAAACCATTCTCAACACAAGCAGTTTATTACTGACTGCAGCCCGTAAGCAGTATTCTTCTTACCTGATTGCAGCTGACCTTTGGAAATAGCAGCTGAGAAGTTTCTTTGTGACTTCTTTCATTCAGAATATTCAATGAGACCATCTGTCTGGAAGTATGCATCTGTTCGATCTATTCATTCTTCAGCTGCCCCTTACTCTCAGAACCAGCTCTAATCTAGTATTCCACTAACAGCAAAGTTCATCTGTTTTCCAGTACTAGTCACAGGAAAGTTTGTGATAAAGAAAATATACATGCCTTAAATCAGTGACCCACTTCCACAAAAAACCCAAATCCTTTGTTCTACCCTGAAAACAATTTATTCTCTGTAGTTTCTTCTATACCCTCAAATACACAGAAGGCTTGATAGGCACATCAGGTTACTGATACTGAAATCTCACCAGCTGTCAGTGTCTCTTTGGTTTAGTTAGCATGCCAAGGTTATCTTGGTCTGCTGGGTGCTTCAAATGATTTTTCAGATTGGGTATTAGTGTCCTAGTCTTCACTGGCACCCATTCTCTTTCTAAAGCTTCTTAGGAAATGTTCTTATGAGTTATCCTGCATCTGTTTCAGAAGGCTACAAAGAAACTTTGAAGAGCAGAAATTTTCAAAGTGTAGCCATTACTGCTCAGATCTCCCTACCCACTTCCAATAATATCACTGTAACTGCATTGCATAGGGCCCCAGGACTTTTTGCTCTGTATGGAAGATTTGCTCTGTAGATAAGTATGTGTAGATAAGTATGTAGATAGTATGTGCTCTGTAGATAACCACACAAGAATTAAAATGATTGAGAACATGGTCCTTAGAGTCCCTCAGGTCATGTGTTAAGTGCACTTTTAGACCCCTCCACTTACGTTTCTGGCCAAAACATTATGAATTTCCATAAGTAGTAGATGTTTAATTCATATAATTAAATTGTCTTTTAAAATGGCTGTAAAGCTTTTTAACTTGTTTTTGTGTGCTGTGTAATAATGAGTCTTAAGATGCATTCATGTCAGTAGACAGCTGCGTCTGTGGATGAAGTCACTTGGTGAGAGAGGTACTGTTATGGAACTGGCTTGTGAAGTTAATTTGGGGATACTTGGTGATGCTAACCCTGTGCAATCTTAATGCTTGGTTGTCTGTAGAAGGAGTGCAGTTGCACTGGGCAAAGCAGTGTCTCCTACCAAAGAAGAGGCCTATGTTCTCCCTTCTTCTTGCATACTAGCAAAGAGTTATGGCTGTCTGATCCTTAACTTCTTGACAGATTTTGTTTGTTTCGGAAGTGGAAAAACGTCCATTTAGTATTTTTACAGTGTAAAGTTTGGCAAACTCTGTAGGGGCTAAGCCTGCAGTTTGGGAAACGATGATTATTTCTCTTGTGGAGATTAAGTTGTTATATATGCAAAATATTACTTAATATTCCATGTAAAACTCAGTTTAAAAATATTAAGGTAATATGGTTACCCTATCAAGAAGCAGGGAACCTGCTTGTGAATTCGCATTATGTCATGTTCCTCCTTTTAACTGGTCATTGCATACTTCTTTTTTAAACAGCTGTAATATCATTAAAAGTCTTAGTGTTAGACAATTTCAGCATCTTGTATTATTTTTAATTTCTTTTTATCTATATAACTTCATGGTCTTAATGGTTCAGCATCTTTACTGACATAGTGAAATCTGTTCCTGTGGACATTAATCACTAATTCTTCTACTCATATCCACATACAAAGTTGATTAATAAATCAAAACCAGTAGTAGCAGTAGTAGTAATAAATCAAAACCAGTAGTAGTAGTAGTAATAAATAAAAACCAGTAGTAGTAGTAGCAGCAATAAATCAAAACCAGTAGTAGTAGCAGCAATAAATAAAAACCAGTAGTAGTAGTAGCAGCAATAAATCAAAACCAGTAGTAGTAGCAGCAATAAATCAAAACCAGTAGTAGTAGTAGTAGCAGCAATAAATCAAAACCAGTAGTAGTAGCAGCAATAAATCAAAACCAGTAGTAGTAGTAGTA
>JANZLQ010000079.1:52043427-52055316 GCA_026212715.1 Elanus axillaris | reverse complement strand
GTAGTAGCAGCAGCAATAAATCAAAACCAGTAGTAGTAGTAGCAGCAGCAATAAATCAAAACCAGTAGTAGTAGTAGCAGCAGCAATAAATCAAAACCAGTAGTAGTAGTAGTAGTGGTGGTGGTGGTAGTAGTTGTGTAAACTGGGTTATCAGTGTTAGTGTAGATCAGGTTTCCTCCACTAGTGGCATACGGGCCAAACCCAGCCTATGGGAGCCAGAAGCATGGACAGTTGCCTTTGTATTGGCATTCCTGAATGGGATAAAAATGTTATTAGAAGCAGCAAAAGGACAAGTGTACTCCTTTTCTCTCTCTGCTGTAGTCACTGCATACTAGTATCTCCTACTTTCCTACCAGGATGTCTTTGTGTTAGCTGGAATGAGTGTCAGTACTATGTTCCAAGTGCCTTCAGTGTTGTGGAGTGAGTGTGTGCATGCATGTGTGTGTGTATGTGTGTGTGTTTCTACACATATTACATGATACCTTGGCTGGTTTTGACATTCAGCTGTCTGCAGTGAAATATATTGCACTAGAAACAAAAATAAGGGTAGAGTGGGCAGGACATAGAAACAAACCGTGAGTACTGGTTAATAGTGTACTCTAATCTCAGCTGTCTTCTCCTTTACATGATCTAAATGAAGGAGGACAGAATGAAGCAAATGCAGGAGACATGGGGACCTCTCACATTTCATGTGAGAAAGAATAGTTAAATGATTTGCCTCTAGCACTCTACCTTCAAAGATACTGAAATGCCCTTGTTTAAAAGTTGACAGCCTTTGTTCATGTTGGGTTCATTTTTTAAGCCATAGGCTTCAGCTGCTTAAGACTGGTATATGTTTGCTAGCTTGAAATATTCGGTCAAGATAAACAAATTGACACTATTTTGGCTACAAGAAATGTATTGCCGTTATTATGAAGTAATTGAGAATTTACTAAAACCTTTTTTTAGGTATTGTCCTTCCTGCAAAAATGATTCTAATGAAGTTGTAAAGGCTGGAGAAAAGCTCAAACAGAGTAAAAAGAAAGCAAAGATGCCATCTGCCAGTACTGAAAGCCAGAGAGACTGGGGCAAGGTAGAGTGTGTTTTAGAAATAGCTGTTACTCTGATTGTTCATGTATGTGCTACATCTATAATTCTACTTATATATGCACTACACAAAATTCAGTACTGGGTTGCACAGACAATAAGACAATGATTAATCCTGCCCACTATCTACTGGCAGTTAAAGCAGTAGAAGAATTAAGGTGGCTAGATGTAAAAACAAAAAAACCAACCCCTGATCCCTTCCCTAAACACATATTACTTAATTAACATTCCTTTTAATAATTTTAACATTTTAAAGTATGTGTTTGTTATAATCATCAGTTTTCTTGATATCTGTAATGAATTTGCAAATACTATTCTATATTATAATACTAATTCATTTTGTCCAATGTATTTTTAGGGCATGGCTTGTGTTGGTCGCACTAAGGAATGCACTATTGTTCCTTCAAATCATTATGGACCTATACCTGGTGTTCCTGTTGGGACAACCTGGAAATTCAGAGTTCAGGTATGTTGTTTCAGTATTAGCTGTCATTGAATTAAGTAACAGTAATAATGAATGGGCTGAACACTAAAATACATTTAGATTGACAGTCGCCATTTTCACCAGGACTAAATAAAGCAAATGCATGATGATTCTAATATTGGAAGTGATGCTGGCAGTAGTAAAGGTTGAAGTATACTGATTTATACAATAATACAACTTAATAAGAAGTCTGTTGCCATTAGGATAAACAAATTTCACGTGTTAAAATTCTAAGTGGGATACATGGTGAATATAGTGAAGTATTTTCTGAAGTGTATTTTACATGAACTGATTATCCCACTTAGGAGATGTAGACTGTAGATTTTGAAAATGTTAGATGTTACCACTGTAAATTGACTACCTCTTGGGTTTTTTGGTCATATGTAACAGATGTCCAAGCCTTCTTTTAGGCTGATGAACAGCTTAAACCAGCATAAGCCTGTACTGCTACTGAAATTAGCTGTCCATTCAGCCTTTGCTGTTTCTTGCACTGTCTCATTTTCAGTTGTAAATATTTCTTAGGCACTATGGTAAACTCGATTGGTAAAAAAACTTCCAGAAAAATAATCCCGGCTAGGGTAGGAGAGGAGCTAATTTTCCCAGTCCATTTCACATTTTGGTTATATAAACACAGTGCCAATACTCAGAGGGGTGAGGAGGATGGAACAGCTTCGTTTTGTTCCAGTACTGACTTTTTGTGGTTTCAAAGTATCCAGCAAACTGCGAACTTCCTTCTCCCTCAGCCTTATTGGATAGCACTGATTTTTGGTTTATCTTTGATTTTTGTTGGTTTTAGTCAGGGAAATACATACTTCTTTATTTTCAAAATCGGTTCTTTGTGTCTTGCATGAGCAAATGATTGTCATTGAATATTTTCCATCATATTTGGTAGAATAGCAACAGGTTTTTTTAAACTGCTTGAGGAGGGGCAAGCCAAGAACCAAAAGCCTCTTCTGATTTATTTTCTGGACTTCTTATCACTTGCTTTCTCATGAGAAGAAAACATGTTTTATTATTTAATTGGTAGAAGAGAACACTTAGCAGGCAGTTTTCCTCTGATGGCAGTCTTCCAGTACTGTGTGAAGAATTCTGGCTTTGGAAGGCTATGCATGTTTTAAGGCTGATATGGTTGGCAGCAGGCATCTTCCCTTTAGCAACAGTTTTCAGTTTCTCTCTTTGGTAGGAATCACAGTGAAGCAGTTGAAATCTAAACTAGTTCTTTTGATCCTTTCTGACCTTGATGTCCATTGTCAACAATACCATCAATACAAGCCTTAGATGAAGCAAATTAAATTTTTAATGTAAAATTGTGCTGTTCATCATACCAGCAATTTTATATGAAATTACTTGCTTAAGAAGAAAGTTCAGTTTTGATTCTTTGGGGTATTTTGGTGACCTCTCCTGTGTTTGAAGAACTTTTTTGTGAAAGGAATTAAAATAAATAGTTATCTTTTTGTTGGCTTCCAGATTAAGTAAAGACTCATAAGTAAGAGAAATTTCTAAAATCACTTATGCAAACTCAAAATCAAGTTATATTTTCACTGCTTCAACAATAATTGCAATTATTAGTTCTCCTTTTTGTAAGGAATTCCATTGGTAACACAAAAGCTAATAGTTTTCAGACCCTTTCAGTGCTGGTAGGAAAAAGGAACAGAATTAAACTGCTTTTATCAGAAAATTAATGCTAATTTTTATACAAATATGTGTGGAGTAGACATCAAATGGCAATTACCATTTCTACATAATTATTTAATTTTGGTTACAAATTAAATACTTTGTCTTTTTTTTTAAAGATTGAAATGCATTCTACATAGAAAGCTCAATTACACTTTTGTTTCTCATATGACTAGTCTTTTGTGCAAGAAATGAGTTTGTCTCATAAAATCTATGAGAATTTAGAGACTGTAGTTTATTTCTGATTTGCATAGTTTTTTATGACACAAACTGGCTTTTCCCTAGAAGGCAATTGACTAAGTATTGCTTCTGGAGAGAGCATCTGAAGAGTACCTTTGACATGAATTACTTACCAGGGTGAATCACCTACCAGAAACCTAAATTTAATTGATAAAACCTGGAAATGAAAGAAGGGAAGCAGGAATGAATGGAAGGATGTTTGATACAACAGAAGAGTGCAATAGTGGGGCCTTTTTATTCAGCAAAGTCATAAATGCTCTGGAAAAATTGGCAAATAACTGATAAAGTGAGTTGAGAGTGCTGAGTTGTGGATAGTAAATGTGGGGTGGGGAACAGTTCTAACTATATAATTTGTAAGGGTCAGGAAAATAAAATATACTATTACGAACAACAAACACAATTAATGGAATGGTTTTCATTCAACTGGAAAGACTTTTCATTCTGGAAGAATGTTGAAAACGTACTGTAGTGTAGATGGCTACAAAATAACATACAGTATGAAAAACGTGATTAGGGACCAATATACATACTTTTGTAATACAAAAGGGGGTCATAAAACAAAAGGTCAGCTGCTCACTTCAAAATGAACAAAAGTACTACTAATTCATATGACAAGTGGTACCACTGTGAACTCTTTTCTCTCTTGAATACTATGAATCCAAATGTTTTTAGGAAGTCTGAGCCACAGACAGCTGTGTGCTGAGAGATTGTGCAAGGAAGTATCATTGTGTCCTTATGTAATTTTCATAGTGTGCACAGCTCTTGTCTATTACTAGAGACAGTATTTTTGGCCAGCTGGACCTTTGATTTGATGTATTGTATTAGGAAAGTGCAAGACTAAAGCAGAAGAATGTAAACTTCCATGGAAGTTGTTAAAAGTTTAGGTTGGGAAAATGAGTTCAGGAGTCAGAGAGGCAGAATGAGAAAAACAAAGTCAAGGTCTGAAGGAGGGTGTGAAGATAGGTAGAAGGATCCTAAATGGTTTTCTGCTGGGAACCTTCATTCTATCAATAGTATTTTTGGCATCACATACTGAGAAAATACATCATTTCCTATGTAGCCTCTTTTTTTATTCATAAAGGTGTTTTTTTTTTTTAATATAATTTGGTAGCTTGAGTAAATTATTAAATAATTTTTTGTGGGAGGGATGTTCCAGAGACTTTAGTGATGTTGCCCGTTTATGGTACAGCTGCAGCTCTCAGGTGGTCTGTTTGCAGCTTAGTTGTGCATTCATTACCAGAGAGTTATCCTGGCTGGAGAACTAGCTTATGATCCATACGTTGCTGGCCAGCTTTGTATGTTTCCTTAGGCGATGTGATAATACTCCTCTGTCTTGGTCACACTTACACTGTGTTACCTTAATAGTACCTGACATAATGATCCTTACACTGGTCACTGTGATCTTGCTTAAAAAAATTGTAAGATGTTACCAAACTGGCAGATCTGCATCTGCTTTGGTTTGTTCTAAATGACTGTGCAAGTGGAGTATAGCAGTGAATACAGTCTTAAATCCTGCTTGTAGAAGGAATTGTGGAGATTTTTCCCAAAGAAGAAAATGTGCCTTTACATCTTCCAGTGCCACCACTGTCCTACATTGTCCCTCCATTTTTTCGGTGTCCTTACTTTTGGCTTTTCTTCCTTAAAAACAAGTGGAATTCTCACCTTTAATCACAGTTTTACATTAACTATTTACACAAACAGCCCTGTACAATATTTTAAGCAGTAAGTTGATTGCTAAAAGTGATTGTAGATGACTGGTTGTTTGGAAAAAAAACAGCTAGAAACTGGCTTTTTTCTGTTGCCAGGTGAGCGAAGCAGGTGTTCACAGACCACATGTGGGTGGCATCCATGGGCGCAGTAATGATGGAGCTTATTCACTTGTATTAGCTGGAGGATTTGAAGATGAAGTGGTATGTCATTTATGCAAATAACAGTTTTGCTGTTCTAATGTATCAATGTTTGTAAAGATAGTTATGTGTGTTGTTGATCTGAAAACTGCAAATGTGACAGTGAAAAAAATAACTATTATTGATTACAAACTGAATAGTTTTTAGTATTTTGGGGAAAAATGTGTAAGTAAATCTTTCTTAAAGAATGTTTATGCTCATACTTAAGCAAAACATATCAATTACAGCTGGATTTCACATTTCTTAGGGCAGTTAAATTTCAGTATACTTTTGGAGTCTGAATTACTATTATTTAAAATCTGGTAGTGTAATAATATGTGAATAATATGTTTTATGTTCTGCTTTGGCCATGACTTTTATTGCTTTTGAGACAGATGCCTCTTCATTTGCGTTTGTTGTGTTTCTAAATATGTGGTACATTTATTTTAATGAAGCACAAATAAAAGGTACATGTTACTTGATTCTGTGAAGTTCTGACGGTTCTTGGCTCTTACTTATGAGCACTTGCAGAACTTCTGAGGAATGTCTCAGTATCTTGTGTTATGATCCCCAAAAGCGCTGGAAAAAAATTCTACTTTGATGTTAACTTCTAAGTAGTGCAATGAAAGATATTATGCTGCTAAACAAAGGAGTAACTGCATCCAACTTCCATCTCATGATGTTGACCAACATTTAATTATGAATAGATTACTGTTCTCTGCAATTAAATAATGTTTACAGAGGGTATATACCTTCCTGCATTTCTGCTCCATCAGGTGGAATATTGAATCATGCATCAGGTGAAGGGTAAAGCAGTAAGCAATCAATTTTTTTAAAACATGCATAACTGTTAAGCACAAGGATGGTGGCAATGGAGAAAGAAATAAACATCTGAAATAGCATCAGAATGTAATGTATTCTTTGCCAACGGCACCTACCAGCTGCTGCTGCTGCAGAGTATTGCCTCTGAAGGAGTCTTTTTGAAAAAGTCACACAAGGAGGTACTTGGTGTTGGGATACATTACTACGCCCTTAGAGTCAACCCCAACCAAAGCTCTAGGACCTTTAGCCAGTGGATCCAAAGATCACTGTTGCTCAGTAGTTGCACCTGCTATTTTGGGATGCTGCAGACTCCTCTTTTTTTTCCTTTTTGGTGTTGATACTGATGTCCCCTTATTTCTGCTGCTGTAATTATTCAAAATATTTCATAAACTTAATCGGATCCTTTGCATGTCTTTTCCAGTTCACCTAAGTGATGTTGGAATCATGTGTTTTTCTGGATGCCCAAATACTGTTATAGTCTAGATGACATATATAATTTTGAAGAGGCATAGTTGGGGAGAAATATTGCAGAAGATGCCCTAAAAATTTGTATGAATGTCAGCTTTTTTGCAATTCTCTAGTCTAAGGACACAAGGTGGAAATATTTTTTTTCCAGGTGCATTTTTGGAATTAGTTTTTCTTTAGCTTTATTTTTTATAGACACGATTTTATTTCCTAGTTTACATCCATTTTCCCTATTTTTTGGAAAAGGTTGAAATTAAACTCCTGTAAGAATATCCACTGAAAAATCAAATTCTGTACTTATAAGTATCCTAAGTGTAGTATCTCATTCCTGAAATTAAACTTTTTAATAAAAAATCAGATAAAATTCTCACATCTAGTGATGTGATGATGTGTTGATGACATCTAGTCACTTTATTGTATGAGAACAAAAAAAGAGGTGACTCTTACTTGAATTTCAATGGCATAATGTAGGTATTTGTGTATAATATTTTACAAAATTGAGAAATACGTTTTGGAAGACTTTTATTGTATGTTTTAAAAGTTTATGCACTATTTATGCACACTGCTGACGTGCCATCTTAATGCTTTTCTTGTTGCTTTAAATTAATAGTTCACTATTGGGGTAAAATAATTGCAAAAATATATTGCAGGAAATAGAATTCACTGTCTAGCTTTCAGATCATACCATTTTTATGCTGTGCCTTTGGAAACTTAGAATCCTGCAGACCCAGACTTGCCTGCAACTTTGCTCAAGTTGGGATGTTCTGGATGTATTAGAGTGCTCAGTATCGACGAGTTCTGTCAGTACTGGATTTGCCCTCAAAATTGAAAACTCATAGTTTACAAAATGAGCATTGGGTAAAATTGTTTTGTACGTGAAGCTTAATCTCATTCTTAATTACTTGCATATAAAATGTTTGCATTAATCTCTTTTGTAAAGTTTAACCTTGAATTTTAGAGAGAAGTTACATGTCTTACCTTTTAAACATACATTATTACAATAGTTAGCTTTAGACTCTTGAATATGTTAATATTGTTGATCTCCTGGTCTTGTTCTTGATAGTAACCATAATAGGAACATTAGCTGAAGAAACTGAGAAGTTTTTCAGGAATTTAAAGTCTAAGAATTATTTCAGACTAGACTAAAATTTAAAAACTAGATATGGGACATTAACAGTGATTGTGCAATCACAGTGTTCATGATAAAAGTATTTTGACTTGACTATTCCTCAAACCAAGTAGCTGAAGAAGTTTTACTTCTGTGTTGAAAAATTGCCCTTCTATTTTGTGTCGTTGTTATGTATTGGGGTTAAAACTGCTGATTATTTTCAAAATATCCATTTTTCTGTTGGGTTGAGGTAGTGTTGTAAAGATGGTAAATTAATTGTTTGGTGTGCTTAGTTTAATCTGAACAAAGATTGTTTCTTCTTTAAGTGCTTTTGCATATAGGATCATACGGGAAATCTCTGAAGTGAGATTCAGAATCTCTTGGAGAATAATATCTGCTGTGATCATTCGCATCCTCTTGTAAAAGATTCTGAGAGTATAAAAGAGAATAGCATCTCTAATGACTCAGAAGGGACCCCAGGCAAATATACTCATTGCTTAGGTTCGTTGATATTTTATACCAAACCCATTCAGTGCCTGGAACACAGCATTCACAAACCACTTCATGAAATGGCTTGCTGTCCATTTTAAATGTTCTGTGTCTTTGCATTAATCTTGTGTGTGGGTAGTCAGTTCCAAGGTGTCAGTACAACTGTTACTCCACTTGTTTGAAATAGTCCAATTGCAAATAAACAGTATTTAGCTCACTAGATTTGCCCAAGCCCTGTGATGATAATACAGTGTTTCAGAATTTCTGCTTAGTGTGCATTGCACAGTGAAAGCGCTCGATCAGTTCCACCAGTGCCAAAGGTGCAGTGCCAGTACTGTGGTGAATTGCATACTTAAATGGCTTTAAATACAAATCGAGTGGCAATAGGAGCCTCATGTCTGAGTCAAAGTGGTTTATATCCAAAGACCACTGCAACTAGCAGTTTACCTAGATATGTGTGTATGACCTGCTGCTTTATTAACAGTTTTGCTGAGTTTACCTGTGTCATCTGAATCCAGTGTGAACCCTGGTACAAAAGAGATGTAGTATCCTATATAAATTATCTGGATTATCATGCCATGCTGACTACATTACCAAGGGAACAGTTCCTTTTTGATTTTTCCCAGCTCTGTTTAATAGTATGGAAAATCCAACATACCCAGTTCATTACAGCCATTACACTGAGTGTTTCTCTATTGTGAGTTACCTGGATTGAGTATGTATCTGAAAACCTGATGCTTGACACCATGAAACTTGCTTTTTTCAAAAGCCGTCACATTTCCAAGGTATAAGCACCCTTCTGGTTTGGGACCCGCTTGAAGGTCCAATGTAATGTGAAAGAATTTAAGTATCTCGCTATACGATAGCTACCAAATATCTTCCTTTTCACTCAGATGTGTTATTTGTCCACTCTTTTTACTTCTGATAGCTGATACTAAGGACATACTTGACATAATTTGAAGGACAGTAGCTTTAATACTACTTACCAGTGTTTCAGATTTGCAGGACAGATCCTATTCTGCAACAGTCTCCTCTCCATCTGTTATTCCATATTCTTAGCTATCAGTCCATACAAAATGCTACTGAATACTAAAAAATACCTTTCTTGCATTATTTTCTGAATTTCATTGTCTCCTCTGTACCTGCATTATATGAAGAATTACTTTCACATTCTGAAAAGCCTTACTTTGTTACACATGCTTTTCGTCTTTTTTCACTGCTAGCACTACAGCTGTCAAAGTAGTCCTTATCTGCCTATTTGTCAGCTTCTTTCATAATGAGATGTGAAATCTGTGTCTATACTGCCCCTATCGGTGCTTTTCCAAAGTTCATTTGCAGGACTTTGCATATATGGTTGTTTCTAAAGCATTGAGGAACCCATTTGACACAACATAAAGCAGATTAAAAAGTAGAAATTAATATTGTCAATGCTTAGCAAAGTACCATTTAGCTCTTTTTTTAAATTTCATGCTTTCCAAGAAACATTCTGTCTGGCATAGTGCCTTAGGACCAGGACATAGGCCTTGGTTTCTGTTTGTGAATGCCTAAAATACTGAAGTAATTCCTTTCTGAAATTCATGCGTTTTCAAGAGACATTAGTCATATTAGTGCAGCATATGGATTATCATCAATCTATTCCCTTCATAAAATTTGAAGGATCAGCATCATTATACTAATCTTTGTTGTGTCAAACCATGAGTTTCTTGTTGAACTTCATAGATTTTTCACATGAACACTTACAAAAATGATGTTATGATATTAAGCATTTAAATACAGGAAATAAAAGAAGGATGAAAGTAACAAATTCTAATTATATGTATAGAGATAAATGAATGTCAAATAGTAAGTGTGTGTGTATTTTAGACAGGCAAGATTTTCCTTACCTTGCTTTAACCAGGATTATAGTAGGCTAATTAAATTACTCATACAGGTTGCAGGTTTTTTTGCCCTCAGAAAAACAATCACTCAGCAATCTCTTTTAACAGGTAGGTAGTCAGAAATATTTGTAATTAACAAATGTTGTCTCAAAAACCTGTTGTATCTCCTAAGTAATGTCCCACTACAGAAAAATGTCTTTGACCTGAAAAGGCTTTCTGTGTGTTTTATCTTTGGTGAACCTCATTTGAAGTCAGAACTGATTTTGAACAGAGCAGAAAATAACGAATCCAGATTGGGTAGCCTGAATTATTTACATGTTAATGTTTAGTTTAAAGGTCTGGAAATCCACCATTTTGGCACTGAACATGGAAAGGAGTAAGAAAAAAACCTCAAAGTGCTGCATTATACAGTAGTTGTCTAGTACTTTCACTTGGGAGCTATTTTTCAAAATGTTGACCTACTTCCATCACTAGTTAGCCACCTGTTTTGAAGCTGTGTTACTGTTCAGATTTTCAGACTGGCTAATACTAAAATGGTTAAAGGTTTTCATCGTGGTGGAATATGCCACGATACTCTCAGGTTCTTTCTGTCAAGGGCAGTTGCGGGGAAGACTCGGAAGCACTGATTATGATATATTCAAGCTTGCACTTAATGCAAGGGGGGTTTTACTGACTTATAAATGAAATGTGTAATTTAACCTTTCCTTTTTTAATTGGTACCTTTTACTGCAGTGCTAAACCATGAAATTATCAAAAATAAATCAGACAGTTGGGCAGATAGACCAATTCTGTCAGCACTTACATGCATACAGACTTGTGAGACTTTAATGGAGATGAATGATGATGTGATTCAGTTTCAGGTATCCCCACGACTAGGGAAAGAAAATCCTTACAAATACAAATGACTGATAGTTAATATTTGTCTTGGATTTAATAAATTCATTTAAAAAAGAATTAGTACTTTTTTATTTTGCTTTGTCATATGAATCAAAATCTTAGCCTCTATTCATTACATTTTACTGAGGTGAAACTGATAAATCGAGGGTTTGATGAACTGATTAAATTTTGGGGTTTCTTAAATCAAAAAAGCCAATAAGACATTTTTTTTGTTCAGACTGAAGATTGAAGCTCACTGTGGTGGATAGACCCTGGCTAGGTGCCAGGTGCCCACCAAAGCCACTCTATAACTCCCCTCCTCAGCTGGACAGGGGAGAGAAAATATAATGAAAGGCTCATGAGTCAAGATAAGGACAGGGACATCACTCACCAATTACTGTCATGGGCAAAACAGACTTGACTTGGGGAAATTAGTTTAATTTATTACCATCAAAATCAGAGTAGGATAATGAGAAATAAAAACTAAATCTTAAAAACACCCACACACACACACCCCTCCCTCCTTCCCGGCTCAACTCCACTCCTGGTTCTCTCTCCCTCCTCCCCCCTGCAGCGCAGGGGGACGGGGAATGGGAGTTGGGGTCAGTCCATCACACACTGTCTCTGCCACTCCTTCCTCCTCAGGGGCAGGACTCATCACTCTTTCCCTGCTCCAGCGTGGGGTCCCTCCCACGGGAGACAGTCCTCCATGAAATTCTCCAACATGGGTCCTTCCCACGGGCTGCAGTTCTACACGAACTGCTCCAGCATGGGTCCCTTCCATGGCATGCAGTCCTTCAGGAGGACAGACTGCTCCAGCGTGGGTCCCCCATGGGGTCACAAGTCCTGCCAGAAAACCTGCTCCGTGGGCTCCTCTCTCCA
>JANZLQ010000079.1:52023082-52043094 GCA_026212715.1 Elanus axillaris | reverse complement strand
CCTGGGCTGCAGGGGGACAGCCTGCCTCACCATGGTCTTCCCCACAGGCTGCAGGGGAATCTCTGCTCCGGCACCTGTAGCATGTCTTCCCCTCCTTATGCACTGACCTTGGTGTCTGCAGGGCTCTTTCTCTCACATATTCTCACTCCTCTCTCTGGCAGCTGTTGCTGCTCCCGAGGTTTGGGGTTTTTTTTCCCCTTTCTTACATATGTTATCCCAGAGGTGCTACCACCATCGCTGATTGGCTTGGCCTTGGCCAGCAGTGGGTCCATCTTAGAGCCGGCTGGCATTGGCTCTGTCAGTCATAGTGGAAGTTTCTAGCAGCTTCTCACAGAAGCCACCCCTGTAGCCCTCCTGCTACCAAAACCTTGCCCCACAAACCCAATACACTCATTTAGATCTGTTTGTGTTCATAATAGTGTATTTTACTAGCTGATAAATGCAATTTTATGTGTATGTTGGCACCAAACTTTGAAATCTGAGCATAATATGAGAGGTGTTAATGAAAAGTGAAAATAATTGAGAGCATGTAACAACATTGAAAGAGTGGAGTGTGATATAATACAAGTGACCATTTGCTTATATTGTATGTCTGAGGCTGACTGGCTTATAGTACTAGAGCTTCAGGCTCATATTCCACTGAAATGCCCCAATGTGAGATACTGGGTCAACGCTGCTGTGGCTGAAGTTAATTTGCTCTATGACGTGACCAAGCTTTACAAACAGGACAGTTAAGAAGTAACTTTATGGAGGCAACATAAGAAAATGAGACATACAGAAGGCATTAAGAGAAGACAGAATAACAAAGGTTTTACTAGCTGTCAAAAGAATGTTTTGCTGCAAGAAAGTTGAATTAAGCTCTGGAAGGCAGAGAAATGGCAGAGTTACATATTTTGAGGTAAGAAAATAGGGAAAAGATAGGGAGAAGGAAAAGAAGGGAAAAGAGAAGATTGTTAGCCTTTTTGACAGTTAAAGAACTGAAGAACATTTAAAGAATATTACTAAAGAACATACATCAGTAATTCCTTTTACCAAATGTTTTCTTTAACGGTTGAATGCAAAATTTACAGCAGTATCAGTATCTTAAGCTCTGCTTTCTGATCCTCTTGAGAAAAAAGTAGCTTTCCGCCTTTGCCTGTCAAATACAGGCTATCAGTTGAACAGTTACGGGTAGTAGGAAGGTCATGCATTGTCTATAGATAGACTCAGAACTTAAAGCTACAGAGAAATTGGTTCAGTAAGTCATTAATCATCAAAAGATCCCAAATAATAAGCTGTGTGAATATTCCTGGTGTGCTCCACTTTCAAAGTAAAACACCATAACCACAATGGAAATAGGTTCTGTAGGTCTCCCACTAGGTCTCCAGACTACCAATATCCCTATTTTACTTACACTTATCACAAGCTGTTTTAATTTCTACATTTATTCCACTCTAAGAATTCTGTGTCTGTGCATTACTTACTCTTGCAATTCTAGATTTTCTGTCTCTACAACCACTTACGTATTCTCATGAGCTTTCTTCCGCTCCTTGTTTAGGAGTTGCTTTTGTGTCAGAGGTTCAAATGTCCTCCCAATTTCTCTTCATCCAGTCCAGATCAGTGCCCTGTATGGCAAGATATCTGTCATTTTCCTCTAGTTCTAGGAAATGTGTGTCTTTGTTCCCTGCAATCCTTTTTTTTTTTTATATATATGTCTGATGTGAAATAAGTGAACGTTGTTCTTCTGGGAAATAAAGCAGAAATGAGCCTTCCTTACACTGGGGGTTTAAAAGATGCCATCTTCTTATTATTTGACCTGTAACAATTATGCTCCATAGCTGTTCCAATTCTTTTCTGTTTTCCTTCCCCTGGATTTTCCCCCAAATCCATATAGTTTTGTCTATTTATGCATAGAACACTTGGATAATTAAGGAGAACCAAATGTAACCTATCAAGTGTGGAATCTGTTCAAGAGGTGAGCATGTTTGCTTAGGCCTTGTATCCGTGCTATCTTCAAGCACAATGTCATGTAGTTGCCTGTAGAGTACCACCCAGAGAACCACTCAGTCTTTCTCTGAAGACACTGGAAATTTCATGCTTTTAGGCCTTTTGCATTTTTCATAGATGTGTGTTCTAGTAGGTAATAATGAATACTGTTGCATTTATGCCTTCATACTTGAGTTTTTTTGGCTTAAGTCTATAGTGATTTGTCCTTGATTTATGTTTGTCTGTTATGCCAAAAAAAGTCTATTCAGTACTTTCATCCAGTGAAGATTGTTCTACCTAGCTGGTAAACAAAACCATTTGTCAAGAACCCGTCTTGTTCTGTAAATAATTTTCTCCATCTTGCTCACATATGTAGTGTTTCTGTCTTTCCTGTTTTTTTTTTAATTCTTATATATGTGTTATTTCAATGTATGTCTCAACATTATGTTCTAAAAAGAGGGAAAAATCACCTTCCAGTTCCAGTTTATTTCTGCTTATACATCAAAAAATTGCCTTAGCACTTTCCCCCACTGTGCTACACCATGAACATGCGTTCAGTCTCTTCTTTGTTATGAAACCTAAATCATTCTGGATTCATGACTTTCCAAGATAGATCTTTCTGGTTTTCTGAACTTGGCACAAACTTCTTATTCAGTGTTAAAATGCACTTTGTTTGAATGGGCCTGATTCATCAAGTAACCCATCCCTATTCATCATATTATTATCACAATCATCTTTGTGTGATCTGCACTTTTTTTTTGCTTTGACAATCACTGAAAAATTAAACATAGCTCAATTCTGTGGTACCTTATTTTATACAATTCATTTTACATCCTTTCTTAGTAAATAGTTCTTGTCTTGTTGGTCTTTCATTCTTTTGAAGTTGTTTCATAAATTGTCCTCATACAACATCATCCTATTCCTGCTATTTTTTAGAGGTTCATTGAGCAGAGTAAGTAGACTGTTTTAAGAAAGGAAATACCAGAGTTTATGTATGTCTTTGTTAGGTTTTGAGTATTTTTTTTTAACTTCATAGCACTTGCTTGTAATTATGTCTAGATAAATTTTGAATGAGAAATACTCTAATACTGCAACTGAATTTCTGTTAGGTTTTCCCTACACAGAATAAAATAGAAATAATTTCTATAATTAATCTATGGCCTTGTTCAACTAGCATTTCTCTTTCTAACTTTCTCTTTTTCTGCTGTTGTCAGTCATGAAATATCTGTAACAGTCTTGCACTGGATCCTTAATAATGTCAGACTTTTAATAGTGGTAAGAAATTGACTGAATTTTACTACTGCATACAAGTATGTTCAGATTTTTGCTATAAAAATTCATATAAACATTTTCCTATTAAGTATTTATCTTCAACTATTGCTTCATGCTTTGTGCAAAATTTGCATCTCCAAAGATATATCATATTAAATATATTTGTAGAATATATTTCTAGAAATGCTTGTATTTGCCAGGAGTAATATTAATTTCTGTGATATATTTACTAAAGAAAATAGTATTACTGGCTTTACTTATGTGTACGTAGATTTTGACTGTTTTCATGGTTCATGGTAAAAGACTCTATCAACCTTCCTTTGATTTAAAGAAAATTCTATGTAGGAAATATACTACAGAATTATATCAGCTTACAAAATGCAAATCTAAATGTGTTTAAGCTCTTACTGTTCAGAAGAGCTAGGATTATTACTGCGTTAAAAAACCTGCCTTGTACATAAGGCAGAACTGTTTGTACTTAGTAGCACTTAGCCCCTTGCACAAGCTGAAGTTATCTCTCCAAAGTATTTATTATGTATTTACAAACATGATATTCTTGTAAACTAAATGAAAGCTCTAGAACAAGTAACCACTTGCTAAAACATGTGCCTTTCCTCTGAATTTATTCTTTTTTTCCCCAAAAAGTAGGATTTTAAAAGATGCAAAAGTCCAATTTTTTAAGGCTGGCAATTTTTTAATAAGAATTTTCTGGAGAATATGTTACATCCAGTCCAGTAGCTTTGTGCTGGCACAACTACTGTAGGACAGTGACGCTGAAATTGAAAACACATCTTTTCATACCTTGGATTATAGTTTTTCTCTGTCTGAGTAAACAGAACAAATGAAGTCACATTTTTTGTAAGTCAGGTTGCTTTACTTCAGAGTGTTAAAATGAGGGATAATCTTCTTGCACAGGATCGAGGAGATGAATTCACTTACACTGGGAGTGGGGGTAGAGATCTTTCTGGCAATAAAAGGATTGGAGAACATTCATTTGATCAGACATTGACACACATGAACAGGTAAGTTTTGAAGATAAAATTAAAAAGTATTCCAAAACAAAGAGCTGGGTTGTAGTGCTTTAATTTAAAACTAACATTTTGCTATATTAATTTACTCTTGTACATGCTGCTTTTGTAAACAGTAGTGCCTCTTGCTGCTAAGAGGCATTTTATCAAGCATTATGTTTTGCTGATTTAAAGAAACACGCACCTTAATGAAATATGTTACTGTATTATTGGTGCAGCTAGTAGTCATGTCTCTGGTTGAAATTGTCCTACAGTTTCCTTCAGAGAACTCTGTTTTAATTTAATCAGAAGTTTTGTCAAAACTTTTGGGTGGAAGTTTTCTATTCTGGGTGTTTCATTTTAAGTTTCTTCTTCAATGATTTAATAAGAAATTTAAGTAGGAAGGAAGTATGTTCATTTTCCCATGTTGAAAGAATTCTTTGCTATTTTGCTACACTTTTCTTACATGATAGTTTTCTAAGAAAGGAAGAAATTAGGTTGTTACTTTATCAAAAGCAGGTGCTTGAAAAAGAAAATATATGTCAAAAAGATTAATAAGACATCTGCTTAATGTGTTTTTACATCCTATGAAAACCTGCCTGAATAAAGAGGTCTCCATCCTTTTCTGTTTCTAAGAGCATAATCTGTTACATAGCTGACCACTTAACACCTGTGGGATGCTGATATTGACTGAGACCTTTTCTTTGCCACGTCTGCTTTTAGATATAATCTGCTGCTGTCAAGCAGAGTGAAGAGGGATTCTTTCAAGCTTTTTGGTGGTGCTTAGAGGAAAAGCCTGACTTGGCTGCTGAGAAAGGGAGGGCGAGAGAGAGGGGGGACGTGATGTGAACAAGAGGGAAGGAAGGTGGAAGTAAGTTTAAGCAGTAGGTTTATATGCATGTTTAGTGAATAGAGCAAACTTGCTTTGGGAAACAGAATTAAAAACTAAACTGCTTAGTCTCAGCATTTCTCTGCTCTTGGCAAATGAGAAATACACTGACAAAGCTTGCCGTGTAGCTTTGCAGGCGTTACTGTGCATGGAGTGTAAGGAGGTGCTGCTCTCAGTTAGTGATTTTGATACAAGTTTTCAAGCACTTTGATAAGGAAGATTATGGTGATTCCCTGTAGTTGAATCAGTATTGGTTTTGCTTATCCAGGTATTTTTCCTTTTTTAAGTTTTGTTTTTACATAAGAAACAATTTTAAAGTTGGCATTGTATGCCAGTCTCTTTCTGTTCCGTACAATGTGGGTTTTATACTCATACCATGGCTGTTTATAAAGCACATTATTTCTTCCATTCTGAGATCCATGGTATGGTTTGAGTCTGATGCTGAAGGGTTTTCAATCCCAGGTCAAATCAGGCTGTGGTAGTAGAAATACTGTTCATTATGTCATATTACTTGATCTAGTAAGTATTCATACTGACTTGATCCAGGTTTCTAGAATAGGGTCTTCATGTTGTCAGTGGATAAAGGGGTTTGCTTGTCCTTGAGTTGGCTACCATTATTTAACTCCTGTGAGGTAATTTATGTATTATATGAGACATTTCAGTTACTTGGAATTTTTTGGATGGTTACTATGTACTTTTTTCTCTGTAGTGTTTTTCATCATATTTATTACTTCTGCGTACACTCTTAAAAAGCCTTAAAACCTGCGGTTAATGGGGAATAGCGATAGGAAGAGTTTGCCTTTTGTTACAATTTTCTTTTAATTCTCTCAATGCTATTTAGGAAGGGATTATTTTTACAAATTAAGATTATTAAATCTAAAAGGACTGGTTTGTTTTATTTAGCAATATCAGCTGAGTTTTCATCTGGAATCTTGACAACAAGCTATTTTATGTACCCATTTTTTTCCTTACCATCTGCAGTTGTTAAAGAATATACTGAAAAGTTCTATGTTGCTTGATAAAGTGTAATTAGACAAGGGAAATAGATATGACTTAATACATTAATTCTCAATAATCTGTTGTGTGACGCAATCTAGTTTATGAAGATTTTGACTCTCCTTCTAGGGCATTGGCCCTTAACTGTGATGCCCCACTGGATGACAAAAATGGAGCAGAGTCTAAGAACTGGAGAGCTGGTAAACCAGTCAGGGTAGTGCGCAGTTCAAAAGGACGGCGAATCAGCAAATATGCCCCAGAGGAAGGCAACAGATATGATGGCATTTACAAGGTATTCTGATTTCTATTGAGTGCAACATAACATTTTTCTTCAGCTGTTTTAAAAAGTCTCATGTGTGTTACACTGCAAATTCTTCATTATTGCTTAAAAGAAATAATTCTTTTTTCTCTATGATAGCTTTTTAGCCTTAGCTTATTCTGCAAAGAACTGAAATGAAGTTACTCAGAGCAGTGATAATAGAACATAATCCATAATAGGATATATAAAATTGAATATGTAAGTTATTTATAAGTGCTTACTGAGCACATACAAAGCATATTATAAACCATATTACTTCTTACATCCTGAGATCCATGGTTGGGTTTGAGTCTGATTCTGAAGGGTTTTCAATCCTGGGTCAAATCAGGCAGTGGTAGTAGAAATACTGCTGTCATTATGTCAGCTTGGTCTAGTGGGTGTATATGGTTTATATATATACTGAACAGACATATTATGTGCATATTCATCCCTGGATATCTAATTATTTCCTCACTCCTTCCAACTATATCCTAGCTTTTTGTGCGTTTAATGACGTCTCAGCATCTGAAATAAAGGTGTGTGTGCCTTTTAAGAGCACTGTATTTGTCAGAAATACAAAAATGTTTTACCTAAGGGAAGAGCTGCTGTACAATAGTAATGTATAACTTAGTCTTCTCATTTCTGCTTGAATAATTAACGTATGACTATATGTGTGTGTTTGGTTTGTGATAAAATAACGGCAGAAATTTTATATTGTTCTTTAGGTGGTGAAATATTGGCCAGAAATTGGAAAATGTGGATTTTTAGTTTGGCGTTATCTTCTGAGGAGAGATGATGTTGAGCCTGCACCTTGGACTTCAGAAGGAATGGAACGGTCAAAGAAACTGGGTCTGAGTGTACAGGTTCGAATCAGGACTCGCAGAGTTGGCTTTACTCTCAGTTCCAGTAAACAAATTCCAGAAATAGAAATTGGTTAAAAGCCATGGGTTTTCTTCTTGTACTTCACCGTGGCAGGATTTAATACCAAAACCCACTACAGATTATCTGCAGACGGAAAGAATCCTGTAATAGTGACGCAGTAGAAGGAAGGGTGGATGAAGCTTTCTGCCTTAACAGTGAATTGCTTTGCATATGTGAACTGGAAAATTAAGAGTTTGAATGCAGCTTTGTGATCCTTAGACTGGAAAGAATTACAAGCAACTATTGTTACAGCTGAGTCTGAGAAATCAAAAAACCTGTGCATTTTAATGTATTTTTCTCTCCATGTGACTGAGGAGTTTGTATAGATAGTGTATTTCAGGCATAGAAATAAACTGACCCATGAGGACTTGGGCATTGGAGAACAGATGAAAGATGGAAAGAATTAACATGCTGTTTCTTTTCTCAGCAAGGCAATGGTGTATCTTACAGCAAACCATCATCTTAAACTTTGCCTAACTGATTTGTATAGTTGTAAGGACATAGATCTGGATCTCAGGTTCCTTTTAATACAGTGGAGTCTGAATTAGATTCTTTGACTTGACTATACTTTCTCAATAATAGATACTAATTTAAATGTTTTCTGCATCATGTAGGGATTTAAAAATTATTTTGTAAGTTATTTCAATATATAATCACAAGGTTTAAAAGTCTTTTAGAAATTATTGGTATTTGGGAATTCCTGCATGCCAGTAGGTTTTGTTTTAAATATATGCTTTTTTATTTTAGTATCCAGAAGGTTATTTGGAAGCCATGGCTAGTAAGGAGAAGAAAGATAAGGTTAAAAAGCAAACTGTGAAACAGGAGCCAACCAGCCAGAGTAATGGAAACCAGAAAAGGACAATTGATGATGGTATTTCTTTTTAATTGTTTAGCATTTATCAGCAAAGTCTTGTCATGTTACATTCATTAAGCCAGTAGCATGAAAACTTTGCAGAAGTCTAAAGTTATTTGGAATACTAATGTAAATTGATAAGCACATGCTCTGTAATTAAGTACTTCTGTAGAGATCTTACCTTATTTACTACACTTACAGGGTTTTTTTCCTCTTAAGCTCTGTAGTAAAATGAAGTCTGTGCAGCTGTGTGCTGCAGTCTAGAACAATGCTGAACAGTATGAGCTGGAGTATGGATTTGATCGCCACATTTCATGGGTGTAATCCATGTTTTAGCTGTCTAGAAACAGTTTTGTTTTCCCCTTTTATTAGTTCAGACTAACACTGTTGTTACTGTGTCTGGTGGTCATAATCTTAAGCAGGTATAGAGGAACCTACGAATACACCGAAAGCCATGAGGATGGGAGATGGAGGAAAAGGAGAGGCTTTCCAGCTGACCCAAGAGCAGCAATGGCTGATTAGAGAAGACTGTATGAACCAGAAACTGTGGGATGAAGTACTTGCGTCTCTTAAGGAAGGACCAGTATGTTTGCTGCATGCATAGTTTTTAATGTTTACCTTTTCTTTAGACTGTTAGGAGAAATCTTGAGTCTCTCTTAAAACCTAATTTGCTTGTTGAACTTCTGCTGAATACAGACTGTGTCTAGCATTAGTTTTACTTGTAAGACATTGATTTAAAGAAAATAATCCTCACTTGTACAATTTGCTATTGATGGCTCAGTTTACACCTGCATAATAGAGATCTTTTCTTGCTCAAAAAACATTTTGGAGTTAGAAGTGGCTTTTTATTTTTCATTTTTGAAGTGAGCATGTTTTCTCTGAAATTATACATGTATTTTTGTGCTGTGCTGATGTGAGGAATCAAACACGAAGAAGGGTGGTTCTAGTCACTATTTTTGCTGAGACAAAGTAACTTTATGATGGAAAATACAGCTTGCTTGCTTTCTTTAAGATGGAAGTACTGTATCTTCAAATTTAGATATGAAATGAAAATATTTTCATCAAATCTAGATTATACCACTGTATAGAAAGGGAAACTTAAGTAAGAGAGAAAATACTGTCCTCTTCCTAAATATCAAGAAGATAGCAAGAATAGCTTAAGATTGAAGAGACTATAGACACTACTATAAAAAAATCCACAGGAGTATGTCCTGAAATACTGTCTTTCAGTGATAATTAGTCTTACCAATGTCAAGTTCATAGTTATTTTAGCTGTTTTGCAGAAGAAATGAAGGCTCTAAGAAGTTAAAATAACTTGATAAAATTCAGCTCAGTGAAAACCAAACCATTGTTTGGAAAATGGATATCTAAAAGTGGACATAAATAATTAGTTTATTTGAGAATTACCAGTGGCTGTGCTGCTTCTGTAACAGAAGCAGCATCTATAACTCCCTGTTCTTCCACTTACAGTACTAGATTTTGCTGTAATGCTGCTGCAGTTGTCTTTGTGTAGGAACTGTGTAAAGTTATTCACTGTTACCTGTCTTCTATCCAGTGTCTGTAATGACTAGAAGGAATTTAAGCTCTTACAGTTGTGCATCATGACAGGCAATAGAGATACATGTTTGCGAAAAGGAGAAAACAGTAATTTAAAAGTGGCTAAGAGGTCATTTTTCTACAGATTCCTACCCATGATTTTGGTAAGATTTCCATTTGGTTGCCCCTAAAGGCAGCCAGAATCACTGGTAGTTTTGGGTTGTCACTGTGAAAATGTAAATCTTTTTTCGTGAAACAACCACCTTCCCTTCTAACTAAATACGATGTGGGTTTTTATAAACCCAGAATTTTAAAAATTATTACAAAGCACTGTATTTGCTGGAGGAATTTACTGTATTTTAGGAGGTTGATTTACACACTGCAGAGAATTTGGCCTGAGGAGAGAAGAAGCCATAACCCATAAGCACAGGAGGAGGTGCAGAAGTGGCTTTCTTAGCAGAAGTAATTCCCTTGGCAGAGAAGCAGGGATCTTTCAGGGATATGCAAATTTCTAGCAGCAGTCACTAAACAACTACTAAATTTTCTGACCTAACAATCATGAGGGGCCCTCCGGTCTGTTTCATTTTGTTTATAGCTACTTATACAAACAAGTAAATAATCTTTAAAACATTAGTTCTCTGGTTTGTGGAAAAGCAGAGAAACTGCAGAGTTATGGACCTGCTTCCTGATTTCTTTTAGAAAGCTGTACTCATGGGTATGGAGGACTTAACTTCTGGAAGCTCATCATCTTTCTGTAATAAGTGGCATTCATAAGAACTGTAATAGAGTTTGTCTTTTTTATTCCTTTGCCCTACACTAGAATTTTCTGAAGAAACTGGAACAATCCTTTATGTGTGTCTGCTGCCAGGAGCTGGTTTACCAGCCAGTGACAACAGAGTGCCTCCACAACGTCTGTAAAGTAAGAATGAACTCGGTCTTGCTCTGGGCTGTGTTCTTGGCTCTGAGACACCAGTCACCAAAGCCATATGTATTTTAGAAAGACAATAATTATTGCCTAACATTCTGAGCAAAAACATGCAATAAGTTTGCATTCAGTGATTGCTGTGTAACCTTAATTTTGTGTAATAGAGAGTGGAAGTATGTTTAGTGTGGTTCCTAATAGACATAATAAGTGAAGTTTACCATTGCTGTCATTCCTTTGTGATCAGTGGAATTACACTAGAAATTGGTTTGGTCCGGGAGCTAGATGTTGGTATAGTAACACTAATTTAATTTTACATAGTTAAGGAATAAACCCAGATTTTGTAATTGTGTAACACTCTTAATAAGAGTTGTTGAAAGGATGCAGGATATTATTTGGGCTTATTTGGAGTAAGTTATGTTATCTTGTTATTCTTGGCATTGTTTATGTTTGGTAGGAGGGCCACAGGAGTCAATTTGTAACTTGTGTATCTTAAAATCTTGATCAGTTGGATATAATGTGAGGAGTTTGGAATCCAATTTGTACTAGAGTTAACTTCTGTAACACAGGTGTGTACAGAATCCTGTGCTGAATTGTGCATATTTGAACTGTGCCTGCCATACCTAGCATTTTGGTTTAAGAGCCTAAAAGGACTCTGGCTGTTATCATCCTAGAACAATATCTGATAATGCAAGTTCAAAAAGATAAGTATCACTCCAGTAAAAATCGCTGTGTTGTTATGGGTGGCCTGCACACATAGAATGATTATGGGTTCTTAAAAAACCAAAAAGTATTATGAAGAGGTTAATATTCAGAATTTTGGAAATTGGAAAACCATGGAGAAGAAAAAGCTGAATGGCAACCAACTCAGAAAGCACAAAATTTGAAGATGTCAGCAAATATTTGCAAATACAAAATAACATCCGGTTAAAGTTGTAAGGAATAGTTTGATAGTAAGCTGCTATTGCTTTTTGGGCACAGATTTGCCCTGAAAAACTGCTGATACTCAGCTCCCGTGCTTGGGCTATCTGCAGCCTGTGGTAACATAGTAAGGACAGCAGCACTGATGCTAATGTGTTAGAGATTGTATTATTCTACATATGTCTTTGAGGCTTAACTGAATTTATCCAGTGAGGTAAATGGAGATTATTTAAACAATATACCTGGTGTACTCACCTTCCTCTTGAAATGAAGGTCTGGAAAACTGTAGCAATCTAACCATGAAGCTAGAATGAAGGTGCAGACATGGCTGTGATTCACAGGAAGGCACTAGTGGAAACGAAGGGGAAATCTCAGTAGTGATTTAATTCCTCCCAAGCTTAATGTTTCACATCCCAGCCCAGAGCAGAGTTCCTTTGTCAGGACATTTTAGTCAGAGGCACGGGTAGGCACCAGAGGGCTTGATCATTACTTCCTTTTTTCTGGTAGTACAGCAGATAGATTGCATCTTTGGTTTATAGTGGTTCCTTAGTTTTGCTTGTTAAGCTGTCAGTCTAAAACAAAGTTCTCATAATTCCTTTCTTTGTGTGTCCTAGAGTTGTTTACAGCGCTCCTTCAGAGCTGAAGTCTTCACCTGCCCTGCCTGCCGCTATGACCTGGGAAAAGGCTACACCATGGTTCCCAACAAGATACTGCAGACACTACTGGACCAGTTCTTCCCTGGTTACAGTAAAGGACGATGATATGCTCAGATCCTTCCGTACTTCTCCCAGTGACTTTATAGACAGTAAAGGAGAATTAACATGGGAAATTCAACAGTGGACCAGCCAGCTTGATGGGACTCAATACATTGTCACATTTTGAAGCAGCTAACCCTCTTCCCCTAATAGCCATCTTTTTGGTGTAGTGAGAACTCTTAATTCTCAGCTGTCTTTTAACATCAAGGGTAGTTTTGGCCAGTTAACAAATAGTTTTTAAAGAAAAAGAAAAAAAAGAAAAGCCTCAGCTCTTACTGGCCTAGCTGATGCTTAATTTATGATTTGTTTTTTTGTAACTACCTCAGGACAGAGGAAAATAAATTGTGGGGATGACAAAAGTTAGTGAAGTTTTAGCTACACACTGCCTCCTGAATATTAGTTGTGCCTGGTCCATGTGGTTTGATTTACAAAAAGAACCCCAAACCAAAACAAAAACCCACAAAAAACAGCAAAAACAGAAACAGCACTTAAGCCAGCTGGATTAAAGAACAGCAGATTCTGTGGTGTGCATAATCCTTTTTTGTCTTTTTCTTCTATTATGCTGTATTTTTTTGCAAGAACGGGCTGATTTTTAGTCTATTTTTGTGAGCTTCATTGTGCTTTTCTTGTATCTTATGCAAGTTGACTACTAATGACTAATGAGAACAATATGAATGCATTGTTGCTGCATTAGTGTAAAGTGATCTGTGTTTTTTGCACTTAAAGAGGGTATTCAAGACACTCTAGTTGTGTAAAAAATATTTCATATAAAAAAGCCACTTCTGTATTAGTTAAACTGTATGCTTTTAGTAGGTCTTGTATCAGTGGCAATACATCTACAAAGCATTGAAGGCAGTGCTAGCTTGGAGAGGGTTCAAATCGCTTCATATTGTGATCTGAAATTTTATATACAATATATCCCCCCCTGCCCCAAATATACCTTATTAAATATTTTATGATTCAGAAAAGTTGCTAATTCTGTTTTTACTGTTATCCACTTATTTAAATCATAACATTTTAATAGATTTTTTTCAGTTTACTAAATGCTGTCTTAAGGTGGGCTTCTTATTTTTCAGACATGAGGGTTTTATATTCCTTAACTCATTTCTCAGTGAAAAAAAATTATTAAATAAAACCCAACCACCTGACACCGATATCCCTGGGCTCATACATACCCTAAGCAGTGGCTGTCATGTAGCTACTCTGGTCTCTACTGAGCATTTAAGGGAAGCTTGTCAGAGCTCAGTCCCTGTACCCGGGTGGGAGGGAGCCCGCCCTGCCCCGCTGGCATTGGCAGTGCTTGCTGCCAGAGCCGCTTGGTGCAGCTGAGAGCTGTGGGTGCTTCGCACAGCCATCAGCCAGAGATTCGCACCGTAGGCATGGGGCTGCATGACAGCGCATAGCCTGCGAAGTAGGCATATATAGAAGTATACGTGGAAGTATGTATGTCATTCTCAGTAATTTTAGATCTTGCCCTTACCCTGGAGTGGTAATGAACCAGTCCTTGAGATGCACATGGCAGTGCTGGGTTTTGTGGCTCAAAAGTAGCTTAATGGCTTATTCACTTCCTCTGAAGTAAGTAACTTCTTTCTCTACCCACTCCCCCTGCCCCATTCTATGTAGGATTTCAGTTGCATCCAAAATACATAATGCTGGTACTGTCTCTCTAGTCATATATCAAAAAAAACAGGTGCTGCTGAACAGTTCTGAAAGATTTAACGCCTCAGCTTTTTCTGTGCTTACTAGAAGGAAGGTTCAGCCTTTGTTCACTAGATGAATTGGTATTAATTAGTGTTAAGCATACAGTTTAAAAGAGCCATAGACAGATTCTTATATCCTGTTGAACTTCTATGTTTTACAAAACAGCTTAGTATTTTATGGGGAAAACAGATGTAATTTTACTTTTGTAACAATCATTGTATCTGTGCAGTAAGCACTTAAGACTTATGGCCTTTTACCTGATAGTTGAGTGCTGTGAAATATTTTATACCTTTTAACATTTTGTTCCATTTGGTAGCTTTTACCAGTTAATTGACGAGATAAATTTGTCAGTTTAAGGTCAACAATGGGAAGTTCTCTGCTTAGTACAAAAAATATGTAAACCGATTTTTTAATACAGATTTTCAGTGACAGACACGATCAAACAACATGAAACTGCCTTTAACAAACACTAGAGTAGTTTGGCAAGACTTTGTGGAGTTAGACTGGCAACACAGAAAGACTCTCCTTTCCTCACACTGTAAGTTTGCAGTGTTTTTTCACACTTCTTTATGCCCTTAGTGCTATATCAGTAGCTATTGCAAGATGCCCTTTTCAATAGTAAGTTCTAGGGTATAAAATTCTAATTTTCTTCACTATGTATTTAGATATCTCTCTGTGAAACTGGTGAGAGGATCAGTTTTATGTAAATTTGACTGGGAACAGGTCAGAAGAGGCTCTTAAGTTCCGTTTCCTGGCTATGAATTGAGGAGTGTGGCATTGTGTATAGCAGTACAGCTTTGGTCTCAGGGTGCTGTAGGTATTCTTGCAGGGCTGGACCTAAAGCTGTGAATCAGTTTTTACACAAGCTGTAAACTTAAAAGACAAAGCAGGCAAAGTTCAGTGCACTGTATAAACCAAAGCCAGTATCCAAAACAAGGGATTTGAAAAGGAGAATGCTTTGTTAGACAAGATCTTATTCATACCTAAGCAGTTCACAGTCTGTTAGAAAAGGTGTTCGTGCCTTCTCCGGAATGAGAGGATTAGATGAAACTACAAGGGGAAATTGATGTGATACAGAAAAACGTTCTTTGTTACTGCTCCGTAAAACTGATCATTCTAGCTCATTAAAAAAAAATCATTTATTTCATTATTAATCTCTGCCAGTATTTTGCTTTATGTGGAAGCTGTTAACTGCTGTGGCAATTTTGACGAATCAGAACTTAAGCTTCATAATTTCGTACCGCACTGTTGGATAAATCCAGCTGAAAAGTTGAAATCCAGAACATGACAACACAAAATTCTGACCAATTTTATTAGAGTACTAACATTGGTAGGTAAAAAAACCCAGTATGAAATATTAACAGTAGCAATGCTAGTGGTAATATGTGAAGTAAATTAAACAATCTACTTCATCTTTTTTTACAAAATATAAACAATTACTCCTGCAGTTAATATTCATTACTATTGCCTTATGCATCTGCACCTTTTCTACTTTTTTTAACCATATCTTCCATGGCACTTTGCAAATTGGGTATTAATTGTTAAATCTTTAGCACAAAACAGACGAAATGCTGAATCAAGGCAACTTCAACAGCAAATGCTGTGGAACAATCACATTTTGTTTACACCTAACATACTGATTGTATTTACATTTTAACTGAGTAGTGATTCAATTAACAAACATGGTGATTATCCAAAATATACACAGTATATAAATCCCCTATCAGGTCTGGGAGGAAAAGGCCATCCTGATGGACTCGGTAATCCAGGCAGCTGGAAGCAGTCTTAGGAAGATGCTCTCTTCTGTTCAGAAAAGGGAGATTCATAGGCTTCCATTGGTGGGCAGGTACAAACCAGATGTTGATCACCATATATGTCATCAATGCGAGCAATTGTGGGCCAAAACTTGCTTTCAGGCTTCACAAATGGCTAAGTACAGAAGAAGAAACAAGTATTTTAATTTTTCTACCAAGCAAGTCTAAGTAATTGTAACAGACATTAGAAGTTTTAAGAATGACAGATGCTTGAAAAGTGGATTTTTTTAAGTGAAGTCATACTTTTGTAGTCCCTGAAAGTTAACAAGCATGTATAATAGAGTAGGCAGTCAGAAGAATATTTACATTTTCAAAAACGTATAACCATGTCCTCTAACAAATGCTTGCAAAGAAGCAGTTGTTGTGGGATAAAAGAAAACTATGACCCTTTGAGTAACTGGTTTACAGATAGGAACCAAGGAAAAGTAGAGGAGACTACCCAGACCTGTGCCGTTCAAGACAGTTGTAATATAAAACAAGGTGGCAAACTTCACAGGTGCAGTTAAATTCTTCCTCTTTGAAACAGCACATAGGAATAAAATAGATGCGATTCAGTTTTAGGTGAGAAAAGTTAGTTACACATATATTTAGCTGTTACGACTGTGGAAGCAATTTTATGGAGTGTGCTGAAGAAGTCTGATGTGTCCAGCTCCAGTTTGACTTTTAATTGTAGCAGGCTCACATTGGTGTGACTTGCCCCATGCTGGCCATGCATCTTGTCAAACCCTCATCCAAGTTCTTTGGAGCAGAGCTTTGAATGTCAGGACATGGGACTGTTTTGGGAGCCCCTGGTGCCATATGTCAGAACTGAACCAACTATTTCCAGTAGGAATATCCAATATTGAAGTGCTGAGATTTAGAAAACCAAGTTTGTTTGCACTTCATGTGTAGAGATTATTTTTCTTTGTTTTCTCCTTGTCTTGAAAAACAAAACTAATGGAACTACTATAGAGCTCACACAGATAAAAATTGAGCAACAGTAAAAATGGCTCTGAATTTTTTATTCTTACCAGATTTTTCGTCTCCACCTGCCCAGAAAACCACAGAGCAGAAAGTGCATTTATGTATTAGCACACTACTAGGATCCCATCATTTACTCACCAGTGGGAATGCTGCCACTTCTCTGGAATAAGGACGATCCCACTTGGAAGAAGTGACACAGTTCAGAGTATGTGGTGACATCTACAAGCAAAAAGACATGTTTAGGACATGAAATCACTGAATTCAGTTGAACATATGAACATGAACCCTCTTTCAAGTTCATATTACTACATACAAATAACTACTGTCTAGAGAGTCTCTTGAGAATACCATTTATCTGGGGAAAAAAGGCAGATTTAAAACAGAAAGCAACTTGACTTAGTATCTGGATTTCTTTCAGTTTGCCTGAAGATACTCCCTAGGGTTTGAACATGCTTCCAGCTTTTCACTAAATCCCCTCAGTATTTAAAAAGTCAGTACAGCATTACAAGAATTGAACAGATCTTAAGCCTATAGCAATTTTGTGCTGCACTTGCTAAAATAATTCATTCAAGCTTTATTTTACTGTTAGTTTTAAGGTCATTCCATTTCCGTTCTTAAACCAGATAAATAAGCATCTCCATTACTTTGAGATGGCCTCAAAAATTATAGATCATGTGCTTGCATAAATAACTTTCTCTGCTCTCTCAGCAAAGGCCAGAATTCTGACTTGAAAAAGTCAAAATTCAAATTTTGACAAAGTTTAAGGTTTCTAAAAAAGTCAAATTTCAAGAAATTCATGTGTTCACTGTTGCACATAATTATTTTTGAGAGTACTGAAAGACCAGAAAGCAGGCTTACATAGTCTCAAGTAAGTCTCAAGGGTTAAGCTGATGCTGGTAACTTGCTCTACATGCCATCTTTACCTTTAATGGGTTAATTTGGGGGTCCATCCTGCCCTCCTCTATTTCAGCAATTTCCTGCCGAATACTGATCATTGCATCACAGAATCTGTCCAGCTCTGCCTTGTCTTCAGACTCTGTTGGTTCAATCATAAGTGTCCCGGCCACTGGCCAGGACATGGTTGGAGCATGAAAACCTGATAAAGAAGAAATCATCAGTCACTGACAATAGGTAATGAGTTAGTATATGCATTAGCTAGCATTTGATTCACAAATTCAGTCCTTTCTATGATCTTTACAGGACTGAACTCATTGGTAGTGTTGGCAGCGTACTGTAGAGGTAAGACAGACTTTTCAAGTACTTTAGTGTTTTAACACTGAAGGGTAATGCCATCGTATTATTTACAGTAGAGTTACACACTGATCTAATGAAACACTCTTAAAACCTGCTCTTTTTGCTTTGTTACTTTTCAGCCCAAAGTGTATTGCTTCTTTCCTGGGTTATTTTGGCTCCTGCTGCTCACTTCAGTAGAAGTGTTTTGTCACTTTACCTTTTTATGACAGACTGAATGGCAAAGTAAGACATACAGATTTCTGCACCGGTAAACAAGGTAAAAAGAAAAGGTAGTCTCTCATGATTCCCTTCCAGCACTACTGCTAATTACAGCCTTGTGACAATTCTCTTTCAGCTGCAGAGGATGGAACTTTACTAAATTTATCCATGTAAGTCACCTCCATACCTACTGAAAAGTCTGCTTAAAGCGATGCATGCTATTTAAGGCATACAGTCCACTTACACCAAGCAGGAAGGATGGGTTTTTTTGGTATCATAGCTGGGCTTTGGATTATTTCACTGACCAAGTATTACTGGTTAGAAGCACAGTTGCATAGGATCAAGCAGTTCAGTGGGTCATCTTGTCTGGCAGCCAGAGTAGCCACAATCAGGTTCTTCAGAGCATGTGTACAAAACTGCCCAAACTGTTACCAGGATGGAAGCATTTAAATCCTATTATCCTACTTTGAAAGTGTCTTTTTTTTTTTATGTTGTTGGAATCTTACTAAGCTGTCAGCTCCAACCCACTTGCTCCAATGGTTGAGTCATGTAATTGCAAATTTGAAGGGACAGTTTACAAAACTGGGAAGGTAGCAGCAGACTTGTAAGTAGCTACTGCAACTCAACAGATGCAAATATCTCTCTAACCCTTAATGAACATGAGAAGACCTGAAATGATCGTGACAAGTTCACCATCCATAAGCACAGGACTAGAATATTTCTGGCTCCCTTTAGAAGAAATTTAGGAAAATCTTATTTACACTGCTATTTTTGAAAGAAAACATTTGATTTACCATAATCCTGAAGTCTCTTAGCAAGATCTACAGCTTCAATGTTTGCTGTTTTTTTGAAAGGTCTCGTATCCAAAATGAATTCATGAGCTACATAACCTGTAAACAAAAAAAGTGTACCTTATGTTTACTTACTAGGAGAATAATGCAGTCTACCAAGCAGTTTATTCTGATTGGCTTTGTGGAGAACATGGCAAAAAGACAAATTAAAACATATCCACTTGCACAAAAATTCAAACCTGAGAAATTCTCAGATAAGAGATACACAACTCGGTATTTGAAGACTGGCCCTCTGAGTCCCACGTCACATTAAGAAGAGGGCTCACTTCCAAGATCAGAACTAGGAAAGGGTGGTCAAAGTAGCTCCTATAATTTACAAGTACTCTGAAAAATAACTGAATTTGTCAGTGGCCCAACACTATTTGGGTCTTAAACTTGAATTAGCCATGTACAAGATAATCTGTTTCATGTTATGCTACAGAAAAGCTCCAGACTGGTGTTGTAGAGAGGCTAAAGACATAAGTTCTCTGAAGTTACATCCATGATCCTGGAGAACCTTGTTCCATTTCATTGCTGAATCCTTCAAAATTTGCAAATTCCATTCACTTCTGTGAGGAAATAATACATTCTCTTAAAATGCAATCTGCAGGTTTAGCCAAGGTGTAGTCCATGAAATTTAAGACTTATCTTTTGAAGAGTGTACCTATGTATTCAAATGTTATTTGGTGCTATTCAGCTTAAACAAGCAAAATAGCATTCTCTGATAGTTACTCTAGTGTAACATCATTCTTTTACCTCTTATTCATTACTTCTGTTCTGCTGCAAGATGGAGAGCCACAGAAGGGAGCTAGAATGTAGCTAAAGTATTTTGCATTGCCATAAATTTGTAACAGTCTGTCTGAATTTACCCATTAGTTTAATGAAAATAGTGAATCCTTTAGAGAGGAAGGGAAAGA
>JANZLQ010000079.1:51992664-52022982 GCA_026212715.1 Elanus axillaris | reverse complement strand
GGGGGGGTTGGTTTGCTTTTTTTTTTCAGAGAAAGCATGTAAGGGATAGTACAGATCCAAAAATTGCTTCTAGTTCTTAAATTGTTGTCCTATTGGTTATTGGAAATTTGGACATCTCAACTTTGTTGCTACTCCTTTTTCTACTGTTCATTAATCTGCTACTAGACTTCAAGGAGAACAATCTGATGTCAAGGTTGACTCCATCTTTTGTCATAATTTCATCTAATTACAAACAGGCATTTTTCTTCTGCTTCCAGCTATCTCAGTTTCACTGCAATACCTCCACAGAAGCAGACTGGTGGGTTATTTCTCTCCTTGTGAACAACATGAAGAGATGTTTGAGATGCAGCTGTCATACAGTGTTAAAAAAGAACCATATTGTAAGCCAGCCTCTACACTAGGGAAAAAAAAGTCAGCTTTGTAGAAGAAAACAAATTGTCCAATACTTGCCTCTTGCTCCTCTGAAAAGGATTTTGTAGTGCTTCTCTAGCCTCTTTGCCATATAGTTTGCATTTAGGATAGCAATCTCAGAAGCATGTTTCAGACCCTTTGCTCCCATTGTCTGAAAGAGGAATAACGTGAAGAAACAGATCTAAAAACACTCCCAAGCAAGCTAAGTGTGTTCGTGTACTGGCAAGCATGATGGACAACAGCACCTTAATGCATCTGTGTAGTTTTAAGGCAGTCACACTGCTATTACACTTTTCTACCCTACACTCACAGAAAAGCACTGGGTATTACTTGAGAGCAGGTATGGTATACATAACTTATGAGACTGCTTACTGTGTCAGATATTTTGCTTGAAGTCAACAAGCGAACAACTGAAACCTTTCCTCAAACTGAGAAGCTCTGAAGTGAATAGAAAAAAGTGAGCAGAACTCAAGAATGTCATCAGCACACTTGTAAGAGCTGCACACGCTGCCTGTCACCATCCTCACCCCCAGGGAAAGTGTCCAGATAGCTGCCCAAGAATCTATGTATGCTGTCTGTACAGATTATCCCAGCAACTCAAACGCTGTTTGCTGGTGTCGTGTCACAGATGATACTGTGCATTAACAGAGACCAGAGCCAAATGAACACAGATGCACTTATTTCTATGTTAAAGCACTGCAAAAGGACAGTGCTGGAATTGAGCTGTGGTTGAATTTCTTAACACTGCAATTAGAAGTTAAGTTGGCAAAGGAGAAAGCCAAAACAGCCTTCAAAGTAGCCCCTTTAGATAGGACTGTGTAAACAGATGGCACTTTGCATTGCAAAGAAACAGCTTCCCTTAAAAATTTACTACAGTTTAGATATTCTGTAATAGGAACCAGCTTACAGTCACAAGTGATTTTTACCCACAGCTGAAAAGCCACCATGGAAGTTGTACCAGCTCATATTTGCTCATTTCAAATTCTCGAAGAGCTGGTTTCCCTGGGAGCAGAAGGTTCCATGGTTAGAGAATCAAACTGGCTACAGGGTACTCTGAATAAGATGCCCATATGGTCACTATTCCAAGTCTTTCTTTTACTGAAGGCTTTAAATATTGCTCAGAATCCCAGCATGCCCTCTTCTCAAACAGAATTTGAATCTACACTCATCTCTGTTGGCTGAATACTTCCATATATGTAACCAAATATTTGCAGGCTTATCACTAAATTGCAATGCATTAAAAAAAATTACATAAATCATGATCCAGTTGTCATATATGCAAAACCAAAACTAAGTTCAGTTTTCAAATTCAGGAGAATCCCCTGGAATTCAAGTTCTTATTGAACAGATTTTGAAAGGTTAAATGTTACATACAGGTCAAGTATAACAATACTGCAGCATACAACCAAAAATATTCTTGGAAGAACAGTAATTACCAAGCAGCTTTTAAACATGAAAACTTTGATGTCAGAGACAGTGGAGGGGCAAGCTTGGTTACAGCTTTCTTTCTGCCTTATGTCCACTTGTCTCAGGAATTACTACAGACAAGAGACAAGAATTAAGCAGGCTGCATCGATACAGCAGTTGTTCTGCCATCCTTTCCTATTGCAACAGATGGCAACAGGCTGTTCCATTGTCCTGCTGGAAAACAAGGATGTTCAAAGGATGTAAATAACATATGACTGTGACATTAGTCATTTCAGTCTGTGCCAACGTCTTGTGACAAATTGCTCTTAAACCTGTTCATGTGGTTCCAGTGGTCCTTAGATTTGTTGAAACAGAAACAGATCCTCAGCTGATAGTCCTTATAAAAGTCTACACACCTTGATATACACCCAGGAAATTGGCAATATAGCACTGGAACCCCAAGGTGCAGCACTGACAGTACCCAAAGGACACGCATCCTTATCCGGCTGTATTTTGATGACAGGGTGTGTAGGCAAGTAGGGTGCCAAATGTTTCTTCCTAAAACAAAAACATGGATTTAAAACTTAAATGTTTGTTCCCGTGTTACCATTTCTGGAGAGTTTCAACCATAGCTTCTCTTCACCTTCCTTCCACAGTCCTCCAGGAAGTCTGTGTTTGTCTTCAACAGAAAGTTTATTAATGTAACTGGTGATAATGGAGGATGACACTCAGTTTTCATCCTATCATAAGATACTCATGCAGCTATCCAAATCAAAATGATTTTTTTAAAAGAATAAGATTATTTTATTTTAAAGAAATATGATTGCATATAGGATAGATTAACATAATTCATGTACCACTTCTGCATTCTGGACTATATACAGTATCAGCCCTCACAGTCCACAGGTCATCTCTGCATTTACTCAGAAAACAGCCTGCTGAGCAAGGTCTACCATACAAAATAAAGGGCCAACATGAAAGTCAGGGTTTGGGAATACATGTGGACCTCATCAGTCATGAGATCAGCACGTGACTGTCCTGGAGAAGGACAGAAGTTTACAAACAACAGTACACCTTCCCATTCATGGCTCTGTACTTAAAGATACCAACCAAGGTACCAACCAAGATTCACTAAAGGATTATTATTTTTTTTAAGAAAAGGCTAATAAAAAGATACCCACACTCCAATTGGTCCCATTCCAGGTCCTCCTCCTCCATGGGGAATGCAAAAGGTTTTGTGAAGGTTTAAGTGAGAGACATCAGAGCCGTAATCTCCAGGACGACACAGTCCAACCTGTGAAGGGAATACTCTGTTTCAAAATGTTCTTCATGTGCCTTTTTAAGACCTATTACTTCATTTAAGAAAAACAGGTTGAAAGAGATGTTATAAGTTTTCTATTTTTCTTTAATGTGATGCATCATAATAAAGAATTGATGCAAACAATCTTTTTCTTTAGGAATTCTTATGTCTGTAAAGAATGTCTTTGACAAAGATGAGGCAGACTAAGCCAATTTCAGTGTACAACTCGTACATCTTACGACAAATTTCAGGCAAAAACAGATAAAAAAGAATTATTTCCAACATCCATTTTTTATTAGTTCTTGGAAACCTCACCTCTTCCCCCAGACATTGTGCCATCTTGTGAGGAAGCTGTGTTATGGTCTGAACTGGGTACTGCTGTGCTGTTTTTATTCCAAGGAAGCGTACACTCCCAGTTGTAATAAATCAGCCTCAGAGATTTTGTACCTGGGCATTCATATTTGCTCCGTCTAAGTAAACCTGGCCTCCATGCTTGTGAATCAGGTCACACACATCTCCAATCTGCTCTTCAAACACACCATTGGTGGAAGGGTACGTGATCATGATAGCTGCCAAATTCTCTTTGTGCTTGTCCACCTGTGGCAGGGAGAGAGAAAGAAGAAAGGTCACTGAGGCTCCTAAAACTTCTTAAGGGAAGATTTTTACAAAAATCTGTAATTATGGTCATCGAGTGTTTTACAGGTAAGAAGCAAGTCTATCAGCAGGTAGTCTAAGTAATTTACAGTCAGCAAAAAGACACTGGGCTTTTCCTTCAGCAATACTTACACAAAAATAGTATTTTTCTCAATAAATCAGAACTTTAGGGAAGAAGGCATGGCATTAAAAGATACATGTCTAATAGTCACTTCTGGGACATTAAGACAAGTCAAGTGAAAAATCTGGCCTTCAAGGTAATGTGATGTAATGACCATTTCTCTACTTTCAGCAATACAGTTCTATGACTACCATAAAAGCCTGCTCAAATATATATTTTTGGAATTGTGTCCTGCTAATCCCTTGGACTCCCAAGATTCACCTGCAGCCAGTCTACTCAAAAAAGTGAAAAAAAGTTGCCTAGCAACACCTTCTCCAGCAAAGGTGGGCTTGAACTTTGCTAAGCAAAGGCTAAAGTGCAGTTTCAAATGCTTCACCCTCATGAACAAGCTTCATTCATTTCAAATACTAGATGTAGACCAAAAAGGTCTGCTATAAAAGAGCCTACTGTGTAGAAAACCACTTTGAACCACTCCCGCACCCAAGATCCTCAAATTAAAGGAAATCTCACAAGTGTCACATGGTAGTGACTGAGTGAGCAAAAAAGGCAAGAATTAGTTACCCTTTTCAAGCATGTATTCACTATTATTGCCCTATTTTCTCTTGAAGAAAAAATCTGATTCAGTTGCCAACACAATTACCTGTAGAGGAGAAGGAATGTTCCTGCCTTGAAAAGTAAAGGTAATTAAATACTCACCATTGCTTTTAAATGGGAGATATCAATGCTCCCATTTTTATCCACTTCAATTGGCTGAATCTTCATCCCCGCCATTTGTGCGCTTGCTGGATTTGTACCGTGAGCAGATTTAGGAATAAGGCAAACCTTAAAGGGAAAAAGAAGCAAGGGCTAAAGTATAACTGTTAAAAAGTCTTAAAGCATTATGGTCTACGCTCAGCTACAAATCATTATCAGAGTTTTCAAAAGGGATCCTGAGGGAATGTTTACTGGCAAACTGCAACTTGTACTGAAGGATGCAACTCATTTTTCTTTGAAGAAAAGCCATTCAAGTATCAGCGTCTAAATACTCATTAGGAAAATAAAGTTTCATTTGCTGCATAAATCATATTTAGGGCTGAAGTTCCAGAATATTGTTTCAGAGACTCACATTAAAAATCTTTTCCTCTCACCCCTCTTTCTTTAAAGGCTAATTTTTTTTTTACAGTAATCAGTCTCCATATGTACAACAACTTGAAAGGAAAAAACTGTCCAATTCCAACTTTTCACAATATCTTCAGCTGACTTCCAAAGCATTTTCTTCTGCATTCCCTTCAAAACAAAAAATTACACTGAAATGTTTTGGCTATAGCTAAGAAGTTTCAGACAGCTACTTACATGCTCGATACAGTTAATTAAAAAAAAAAAAGTACTTATTACTTAAATAAACGAGGTTCTTGTTACTAATAGTTAGGAAAATGGAGCTCAGGATATTTCCAGACATTTGCTAGCAACTCCACCCCTTCTAAAGATAATAAATATACCTTGTCTAAAAGAATCCTTTGCTTCTATTCAATGAGGATATTGAAACATTTGTCTGTTATAATTGTTTTGGAAGGATTAATTTAACTAAGTGTATTAAGTGAGTTACTTAAACTTACTTAGCTGCATTAAATAACCGGCAGTAAGCTGCTCTGTTTTCATGAAAAACTGCTTGCTGGTCTCTACCTCATATTCCACAGAGATGCTGAGACAAATATTAATTACTTTAAAAGCTATTCCAAGGAACTGACCCAGCTATCTCAGCACCTGAATATTTCCTCTTCTTGCAGTGAACTGTCAATGTTTTACCGTGCAGCTGTGCTGAAAGCAAACACAGGGATCCCAGCCCCAGTGCTGGGAAGTGCTGTGACACATCTGTAGTCATTTTAACTGCATAGCAGAAATGTAAAGTGAATCTAGATTGCCACCCAGTCTTGCTGGGTTGCATCTGCAGCTGCTAGGTACAGAAGTTATTGATCAGGCAAAAAGTGCACAGATGTGAGCTGTCAGTGAAAGCTGAACTTTTTTTTCTACAAGAGACCACCAAATCTGGATACTGGGATTGACAGACTTCTGGTCTGGGCTAATCTGGCTCTTCTTATATCACAAACATGCAATCATCTCTCCAAAATGAAACTTTCTACCACCAACTTCTCACATATACGTATTTCAACCTATTTCACTTCCAATCAAACTTATACCTAAACCCTATGATTAACACAGCCTTTCTTCCAGGCATCATAGCTTCTTCAGAAAGCACCTAAAGGAACAATATTACTTTCAGATTTTTCAGCTATAACTTCCTGCCATTAAATGAAAATAAAGAATTATCTTTAAAAGAAAACTAGAATTCAAAATTATATTAAATGTGTAATGTACTAGTAAGAATTGATTCCTCTTTGGGGTTAACTACAGTTGTATCACCTCTCAGGTTTACAAGAACTCTCTTTTTTCAGGTTACAATGGTATAGCTGAGTAGTGACTCCTTGAGGTCAAAGTTTTAGGTAGTTAGTATAGAAGAGAAGAGCAACCAAGCCTTTAGACTCTAGCATTACCCACTGAAGATGATCCTTAGTGAATCAAAACTGATTAGTGTTATTCAGCTACAGTTTTTGTCACCCTTGTGAAGCAAGGTTACCTCCATATATGCTACAGAAAATTATTTGAAACAGTTTGAATGGACAAGAACTAGATGAACCTAAAGACTTTTATGAGTAGCTACCAAGGCACAGCAGAGGCTTGTCTGCTTCTTCTGTCAGGAGTGGCTATACTTGAAACAACTGAAATTATAAGCAGTATAAATTTTAGATAATCAGTTCCTGTTCCCTTTGTAACTGAAAAAGCTGGAGAGGGAGTGTCATACCACCTTGAAAAAGCAAAAAACTCTCATTGCCCATTTTCTTCTGAGGCATGGACATCTGGCCCTAGACCCATCTCACTGAAGATGTGAATCACTGTCTCACATTCATGATTAGCCTGTGTGATGTCTTAAATTGTTAGGTCCACCCACTGATCACGAGCTTATGTGTAGGTTTTAGGTCTCTCCCTAAATCTCCTGATGTTTCATGAGCCCACTGAGCTATGAATAACTCATCTTTAAGTTCCCAGACCAGGTCTACCTGAGTCACTTCAATTCTGGCAGTCTGGTCTACCTGCTCATTGTTCTGGTGGTCTTCAGTGGTGATGCCCTTGGGCTTGTGAGCATCTGTATGACATATCCCTTTACAGTAATGCTTTCTACCTGGGCAGCAATGTCTTGCCAGAAGACAGCAGTCCAGAGGGGTTTACCTCTGCATTGCAGTTGGTCTGTTTCAAGTGATGCAGTCATTTTCACAGGGCATTTGCCACCATTCTTAAGTTACTATTAACATAAAGTGCTGGCTGCTTTTCTTGTTCAGCTGTCTCTGGGGCCAGCTTCTTCAGACTGGCTCAACTTGCCTTGTCCTTTGATGGCTTTGACTACTTGCTGTGTAGGACTTTACACAGCAGCCTTCCACTTCCAATGGTTTCCTGCAATGCAACAGGATCCACTGGTAAGCAGACCATACCGCTTTTCATCTTCTGATAACTCATTATATGGTGGTACTTCTTTTGCATGAGTCACCTCCTGGAGTGATGCTCTGAAATCTATGCCTTCTGATGAGTCCATGTTCTTTTTCAGGATCCCTAGGCAGCTGGGGTTCCCCATCCAAGACTGTTGCATGACCAACACTACCCACTTCATGCAGTGTCCTTTGAACATCCAGTACAGCACAGGCAATTGTGGTGCTAAGAGGAGCTGGGCTTCTGTACCAACTTCTGAAGCAGCTCAGCCCCCCTCATATGCTACTAGTATCTCATTTTCAGTCAGAGTGTAGTGGGCTTTGGATCCTGAATACCCCCAGCTCCAAAACCCTAAAGGCTGACCTTGCATTGCTCCAGATGTTTTCTGTCAGAGGCTCCAGTTGAGGCCATTGCTCTCCAGCTGCAGTGTAGAGTATGTTTCTCACACCTGGTCCCATCCAGATGGCCCAAGGGCTACTGCAAGAAGTACCTCCTCTTTGATCTGTTCAAGGCCTGTTACTGCTCAGGGACCCACTCAAAGTAGTTCTTCTTTAGGTTCACTCAATAGAGAGGGCTCACAAGCTCACGGTAACCTGCCATACACATGCATTCTCCAGTAATCCACAATGCCTAGACAAGCCTGTGTTCTTTTCTTGTTAGCTGGTGGGGACATAGATATTATCTTATTGATTGTAGCCCCAGGGGTGTGACATCCATCTTGCCTTTTTAGTCCCAAGAACTGAATGTCTTGTGCAAGTCACTTTACCTTTCTTTGGTTTCACAGCAAAATCAGCTTTCCAAATGACCTGGATTATTCTTTTCCCCTTCTCAAATGCTTCCTCTGCTGTGTTGCCCCATACAATGATGTCATCCATGTATTGCAGATGTTCAGGGGCTTCACCCTGTTCCAGTGCAGTCTGTATCAGTCAAAGACTGATAGGTAGGTACAGCTGTGCTTCCAGCCCTGGGGCAGTTGTTTCCAGGTGTATTGGACATCCCCTCACATGAAAGCAAACTGTGGCTGGCGCTCTGCTGCCAAAGGGATATAGAAAAATGCTTTGGCAATATCAGATGTGTCATACTGCTTGGTCACCTTTGACTCCTGTTCATATTAGAGTTCTAGCTTGTCCCACATGGCAGCACTCAATAGTGACATCCTTTTGTTCAGGCCATGATAGTCCACTGTGACCCTCCACCTTCTGTCAGACTTTTGCACAGGCCTTATGGGACTATTTAAGGGTTAATAAGTCTTGCTTATCACTCCTTGGCTCTCCAAGAGATGAATTAACTTATGGATAATAACCAAGGAGTCTCAGATGGTGCAATACTACCACTGGTGCACCATCGTAGTAGCAACCAGCACCCGGTATTCTTTGTCATGCAGCAACCCTACAATGGAGAGGCAGGGCAAGGCAGACAGTTATTTAGCCTTCTTTGTGTCTGCTGTGGCTACACCAAAGGCCCATTGGTACCTTCTTGGATTCTTGAAATACCCTTTCCTGAGATAGTCTATGCCAAGGATACATGGAGACTCCAGCCCACCACAGTAGGACACTTCTGCCATTTGTGCTGTGTTAGGCTCACCTCAGCCTCCAACACAGACAACTGTTGACATCCCCCTGGCACTCCACAAATCCAGATGGGTCCCTGCCCCTCCTGCCCTGATGACATTATGGTACACTGTGTACCACTATCCACCAAAGCCTTATGCCCCTGTGGACCCAATGTGCGAGGCCATTGAATCCATACAGTCCATTACAATTTGTTATCCCCTTGTCCACCTAGCCAGAGGTAGGGACCCTTTAGTCCTGGTTGTAGTATTCACTCTGACTCCCGGGGTGTCAGAACAGAAGTCCCTTCACCAGACTCAGGAGGAGAGGCATTTTCAGCCCTTATTCTGTGTCTGGGGGACTGCTGGTTGCTTTCCGCTGTCTTGGGAGTGACTGGTGTGGCAGCCTTCTCGGTTGGTCCCTCTTAGCAGCTGTCTTCCCTGCAGTCCAGGTACACAAGCTTCTTGCTTTGAGATGAGTGCACTATCCCTGTTCCTTGTGTACTACCCCAGCCCAGCCACGCAGGAAGAACCAGAGGGTGTCGCATGGTGTGCACCTGGGGCTCCCTTTCCTTCTGGCAGGGAGAGGCTGACAGCCAAGACACTTCCTGTAGGATAAGTCAATTGGATGAGGTATTCTCTTTGAAACACCCTGGAACCAGCAAGACAGTCTCTCCACAGTTGGTATCTTAAGATGTGGCCAGTCTACCATCACCAGTGAGTTGACATATGATACTGATGCATCTTCCACAGACCTCCTCTACATGGCCCATGTGTATTGGACATCATGCAGATCTGTGGAGACCTGTTTGTTGTCCATGTAGCTGTAGACCGCCTCTGCCACTGCTAATTCTCTTAGATACTGAACACCTTCCTCAGCAGGGGTTAATTGCCTCAGTAATTGACAAGAACACCCTTGAGAGGACACCTCACACTCAACAGGAACCACCTCCAGAGGCTGCAGATTGTCAACTGTCTTCTGATTTCTTTGTTGATTCCCTGGTCCCTAACAAGGCATCCCAGCTGCTGGGCTTCCCTGCCCTCAATTCCTGACTATCCCCTCCAGCATCCCAGCATTTGAGGAACCAGGCAGCAATATGCTTGCCTGGCTGGCAGCTGTAATTTTTCTGCATATTTTGGAGTTTGGTCAGGTTTAGGGATGGGGTGGCTTCTGCCTCTTGGATGACTTCTATTGCTTCCTCTTTATGTTTCCTTGCCAAAGGACTGGCTTCCTCATAAGACCCTTCCTTCTCCTCCTCCTTTACTAATTGATGGTACAGTTCTGCTGACCTCCACTGCCAGTGCTTCCTTTTCACCACTGGGGCAATCACTGTGGTTGAGGTTTGGGGTCCCTGTCTCAACCATCATGTCCTCAGAGGTAGAGGCCCACTTTCCCCTGCTGCTGTGACAGTGCTAGACAGAAGCTCAACAGGCACAGGTCAAGCCCCAAAACAGTAGTAGGAGCTGCTGAGTCTCACTGAGGTAGAAAATGCACCATTCCATCACGTGGTGTGCCAATTCAATGGGATTGCATGCCTGTTCAGGTATAAAATCCCAGGTTATAGGACGTGATAACAGCCCTAGGCTGCCCAAACCCTCCTACACACCCTGTCACCCAGGGATCAACTCCCTCAGGGCATGTTTCTCTTTCAGCTCAACAAGTTGTTTACTCTTGAGCCAAGACCAAACCAGGTTCCACACACCCAACAACAAGCCAACAATGTTAGATAATAGGATCAAACATCTTACATAAGGATGTACAAAAAACTCAGTAGCCCATGCAACAGAGCTGAACACATCAACCCCAGAGAAGAGGGAGGTGTAGTCCCTTGTTCTCTCCACAAGGTAGCTCATGCAGCACAGGAACGGCATCACAGCCAGAGCCATATGCCAGTCCAGGCATACAGCCATTGCTTTTATCAAAATGTTTCCAAGCACAGCAAAATACACTGATAAGCAGCACAGCAAAGAGCAAGAGCTGAAAGCAGCCATTAAAAAGCCCTAGACTCTAACAGACAATAAAGCAAGCAAGCTATGTGACCCATGTAGGAGCCTGCCAATTAACAAATTAACATGCTCAGATCAAAACTGTCATTACATCAGGCCCCACACTGGATGCTAAAAAGGACAGTGATGGGTTGACCTGGCCAGTGGCCAAACATGCATGCAGCTGCTCACTCACTCCCATCTCCCATGAGACAAAGAGTAAATAGAAGTAAGGTGAGAAGACTCATGGACTGAGACAATGACAGTTTAATAGAGAAAACAAAAGCTGCGTGCACAAGCAAAGAAGCAAGAAGATAAATTCATTCATCACTTCCCATGGCCAGGCAGATGTCCAGCCACTTCCTGGAAAGCAGAGCCTCAGCACACGTAATGGTTGCTTGGGAAGAAAAATGCTGTAACCATGACCATCCCTGCTTTGTCCTCCTTTCCCTGAGCTTTTGTTGCTGAGCATGCCATTACATGGCATAAAATATCCCTTTGGTCAGTGAGGGTTTTGGTCAGTTTTGTCCTGACTGTGTCTCTCCCAACCTCTTGCCCACCCCCAGCCTTCTCTCTGGGGGGGTTCAGGGGGTGAGGCACGGCAGAGTGGGAAAGAGAGAAAGCCTTGACACTGTGCAAGCACTGTTCAGCAACAGCCAAAACATTCCTGTGTTACCAACACTGCTTTAGCCACAAATCCAAAGCACAGCAACATACGGGCTGTGATGGAGAAAATTAACTCCATACCAGCCAGACCCCATACAGTCACCCTCTGAGGGAGTATGCTTTCCTCATTCCCACTGTCTGTAAAGAAAGGCTTTTGAGATGTTACCCATGATCCATGAGGGAAGCAGGGAATACAGAAAGCGTGTCACAGACGAGCATACACAAGGTAGTTTCTCTCTAGGTGAGTCCCAGCTGCTGAATCAACCCTTCTTTCTCCACTTCCCACCCAAAGCTCTTTCCCACATGAATGTTGACACTTACAGTTCTATGACGTTCTCCTTTTGCATTTAAATAGGCTTTGATTGCAGCTAAACCTGCATACTCTCCTTGGGCTCCACTGCAAAAGGAATACAAACCCTGTTATACAAGCACACAAACCAGAAAGGGCCAGCTCTCTATTGAAACTTCAACATTTTCCAGCCCTAATCCTTCTCAATAATTTTAGGTAAGTGTCATCAACTTAAAAGAAGCAAATCCCATGGAATAAATTACAAATGGACAAGCATTAATTAACAGCTCCTGCCTCTTTTGCAAACAGTAGATGAAAAAAGTTATGCTATTTTACGTGCTTACATTACGATGTTAAATCCTTTTGGTGACTGAGTTGATCCTCATTTCTGCACCTAGCAGTGGACTATGTGCTTGAATACAGAGAGGCAGACTAATACTGAAACACATAATAAAGTGTATGCAGTGAAACATAAGAACTCTTTCAGTGACATCCTAAGTGTAGAGTAAGTCCTCAATGCTCATTTTGTATCGAAACTACTAATGGACATAAACAGAAGTACTGCAGAAGTACTCATTCAGCTCTGCTTTATTTATTTCAGTGAGCATGCAGATCCTAGGCATTCTTCAGTCAAACCTAGTATTACCTAGCACATCAAATATCATTTTCAACAATTATAGAGTTGCCAGCTCATCCAGCTTATTCCTATTTCAAATATTTAATTTTAGCTCATAGGAGGGTATCAGTAACATCACCATTTTAAGCAAGCAATGGTGGAGAAACCAGCCTTCATAGAAAGGAAAACACAGGGAAAAAAGATTAACATAATAGAAAAGATTAATTCATTAAACTTTTAGAAGAGATGAGACAAAGTAAGGTTCTGCAGTCTGGAAAAAACAAATCTTGTTTTCATAACCTGGCATTCAAGGCTTCTCTTTGTCAAATTTAGTTTTAGACACTTCTTTCACTTTTAGCTTGCACATTCTCTTTAGATGTAAGTTTTTGGAATCATGTTAAGAAGCAAATATTCAGGAAAAATTTCCTACCTGTTTGGTTGAAAGGAGATTTTGTCATAGCCAGTAATCTCACATAGGTCCTTCTCTAAATCCTTGAAAAGCTGCTGATACCCTTGAGCTTGATCCAGGGGCACAAAAGGGTGGATGTTGGCAAATTCTTTCCATGAAATGGGCTATTTAAAAACCAACCAACCAAAAAAAAAAACCAAAAAAGAAAAAACACAAAACGAATGTGCTGTAAGGAAAAATTCTGCAGACAACTCTGTTTTGTTGTTAAACTCTACAAAGGAAAGAAGCTGCCCTTTGCTCAAATAAAAATCAAACATAACTTGTGCAGCAAGAGAAGTTCCCAACCTCATTATAGGATGTGGCCTAGCTGAACACACAGCTTTGGCTGGAACTCTGGTAAAAATAGGAGAGTTTACGACCTTTGGAAGAAGGGGCAGGAACCTCAGGAGGACTACAAGAATGCTGTGAGATTACACAGGGAGAAAACTAGAAGGGCCAAAGTCCAACTAGAAATTAATCTGGCTACTGCCTTAAAAGATAATAAAAAATGTTTCTATAAATACATTAGCAACAAAGGAGAGCTAAGGAGAATCTCCATCTTCTATTGGATGTGGGGGGAAACATAGTGACAAAGGATGAGGAAAAGGGTGAGGTCTTTGCCTCAGTCTTTAATGGTAAGACCAATTATACTGCAGGTACCCAGCCCCCTGATCCAGAAGACAAGGACAGGGAGCAGAATGAAGCCCCCAGAATCCAAGAGGAAGTGGTTAGCGACCTGCTACACCACTTAAGACACACACAAGGAGGGGGCCAGGTGGGATCCACCCAAGGGTACTGAGGGAGCTGGCAGAAGTGCTCACCAAGCCACTTCCCATCATTTATCAGCAGTCCTGTCTAACCAGGGAGGTCCCAGTTGACTGGAGGTCAGCAAATGTGACAACAATCTAGAATAAGGGCTGGAAGGAGGATCAGGGGAACTACAGGCCTGTCAATCTGACTTGGTGCCACGGAAGGTCATGCAGCAGATCATCTGTGCCATCACACAGCACATACAGGACAACCAGGTGATCAGGCCCAGTCAGCATGGGTTTATGAAAGGCAGGTCCTGCTTGACCAACCTGATCTCCTTCCATGACAAGGTGACCTGCTTAGAGGGTGAGGGAAAGGCTGTAGATGCTGTCTACCTGGACTTTTTAGTAAAGCCTATGACACCATTTCCCACAGTATTCTCCTGGAGAAACCGGCTGCGCATGGCTTAGACAGGTGTACTTTTCACTGGGTGAAAAACTGGCTGGCTGGCTGAGCCCAGAGGGTTGTGGTGAATGGAGTTAAACCCAGTTGGTGGCTGGTCACAAGGGGTGTTCCCAGGGCTCAGTTTTGGGGACAGTTCTCTTTACTGTCTTTATCAATTATCTGGATAAGGGGATTGAGTTCACCCTCAGCAAGTTTGAAGATGACACCAAGTTTCTCAGGAGTTTTGATTTGCTTGAGGGTATGAAGGCTCTACAGAGGGATCTGGACAGGCTGGATCGATGGGCCAAGGCCAATTGTATGAGGTACAACAGGGCTTAGTGCTGGGTCCTGCACTTGGGTCACAACAGCCCCATGCACCACTACAGGCTTGGGGAAGGAAGAGTGGCTAGAAAGCTGCCCAGTGGAAAAGGACTTGGGGGTGTTGGTCTACAGCTGGCCAGGAAGGCCAATAGCATCCTGGCTTATATCAGAAATAGTGTGGCCAGCAGGACTAGGGAAATGATTGTCCCTTTGTACTCGGCACTGGTGAGGCTGCACCTCAAATACTGTGTTCAGTTTTGGGCCCCTCTCTACAAAAAAAGACACTGAGTTTCTGGACCTTGTCCAAAGAAGGGCAACGAAGCTGGTGAAGGGTCTAGAGAGCAAGGCTTATGAGGAGTAGCTGCGGGAACTGGGGTTGTTAAGTCTAGAGAAAAGGAGACTCGCTCTCTACAACTATCTGAAAGGAGGTTGTAGTGAGGTGGGTGTTGGTCTCTTCTCCCAAGTAACAAGTGATAGGACAAGAGAAAATAGGCTCAAGTTGTGCCAGGGGAGGTTTAGATTGGATATTGGGAAAAATTTATTCACCAAAGACTTGTCAAGCATTGGAACAGGCTGCCCAGGGAAGTGGTTGTGTCACTGTCCCTGGGGGTATTTAAAGGATATGTAGACGTGGTGCTTAGGGACATGGTCTAGTGGTGGACTTGGCAGTGTTAGGTTAATGATTTGGCTTGATGATCCTAAAGGTCTTTTCGAACCTAAATGATTCTACGATTCCATGCTTTCCAGTAACATTTTTTTTTTAACATTCAGAAGATACTTAAAAATCCTTAGTTTCTCTTCCAAGGTCACATACCCTTATGAAGAGCTGTGGGATTACACGGAAAACAGAGGAGTTGTGTGGAATACTACATAACACTCCATTTGCTTCACACAGTTTTGTTGCTAGCCCTTTTAATTAGAAGGGAATATAGACAGCAGAAGACAGTGAAGAGAGAAGACATAGAGAAGGCAGTGAGAGAAAGAGGACAAAGGAAACCTAGTGAAAGATCAAAGTGAGAGCCAATAGGGAGAGAGCAGAGGAAGCTCATTCAAAGTCAAAAAGTAATTTGGCACCCAAACAGCCTAGCTAATGCTCTACTTCATTTCCTACCAGATAGAAAAATGAAGATACCTGGAGACTCCAGCTCCTAACCTGGACAAAAGAAATGCTATCTAAGAAATAGCAAACTGACAAAGAAGCATGAATTACCAGTCCCACCTGACTTTCCATATTTCTGAGGATTTGACTATAAGATTTGTAAAGTGGATAGAAGTTAGGTACTGCAACACCACATGAGGGAACAGGACTGTGACACCGAATTCCAAAAATTATTTTCATTATTTTTTTCAGAAGGGAGTCTTCAAACTCATTCACTCTCCCACTGTTATTGCACTCCTATTGTGGTTTTTGGAGCTTTTTTCCTAGTGGAGAAGGTTGCTGGTGACTTTAGCTACTTCTGAAACTGCCTCCTCAGCTGCAGTACTAGACCAAAAGCAGTCTTTATTTCTCTGCAATGACATTGGATAGATAGTTTACTCATGTGTGTCTCAAGTAAGACAGGATTATTGCAACTTACTGTAAGTTCAGCTGAACTATTGAGCTTCATTGTGCAGGACCCCTAAAAATACAAACACATTTGTGAGTATTTATTGAAATATATAAATATGTACATAAGTACCTAATTTTTTCTCTGTTTGGTAAATACCTACCAAAGGAATCATGCTGTGAACAAGGGAAATATCTTTGTTTTCTAGTCTTTTCAGGTACCGCACGATATTTGTCTCAGAGTGATAGCTGGAGAACAGAGAAAATGCGGTGTTAAGGCAATCAGGTTAGCTATACCAGCTGGTTTGTCTGTGCTTCCACAGTAGAAAATCCATAAGAAAAGAATTAAGACAGAGGATAACTTTTAATATATACTAGATACTTCTTTCCAAATCAGTACTGTATGCTTGCTAAGAGCAGTGTGGATGAAAAATGCCTGTTGTCATTCACACAGAAATGCTATCAGTAAATATGGAATATAAGGGCTCTACTAAGTCTGCTGATACTATGTCCTCAAATAAAAGCTTGTACAATGTAGGAGATTAATGGAAAAACACATCCCCGCTGTGACCATGAGTGTTGCTTTGCTTGTTTAAAACATTTAAGATGTCTAAAAATGCTACTAAATAGATTATTTCAGAGTAATGAGCTACTGTGTGAATACAGCTAGAAAACTGTCCTCAGCTGACTCTGGTACCACTTTTGAAAGGAAGTACTTTCAGATTTCATTAAAATACCAGTTATACAGCAATTCACAAACCTGTTGAAAACCTGATGAGTCAAGAATTTGGAAGTTCTCTTAAATGCGGTGCTAAGGATGCCTTTGGTTTCCTCTCCCATACCCTCAGCAATTAGCTCCTTTGACACAAAGAAACATGGAGTCAAACACTTTCATGTAAATTTCTCTTTTCACAGTCAATTTCTATCAGAACTAATTTACACTACCAGCTTACCTCAAGATTTAATCAGCTCTTTAGGTAAAAACCCCAACTTTATTAGCACACATACCAGTATATATCTAGCATGACAACAGCATTATATTAAAACGGGGTACAGATGTCTCAGTAGTCTTTGTCTTGGAAGTATTGCTGCTAATTACTAATGACATGCAACAAAAATTCCAGTGGGAGAGAAATAATTGACCACCACGTCCTAAGCCTCACAGAACAAGTAACAGCCTAAACGCAAGGTGCCAAAGCTGGTCGAAAGGACTAAGTGTCACAATCAGAAAATAGCATTACTCAGTTACACAAATCACTGTTACCTCATACTGCCTCCTTCTTTAAGAGAGGATCTGAAATTCTCAGTATTTAACAAATGGTCATCATATAGACAACCACTGTCCCAAAAGCAGTTTTGCTTTTCATTAAACTTCTGAAAAATCCAGATAATTTAAACTGTATGATCTATTGACTACTTACAGCTGAAGATTCACACCCAAAAATCCATAATATGTCATCTAGGTCTTTCTCATTTACTGTTTCGTCAAGTGATACTCCAAGCTATGGATAAAAGCAACAGTAATTACTCAAAGCTCTTAATTCCAGACGCATAGTGTATTTGTTCTAGTCAACAAAAAATATTCCAGAAAAACATAGGAGGAAAAAAAAACCCAACAAGCTACCCAACAATATGTAAATGTCACTAAATTTTATGTAATAAATACATAAATATATATATATTATTTTATTTACATAAAGTTTTCCTATTCCTACCTTGCCCCTGCTAAACTATCCAAGCCAGATGGCTCACAAGCTTCAAGACTTGTGATCTTACTTCTAACATTTCCAAGTGTTTTCTATTTAGCAGGAAAATTGCCCATTTTGCTAGACCACCCTCTACCCCCCATCCCATTTCACAGAACATACTAGACTTTGCCAAAAGACCTTAGTGCCTACCAAAATGTGATTTAGATTTCAATCTGTCTTTAAAGATTGCCACAGGACCTGAATTCTGCAGGTCACCTTGCATTTCATCATTAAATTTTAGAGTCTCTCCCATCTAGCTCTTTGTGGCATATTTAACATGAAATAATTAGATAATCTTTTAAAATAGTCAATAAAATGAAAATACAATTATTATTTCTGGAAGTTCAGTACATCACTTAACAACTTAATTCTTAATATTTATATTGACTGATATATCTGAGCAAATTACAAGAAGTCTTACATAGTTTTGCTCTGTTTAGCACATATAATGACTAGAAACTTAATGCAGAAAAAGTCATGCTACAAAATTTCTGAAAGTTTTAGGGAGTTGCTTACTCTGCCATCACTATAAATCCGAAAATTTATCTTTCTAAGAGCTGCCCTGTCCAAAACCTCTTTGACTGAGCATCCACATGTGATTGTCAAGGTATCAAAGAACAGATCATGATGTAGTTTATGACCAGCTCTCCTGAGACCTATAAAAAACAGTAAGTTAATTCTATTAGCTTCATACTATATTGATTGCTTACTCAGTACTTGCATAACAGCACTACGAAGCTCATAAATAAATCCTTTTACATAATAAAGGAAAACATTCCCTTTGCCTACAGAGCAGCAAACCCACCAGCTTTTTAGTGAAATGTCACTGCTCATGAATGCACCTAAATCAGATTCAGATCTAATTAATAATGCAGATTGATTCTAGGGAAGATCCTTCTGATACATCAGATTTGCAATATATACAGTAGCATAACTGGTATATGAGTGTAATAAAGACAAAATCACAAGACTGGAAAGAAAAATTATATTATATAAATGGATATTAACCATCATGCAGCTTGCCATAACAAAGTTTAGAGTCTTAGCGCTTTTCACAGCAGCAAAAGGTCTTCCAGCTAAGCTGGCAAATAAAGCATGGATAATTGTGGCAATCATTCCTCAATTCCCAGCATCCCAGTTCTGCATAGCTCCTTCTGTCAGCAATGATAGTCATGCCAGTGAAAAAACCCTACCAGACCACATAGTCAGCTGCAATTATTATTTTCAGCTACAGATTCTGTGCTTTCAGTCAGCTGTTAAGCTTTAGTGTTCATAGCAGGTATGATACTCCACCCAACTTAACTGAAATGTTCCTATTTCTTTAATCTCATTTATTACTTATTTCTGCTATGTTATTAATACTCTGTGCAGATTTCTGTGTGTAAACTAGGATAGTCCAGTAAACGAAGTACAGAGCTTGCAGCTGGAAAACAGCATTTGAATCTTGTTGTCTAGAGACACGCTGTGTAGACTTCTGCTAGTTTCCCAAAGAAACAGAAGTAATGCTTGCAAGCTCATATCTCATAGATATCTAATCCTTGGATGTCATTATCAGAATTACACAAAAAATCAGCTATGAGTTTTGTATTATAATGTTCCTTGTACAGTTGAGAGAACACACATCAGCTGGCAAAAAAACCACCAGAAGTTATTTATGAAGGTCTAAGTATTTAAGAACAGTTTCTGCAAACATTAAATACTCACCTTCAGCCAAGATTAGAGTAGCATTGTGTACCCGTCTTGCAATATGCCTTAATCCATCAGACCCATGGTATATACCAAACATGGCTGCCATGTTAGCCAGAAGAGCCTAGGATCCAAATACAATTTAGGACATCATTATCATCATCATCATCAAAGATTACTTCATGTTAGTTTAGTAGAAAGTTTCTTTAGCACCCAGGGACAACTACATATGCTCAGCTAATGTTATACTTGATTACGTTTTGCCTACAAAATAAAAGGTGGGAAAGGCAAATACTTTTAGGAAACTGTAAGCACAGATTATGAATTCAATGGCTCTTGAAATGTAACTGTGTCAGCAGTTAACATAAACTTAAATTCAGCTACCGCAACAAAAACGTTTGAAGACTCCCAAGTAAAGCTGGTCTCATAGGAAATGCATTGTTCAGGATTGGTACAAAACATACATGGAATATCTCATGAATACTAAGTAATTAAGCTCATTTTAATATATAATAATCCCTCCTCAAAATCTAGCACAACATTAAGAGCATGAGCAAAGCATTGATAGGAGCAGAAAAAAATTATGAACTTGTCTGGCTGAAGGTCTGTGGAGGCATGCTGAAGATAATTATTTTAGATAATTACTTACTTAATCATGGTATTTTCCTGTAAAGGTAGCTCTTTGGCAATGTAGTATTTTTGAATTAAATCACATAGACAAAAATATTCGTTGTGACACTTCGAACAAGAAGTTTTAGAATTTTAAAATTGATTTTTTTTCCTTGAGTGGGCAATTTCAGATCATTAGAATTCCCTCTGTTTTATTAAGAAATCTGTCTCATTCATAACAAACACAGCATTACCCAGTGGCATTCACCCTATGAGACAGATGGACTCATGTACGAATTCAGGGCTAAAGTCTTTATTAAAGGAAGCAGATATTAATACCCTCTTTTCAAGCCAGGTTCCATTCTTCAAAGCACTCAAAACAAATGCACAAACACCAGAATATTTCAAAGTTCTTCATTTTTATAGTAAAAACTCTCAAAACTAACTCAAATTACTGTGATGCTAGGACTATAATCTTATGGTTTAACTTGTTCCTTTCTACCACTGAAAATAAAGCATGACAAGTTACCTGTGCTGTGCAGATGTTGCTGGTAGCTTTATCCCTCCTGATATGCTGCTCTCGTGTTTGCAAAGCAAGTCGGTACACTTCCTTTCCATTTGCATCTCTAAGTCACAAGCAAAAATGTTGTTTGTGTTACTTTAAAATCACAGTAATTTAAGGCATTAGGCTGTATGCATGCTAACCTTAAACTAGTTATTTATCCTTAGAGACAGAAAGCTGCTGGAGAGAATAAAGCATAAATCAGGAGAGCTGTGATATCAGAGAGTGAGACTAAAGTCTCTAGATTTCTATTTACATCATGGCTGGAAAATGTGTCTGGTCAGGTAGAGCACATAGTGAGTTTTCTAAGCATACTACACCAAAACTTGGTATTTGCCTTAAAATGCCACAGATTATTGCAACTGTATTAACTGAATGGTAACTGAGAACTTAATCTGAACAAACATGGAGAAGGCAGCATCTTTTTTTAATGATGTCAAGTAAGAGCACATTGAGTTTGTACACAAAAATAAACCGTCCAACAAGGTTGTATGAGATAACTGAAAGGCTCTGGCTAATCCATCCTTTAAGAGTCCCTTTTGTAGGGTTCCTAACATGTTAAAAGTGGAGAGATAACAGACAATCTAATATCCTTTAAAACTATGAAATCTTTCAGAACATCCACAAAAAGAAATGGACAAACTATGTACACATATATGTAAATATATATACATATATGTACATATTTGGGGTTTGAATAGCTAGACTACTTGCCTCAAGTACTTGCACACCAGTTACAAGGTATTTAAATCATTTTTACTCCAGCAGTTATTTAGGGATTTTGACTATACAGGTGAGTTTGTCATCAGCCCATCCAGAGGGACTACCTTGGCAGGCTGGAGAAATGGGCTGAGAGGAACACCGTGAAGTTCAACAAGGGGAAGTGCAAAGTCCTGCACCTGGCAAAGAACCCCATGCACCAGTACATGCTGAGGGGCCACCCAGCTGGAAAGCAGCTTGGCAGAAAAGACCCTGGGGTTACGGGGGACACCACGTTGAACACGAGCCAGCCATGTGCCCAGGCAGCAAAGAAAGCAAATGGTGTCCTGGGCTATGTTAGGCAAAGCTTTGCCAACAAGCCAAGGGAAGTGATCTCTGCCCTCTCCTCAGAGCTGGTGAGGCCACGTCTGGTGTGTTGTGTCCAGTTCTGGGCTTCCCCATACAAGAGAGATATGAAGGTATGGGTGAGAGTCCAGTGAAGGGCCACAACGATGTTGAAGGGACTGGGCCATCTCTCCTAAGAGGAAAGGCTGAGGGAGCTGGGACAGTTCAGCCTGGAGAAGAGAAGGCTTGGGGAGGACCTCATGTATATAAATATGTATTTATATATAATGTATATAAATATGTGAAGGGAGGGTGCAAAGAGGGTGGAGCCAGGCTTTTATCAGCAGTGTGCAATGACAAGACCCGAGGAAATGGGTGCAGACTGAAACACAGGAGGTTCCTCCTGGACACAAGGAAACACTTTTTCACTGTGAGGGTGACTGAGCACTGGCATGGGTTGCCCAGAGACACTGTGAAGTTGCCATCCTTGGAGATATTCAGCAGTCATCAGGACATAGTCCTGGACTACTGGCTGTAGGTCACCCTGATTGAGCAGGGGCGTTGGACTAGGTGACCTCCAGAGATCCCTTCCAACCTCAATCATTCAGTGATTCTGTGATCAAAAACTTAAAAAGATCCATGGCAGAAAGCTGCCTTGAAAAGTACCATAGCTTTTTTGCATTTTAACATTTTCTTTTCCAACTTTCTTAAGATGCAGAAAGATGAAAATAGATTTAAAATATTAAACCAGGTATAGTCACAGAATAGCAATAGCATGACCTTGATAAATAGAATTACTGTTCTTTTGTAAAAGATTGTACCAGACTTCTGATCAACATCTGAATTGGGGATCAGATTTTGGAACTATGAGTAAAGCCTAAGGACACCCTTAGAATAAGAAAGATGATTAAAAATATATTTGAAGGAATATTACTACACAAATGAAATATTTCTAAGCTTGCTGATAACTGTTAATGTCATTAGTTATTTTGGTTACTGAACTACTTCTGAATAGCTTCTATGCCAAAGATATGCAGTGTTTCCAGCGACCATTACTTTGTGTTTCTTCTACTCCCAGTTAGACATCTTGCCAAAATTTAAAATATGTCACCAATAACAAGAATTAGAGGTAAGTTTTTGCACACTGTTTCTCTGCTTTGTTTAAGCCTGACTAAAATTTGTACTAGATTAAGTTCCTTCTTGATTATTTGGGAGGTTTGCTGAATTTTCTGCTTCTTCCCATTTATGTTTTAATGACTGGATGTCAGAGAAAAAGGTGTAACATACAGAATAAGTGGAATAAGTTAGTTTGCAAAGCCTCAAGCTCATGCCATCATAATTAATCCTCTGCTGTTTCAGTTATCTCTTCATCCCACATTGCAGCAAGCACTATAGACAGTTCACAGCTTCATTCCACACAAATGCAATTCTTTAAGCTTGCTTCCTAAAAATTGAAGGTAACTTTTATTCTCCCAGTTTTCAAGAAAAAAAGTGTTCGGTACAATAACATGGTTATTTATAATGGCTGCACAAGATGGTCATAATGTATTTTACTTTGACTTTCCCTGAAGATACTAACAGTGAATGCAGCCCTTACCTTGTAACGCCCACCATTCTGCCTGGCATCATTCTCACTAGATTTTCCTTGACAGCAAAGAATGCTGCATGGGGTCCCCCATAGCAGAGCGGCACGCCAAACCGCTGGGAGTTACCCAGGACAACATCTACCCCAAACTCTCCAGGAGGCTTCAGAATACAGAGAGCCAGAAGATCAGTAGCGCAGCAGGTGAGAGTCTGGGAAGAGAAGTACACAGAGCAGTCAGACTCTTTTCTGAAGGAATGGTGTTTGTATGGGGGCTAAGTTGGAACAAGATATAGCTTCAAACAGTTCCATATCACTTGCACAGAGCTGAGGTGCAATGGTTGTAATGGTTGTAATTGTGATCAATTGCATGGAGCCGAACAGTAATACTTTGGATGCTATCTTATGTAACACTTGCTTTCTAGGACTATGGCTATTTGATGCATCAGATTGAAATCTGAGACAAATAAAATTTACTTTACCCCGTTCTGATGAGCTCTTTCAACAAGTTCAGAGAAGTCTTCCACCTTCCCTTCAGTGTCTGGATACTGAAATAATACTCCACTGACATCCTTTCCACTGAAATCCATCTCATGGGGTAATTTGATCTCAGTAATAACACCCGTATAACTGAAAACCAAGAACATGCAGAAGACAACAATTTTCAAACCACTTCCTGCCTTGGACCAATACTTAACATGATCTTTTCATGGACTTATATATGACTTTTCTCTTTAATATACAGAGAGGTGAACCTGCTTTGCATTTGCTAAACATTGAGAAAATTTCATGTCATGGTATATAGTACTGAAGAATAATTGCATTTGATATCATCATCAGAAATATGAAGCAAAGCAGAGCAGAGGATGCCTAAGCTACTTGATATCAACATTTTGCTGCTTTAGCATGTTTAACTTGGAGACCCAAGTCATATTTTTAGCAGATGGTTACTTTAAACTGTAAACTTAAAATGGATTTAGCTTTCATTAAAACAGAACTTTTGCTATCTAGGGTAATTCATTTCTTAGTTAAAAAAAAATGACCAGACTGAATTCAGTAACCAAATGTATACATTTGTGCCTACAACTTAAGGGGAAAATGAAATATTTTCTTTTTATCAGATGTTTAGTCTCTTTTTAAACATCTTTAATTACTTTGCAGTTGTAGTTGAATGGAAAAGTAGAAGCAATGCCAAATGTTAACATATTTCTGCTTCTATTTTGCAAAGATAGCATAATCCTATATTCCAAAAATGTTAGGTATATGATGAAGAGGCACAGATGAAAAATGATTCAATGTAAGTGAAAAGATATAGTGGAAAATGGAGAAAAACATTACTTTGCTCTAGTTTGGACCACTGCTATAGTTTGGGGGTGGCATCGGGCATCTACATAGAACTTCCTTCTTTTGTTGTGCCTGTTAAAAAGAAAAGGAAAAAAAAGAAGGGTTGCATAACAAGAATATATTTTTTCCATGGAAATAAAATGAATTGGTTTTCTAAATATAGAGTTTTCCTAAAGTTAAAAGGCTGTTGTAAATTTTGCTTATCAAAACCAAATTAAGTGTAAGATTGAATGAAGGTTCTAGTCCATTTAAAATAAGAAAGTTCATTTCAGACATTCAAATGAGACTCATACATGACAAAAATTAAAACAGAGTATGAAACAGAAGAAGGAGCCAACTTAAGAAGCTGCAGGAATTCCTACACACACACACACACACACATACTCTTTTAAAGGAACACAACTGTGATCTTTAATATAGATTTTCAATGTTGCCCTGGATAACCAAACATGAGCCATCAAAATAGTAAAATGGAGGCTAAGACAATTGCCTAGTTTTCTCTGGTAAACATGATTTTATGTCAGACGGATGCTTTGAACAATTGAACAGTTAAAATACAGTCTCTGCTGTGTAATATCCCCGAAAGTAAATTTGGATATAACAGTAACAGTTTCACTTTTAGCAACTTAGGACTGACTTTCACTGGTTTTTAAAGCTCTTTTCAATTGCTAGTGGAAAAAAAAGAATTCACATCTTGGACACAAGGGATTCATGCCACAGACTATTAGGTTATGCAATAAAAGCTCTCCCGCACACCCCCAGAGGGGCAATGGTGGGTGTGGGACCCAAAGTAACACCCTGTCCCTGCTGCTCCCAGGCCCACCACAGGAGATACCAGCCCATCAGAAACCCATCTCCACAAGCACAGAGGAGCACAGAGGTCCCAAGGCAGGTGGGAACACAAATTAATTAATTAACCCAAACAGACATACTGTCTGAGCCCCACGCTGGGGGAGGGCAACATTATGGGATACAGGGGAAGAGCATTTTGGGATTGCAGAATTGGGGCTTACTACGAGATGTTTAGGGGAAAAGGGATACAGCTAAGTGATTCTGGGTGGAATGAGTGTAAGAAAATAGAGAGCTAAGGGGGTAAACAGGGCTGGTCACATATAAATGGTTGCTTGTTGATGCACTTGCACCCAACTAGTACAGTCTGTCCTCTTTTCTTGTTAAATTCCTTTCTGATTCTTTTCATGGGTGAGGGGATTCTGTATTCCAGGAGTGGGGGTGGATGTGTATGGCTGTCTGGGTGCCAGCAACTGGAGTCAGACCATAGAAGATCCTCATGTCCGTGGTGCTGCAACTGGAGTGACTGGGCTTCAGTGCCAGCAACTGGAGCAGCACCTCAGCCATAGGGGCCCGTCTGTCTGTGTCTAGCAGCTGGAGCAGGCGTGTGTCTGGCTGCCAGCAGCTGGGCTGGTACCACAGGCAGGGCAACTCAACTCTCTCCAGTAAGTCCATCTCTCTCGTACTGGGGAGCCCAGAACTGGACACAGCACTCCCGGGGTGGCCTCACCAGCTCTGAGGAGAGGGCAAGGATCGCCTTCCTCGACCTGCTGGCAACAGTCCTTCTAATGCAGCCCAGGATACTATTTGCCTTCTTTGGAACCAGAACATATTGCTGGCTCATGTTCAACGTGGTGTCCCCTAGGATCCCCCAAAGGCCTTTTCTGCAAAGCTGCTTTCCAGCCTTCCAGCCCCCTTCCTGTACCCCATCTGCCTGGGGTTGTTCCTCACCAGGTGCAGGACTTTGCACTTCTCCTTGCTGACCTTCATGAGATTCCTGTCAGCCCGGTTCTCCAGCCTGTCAAGGTCTCTCTGGATGTCAGCACAAACCTCTGGTGTATCAGCCAATCCTCCCAGTTTTGTGTCATCAGCAAGCTTGCTGAGGATACACTCTGCCCCATCATCCAGATCATTAATTGGACCCAGTGTTGCCCCTGGGGTATTCAATTAATAACTGGCCTCCAACTAGACTTCTTGTCACTAATCACTACCCTCTGGGCCCAACCATTCAGCAAGTTTTCAATCCACCTCACTCTTGACTCATCCAGCCCAAACTTCTTCAGCTTGTCTGTGAGGATTTAAGGAAGACTGACAAGGTAGATGCTACCACTGCTCTCCACTCATCTACCAAGCCAACCATTTATTTGTAGAAAGTTATCAAGCATGACTACCCCTGTGTGAACCCATGCTGGTGACTCCTGATCACCTTCTTGTGATGGTTTCCAGGGCTCGTTGTTGTTCCATCACCTTCAAGGGATCAAGGTGAGGCTGACTGGTTGGTAGTTCCCTGCATCCTCATTCCTGCCCTTCCTGAAGATAGGAGTGACATTTGCTTTCCTCCAGTGCTGAGGCATCTCTCACAGTCACCATGATTGTTCAGAGATAATCAAGAGTAGCCTCGCAATGACATCAGGTGGTTCCCTCAGCACTCATGGGTGCCCATGGACTTGTGCATATCCAGTTTGCTTAAGTATTCTCTAACCTGACCCTCCTCCACCAAGGGTAAGTCTCCATTGCTTTAGACTTTCCCCTGGTCTCTAAATCCTTAGGTTTCTTAAGGCCTTAGACGTCTGAATTACATTCATGTCAACACTGGGAACTTCTCGGGGGGTTTAACAACATGGGCTATAGTTATTCAGTGATCTGCTCAGTGAAAAGGCCAAACTCAACTTCAACCCACTCACCTATCCATGCCTACACAGCAGAGATGCCTTTCAAACTCCAAAATTCCTTCCTGCTGTGATTTAACCATACATTTAAACATTGTACCTGTGACATAATTGCATGGCTTCTGCAGCAGCTGTCCCCTCATCCAGCAAAGACGCGTTAGCCACATCCATTCCTGTGATATCGCACACCATAGTCTGGTAATTCAGCAGGCTCTCCAGCCTGCCCTGGGAGACCTCAGGTTGGTAAGGAGTATACTGGGTAACCCTGTAAGAAAAGACTTCTGAGTTTGGGACTAGGAAAATAAATGTGTAGCAGAAAACAGTTACTTTTAGATGGCTGTAATTTGTTACTGTCCTGGAAGCCTGAGAATATTTTCTCTTCTGGTATTGACTTGGATTTTACAGGAGAATAATTCTATTTCTCCATTTTGCAAAGAGAAATTACTTTTAAAACAGAGGTGTGAGTGCATCTTGGGGAAGGGAGAGGGAAAATAGGCACTGAGTGTCAGAGTATTTAGTCAAGTTACAATATCCAAATGAGAATGCATAGTTCAATCAAACCTAGGTATTGCCATTATCTTTCAACACTGTTTCTGAAGCCCTTTCCTTGCCAAGTCTTCTCCCCGCTTGTGGGATGAAAAGCACTTGGCATTTCACAGGATCAAGCTCAGAAATAGGCAACTCATTGTGAAATGACAGTTTCCATTTATGTTAATGAAGGGAAGTGAGACTGATGTGAGCTTTATCTGTTGTCATTTGGAGACCAAAACAGTAGAGGCAACATAAGTAATTCCTTCAAAAAGGCAACAATTTAAGGGAAACACTGTATTATAACAGTCCAGAAAAACAAAGCAGCATGCACCCAGGAATGAAAGGCAAGAAAAGAGATCAGACTCTCCTCTCACTGCTGGAAATTTGGGTAAATTGGATAAACTTAGGTAAAATCCCTGGACTGGGAAGTATTTCTGCAGTCACTCAGGACAGACTTTAAGCCAGTTTGAATTCAGGCTAGCAGCCAGAAACAAGTGATATGTAGGAACACTCATGGCCTCTGTTTTCTAGCAAAAAAGAAGAAAACAGTTTGTTTCCTGAAAGGGCACTAGTAAGCCCTAAACTACTGAAAAATGCTTACAGGTGGAGGTATAATCTTTAAAAAGAGACTGAAGTATTTGGAAGATCAAGTCATGTAAAGTCAATATAAGGTGAGCAACAGAGATTTTTAAAGAGCAAGCTGCAGAACCTGTGGTATAGAGCAAAAGGAGAGGAACAATAAAATAGTAATGCAAGAGAAGGTAGGAAAAAAGTCCTGAAGAAGAGAATGGAAGAGCTAGAAAGAAGGACATACTCAGTAAGTGAACTCAAAGTGTAACACATGATGCTAATGTATTTACTGTCTATTTAAATGATATATCTGCTCAAATTTTTCACATATACTATTCTGACAGAAAGCAATAGCTATATATCAAATTAGATAAATATTGATGATTTTCCCAAATATTGAAGGTTTTTCCTTAGCCAAGTCTAACACTAAACTTCTTATCATCATATACTTGGCTGCATAGTGCCGAAATGAGACCATGTCCTGCACAGCATGCAACATTGCTCATCTGAATAGTAATAAATTTTTTCTCCACAGCTGCTAAACCTAGTTTTTAGTTTGTCAGATAAAACTTTCAATCTGGCAGTATAAAGGTTTCTCTTCTGAATGGTCCTCCTGCCCACTCAGCTCTCACCAATAAAAAGAGTTATTCCCAAGTCCTTTGCATGAACAATTGAGTTTTCTTGCTTAATAAAAGAAACTACTCTGTACTTGAAGTTAACAATCTTACTTTCTCATTTTATTTCAGCTAAAGGCCTTTCTTTTGCATTACAACTTGCAGGAGGAACTGAAGGCAGACTAATAAGAATTAAAGCATTGAGATTAATTGAAATGCATTAGAGAAATATTACTCAGTGCAAGAAAAAAAAAAACAAAACCAAGAATCATTGGTTAGTACTTGCCACAATAATCAGTTAACAGAAGTGAGATTTTAAAGTCGAGCACACTGGCTTTATTACTGATTTCAACAAAAACATTGTTTCATTAAAACATCAATAATTAGGGACTGATTCAAAATGAGAAAGGTAGGAAAAAAAAGAAAAGTCAGTAGTAGGGAAGCAATACTTCACATTAAACTTGGCTACAAATTTTGCTAAAGGACATTGAAGTTGTAGCTGTTCATGTGGTGCAAAATTCTCTACTTTGGTTTCAAAGACAAAGCATCTTTCTTAAGACATGAGTAATGTTCACAACTCCTTACGTGATGAGAACCCCCTTTCCTAAGATTTTATCTTATATAATTAAAGACAGACTTTGCAACGAATGCTTCAAAGCCAACCAGTCAAATCAGCTACCCAGGAACCTACTAAAAAAGCCTCAAGAATGTCCACTCACAGTTTATGCTTAAATGATTTTTTAAATTAAGTTTTTCATATTGTGTAAAATAAATAAGTAAGTCTATTCTTAAACTTCTACTAAGTAGCTGCTCATTTGATGGTTCCCTTGAATAACCTCAGTCCTACCCCACATAGTTGGGTGTGATGGGTTGACCCTGGCTGGACACCAGGTGCCCACCAAAGCCACTCTATCACTCCCCCCACCTCAGCTGGACAGAGGAGAGAAAAATATAACAAAAGGTTTGTGGGTCAAGATAAGGACAGTTTAATAAGCAAAAGCAGAGGTTGTGTGCGAAAGCAAAGAGAAACAAATGTTATTCTCTACTTCTCATCAGTAGGCAATGTCTGGCCACTTCCCGGGAAGCAGGGCTCCAGCACGCATAGTGGTTGCTCTGGAAGACAGAAAATGTCCCCCCTTCCATTTCCCTTTACTTAGCTTTTATACCTGAGCTGACGTCATAGGGTATGGAATATCTGTTTGGTTAGTTCAGGTCAGCTGTCCTGTTATGTCCCCTCCCAAGATCCTGCCCAGCCCCAGCCTGCCACTGAGGGGGGCAAAAATGTTGGGGACACAGCCTTGATGCTGTGCCAGCACTGCTCAG
>JANZLQ010000079.1:51976551-51990573 GCA_026212715.1 Elanus axillaris | reverse complement strand
GCTTCCAGCAGCTTCTCACAGAAGCCACCCCTGTAACCCCCCCCGCTTCCAAAACCTTGCCACAGAAACCCAATACAATAGCACATATATAAATATTGCAGTGTAGAAAGACACTAGAGTAAAGATATACAGCTAGGAGCCAGCCAACTGCAAGCAGTTCCATCCAGATTGTAAAATTCCCAAATGCTGTACTGTATATAGAGTTCCGGACACATCATTTGGCACTTTATGCATCTTTGAAGAGCAGTTATAAGGGTGTTCCGAAAACAGAATCTGACCCATCGTTTTGAGAAAGCTGGGTAAGGGCATGGAGATGTGCCAGTTTCCACTCAAAGCATAAACACTGAATTTACTGCCAATTTGGCATGCTTTGTAGTTGCTTGTGCAGCTTTCTGTATCCGGTCTACAAGTCGAAACCAGCTGCATAATGTTTATATCAGATTGTTGCATGGTATGCCGCAATTTTCAGAATGCAATGCATAAGTGCTGAGTGCTACTACCTAATAAGTTTAATAAGTTACACTACCGATGTAAAGATTGCAGGTGTCCTTGGTACAGGTACTTTATTCTTGCATACTTAATGCCCGGGTCCAAAGGAATCAAGTGAGCTGTACTTCAGAGACTTCTGCACCATGCTCCATTGTATGGTATTAGTGTGACTTTAAAGGCCTTCTTGATTTTCAAGGCCTGATAGGTATTTTTATCCATTTAAGCCTCAAAAATAAATACTACATTGTTTTGACATATATGTTAATAAGAAGCCTATATGTAAGCTGATTTCTGAAACCAAATATTCTTCACATCTTCAGTTATTCATTTATGTTCACGGCAGGGCACAGAATTAATTTGGTGTGCTACTAGGGAAAGATCTCAGCACACTGGGTGTGAAAAAATTTAATGAATATGTTAATATGGGGTACAGAGTATAAGGACTATGCATGCATACCAGCAGTCAGCTGACAGGTATTCATGCATTTGATGGATCTGTGCTGAAAGTCACATAATTGGTGGTATGCCCCCAAATAAATCCTTTTGTCTGCATTTTTGAGTTGAGATGTTCTAAAGATAAGTTATTCATTGTCCTATTTATTTGTTTGGAAAAAACAGGCTAGTATTTTTGCTAATATTAACTATGTAGTGTATGGATAATACTTCTAAGACTTCCACACCATATTAGCATGGAATTATTAGCCACAGATTCCTAGGAACAAGGAAGTGTTAGCAGCCAGTAACCAAGACCAAAAAGAAATTAAATAGCAAAAATATGGGATACTTGTCCTCTACCTTCTAAGACAAATCCCTCATGTAGGAGACTGGAATTTGAACTGCAGCGTTTCAGGTCCACAACAGAAATTCTTCTGCTTGTTCTCTAACTTTCAAAGTTGAAATCCAAAGTTCTTTGGATAAAAAGTTACCTAAAAAATATCCATCCCAAGTGTTTTGAAATAGCTTCTTTCACAAACACAGAAGTAGTTAAAATGGGATTCAGACTTAAAAGGATGCCTGTGCTTTTCTAAAGCTACCAGTGCAAGAAATTCCTGAATGCTGATTTCCCAGGCACTTATTAGTGCATAGTTTTGGTCAGACAGTTTTATCTCACAGTAATTAAGCTATACACAGCTCTTATTGTGAACAATATACTATAGATCATTGTCCAAATGTTTCAAAAAACTTTGAAACTCCAACAGGGTTGAGTATTTTCTTAACAGAATCTGAGATTTGGGAAGACTTTTGGGGTGATCATCTAAAGAAAGCAGAGTGGGTCAGTAGTCTCATTCTCAGCTGAAAACATGTTTTGTTGTAAACACTTTCCTCCTAAAATCTACCCCTTTGCTTCCTACCTCCTCCTAGCAAGTCCAAGTGTCCTAAATACTGTGAAGTCCTTCACCTCAGTGTTCACAGACTTCTACAAACAATCTTTTATAAACTTACACTGTATTCCAATGCAAGCCTTGCTGGAACGATTGCCAAGCAGTGAGAAAGTATGAGTCACATGAGAGTGGCAGAATTGATCAGAAACAATAAGCCTGCACTTGCAGCATTTCCCTTGGAGCTGCAATGTGACATGTGTTAGCACAGAAAATGTTACACACTCGGTAGGTGTAAGGAGAGGTTTTGTTACTTAAACAACTTCCATAAAGTCTGTATAGTTGCTTTTGCACACATGCACATCCACCTACACCCTCTCCCCCACAAACATTTTAGCCTTCACTTTAGCTTTTAGCTATCTAGTTTTAATTTACTTGACACTCCAAGAACAGATTTCTGGATAGAGTCTCCCAGTGGTTGCAATAACACTATATAATTATTTAGGATCTAAAAATATGCAGTTCATTTTGGCCCATTTACTTTTTAACTGTTCTTATTTTTGCCTCTAGTAATGGATTATTTGTTTTGTGGTACTGTACTGAAATAGTTAGATTGCATATGTTGCAAAAAATGGGTGGGCATAAGGCCAAATAAAACTTGGTGTAGATGTACTGTATAGAGTCCAAACAGTGCAACTTTTTCATCAGTTCAAAAGTCTGAGATACAAATAAAGCAGACAAGTCTAAAAATACATTGGAGGTCTACAGACATAGACCCACTTATGGCAACCCAAAGAACAAAAAATACAGCATCTAAGTAACAACAGCTTTTTACATTGACTAATTTGATTCGTTGGTTGGTTGGTTGGGGGTTTATATATATATAAACTTTAAATACTGCTTTTATTAAAGTAAAAATTACTCAGTAATAAAGATGAGAGTTATTATTTTAGTACAGTATAAAAAAAAGGATGTTACTGACTAGAGATAAGGGAACTTCTAAACCAAATGAAACAATGCAGGGTATCAGTGGCACTCAGGCTTTTGGAAACTAAGACTCTACATTAAATTTAGTTTTTCTTTTGCATCATTGCTGACTTACAGTTCTTTAAAGAAATGTCAATGCTAAATGAGTATTTCTAATCAAGCCTTAGTGTCATTGTCAGGAAGAGTCCATCAAGAGACAACTCTCATTATTATTTAGATTAATGATGTTCATAAGATATAAATCAATGCATTAAAATATTTTCCTTTTTACATTTAAGTAACCCCCTCAAACCAAACAAAACACCAAAAAAAAACCCCAACCAAACCCCAAACAAATAGCATTCAAATACAAATCTATCAGGCAGGCTGTTGTTTTGCTTGTCCCCCAAAAAAGAAATGTCAGCTGGGTGATGAGAACAAGGTAAAATATTCTCAGCCTCTTCATAAATGAATTATCAAGTATTGCTGTCTACCTGTTTTCAGGCACCAGTGAATTTTTTGTTCACATAAGAGCATACTTTATGGATACACATTAAACTCTTGAAGGTCTCTGGTTTCAAAAAAAATCAAGAAAGAAATACCAAGAGAAAAGCCTTTAAAATTCTTCAGGCTTCTTACTTCCTTCTAAGAAAACTACAATCACAATATTGCATAGTATTTAACTACCTCCATCCAAAACTGCATACACCAGTGGAGGAGGGAGCCAATTTAAATTTAAGCAGAAGTTAGGAAAGAATTACTTTAATTTATGAGTTAAGTCTGTATACTTCCTTAAAGCAAACAAATATTCTTGTTCTACTTCATAATAAATAGGAGCTGTGAACAGTAGTCACAAAAATCAATGAAATATTTTACAGAAAAGCATCTTCTAAAGTCAAAAGTATTCTTCCTCTCTAGCTTCAGTGTGAACAGCACATTTCCTACACTTACACATCAGTATCAAATATATGAAAACCTTAGTCAAAAAAATAGGTTTGGGGTATATTTGTCTATGCTTATTCATAAGACGAACTTCAAACATATTTATACATATGCATTTTAAAAGAAAATGTGGTACATTACCATCCTGCATTCTCCAACAAATTCCGTGCAATGGGCTGAGGCACTGAGCAGTTGTAATAACCCATGCCTATATAAGACCTCCATATCTTGTTCTTGCTTGCAATATTGTATAGAGTTTCAAGGATTTCATTTTCACCTAATTGAAAAGAAATTGTATCAGAAAACTACAGTTACATATAATGCTAACAGTTTTTAACTGAAATGCCTTTTACCCCTGTGTAAAAAAACTGCAACATGGATGACACAAGTATAAACAGTAGCAGAATAAAGTGCAAACCAAGAACAGTAAAGATAAAAGAATAAGCTGGTCAAATATTCTGGGAAAGTTTAAATTCTGCCAAATTCTGGAAAATGCAGCAACTGAATAATAACAGGGTTTCAACCAATGAGGAAACAATAGCGAGAGAAACAGCTGCAGACAAACGGCTTATAAAGCCTTTTTTGTGCTAATGCAATATACATTATGGGTCTCTTGCACATGCATTAAAACATATCTTGGAAGGCACCTTTTATTAGCTAAACCTTGCACAATCAGCAGCACTGGATGAAGCCATAGCCATCCACAACTATGATTCAGTGTTTCTAACAGAGCCATATTTGCACAAACTGGGCTGACAATAAGAACCCAGGAGTAATTTCTCAGGGTTAAAAAGAACTGTATTTTCTTGCATTCTCTCTGAATAGCTGATAAAATGGAACAGTTCTTTTAATTCAATTTTAGTATGCTTCACCAGTTTATTTAAAAAAAAAAGTGTGAATACTGTACCTCTAGCTTAAGAAATTCCATTTAAGATTAACTTTTAAATGAGTCTGCTGATCTAGTTTGGAGAGATTACAACAGAATGTTTTTGAAGCATTCAGACAGAAGGCAGTTGCACTCCCTCCCCCAGTTATAGTTTAGTTTTTGGTCTTGCTTCTACATACTTCCCAGTCTCCTGAAGGCTATGCAAAAAATCACATTCGATCAACCTGTTCCTAGTAGTCAATGAAAAATGCTACCCAACATTTGCCAAGGGGAAAGATTTACAAAATACTTTAGTACCCGAGGATGCAGAAAGATGGTCAGTAGGCTGTCTAAGACTAGACAGAGAGATAGTCATGCCCAACCTAACAGACCTGGGTGGAATTGGACACCAACACTTCTAGGTGAGGGGAGATCGTCCCCCCCCCTCCCCCCAATCTGACCTCAGAAACTGCTTTACTGGGGCAGTTGCATGAAGTTCTGTTCATTCTGCACTGCAACTTGAAAATCAGACTTTGGAATATAAGGCTACAAATCACCAAAGCAGAATGGCTTGGGCCCTGGATGTCTCAAAACCTATTTTCTCTCCGTAAGTTACTCAGCAAGAGAGATCAAGTCAAAGTTAATGTTCTGGAATCTGCTGGCAAATAATTATCTAGGTTTTGAATTCATTTCTTCCACAGCCACAAACAAGGATATTATAACTTTAGCTCTGATTTCAAAACCATGCCTCCTCTTCCTTTTACTCAAAGTGCTACTATTGCATTCCATGTGTAAAAATTAATTTTGTAAAAATACTTCTGGTTTTCAATTAATTTCTTCCAGAGTCACATTATACCTTCCACAAAGTTATTTTTTTACTGATCTGCAGTTCTCACTTCAAAGTTCATTTCTTCTCTGCCTTTTACTCAGTGTTACTATTAGATCTAATGTATAAAGATTAATTTCTTGTTTTCAGTAAACTGCAGTTTTTCTCAAAACTCAAAAGTCATGTGTTTATTGAACTCAGCAATGGCCAGGGCAAAGTTTCTAAAGCCTAGTGAGCAGCTTCATTCCCCCATACTCTTCCCACCAAATTTATGCCAGACAGATGCCTTGTTTGTTTAAGTGAGTTTTAACACAGCAGTGATCTTCCTCTATCACTTGCAAATCAAAAATTTGATGGAATACAGCTTGGGTGCAGTTTGAGAGGGAGGGTTGTATTCTTGCAGAATTCACACATCAATGATTTTTTGAAAATGGTAATGAATTTGCTTGCTTAACTCCAAATGCACTTTGAAGGCAGAAGCTGGCTATCATATAACTTGCTCGCTAGTCCAATGTCACACAGAAAAATGCATTAAGAGTGAGATATCCGCAGTAAACACATACCACAAATACTGTACTATGTACCAGATAGCATTTCCTTTGTTTGCCCAACTGGACGTTTCTTCCAAAGAGTAATTTCTGAGCAAATGTAGCTAACAACTACAGCATGAAGACGCTGAACTTGTGCTAGAGCTCTCTGAAACAAATCAGTTTACCAGACTGATCCAAGGCACAAAGCAAAAAGCCTAGTGAGACTGTAAGCAGCTTAGGCAGCAATTAAGCTTAAGAGTAGAACCACATTCCACCTAGAAGAGCTGCACTGATAGATCCCAACATGGAATATATTTTTATTAATTATTTATTATTTTATTAATTATTACATTTTTATGAGCTACCTGGGAAGACAGTTACACTACTAGTTTTAATCAGGGTGGTGAACTGCTGGGAGGGACTCTCTTGCCACTCCTGCTTCACCTCACTTATCCCACTCCTTTGGTCACTAGAAAGGGCACAGGAGCAGTGCAGCTCCAATACACACCTCCCGCATTTGGCATGCCTGTTTGAAGAGACCTGGGGTGAACGGTCCTTCCTCTGTGCCTTACATTGCCTTGAAGTTGTTCACCACAGCATGTCTTTAGGATGACAGCCCATAAGGAATTGCACTCTTGAGTAACAGAAGTCAATAGCCCCTGATTTGTCTGTACAGCCTGGCTTACCTAAGACTAAACATAAATCCATGTAGACTTATGATTTAATTTTTATTAATTCAGTGTTTGCTTTACACCTATAAGGTTCTGAATTCAAGCAAAACTGACATAGACAAGGGTGAGGGAAATTAACACATATGTTGGGGTCCAAAGACTGGAGAGCAAGGGAATAAAATCATTCTTAAGAGCATCCCCAGCACCGACAGGAGGGGATGGTGGAGACGCAGCCAGGGTCTCCACAGCCGTGCGTGGGGTGGTGGTGGGGAGATGCAGCGGCACAAGCTGAAACACAAGAGGCTCAGGCCAGAGATAAGGAGAAGCCTTCTTCCTGTAAGGAAAGCCCAGTGGTGGAGCTGGGTCTCCATCCTTCAGGGTTTCATCTTCTGTCTGGGTGAAGCCCTGAGCAGCCCTGTCTGAGCCCATAGCTGAGCCTGCTCTAGGCAGGGGCTGGGGCTGGAGGCCTCCCCAGGTCCCCAGCAGCCTGAGCAGGATCCTATGTCTCTGTCAGGAGCTGTATTTCCCACTCCATCAAGCTTTACTTTTAACACTGTATTCCCATAACACTATTTGTGAAAGGGGTCTAACACTTTACTGGTCAGTCAGTAAATAACTAACACTAATATAATGGCAGAAGAACACTAACCACATGAGTACCTTATGTATGTTTAAAAATTAATTTTCAAATTCAAAACAAAATTGCTAGGTTTCCAGTTTGGTCAACAAGAGTGTCACCAATCCCAGAAACCTACACAGACTTTTTCTGCTGTATGAATTATATACCTTGGAGCATATGTAAAGGAAACAGTGTATTCTTGTAAATATTTATTTATTTATTTAAAGCTAAAACACATGAAGACTAGGATTTTGGCAAATTTCAATACATATGGTTGAAAAAACAGAGCTTGCAAGACGTTGTGTTGGGTTACTGATTTTTTTTTTAAAATTCTCCCTAGTAATGGGTGAAATAAAGATGCAATATCCAAAATGGGGAAGTAAACCAGAATTTTTAAAAATTGACTATAGTTAAGAAATATTTGGAAACTGGCCATCATGCTCAGCTATTTGTTTCCAGTTTTCTAAGACAACAAGGTTGAAATGCCTTTATCTTTAATTCATTTTATTAGGCATACACTATAAATTCTTTAAGAACCTTGTTCAGCAAAAAATAAAATTGCCAGCTAAGGTACTGCAGTTGATCTTTATTCCCCTCATCAACCCATTAGATAATATGATCAAAACCAGTATGCAGAATAAAGTTCATTCATCTTGCAGTATTGCTGTCTCAGAACTGTTGAGAAAATTCAGTGAGGCTCCCAGTAGTAGTTCTGTAGGACACTTCATTACTGCTATACCCACAGGTAGAAAAGGCAAAACATATCACAAAAATAATAAGAGGAAGTGAATTATCAGATCATAAAATAACACCAGTATTTCTGCTAGTGTTTTTGTGGTTAGCACAGTAGATTTGCCTTGAACTTGTGAGATGCTGCAAAATAATATGGTACTCCAAAAAGAGAGAAAAATCAAGACAGAAGGAACAGTTTGAGTTACACAACTTAAAACTAACAACACAAAAGGGAGGTGACTGTTTGATATAATTTTGTTCACATTGTGTCAGGTCTTCAAAAAAAAAAAAAAAATCTAGCTTCCAGGATCAGAAGAAAAAGTAAAAGCAGAAAAGGACCTGTGGGTGCTGGTTGACAGCCTGCTAAATAGGAGCCAGCAGTGTGCCCAGGTGGCCAAGAAAGCCAACGGCATCCTGGCCTGTATCAGAAATTCTGTGGCAAGCAGGAGCAGGGAGATGATTGTTCCCCTGTACTCGGCACTGGTGAGGCCACACCTTGAGTGCTGTGTTCAGTTTTGGGCCCCTCACTACAGGAAAGACACTGAGGAGTTGGAGCGTGTCCAGAGAAGGGCAACCAAGTTGGTGAAGGGTCTAGAGCACACGTCTTATGTGGAGCAGCTGAGGGAACTGGGGCTGTTAGTCTGGAAAACAGGAGGCTGAGGGGAGACCTTATCGCTCTCTACAACTACCTGAAAGGGGGTTGTAATGAGGTGGGTGCTGGTCTCTTCTGTCAGGTGGCTGGTGACAGGATGAGAGGAAATGGACCCAAGCTGCAGCAGGGGAGGTTTAGGTTGGATAGTAGGAAAAATTTCTTTACTGAGAGGGTTGTCAGACATTGGGACAGGCTGCCCAGGGAAGTGGTTGAGTTACCATCCCCAGAGGTATTCAAAAAACATGTAGACAAGGCGCTTCAGGACATGGTTTAGTGGGCATGGTGGTGTTGGCTTGACAGTTGGACTCAAAGATCTTAAAGATATTTTCCAACCTAAACAACTCTATGATTCTGTGATTAAGGAAGGAAGATCTTCAGAACAGCTGATATAAGAAAAAAGGGATGAACTCATTTCTCTTGCTTTAGCAATTAATTTGATCTATGTTAAAAAAAACCCAAACCATCAAATATTATTGAAGCAGAACAGTTCCAAAGCACCATCAGACATGTAATAGAGCTGCCAGACAGCACAAGAAAAGCGTCTGTTCCAGGTGCTGAGTCCAACCAGAAACTTCCCAAAAGACAGGCAGAAAGCCAACACCATCTGTTGCCTTGCCTCCTCCTTCCACTCAGGCTATGTGCACTCACCCAGGTGCCTGGGCAGCAGATGCAACCCGAGGATGCTGTGAGGAGTGGAAAGCTCGCATGGGCTGAGTGCCAGCAGAATGCCTGCCTGTCTCTGTCCTACCCCCAAGGCCTGCTGCCTTCGGAAAGACAAGCAGCAGCCTGGAGGTGCTGAGGAGCAAAGTGCCACCATTGGTAATGCATATTTCTGCACCACTTGTGGCAACACTCTCTGGAGGATGACAATTACCCCTGCTATAGGCATCCAAAGCATACCATGTGGACTTCAGCAGCAGGGAATATGAAATGACTAAATCTGAAAATCTGACGTTAGGAGCTGATAAAAAATAATTCTGGATGAGTTTATAAAGTAGCATTTTAAAAACAAAATCGTAGTTAAAAGTAGATTTAACTGCATGAAGAGCAGTTAAATTTGAATATACAAATAGTCTTACTTACAATACAACTGCTTCTGAGCAATTTTGCTTCTAAAAATGTTTAGTCTGGAGACCCAATTAGTTTCTTACACAGATTTCATTAACTAATATTTATAAATTTCTAAAGTTTGAGAATGTAACTGGAAATATTTTGAAAAAAAATGGCAGAATTTGTAGACTTTTTTTTTTAATTCAAATCCTGAGAAAAAAAGCAGAAACACATAAAGTGTACAAAGCTACTCATTAAATAAAGAGGGGCATACAATAGCAGCATTGCAGGGATAACTACAACTGACACAGTAAGTTTGCAAGAATAAAAGAAAGAGGATTACTCTTATATAAGATGATCTGTTCTTTTACTTAAATTGATCAATCACTACATACATGCTAAAGCACCTTCAATACCTAAAGAAAAGCTGATTGTTAAAGTTTACTTACTGTGACAGTAGGGGGGAAAAAAAGCCCCTCTGTAATACCAGCTGATCACAATTAAGTATCAAACAGATGTCTACCCTTATAAATATTGACTGAACAGAAGTTACATGTCAAAATGACATTTTCTTGTAACTGTATCTACAGAAAAAGCTGAGTGTAAAAAAAGCCCCCCTTCCAGAATTGGCTGAGGTACAGGACAGCAACTTACTGTTAGAGGAAATTAGACATTTTTCTGTTTCACTGCTACTGGCTTTCAGTGGCATGTTCAGGTGGTTTTACAACACCATCGGGGGCTTATGGCAGCAGGCACTTTTAAAATAGCTTTTTTTTTTCCTGATCAGAAAAGGGACACAGATAGTTCTGTCATACTACCTACCAAAGGAAGCAACTAATTTCAGAAACCTCTTAGCACAAGCTACACTCCTTCTCTCTTCCATTACTGACCATGTCTGTACAAGAAGAGATCTACCAATATAGGAACACTAATAAATATTGAAAAAGCATTTCTACTGTAGATGCACTTGTACCAGCAAAGCTTAGCATTTACCAGAATGGCTTCTTCATTCATACATGAGCAAAACAAGTGTCCAGTTAAGTCTAGAGGCTTTCTCTCTCAATATATCGTGTCCTTCAGGGAAGTAATGAAGCTTGATTCTTCCACTGAAAAGTAGGGCTGTGCTAAACTGTCCAGGAAAGACAACACATGTACAAAAAGCTTATGCTTCTACTGCAATCAAAGATTTTATTTGTGAGCTTCGGATCATATGTGATACCATTTAAAACAGCTCTTTAACATAAGCTGCATCCCCAGAATGATTTTTTTTTTACTGCTATTGCATACACACAGCTGATTGATTTTCTTTTAGACAACTTGTTACATTACCAAGGGAAGGATCTGTAATGCAAAACAATCTTTCTTAATGCCACACCTAATCAAAATTTGAAGAAACATGCATACATCAAAACCCTCACAATTATAATTGCAGAGACCTATGATACTCACCCAGAGGTACTACTTATGGTGAGTGCATGGTTTTCTTGGACTGCATATCTAATCCTAGCTGTAAGCATGACTTCCATGAGACTTCAGTACAAGCTCAACTGCATTTCCTAATACAAAGGACTAGGTCAAGCACAGCTGATGTGTTCAGCTGTGCTCTGACCTGTGCAGTCACTGTGATTATGTTTTTTAATTGATGTTATACAGAAAAGTGAAAGTGTATATTTAAGCCATTAGGAATTGCCATATTAGAAACTGTATAAACGCTAAAGCTGAACAACACGTTTTGAATTGCCTTGCCATATTCTCTCATTGCATGTATGAGTTTGGGAGATGGTGGGAGCAAAATTGTCTTCATACACATAAAAAGAACATCTTTAAAATAGAATACAGTTCTCATGACACTTTCCCAGTTTTCCTATTTCCCTTTAAAACAAGGGAGAGAAATAATATACCATACTCACATAAGGAATTCCACACTGGTGATTGGAAAGACAGTATTGTCTCTAATGGTACATGAACAAGGAATGAAGTTTTACTCAGACTGCAGTGTCCTAGGTATCAAGATGTTCAATGTGAAGTTGCACAACTTTAAGCTGAGGCTTTTAACTTGACTTTTACAAGCTGTGGAGTTTTCTGCTACCAACGCAGTGGAAAACTAGTGACAAAAATCCACACATAAAATAACAAAAGACAGTTTGTCTCACTGGCTGCTGAAGGAAAAGCAACAGTGTGCAGAAAAACATTTTCTGTACCTCATGCAAGCATCTCTTTTGAAAACTCACTGTTGCATGCTGTGCAATGTGAGACTCTGTATCAGTCTTTCAAAGTTTACTGTAAGGGAACAAGAACAGCATAACAAGTGGAGAAAAATGCCAGTGAGCTAAATACACTGTTAGCTAATGAGGTCCTGCTGCACAGCGAGAACTTGCATACAACAGAACATCAACTAATGCACAGCAATGCAGAGACATCCACTTCAAAACTGCTATGTAAATCAGCATGAGAACACATAAAAGCTACATCAAGATTTTTACTTAGGTTGACATCATAAGTTTAGTTTTCAATAATGTACGATTATTTTAATGCCCAACTGTACAGTGCCACTTTTACTTGTGTTTTAGCAATGTAAAACTTTGTAAGAGTATCATATGCTAAATATAAAAAACAAAAAAAAAAAACCAACCCTGAAGAAAGGTTTTTAAGAAGTGGTTATTAGTGGCAACCTACAATAAACCCCTCTTATAGACCTAAAAATAGAGTAATCTAAAAAGTTATTTTGTCTGAGGATAAGTGAAAATCACTTTATCAGTCAGGGAGTACCTTGATTAAAATACATTAATCATAGGAAAATATGCAAGCAATACTTTCAGTAGCTATACAGACAGAAGAAGGTGATTAAATTCCAATTCTCTACCCCTGCCTACTTTAATAAGTTGGGAAGTTACCAAAATACAAAATACCACTGTACTAATAAAACATTTGCAAATTAGAAACTTTCAGTCAATACTGTATCCCTCCTGGCTAGAATCTGTCTTTTCAGGCTCTAGTTTTCCTGGCCGTTCATTGTGGCGCTGCCTCTCGCGCGTGATGTCATCTTGGAGTAACCAGATTAAACTGGCCGGGAACCTCACCGGAGCTGGAGGCCTGAAGTTTACACTCAAATTACAGTGCATGGATGAGCAGTGAATAAAAGCCAGTGAGAGGGATCAAATTTTCTACAACTCAGGCAACATTATCTTGACACAAGTACAAAGTTAATACTGAGCTAATCAGCTTCGCTATCTGAATGGCCACTGAGCTTTGTTAGTTTCAGTGGAATTGTTTAGCTAGGTGCGTTTCTGAGCATTTCTTCCACTCATGGGATTTCCAGCAGGATGTTCACAGGTATCTGTCAAGATCGCAGTCACACAGATAGAAATTCTGCGCTGTGATTGCTAACTTTGAAAAAATGTCAATACCTCAAGACTCAACAGATCAGATTGAGTTTTCTACAGCAATTTGCTGAATTATTGTAGTGCTACAATTGCTGGCTTGGATGTTTTGTATTCCTGCGGCTCATCCGACTCCCTCCATCAGATTCAGAATGAGTCTACTGTGCATCCATTACACGGAGACAGGGGTTCTGCATGTTATTAGAATATGCGGGTTATTACGGGGGCGGGGGCGGGGGGGGGAGGGGGAACACAACAACAAAGAAAACCCGCAGAAACCCAAGAGCCAACAAAAGACAGCGGCCCATTTGAAGCTAGCAGTCCACAATAAGGGGACCATTTTCAGCCCCACTTTTCAGACTCCTGGGACGAAGTGAAGGGGCAGTAGCGCTTGAGCTCAAACGTGGGGTTTTTTTTTCAGGCAACCCCGGTCTGCCAGAGACGTTTTTCCTACCGATTTCCAACACGAGAGCAAGAAACGCAGAGGCGAGCTCAGCTACCGAGTTAGTCTGCGAAGGCTGAAGGGCCGGCGGGGGCTCTGCCGCGCTCCGCCGGGTCTTACCCTGCACTTCACGCCAGCTCGTTACCCGTTTCAGCGGGGACATTTGGGGGAAGGGGGAGCGGTGCGGGAGCACCCCGGGTCAGGCGGTCACTTACAGACGTGGTCGTCCATCCTCAGCGGCCTCCGGAGACGGATGCTGGCCGGGACGGTTTTATCCATCAGCTCCTCGACGCTCTGCAAAGAGGGGACCGCACGCCCTTGTGAGCTCCCCCCGGGCCGCTCCGCCCGGCACAGCGCGGCACAGCACGGCGCGGCGCGGCGCGGGCAGCACCCACCTGCACCCCGACGGCTCGCAGCATCTCCCGCTTCTCCCGCTCCCGCGGCCCGATGTGCCGCCGGGAGAAGTCATCGTGCCGCGGCAGCAGCTGCTCGAGGCACCGCGCCGCCTCGCCGCCGCCCCAGCGCCGCTGACCGCCCCC
>JANZLQ010000079.1:51950810-51976009 GCA_026212715.1 Elanus axillaris | reverse complement strand
GGGTGTGGGGTGGGTGGCAGCTTACTACAGCTTGAACTTCTTTCTGGTGGTGTTAGCCTTGGGGAGCGGAGAGGTTAAGCATCACCCGCTCGTCCCGCGGCTTCAGTTCTGCCTCTCTGGGGGCAATACCAGCATAGTTACGAACTTGTATCCTTCTTTATATTAACGGGACAACAAAGCGTAGCAACGTCGATGACATGTCTTTGCGTCAACATTTAAACAGAGTCACAATGAAAGATAAAGATTTCTTCCCAGCATAGACACCGATTTCATCTTAGTTGTATCACGGCTTTACTGCCTGTCTTCTGAATTTAATGAGGTAACCATTCGCTACTTCTGGAGCTAAAAATGAATATACTTTGCACCAAAGACCACTGACTCACACGAGCCCTCTACTTCTGTAGAGTTACTTCTCTGATACAGCCTGAGTTAGCTAAACTGCTCCCCTACGCTGGAGTAGGGTCCCATAACTTACTTACACCAGTGTGTATTTGGAGTAGTGACCAAAGTCCCTGGTTTCAGAATGAGAGCCCCAAGTTACACACTAAGCTGAGACGAAGCTTGCTTCGAACGGCAGAGGTGTTTGTTGCAAGGGTTTGTGACATAAGTCCAATACTGACTTTAACAGATTGCTATTCAGAAATCATTGTATTATACTCTTCTCCTCTGTAATTTGCTTCTTTATAAATATGATAGTAACACGAAGGAAATCAAAACTCTGCTATGACTTTTAACTTGACATAATGTAACAAGAGTGAATAGAGTTACTAGAACAATACATTAAAACTGCAGTAGTAACAAAATAATTCCTGTTATGAATTTGTATCTAACCCAATTTCTTTTTAAAGCACTTCCAAAGCTTTTCAAAACAATTTGCAGATTTTGTCCAAATATTCTTGCGGAATTTGTCCAAATAACAAGTGTTCCTTAAAAATTTTCCCTTTTCTTGGGCAGTTAATGCTGCAATGATATTTCACACAAAATAAGCCATTACAGTCAGCTCACCTGAAACAGTGACTTTGATAGAATTATTTCTTCAACATGGGGCCAGGGTTTTATTGTCGACTGTAGAGCTGGAGGAATTGAGGTCAGGAGGGAAGGCAGAAGCATCCCAAACATCCCAAACCATGTACTTTCTATCCACATTTCTGGCTCTTCCAGAACTAAAACCAATTTTAGGTCAGTTTGAAAATTATGCCTGGGAGGAGGAAGACTGGAGAGACGTACCCATCAACAAGGCAGTAGTGTCAAGACCACCTGCCCACTTCATCCAGAAAGCACCACACCTGGAGTGGTTTGTTAAGCCACTCAACGACTAAAGCTTTCTCCTTCAGAGACTCAGCACAGACTTCGTCGTAGCATGGGCTCACATGCAATCACTGTGGCAGGTGTACAAGCTTGGCTTATGTGCTTGTTCTGTTAGCCAGCTCTCTAGCGTCCTCCCGAAAGCTGTATTATGGCCTTAAAAAGCAAAATAGGAATGTTGAACAAGAGATGTAATAGAAGATGAAGTTTGATGTCAAATGTCAATAATGCTGTGATGTCAAATCAACAAAACCTAGGTAATCTTGTAGCTTCAAATAAATCATTCACTTCAAAGTACGTAGCCAACAAAACCAGCTGTTTTCTGCATGTACTTCAGCAGAAGGAACAAGGTTTCATGGAAGAGAGGGACAGGACTGCGAACCAGTGTCTTGCTATTAAAGCAATTTGCACAAAGCTCAGAGATGCATATGTCTTGGCCTAATGAGCTGACATCATATGAGTTGCTATGTAGCTGCCAGGGATATCAGTTTTGTTAGATAAAGCACAAAACTCTTAAGAGGAATGCCCTATATCCTTTAATTAAAGTGACACGGTATACGTACTCTCCTTAACACTGATATTTTTTAGTTTTATTTGAATGCCTCAATAAGGACAAAACCCCCACAATCTGCCTTGACTCCAGTCATGATTTAGTTAAAAACTCTATTGCAGTTCTAATACTACAGGGTTTATGGGTGGTGTTGGAAGTACCATTCTTTGCTTCTTCTAAGCCATGAACTATCACAGTAAGAAAATTGTGTTGTATTCTTTTAAGATTCACTTCAGATCCCTCCTATCACCCAAAGCTGGAAGTCTATTCCAGCTGATACACTTTACTTCTGTACCACTATATCAAAAATATGTAGATAATACTACCGTGTTAACTATAACAATAGCCTATTTTGACACTGGCCAATTACAGCTACCCTAAGGAGGAACACAAGACTAGGACAAAAAGGTGTACTGATACCGCTCTGCAGTATCTCTACAGTCAGTTAGCATTCTGGGATTTCTGCATTTAGGAGTTCTTAGTGTGCTTTTTTCCCCACATTTGCTCAGCTAACAACTGAATCCATGTAAACTGTTAGTGGAATAAATATAACCACTGGTCATGATTTAACCCCAGACGGCAACTAAGTACTGCCCAGCCGCTTGCTCACTCCCCCACCCCCAGTGGGATGGGGGAGAAAATTGGGGAAAAAAAAAGTTAAACTTGTGGGTTGAGATAAAGACAGTATAAAAGAAAAGAAAGGGAAGAAAATAATAGTAATGGTAATAATATTAGTGATAATAAAAATACAGTTGCTCACAACTTGCTGACTGATGCCCAGTCAGTTCCTGAGCAGCAGTCCCCAGACAGCTTCACCCCCCCCAGTTTATATACTGGGCATGACATCCCATGGTATGGAATACCCCTCTGGCCAGTTTGGGTCAGCTGCCCCAGCTGCATCCCCTCCCAATTTCTTGTGGCCCTCCAGCCTTCTCACTGGCTGGGCATGAGAAGCTGAAAAATCCTTGACTTACTCTAAACACTGCACAACAACTGAAAACATCAGCGTGTTATCAACATTCTTCTCACACTAAAGCCAAACTATAACACTATACCAGCTACTAGAAAGAAAATTAGCTGTATTCCAGCCAAAACCTACTGTTCAAGAGCAGTCACTTTATAAACCTTTCTTTCTCAACCTACTATTCCTTAAAGTCATGATAAGTACTCATAGTGCTAAACACATTTTAACAAGCAAAACAAAATAAATCATGTGTGTAACGGTACAGACTGACTCTGTGCTGATGCAAGATTTTTTCTGCAGAAACTCCTCAACAGACAGAAAGGTTTTAACAGTTTATATTACCACTTCCACTGCTTTTTCTAAGAAAATTACTAGCCATCATCAGTGTTTTCAAAGGTCTCTAGGAGATCAAGTGAGCAATGCCTACCAAATGGTCTGTTAATGACCAGGCTTATTTTAAGTGTCAATCCAGATAACACTTTACCTTTCTTCTCATGAAATAATCTTAAAGTGTCTCTTTCAGTTTAGCTGTATCTAATTCAATGTTGAAGATCATCTGAATTGCTATCTATAATTATTTGGAGGGTTTTGTATATATATATACATATATAATGTATATATACATGTGTATATATATATATATAATTTCTCACCACTGATCCTTAAATATGTAAATGAAAACAGACTGCAAACATATTTCTATGCATATTTTATACATATGCTTGTTATCAAATAAAACATTTTAGTCCTTAGAGAATAAAAGGTAAAATATGCTTCCTGGTTTTGGGTTCATACTGCAAACATTGCTACCTTCTAATTTGAGACATCTTTATCACAGTTTTTTCTCTTCAAAAAATGTTCAATCTGTGACATGATTCTTTGCTAAGATTTTAAAAGCACTATGGCTGTCATTACATAAAGAACAATACAGATGTTTACCTAGTATGTCAAGCCAGGAATTACTTAATTTTATTCCTAAACTTACTATTTAAGTGAAGTAGCAATAAATCATACTTCTTTCACAAACAATTACCAATTGCTGCTAGTGGGGAGAAAATTACTTCTTACCAGTGCCACTGCATATGCCAGTATTTACTGAGTGAGGGCTGAATTGCCACCTGTTTGGTTTTTTTATTCCTTTATACCAGTAAAGTTTAAGAGCTCCATGAATTGCATGCAATATGTACCCAGCAAAGTTTTCATGTCTCTAAACTCAATACAGGAGTTTCATGACATGTTCTTTTGATACCCAAGCATCAGAATATGCAGTAGGATAGGCAATGTCATGTTGAGGGTGGATAGCCAGCCAACTACATATTACTGAATCCATAATAGCCCTCAGGAGCTTGATGCAGCTGCTATTGCCAAAGGGCTAGGAGCCATTTTTGCAGTCTTTACCCACTACTATTTTTTAATTGACCACAGCTGGATCATAAAATAAAATACACATTAGTACATGAGATAATACAGTTGACGTGGTGGGTTTCTCATGAGTCACAATGGTTGGGTTTAGGGCTGCCATCCTCCACGGAAGACTGGATAACATCACACCAGATAGCACTGTATAATGTTGCTTCTTTAGGAGCTGTAATCAAGCTTCCTCAGTGAGATGTTTGTTATGTAAACACCTTAATGTTAGATTAATATATATTCAAGCTTTTAAGCATATCTTTAGCTGACAGTCCTTTATTTAACTGACCATCCCTGACGGATAGTCTTTTAGTTGTTCTGAAGCCAGAAGTATCCCTGGACCTTGATTAAAGCTGACACTTCCTGTAATTTCAAATCTTGTTTGTTTTCAGTTATTTGATAAACTGGAACTACAGTGAAATTAAACTGTGCTTCCTCCCAAGGAAGTGTTTTTACTCACATACACATCCATACCTTCAGCATCTTCAGGGTGCAGCTTTCATTTTAGTTGTGTTGTTGGAAATATAATCCTTAACAAATCCACTATGTTCCACACTTGCTAAGTCAATAGAGCAGACCTAGAATATTCTACAACTCTGTATTATAAATCTCAAAGTATATTTCATATCTCAAAGTAATAATCATTAAATACTGGTGCAACCAATTGTGTGGAATTGCATGCATTTCTCCTCTTCAAAATGAATGTAGCAAGCAAAACTATTTAGGCTCTGTATGGATTTCTTGGATACACATATACAGATGAAGGCAGATATATAACCTACTACCTTTCCTATTGATGTTTAAATATTCAAATGTGCGTTTCTTTTTCTTATCAAATAAATTATTAGTATGATCTTTTTGACAAGGGAGAATGACACACAGAGGTTTGATAAGGAAGTACAGGGCTGTGAAGAAAGGAAGGAAAGGAGGAGGAAAAGAAGTTTAAAAAATCCCTAAGACTTCAGAAGAAGAGACACATGGAAGGTAGGAAAATCTAAGTATCCTTGATTTTTAACCCTGGAGCAAAGTCCTTCCAACCCCATTTCTTGCGTGGGCAAATGGCTGAAGAAGGCAAGTGACTGAAGGTTCTTAAGATACTAGGTGTTAGTTTAGTTTCTCCATTTCCTCTGCCAGGGAGCAGCAAGGGCCTGCTGTTCCCTCAGACCAAGTGCTCCAGGAGTAAAGGGTGACTCCAGAGCAGGCAGGGTTGTCCCTGACGTGGGGACACATGGTCCCACAGGGTCTGGTCATAGCAAGGTGTGAGCCGGGTGCTGGTAGCAGGATGCCCTGAGAGTCCCAGGCAAGTGAAGGACCAGGTCCATCCGGGGACTCCAGACAGGAGCAAAAAGAGTCGAGGCCAGAGGTAGACTAGAGACAAGGTTTCAGCTTGAGCCTGAAGTCCATTCAGCAGGCAGAGCTAGGGACACTGGACAATCCACAATCTACAGGACCCATCCAGGAGACAGGCTAGCTGTGGGGTAGGTTTGAGGTACATCCAGACAGCAGGGCCAGACTAGTCGGGAGAGCAGCACTCTGGCAAGATAGCTTGGGGCCTGGGGCTGAGGTGAAATGGAGACCGGGGGTTCACGGGCAGGGTGTGGATGCCCTGGGTGAGGCTGGTCAGGGCCAGTAGGTCCTACAGGTGCACTCGGGGCCTTGACTTCTTCCTGTCACAACTGAAGCAACTGTGTGGTTAGGTAGGGACTCTGTAGTCTTGCCCACAGGCTTTTAGATTATTTTAAATACTCCTGAAGGACTCCAGTCCTCTGGCCAAAAGAAGTCTCTTAACCCTTCAACACAAATTAAACCTTTTTCCTACTCAGCCTCCTTTTATGTTTCGAGTTGCGGATATCCACAGAGGAGGTAAAGGGAATTCACTCCAAACATCACTGGTTTGTTCTCCATCTGCCACCTTGCTCCCTTATGCTGTCACTAACTGAACTGACAGACATCTCTGTGACACATGGCCAAGCAGGGCAGCTGCTGCCGCATCTCCATGGCAGACACCTCGCTTTCCTGAAAGCTGTAGGATTACAATCGAGTATGTGTTTTGGTGGGGTTTTTTAACTTGTTATCACTGCCATTTCTAACAGATGAAATCTACTGTCAATCCTTACAAACGCCTACCACTGTCCTCTGTAAACCTAAATGAGAAGGCCAAGAGGATCTACACTGGATTTCTTACAAAGTCAGAATTATTTGCTGCTGAGTGGGTGATATTCTAGTCTTTCTTTTTGTCACTTGCTCTTTTTTAACTTGGTTCAAAGGTAAGCTTGATATGCAAATTCAGTTACTTAATACTGGATACGTTAAACCTCTTATCATGTTATTTGTGTCCATTGGCTTTTAAACATTGAATATGGCTATATGATTAGACCATTGCCTATGTAAATATTTTATATCAGTAGATGTTATCTATTATGAATAACTATGTAATAGACATTGCATTGCAAGAATTTCTCTTGCCCAATCTAGTTTTATTAGGCAATAAAAAAGTTCTCTCTGGCACAGAGAGAACTGTATACTGCTGACCCTAATAGGTGTATCATGACGACAAGGTACTGAGATACTCTTTGGGAAATAAACATCTGTCCTTTCTTATTCTTATCTAGGAGTTAAAGGTATTATGCAACAAAGTATGCAGATTTTGAAAATTCAGGAAGTCTAAAAGGTTGTTTTTCAGAACACTCACTTTTGCATATGCATGGAATTTTGTTATTTTTACATTAGAAATGGAATAATAAACTTTGTTCGTTCTTCAGAGAGCACACCAATACAAACTGCTGAGATGACAGCTTCAGCAAAAACTTAACTTTTCATTCAAAAAAAAGAACTCAGATTGCAGGTGTCTGTCTGGATTTTCAGTTCAGCAGGTGTTAATGGAACCAAAATTTAGCTTGGCAAACATTGAATAAAAATTCTCACCCCTTTGCAAGATAAGGTCACAGCTCCTCATCTTTCAGTGTTTTTGTCTTTTCCAGAGTTTAAACAATTGTAATTTGAAGCAATTCCATCAAAACATACTTTCTATCAGGTTCTAGGTGGCCTATAATCAGTTACGGCATTTGTTTGATCATAGTCTGACTGTACCTACATACACACAGATTTGCCCACATAACTGTAGATAAAGTTCAGTTTTCTGATTGAATCAATCTAAGATTTCATTATACCAAGCTCAGCCTAAAAAGGGGAATGTTTTTCTTGGCTGAAAAAGTTTAGCTGGCCTTCTAAATGACTACAGAAGATGAATACTGCAGTCAGTACAAGGTAGGAAGCACGACTGTATGACCAGGGTAGGGGAGTGAAAGAAAAGCAACTGGTTCTTCTGAAAACCAACCAGCAACTGCTAAGGTTGGTTCAGCTATCTTCATCAAGTATGCTTGCAATCGATTAGAGCATCTGATTTTTACAAATTCCTAATGAACACAGCTATCGAGCCACTAAACACAGACAAAGTTTGAATCAGCACTGAAGAATCTGGCTCTGAAATCAAAACTGAATAAATACTTTAATGTTACATAATGTCTTAGTTAACATATAACTTAGAAAAAGCTTGAAATGTTGCAACAGCCTAGTTCTGGTATTACACATCTTTTTGCTGCTCCTGTTAAAACAATGCAAAGTAAAACTGCCAGACGTGGCTAGAATATAAGCTTTTAAAAGGATCATTTCACATACACTTACTAGAGGCTTCTTAGGACTCAAATGTACCTTCTCTAATCATCCCAGCTACAGTAAGCATGCTTTACCTTGGGATGGAATGATCTGACCATGACTTACCATTCACTTATTCTTCCTGAATACCTCGGAGATTTCACATGATTTGTACAGCCTTGATTCTGCAGCTCTGGTCGAAGAGCCATGCAACAATGTTGGTTCAGTGCAGTGCTGCATTAACATACTTTGCCTCTTAACAGGACTCTTTAACATAATAATGAGCCTCAACTAATTCAGAAATTTGTTATTTAGTGCAGTATGGTGAGGCAAAATCCTGATTCATGTGGAGAAGAAATAATGCTCAGACTTTGGGGAGTGACTGGAAAGGCAGACTGCAGCAAGAAGCTGAAAAATGCAGCTTGGGATATCTATTTTACAGATCACAGTTGTCAGGAAATACTGGTCACTGTCAGCATGGTTTATTTGGAAGGAGAGTGGTGGAGTAAGAAATTGGTGAGAGTACAGATCAAGACAGGACTGACCAGTGGTGAACAATAAGAGAAAAGAACTGAGGGGGAGCTCAGAATAATAGCAAGAGTAGTACTGAGGAAAAAAAAAAACCAACAACAAAACAGATAACTACCTATTTGCCTAATAAAGTATGTGTCCTAGAGAGACAACAGTGACTTTAAATATTCTAAAAATATATTCTAATGCATAAGCCTATGGACTAGATTAAACCTGTAAAAGGAAATCCTGAACCTTCATGTCATGATTTTCAGTGTTTCGTTTTGCTTGGATGTAAAATACAGCAGATAGGTAGGTCATAATCTGTAATTAAAACAGCATGGCAGTATACAAGGATGTGGTAAGCTGAGAAATCTCAGATGCCACTAACAATTCTTTTGCTGTATTTTAAAATGACATAGAAAGGACCCACTATCTCATATAATTTTCTCATTACAGCCATTCTCTCAAAGAATGACTTGGCAAAATGTTAACTAATAGATGAGCAGAAACAAGGGGGAGTTAGAATTTCCATAGTACTAACATCCGAAAACAATATAGTTTCATATTACACCTGTCCTTATAGAACACTGTACCTGTTACCCATGGATTAATCTGAAATGTGTATCTTGATTTTCCAATGGACACTGAGTTAAGAGCAGGCTGTTAATTTATTACTGTAGTGATGAGAACGTTAGAGATCACCATCTTCTAACAGTGCTAATATATTAGACTGCCTAAGTGGAAATATTTAAAATGTATCTTCTCTGTGCTTACGTTTACCAATTGCAAAATGGCATTATGCAACTCTGTCTTTGGCAATCTTTTTAAAAAGCTGAAATAAATAATAGGAACAACTCACCTTTACTTTTTAGTTGATTAAAGTTAACATAAACCAGAAACAGGACCTCTGACAATTTTGCAGAGGGAAAGAGCACAATCCCATTTCCTCACTTGAATGACAACTGCTTTTTAAAACTGTGCCACCACAGTAACCTCTGCCATGTGATCATAAGGAGCTTCCAGAAACAAAACCCCATGATCCTCCTTACTGCTTTAATGGAACACTTGTCCTCTGTTCATCAACATCAACTCTAGGATATAATTAAAAGACAGAAATATGTCTTTCCAAAGAAACAGTCTGGGCTCATTTGTATGAAAAACACCTGGCAAGGAGCATTGATTAATACAGTCTGTACCTTCTTGCCTAAGCAATTTTTAATCAAGGTAAGCAATATGCACTGTTAAATGGGACTTAGTACTCAGAAGCTCTTAAAGTAATAAAATGCAATACAGGCAATGAAATAGAAAGAATAGATTCTTTCTGCTTCCCTGGTCATATCTCATTGTGTTAACTCCTTTAGTCATGCATGAAATAACCAAAGAATTAAACTCAGGTCACCTATTATTAAGAAGCAGATAGCAGAACCTGAAAAATTATTACCTTCCATTTTAAATTTCTGACCAGTACCAAGTAACATGTCATATTTCTCTAAGAACTTTTGTTTATAAACTAGCTCAAACATTTCAGTAATGACTAAGCAGAAAATAATAGAAGAAATTAAATGGACAATGGATGAAGAGACCTGAAATAACTGCACAGAATTAAGAGACTTTAAAGCAGTGTAATGATCTGCAGAGCAAGAGTAATTGAACATGAAAATGTATGAGTAGTAAAATTTATGAACACAACAATTAAACATTCAATAAAATAGATGGTTGTCCAGTGAAAAATAGAGAATTTACAACAGTCTATTTACCTAAAAAACCCTGAGAATCACAGCTCTAAGGATTCTGTTTCTTTCTAAAATAACTTTACTCGTCTAAGGTTTTAGTCTCATTCAGAAGTCAATGCAGCTACATCCTTGATAAGAACACAAAAATTTTTATGACTCTCCCTGTGGGTACCTTAAGCCATTTGCATAAATTTATTTGCTGCCCTATAAAATATGATATAAATTATGCACTAGCAAATAGTGTAAATCTGGTATTTCTTTTTCCAGTTCTCATGAGTAAGATTCTTTATAATCTTTTTGCTTAAGAAAGACCCACTAGAGGCCAAGATACTGTCAGTCATATGACTGAATTTAACAAAGAGCTTAACACTCTTAGCAAGAAGTAAAATTTAATGTAAAATCTAATCTCCCTTGTGTCCTTCCATCCCTGTCCCCCATGGTCATCCCTGCCCAACCAATGATCCAGTCATATTTCACTATATGCTCCTCTGCCCTGCAGAACTTGGTGAACTTCTTTTGATAGTGTATTTAGAAGCAGAATGCTGTTGGGTTGTAAACTACTTCCTGTACCTTGTTACAGATTGAATAAATCCTAACCCTCTTCATGATCCTTGCCTTCCGATAAATCTTAGTATTCCTCTTTGTGAGTTTTAGGGGGTTTCAGGGTGCTAAAGGGCCATGGAAAGGCCATTGGGATGGAGTGAAGGAGGGTTTTTTGTGGGAGGGGATCTGTCAGCTTCCCTACTTAGGTAAGTAACTATTATCAGCATGTGCTTGGGCTTGTGAAAGAACAAAATGTTAAATTTAAGTGTCACTTTGGATTGATTCAGAGATACATACAAATAGTTCACAGAGCCATAATGAATACCATGCCAGTTTTAAAAATAACAATAAACAGTGTGAAAACCATTTGTTTTGTAGCTTTTTTTAGAAATAACACCAATGAAAAGCACTATTTTAATGCTTACTATCTTTTAAACTTGGTCAGTTTTGTTCTGAAATGTGGCCAATATTTTCCAGTTTTGGTTCATCCAGGACTGTTGAATGACCCCAATTTTTAGTTAAACAGATACAGAATGGGTAGTTAGTAGGGGGTACAGATATTTCTATTTATTAGCAAAACACCTTTCTTTTACCTCTCTACTCCACAAAAATCTCTGAAAATGAAATTGTTACCATCCTATCTTCCATAGCTCAGATGCTTTTTCCAATAACTGCTAATCTATTTTAACAGTCATTTCACTCCCATATTAAAGTACACTACACACTACTGCTGCTTTTTACTTTATATGGAATAGAATATTTTTCTCTTCGTATATAGTTACCAACACATATTTTGCCCCCCCCCGATAAAAAATAAGCTGCTCCCTTCCCATTATGGTCTCAGGTGCCAAGTGGAACTTGTTTGCCATGCCTTTATACCTTTATATTCTGTAATGTTATGTTGTCCTAACTCTAGCCCCCTAGATCAGTCAAGCAGTCCAACAGTTGGTGCTAGAGCCCAATGTAAAGAAAGTGTTCCCAGTTTCTCACAACTCAAGAGAGGTTGCTATCAGAGTATACAGTTGTCTAACTATGCAAGATCAAACCTTTTCAATTTTTTCTTAAGGGTGGCATTTTCTTCTACCAGTGTTCATAACTTTTGGTAAAACTTACATACCTATGAAATGGACTTCATTATTAAAATTTGAAGTTTGTTGAGCTTCAGATGACAAAAAATATGCAGGCAGAAAAAGTATTAAAAATTGCCATGAGTTACAAGCAGATAATGGGAAGAGGTGAAGAAATCAACTAGGTAAGAAAGGGATTTAGTATTTGTACATTTCTACCCAGAATAACAGGAAGGATACTGAAAAAAAATTCAAATCCTTCTTCCTCCTGGCATAAACTCTGCCAAACAGGGAAGTTACTTGCTGTAATAGCAACCTTTTCCTATAATTAGTGCTTTTGTGCAGGAATAGCAGATTGGTGCTCCATCCTTCAAACTCTGTTCAGGCTTGTGATCAGCAGACACACCACATGGCAGCAGGCAGGACCTTAGAAATCAGGTGATTTCAAAAACTTGCCTTCCATGCTTGATGCGGGAAAATTAATGTACCAGTGCATTTCAGAGAGTCTAGTTTCTACAAATTATAATTGTCTTAGTTATTTCTTCCCCCCTCCCTTATATACCTTTCCTTTTTCTGCTTCTTTTGGTTTCTTTGTTCTGCTCTGCTGTCTCCATTTCCCTTTTGTTTTCTTCGAAGTTCTCTTTTAGAGCAGCTTTCTCATTACTTTGTTATTTCCTTTGCTTAATCACATTTTCTTCTTTCCTCCTTCTCATAGGTAGAAACACTAGCCTGAGACCTCACTAGGCACAACTGTGCACTCTTTATTTACATGTTGTCTTCTGTTTTTATGTCTTTACATATAAACTACTTACTAGCTCCCATTTTTATATTCTAATCCTGTGGATCAAAATAATGGCATTGATTAAGTCACCTTCTTCAAAACCATAGGCATGGATTTTAATGCATATGTGTGTCTATAGAAATAACTACAATATTTTCCTTTAAACCCCCCTCATTTAACAAGCAACACCTAGCAAGACTAGTTATGATTACTATGTTCGTCTTCTGCTACTTGTGTTCTCAGATTTCACTAGCACTCTATTTGAGAAAACTAGCTTTAGTGTCCTACTGTACTGATACATAATTCAGCATTACATATTTTTTTGAAGTCAGCTGTAAGTTATTTGTTGATAAGACATGAATAGTCTTACCTCCAGCACTGCAGAATCTCACTGTTGTCAAGAAAGAGGAAACTTTACGCTCCCTTCTCTTTTTTTCTATGTATTCTCCTGTTCTCATTTGTGAATTTCCTCCTCCTTCCTTGGATGATCAACCATTTCATCTTGCTAAGTATTCTGAAAACCATCTTTCTTTCTCTGGATTAGTTTTCTGCTTAGTAAATGAGTCTGATCAGCTAACAAAGAAGTCTAGTAAGTGGTAGGAGTGTCTCAAAGTGAGAGACGGAGAAGGAGCAGCAACAAGCTGTTAGATCCACACACATTATCCACTGAAATTGCAGTCTTAGTGTTAGGATTTTCATTTACTAAAAGACTTATATAGAGTAGTAACCTAAAATGCCTGAAGTGTCTTTCAATAGTTTTGGCTGGAGAGGGGAAAATGGACTTTATTGTACAGGAGTTTTTATTTTGCCAGAGTGACATCCTCAATCACTTGAAATTCATTCTTTGTAAAACCATCTGTAAATTAACCTGAAAACTCTTACTTAGAAGATATATGCAAATAAGTACGAGTCATTCAAGAATTATCTTTTTTTAAGCATTCCTCCTGCTCCAAATGGAAGAGAAATATATAAGGCAGGTTCATGCCAACACACTGGAATACACAGTTTCACAGCTTCATAAAGTGTAAACGACATGCTTTGCCATTCGCTATTACACTGCCACTTAGTGTAGTCTGATGCCTACTATAAATCTGATGGGTGTCCAGCTGTGACACTCATGAGAGCTAGTTGCCATAGCTGTCAGACCTCATGTGTACTTCTTTTCACTTTCAAGCAGGGGAATGCAGTCCCTTCTGGAAATGCTGGAGCAAGGTCCTGGAATAATTTGATTAAATTTTACGAGGGCTTACAAAGTATACTCAATGTTACCAGTGTCTTGGCATGATCCCATCTGTTTGTAAGCTTGCCTTCCTTTTTTTTTCCTTCTCTATTTTTTTCTGGCTTACCAAGTTCTTCATGCAGATGCAACTGCAAATAAGCAGCTACGTTGCAGGGTACAGCAACTGTTATTATGTAGGAGTGTTTACAGCAATTTGACGTGGGGCTGCGAATGCTGGGGTTGTAGGATGGTAGGGAAGATGGGAAGCTCACAGCAGCTCATTTAATTTCTGTATAAATTCATAGTGTATTCATGTGACATCTCTCTCAGCAAGAACACCAAAAAAGGAAGAGAAAAAAGGTATTTCCATCTGCAGCTGGATACAGTTAGCAGTACTTTTTCTAAAGAATGTAGGAATTCCCAGAATGCCTTTTAAACTAGAAGCAGAGAAGCACAGCCTACAAGTATGACAGGATTTAGCTTCCTTTTATCCAGTTGTGGTTGTAGGGTGTGAGACTATTTTCATTAGTCAACAGTATCTCCCACATTGTTCAGGCAGTTTACCTCTGATTTGAAGAGAAATGATTCAGGAATGTACTATTTTAAAATTTATTTTTAAACTTTGTAAAAAGAGTTTGAGAGACAAACAAATGAATATTTGTACCAATAAAAGGATGCAGATGAGAAAAAATGGACAATGAGAACCACATAACCAGTGATGGCTTGAACTGATCACTATTGAAAATGAGAGAACTCACATACTCTTCTGTTCACACCAGGTGCCTAGATCTTTTGTGACATCTCTGTGCACTGAAAGGCCCCTCCTGTGTGTTGATTCAATCTCCCAGTTTATCAGAAAAATGACAGACTGTTAGTCTTGGGCTGAAAGAGTACTTTAGGATGTTTACTGCAATACCATTTCCTACATCTGTCACCCTTACTAACATACTGTGCTTCTCTGTCACTGTTTCCTTCCCTTTTATCTTCATACTAAAATATCCTGTCAAGTACATTTGAGCATCTATTTGAAGCTTGTGCTCTTCTGTACATGTTTTAGCTGTCTGATGTAGCTTTATTTCTAATATTTGTAGACTTTATCACTGTCTAAAATGGTGGGTAAATTTTTCCTTTTTACTATTCTTTTTAGCATGAGTAAAGCCAATTAATTGCATGGATGTCTGTGGAAGAACAATTTGGCTCAATGCCTTTGACTTTTAGCCGTTAAGAGCCATTCTTTATTTCAGGCATAATGATTAAACCAAAAGAAAGTGATTGCACGGAACACATCAGAAACTGAAAAACAGGGATTAGCTGGCGCCACAGCTCACAAAAGAATTAACAGACAACATTGTATGACCCAAAGCATTTCACCATCTGTACTTTGCAACACATGGAAGAGCACACTGAAGTGCTAAAAGGGACACAAAGAAAAAAGAATAAAAGGCATGTTAACTGTGGCTCAGCTGGAAGAGAATATTGCTTGTAGCAATAGGCTCTGAGATCAAATGATGAATTTGCTTCTTTTAAAAACCAAATAAAAGGTATGAGCACAGTAACACTGATTTAGCACTGTGTGCTTTCAAAAACCTCTATAGCCAGCTGGCTTACTCATTTTAACTGAAGTTCTAATTTGAGATTCTGGTCCTATGATTAATTCTGTGATATCTGAAGATTCTGATCTGGTTAAAAATATTAGAAGCTATGCCAGCTGTGCAAGCCCAAATAAAATGGGTTTGTCCCAGAAAAAAGAAAAGAAAAAAAAAGACACCCCCCTCCCTGCATTCTTCATTCTTGTTTGAATATTGATTTTCACCTTGTCATTACCTTGGGATTGTCTTTTATGCATATAAAACTCTCAAAGCTCAGTGAAGTCACACAGGTGATGCAGAGAAAATGGGCAGATACTGTGCTTAAAACTTCCTCTTCTCAAAATCTCTTCTCAGAGGGTAATTCCAGAAGCAATCCAATATTTTGCCAGGATTTTTATTTATACCTATGACAGAGGGACTATCTTCTGTTTTGAATACGTCTTACTGAGCAGCAAATGGGAATTTAGAGCTAAACTGGTACTCTGTCACATTGTGTGCATTTGTGTGAAAAGGTAGAAATGCAAGAGAATTAAGCTGATGAAAGACTTTCACTTTTGTGGAATTTCTGACCCTTTCTTATCTTTCCTTGCATGACCTCTGAACTGGAGCCATCACTGATGTCACTTAAGTTAAAAACCTTGGACTGCTGTCTCTTAAAATGTCATCATTACCCTGGACAGATGTTTGAAAGTCCCTTTATGTCTTAAAAAAACAGAACAAAAATCAAGAACTTGCTCTTTGGAAATGTTGTATGTTGATGCATGTCATGTCAACATCCAGGAGATTAGTATACATATTCCACCACTGCACAGTGTGGGGGAAAAACAACAATAAAAAACCCCCAAGCTCTGTTGCCCATCCCAACTTAGTGTCATTACAGGAAACTGTCCTATTGCAGTACTAAATTGGCACATCAGGGTTCACAATCTCTTAACAGGACTGGGAGTTCACACGGGAAGGAAGAGTAATGTGACTGAAAAGTAAGATATGGAATGGGTAAACAGAAATAAAATAATAAAAAGCAATCAATATAAGAAGTTGAATTTTTAAAATGGTATGAGAACAGAAAAAAAATATTTTCAGGAGTTTTCATATACTTTTTTAAAAATAGTATTCACAATGTTCCCTCCTACTGGATGTGTTTTCCTTCACAACCTGTAAATTATTCGTAGCAGCCTGCAACTGCAGTCAAATTCCATGACTGATTTTAGTCTTTTCCATTTAACAGAGTCACTTTGTCCTTTTTTAATAAAGTCAAAATGTACCAAGATGAGAACAATACTGCATATCACAAACTTTACTGGTTTAATCCTTGTTTGATTCCAGTACAGCAAGTGCTATTCTTTATTGTTTTACAGACAGAAAAAACAACATTAAAAAATTCAGTTGAGTGTTGAGTGAAGTCAGTAAGAATATTTTTGGAATTCCTTGGGTACTCTGATGTTGTAGGTATTATTAGGGCACTATTAATGGGAAGGATAGCCAGGTCTAAGGACAACAAAGGCTACATGAAACCACACGTGAGGCCAGAATCATACTAACCTTCAAGAGCTGCTTGGTTGATACATTCCAAGATCTTCAAGGGTTCTGAATTCATGTTGCTTCTCAGAGCTGTGACAGCACCAGTGCTTTGAATTTAATTTAAAAAAACCTAACAAGCACAACCTTGTAAAGAATTGTGTACACTGAAAATAAAGCAATCAAATTATTGAGTATCAAATTAAAATCAAGCCAAAATTTATTTCAGTATTTAGTTACATTACATTAATTCTCAAAATCATCAATCTTTAAAACTGCAAATGTAAGAATATTTATGCATTTCATGATCAATCTGACTACTCACAGACTACAACTTATTTACTAAAGGACTCTGCATATGTAAGCTGAAGTTTGCTAAAAGCTTTACTATTGAAACCAAATTACATGGCATTTGAAACAAGTTCTCAAAGGCAAAACTGAGATTTCTGGCTTTGCATTCCATTATTCTACAAATGTGAATCTTTTATGTCTCCCTACAAGATACTATAATTTAGAATTTAAGTGAACAATTAGAAGTGCGACAACTTCTGGTTTGTACAAATTGCATTTAATTTCCAGTTTCTCAAGAATTTTAAGCCCAGGGCAAATTCTAGAAAATAGCATTCTGAGGCAATGCTTTGGGCTGTGTACATTTGGTTAATTTTTTTCCTTTGTACTTGTTCTGTGCAGTGAACTGAAGGTAAAGTTATTTCAGCTACTTCCTGTATTATCACATAAAGGGGTTTTAAAGTCAAAAGATGCTAGAATAAACAATGTAGGTGATGGGAGCAATGCTTTTTTTTTTTTTTTTTAGAGAAGCTTTCTTGATTTCCACTTATGATCATGGGAACACTAGACTTCCCTTCAGGCTGACTTTTCCTCTTAGTCAGCTTGTGGCAGAGTCAAGGTCCATCACATTTTGGGGGCTTTCTCAATTCAAAAAAGCTACACTTGTGGCCTGCATCAGGCCAACAAATGTCTTCTTTTGACTGGAGAAAGTTGCCAAACTGTTAGTTTCTCCATTGCTTTTGGAAAAAATACAGTAGTTCATCCAAACCAATTTATCTTCATGGTTTCAAATCACTTACAGCAATCACACAGGCTAAAAGTTTTAGCTCTTTCATTATATCCTGCAGTCAGTACTTGCCCAGTTAGTGTCTAGTGTTTCCTCTTGATTCCTTCATTACCCTTCTTGGGCAGAGAAACACTCTTCAAGACAACAGTGAAAAAGCTCTTTCATTCACCTGCTCAGTTAAAAAGGATAGAATGCCTTTCTGGATGAGGGCTTTATAAAGGATCCTAATTAATTTTTCTCAGTTCAGTCCTCACATCAGACAACTACAAAAAAGGACAGTAATGGTTAAACACCACTTGTTTGCGGGCTCATGTTTGTCAGCTTCTGGGTGGATCCGGTGGACATTTTACAGAGGTTAAATTTATGGTTTGAATGCAAGCTGTTAGATTACTGACAGAGCCAAGCCTTACTGTCTTTCTGTTGTTGCCATCTAAGCAGATCAGTCATTCTTTGTGTGGCAGAAAAGACCCGTTAGCTGCTTGTGGACAAGATAAACAGAGATAAAGGCTGCCACCTATTGCATCCTGAAATAAAACACAGTTTCTGCATACAGCAAAAGAACATGCTGGCAATCCAATGACGGAACAAATTAAACAAACCAGGCAGAACTTTCTCTTCTAGGGGCGGTTCAAGACAATGAAGTAAGAGTGCTTTTTTTCTGGCTGTTCCAAGTTCAGTGCTCCAGCCATCTCTGTCATTTTCCCAATAAAAAGGTTTTGTTTTCCCTAACATGTAACTTTTTAACTAAGCACGATGTGTCTTGACTCTATGCCTAATTTATAAATTGAAAAAATTTCCTTTCCTATATTTCAGTGGACATCGGCATCAACAAATCAAATTCTTGGCATGTATAAAGTACCTCGGTGAGGCATTTAACTACAAGATGTATTTGCATCCTTTTTAGGGTAAGCTTACATACATTAATTCTTTTATTTATTTACAATAGAGGCGAAGAAAAAAGTATGCATTCTTTGTCCTTGTTCAATTATTCATCTTCAACTTGTCATTATCGTGGGATTGTCTTTTATGCATACAAAACCCTCAAAGTTCAGTGAAGCAATATGGGTGCTGCAGAGAAAATGAGCAGATATTGTAAAAATTTTGACCCAGAACACTATTAAAAATAAGTCAGACAACTAACTGTACTGAAAGGAACACAACTTCACTGACACAGAGGGTACACAAGAGGACCTGATTATGTACTGTTAATTTTTCATCCCTTCTGCACTACAGTACAATCAAGATTCCTGACCATCTGTCCAGTACTAGTGGAAATCAGCATTACATTTTCCACTAAACTGACAGCAAGAACATGACCAAGAAATCTAGTGTCACCAAATAATGTGATGTTATTTAACGTTTGCTTTTAGATAGTAATGAACCTTTCACTGCTCTGCAACTGAGCTGAACTACCTGGGAGACCAGAACTTGGGCCTCTGAGACTTGACACATGGGTAGACTGGCAATGCACTGTTCCAGCACTGTGGCCCTGCAGAGCCCATAAGCATCATTAAATTGTTAAAGGATTTTTAGTCATGGGTTTCTCTAGGTTTGCTTTATTAACAACTCAGAGTTGGGCCACCACCACACTGAATGGCAAGCTTCCAAAAATTTCTCAGTTTTATATATGTTTTTAACACCCATTATCCCAGTCCAAAGTCTTTGTAATTTTCTAGTTGATCTTGGTTCCCATGTTGTTACCATTCATCACCTTATCTCATCAATTCTCTTGTCCCAGTTCTTCTGAAGTTAGTGGTCATAGGCAGAAGGTCTCTGGTCACCACAATCACTTATCTTCTTACACATCAAAGATCACCTTTGAATTTTGGAAAATCACTTACTCTAAAGTTAATCACTTACTCCTTTGTCTTAGGTCTAAGATGTATGATCCTTTTTCTGTTGATTCAGCTTGACTGGGTTTTAAGCCAGCCATAGTGAGGGCTACACATAGGACAATTAAGCAGCTTATGCATATGGTTTTATGACCACCTGCATTCTATTAATCACATTTAAAGCAATCTCTAATCATTAATTATATATCTAATATGAACAGTCTTAGAAACAATGAGGCTTAAGGCCTAGTTCCCTTTACAATTGCCTCCCTTTGTTTTCCATCGCACTCCTGCGATACTATTGATAACTCCAAATTTCCCTTTCTATCTTCTGTACTATCCTAGTGCTATACATTACACAATATTGAAACAAAAAATCATACATACTACTATAACAACAAAGGCTATTAAAATTAATTTCTTCACCCATGTGGTCAAATTTGAAAACCAAGGCGTTAACCAAGATTATGTGTCAGAAAATCCCCAGGATGTATCATCTCTTTGAATTTGTTGCATTGTGGCACTAACCTCCCAAATTTTCTGGACATCTGTTATTAATTCTCCTGATAGATGAGTATATACACAGCAACTGGTGTTTAGGACAGTACAAAATCCACCTTGTGAAGCTAGAATGATGTCTAAGGCCATTTAGTTTTGGACAGCCATTTTTGAAAGTTCAGTTACCTCTTTCTGGAGAGTGAAGAGTGCATGAGCAGTTAAATATGCTAATTTTTCAACTTTTCCAGAGACATTTAAGACTGCTGTTTTCAATTCACTTACGCCTAAAGCCAGAATTAACCACCTAACAAATGAATGGAATCCTGTTGGTCTTTCAATCAAGGGGTTTAGAGTTCTTTGGGTTCAAGTTAAAAAGGTTCTATGCCATGTTGCACTTGAGACAGTTTCTGGGTAAATTTCCAAGTCTGTAGACATTATTCCTAAGGTACAAATACCTCCCCAATCTGGAGGCAAGGCTTTATAAGCTTTGCTCCCACATAATCAAAAAATACCTAAGTCCTCAGGTGCTTGCCAACTTAAATGCAATCCTGAGTCGACAGAAGTTACATTTTGGCATTGAGTCCAATTTCCTACAAATGAATAATTTTTGCATAAATGTTGATTATCAGTGCTTGGGGGATAACATCTTTGTATACAGTGGACTTGTGAATAGTCTCCTGAGTTTGATAGTTTAATTTCCCAAATTTGTTCTTCATAAGATTCAGAAAAAGTAGTATTAAACCAGTATTTTTTCCATTAACCAATATGGCATAGTCTCTCCATTTTAACCTTACAATTTTTGAGGAAAAAAAGTTACTGGCTGAAAGGAACACTGTCTGGATAGGTAAGCTTTTTAATGAAAGTGATCAATATTAAATGCAATGAGGTTTTCTCTATGTTTAATATAAAATGTAAAGAATGAATATAATAAAAATAAATACCTAATGTGAATTCTCAACTTAGAAATTGTACTTATGATTATCTAAGTATGGTCTTTGTAACAGCTGCAGAGATATTCTGGGAAGTTCTACATCAAGCCAGTAACTTTTGTCTGAGTCGGAGCACTCAAAATACTTTTGATCTGGATATAAAGACATTAATGGAAGGAGGCTACCTACCAACTATATCCCTGGGTAAACTAACTCCCCATTTGTACTATTACTGTTTTTACTGTACATCATTCCCAGTTTAAATATGCCTAACTTCATATCACTGAAATGTTTAAAAGCTACAAAGTTCCATAAGTGAATGAATTTCCATAACACTAAGAGATATAAACTTACATATTGTTATCAACATTTTTAAGATGAGGATATGATGACAGATTAACACTGACGAAAGAGATAGTTAAAAAAAATGTTTCCTCTGTAGTCTACACAACCTATGTTATGTAACATTGCTAAATTGCACACTATTAAACATACAGACTACAGAAAGTTTCAGTCAGGATTACATTCAAACAGCCAGCACTTGTGTCCTGGTTTCTAAGTCAATCCAGTATAACAGAACCTGCAGCAACCTCCTGCACAGTCTAGGCAGTAATACCAGGAACATGGCAAAATTGCTCGTTGCCAACAGCTTCTGTGCCTTGGGCTAGCAGCGCTTTGCTTCTGGTGTTTGCTGCCATCTCATGTGTTTTAAACAGTATTGCAGTGGATTTCTACAAAGGAATTTTTTCCGCCTCAAAAGTGATCTTACTTTTGGTAGCTATGTACTATCATATTAAGCAAACATGCTGCTTAAAATTCTGAAAACATTTCTTAGTATTATTGCTACACAATATGGAAGCAACCTACATTCAAAACCAAAAATGATATATTCTGCACCAATTTGGGTGAAATACCATGCTGTGACCAGATTTTGGCTTCCCAGTATATGAAAGACATTGACATACTTAAGTCCAGTGGAAGGCCACAAGATTGTCAGGGGCTAGAGGATATGACATATGAGGAGTGACTGAGGGAGCTGGGCTTGTTCAGGCTTAAGAGGACAAGGCTTCCCAGTGATGTTATTGCTGTCCACCATTACCTAGTGAGAGGGCACAGAAAAGATGGAGCCTCCTTGGAAACACACAGTGATAGGACCAGACAAAATATAAACTGCCGTACAGGAAACTGACATTGTATTAGGGAAAAATTTCACCCAAGCAGGGACTCAGGGGTGTCACGGAAGACAAACTTGTAACTTAAGCAGACAAAACACTACTCAGACAGGAGTGGCTTCTGACCTCTGCCAAGGGGGGCGAAAGAGAGAAGATACTTACACTATCATACTACAGAAAGGCCATTTTTTGGTCAGAAGCTTGGGCTGCCTTAATATGGCATCAGTAACTTAAACTAAGGCAAAGGGAACTTACCACCTACATTCTTTTTCCTTTGTGGCTGTGGTCACGTGACCAGATTTTTTGTTCCTAGCCAACACTAACCTAAAGGCATAGCCTAAAACATGAAAGGCAGGAGGAAGTGCAGAAAAGCTTACTTAAGCCTCAGTAATAAAAAGATTTTTCATGCCAGCGAGAACGTATCAGCAAATTCACAGGTGCTTTGAGATGAACCCACTAAAGAACATGATCAGTGAGTACTGAAAGCACTATGCCACAGCACTTTAATAAAGCTAAAATATTGATCTGTTGACCATGCATAGCTACATAACTATTCTGGGGAAGGCCAGTGGCCTTACTTCCATCTAGCAAGACAGAGGTGCTAAGCTATTGGCTTTGAAAAACGATGTCAAGGCACAGTTTGCCACAGCCGCTGCATGATGAGGGTTAACATTCTCAGAGTACCCACCGGCACCTTGAGTTTGCCTCTTTGGAGTGCTCAGCCAGCAGCACCAGAGGTGTTTGCTTTGGCAATACTGTAACACCCTCCAGGCTCTTAGTAACTTCACAGAGGCTTGTCACCTGGAAGATGACCAGGTGAGGAGAGGTGCTGACTCAGTACTTCGAAGAGTCACTGCTGTGCTTTCTCTTTAACTGCCACTCAGTGTGAATCTTAAGAGATCATGTTTGAAAACAATCCTAAGTCATCATTCTTCTGTGCTTTATAACTGTGAATCAATGAGCAGAAAGCAAACTGAGAAACTGCATTCAACTGCACTGTTTTCCCATATGCATGAAATAGACATTTTCTTCATCACCTCAAAGGCTTGAGGAAGAAAGCAAACAACTTCCTCTGTTTCTCCTACTTACATTCAGTAAATCAAAATTCTAGACATCATAGGACATAGTGGTGCTATACAGAGATACTTAAAGATACAGTTGCATGAGTTTTTCTTGGGACTGAGGATACTACACAGTACTACTACCGTTTAATGTATAGTAGTGTGTCCAAATGACAAAACAACATGAAAGCCTCTGAGCACAGCAAAATTATAGCATTAGTTAGGTTCCTCTAAAAAACAAAAAAAATTCCTGTATGTTCGGGTACTATTTGTACTGCAGAAAATCTTTGGCACTTAATGATAAATTCAAGGGCAAAGTAGGCTTAACATAATGGGTATGCTTGAAGAAGCACATCTGAAAAGGACTTGTCCTTTAGTTATCTTTTGGTCATTCTTCACTACTTTCTTGAACCAGAAGTGAAAACAAAAGATAAATGAAGGTTACTGATTACTAAGAAAAATCAAAGCACATCACACAGCTTAAAAAAACCAACCAAACAAAAAACCACATTTATTTTAGCAGCAAGCTGAACAGTCAAAATTACACTGTACCGTGGCACTTTAGAAAGTGAATGCATGCTGTGTGCAGCACTGTGGGGCTTAGTCACGAAAAGCAACATTCGAGGTTTGGAGACAAAACCTCTTTCACAGAGCAGCTGTGACTGATGAGGGACACGGCGGTGTAGAAGGGATGAGGATAACCAAGCCGACCTAGCGGCTTGCTCCGACAGACCCACCGTTTCGACGGACCAGCAAGGCCTCGCCCGTCATGCGTCGCTAAGCGTAACACACCGACTGTGCCGTGAGCCTGGGGCTCGTGCTCTCCTCGCCTCTTTCCCGGCAAGTGCCGCGACCAGTGGGAGGCGAGGCCAGGCCAGGCCAGGCCAGGCCAGGCCAGGCCAGCTCTTCGTCCAAGAGCAGATATCGCTCAGGGGCGACTCGGACAAGGGAGGCAGGCGGAGGATGCGCGGCTGGAGAGCCACCAAGGAGGTACCTACCGCTCTCCTCCCGCCACCAGCTACCCCGGAGGTCCCACTCACCCGCACGTCTGGCCCCGGCAGGGCCGTCCCTTTGCAGCAGGGCCCGCCCACGCCCCCCGCGCCGCGGCGGCCCCGCCTTACCCCCCGCCGCCATTAACGACGCGAGCCGCCGCCAATCGCTAGCCGCTGCGTGCAGCTCCCCACCCCCCGCTCCCCCCAGATGAAGATCCTCGGGGCACGTGGCTACCGCGTGGCTCCCCATCCCTCAGGCGGCCGCCAAGCCTTGCAGGGCGGCGAACGCGCCTCACCCCGCCCGCGGCCGCCTTCCCCCCCGGAAGCACCGGCGGCTCGACTCCCGCCCTCGCCACGTGATGAAGGCGCCGCTCCTCCGTCACGTGCTCTCTCCTCCCTCCTCCCCGCCGGACCGCCGCGCTTTCCCCGTGTATGCTAGTGCGCGCATGCGCAGTCGGTACCTGTCATCCTCGCAGGGAGCGAGGCGTCCCACGGGCACGGGGAGGAAAAGCCTCGAGGGGACCGGGCCGGCGGCGGCGGCGGCCGGGGCGGAGCGGAGCGGACCTGTCCTGTCCTGTCCTGTCCTGCCGCCGTTCCTCCTCCTCCTCCCCTTCCTCTGACTGCTGCTGCCCGCTAACTCTCTTCCGGACAGGTGCGGGGCGAGCTCCGAGGCGGGTCGGGCGGCAGCGGCGGCGGGCTGGCGGGTCGGAGCGGGTCTGCGGGGTGCGCCTGGGCCGGGGGCGAGCGGGGGAGCCGGCGTAGCGCCCGGGGCGGGCGAGGGGGTGAGGACAAGT
>JANZLQ010000079.1:51934897-51950710 GCA_026212715.1 Elanus axillaris | reverse complement strand
GTCTGTGGGAGCGGGGCTGCGGGCGGGGCCGGGGTCGGGGCCGGCCCAGAGGAGGAGGAGGAGGAGGAGGAGGAGGAAGGGGAGGTGCTGCGGCGCGGCGGCGGCAGCGCGGCCATCCCCAGGCGCCGCATCGCTGCGTGCGCGGAGCCGCCCGCTGCAGCCGGCAGGATGATCGCCGCCCAGCTCCTGGCCTACTACTTCACGGAGCTGAAGGAGGATCAGGTCAAAAAGGTAGATGGAACATCCTCCTCCCCCCCGCCCCCCGGGGCCACCCTGGCCGGGAGGGAAGCGGCGCGGGGGCTCCGCGTTGCGAGTGGGTGTATGGCGGCGGGAGCGGGCCGGGGAAACGAAACGGGCAGGTGTCGGAAAAAGAGGTCTCGTCTTCCCGCCTGTGGCCAGCGGTTGGGTCAGGGCGGTGGGGGGAGGCTCTCCGAGAGGTCAGGCGGCTTCCGCCAGTGTGCGAAGTGGCTGGACGGAGCCCAGTTCAGTGGTGCCTCTCCTCGTGTCTGTCGGGGTGCTGAGGAAATGCTTACGGGCTCTGCAGACAGAAAAGGAGCCTTCCTTTTCTTGCGAAGGGCGGCCGCGCCGGTACGGCTCGTTCGCTTCTGCAGGTAGTTAAGGCGTTGCGGGAAGAAGGCAGTTAGTGTAAAGTGTTAGAAAAAGGCTTTGAAGCTGTTTTCCGAGTAAAACGCTCAGTTAAGCGTGGGTTCCACATGGGTCTGCCGGTGGTTAGAGCGCTCCGCGCTTTCAGAGCCGGTTTCGGGATCGGGGCTTTATGCCATGTTAATAGTCTTCCCATTGGTGAGCCTTCTGTCCTCTGAACTTGATTTTAACTGGCAGGCTGAAGTGCAAAATTTTTTTTTTTTTCTGCTAGGTGAACTGTGTTAGGAAAAATACTAGGTGTCCGTGTGTTTTTTTTAAGATTTATACTAGCTAAGAGCATAAAGAGCATTTGGTTTTTATATTATTAAGATGCAGATTTATGATTCTCTGCACTCTTTTCTGAGACATTAACAACAGCAGCAACAAAAGTTACCTGGTGGCTACTAACCCAGCAGTTTTTTAAGCTGAAATACTTCCCACAAGAAAGAAACTTACTGGCAGCCTGATGCAGGTTATTTTTTGGTTACCCTACAGTGTTTTGTTGTTCACATTCTTCATGAACCAAGAATGTGAAAATGACTGTGATATAAAATCTGTGCTGTCTTGTGCTTCACCCGTATTTTTCATTGTACTGTGATAACTAGCTGATGGTATTGCTTCACAGAAGCACCTTCCAAACACAAGGCAGTGGAAAACACAAGCATGATTTGCTTTTCAGTTCTTGAGATGAGGGTAAACTGAACCACTGGGAGCCATGCTTATCTTACTCTCAACTTTGGTTTGGAGTGGTGCTGATGTTATTGATTGCTGGCAACTGATGGTTTTCTTTTAGCTAAGTGCAGATACAGATGTGTGTAAGAGCACTTCCTTTTCTAGGGACTGACCCAGGAAAAAATATGTCTCATCCAAGTATGCGGGCATGATTAAATAGCCGTTGGATCAGAGTTAGAGCCAGTGTATAGTGAGGGGAAAACCTTTAGTCAGTGTTTGTGTAAAAAAAAAACAAAAACCCCAAACCAAAAACCAAACCCGGTTTGGTTTCTGGTTTTCTTTCTTTTCATTTTTTTTTAAAACGGTAAATATGACAAAACAGAAAAACAGATTCAAGCCCTGTAATTTTTAGTCCTTGATGAGTATTGAGTACAGAATTTTTTATCTCTTGGCCTGATTTCTAAACAAATCAGGTAAACAGTTCTGCACCAAATCTAAATGCATGATTACCACAGTAATGCATTCAAACCAGAAATTTATGTTGTGAAGTGCTAGTTACTAGAATCTTCCTAAGCTATTATAAACAAGCACAGTAATTATTAAAGAAAAAAATCTGTGATTTCATACCTAACTTTATTAAAAAATATTGGATTGAATAGATTTAGGACTTCCTCTGTTTAAACAGCTCTTGATTGGTCTACATCTTAGTTCTGCAGTTAATTCACTTTGAAATTTTCAGGTTTTTTTCTGCAGGTGTCTTTTCCTGGGATATGTTTCATCAGCATGATGCTGAGCAGAATGTGAATGGGGTATATGGTGCTCTCAGTTGTGGTCAAATTTGTTTCACGAAGGTAGTAATTTTATCGTACCACCCCCCAACATAAGTAAAAAAAAAAAACCCAAGTACATTTTGAAACATGCTTTTAGTATATACAGAGCTTCAAAGAGAGAGTGTTTTGTTGTAATTCTGATAATACAAGATATTTTCAAGTTCTCTGAATGATCATGAGTGGTTCAAAAAATGATGCTCTGAAATGTTAAGATTTTAATACTTACCTAGAAAAAATCTCCATAGTCACTGGATAGCTTAATATTTCATATCTCAAAATGAACAAGTGACGTGTTCTTGATTTTCATTTAGGTTCATGGACTGACTCGTAAGATATTTTTAAGAAATGCAGTATTTTATACCTGGAAGATGGTAATTGTTGTGTTATCAGATCACATAATGAAGGTGTTCATAACAATTTGCTGTTCTGAATTCCAAAGTGTGTTATAAACTCATATTGTAGTTTTGGTATGTAAAGAGTTAGGGCACACTTCAGGTTTCTTAGGTGGCATTATATTTGTAGGCTTGCATTTTGCTCCAACTTTATTTCATTTGTTTAAAATTGTGGAGTTGCATGTAGCGGCTGAGTTCTTAACTTTTGTCCATGTAAGTAGTCCTGCTACGGAGTTACGCAAGTACTCATTTTTATCCTTGTTTCTGTTATACTGTCCTGCAAATGTTAGATGTAATTTGGGACAGTATACTTAGGACAGTAGACCATAAAAACTAGGGACAATGTATGTAAACAACAGATTAGAAAAATTGTCAGGATTTTTAATTTAAGGTGTTAAAATTGCAAGAGCTAAAATTCAAAATACATCATCTTGTGAAGACTGAATATTGAAAAAAAATTTGGTGTCTAATCAGTTTTGCTTTCTGATTTATAGTCATGACAGAATACTTCATTGACTGTTGCAGATATTATAGGGGAGTTTGACCAAAAAAAAATACATTCCAGTTCCTTTGTGACATTTCTGCCTGCAAAATGTAGAATCACTTGATTGAGGCTGTTATGATGTAGCTTGATAAACCTATGATTTCCTGCTGGGTTTTGTCTAATAAAATTAAGATACTAGTTATTAACAGGTAGCTTATGTCTAAGAAAACCTAGATAAGTACTCCTATTCATAATAGATGCTGTGTGACAAAAATTACTGTGCTGGTTTTGCTTCATTTTCACAGTTTATTTCTTTGCTTAAAACATAGTTTTTAAGTTGCTAAACTAGTAAATGAACCCATGGCTTTAGAGCTGGATAAATTATTTATAATTGTAAACTTTTTTGAAAAAAAAAGAGAGCAGTTTTGATTTAAAACTAAAATTAACATTGCAGAAATGTGTAGAAGTCTGTAAACTGACCTATGAATAAAGGCATAGAGAAAAAAGAGAGTTAAGAGATTCCCTAAGTTTTAGGAATCAAACTCTTCATGTTTGGGTTTGATTTCAGATGGAAGTATTTGGAGTATTTGATTTGAATAAATGATGACAAATATTTCAATACTGAGATCAATAAAAATGTCTAAAATCTGGAAAAATATTAGCCAATAATAGAGGAAAAGCTTTTTCTTAATTGGTTTGTTGCCTTCAGGTTGTAGATATGGCTTGTGTTTGAGTTGGTGAAGCTTCTAAGCTCGCAATGTTTTTTTGTTGCCCCTGTGGAGGTATCTTCTGGATTCATTGAGATACAAATCTTCACAGGTTCCTGCTGTACAAATGTTCACTATATAGTTTACTTTTCATTGAACTTTTTGCATTGCAAAGTGGTATGACATGCTAGAGCTGCAAGTTCAACTGAGGCACAATGTCAGTTCTTTCTTCTTGTTCCTTTTGCATGTTATATTGTGGATTACAGCCACGTGTTTCCCAGATACCAGTTCGTGAGTTCATTTTAAGTGGTCTGCCTCTGGTATTAAATGGTATGCCCTATCAGTGGCCTGTGATCACTGTGTAATGAAGAGGCTTGCATGACCTGAGCAAATGATGCTTTCTCCACTGCTGTGAGCGTTGCAGCAGACCACAGAAGTGCACTGTGACTATACTGTGGATGTGCCTTTTGGTCCTGTGGTTCACTTCAGTGTGCGTACTTTCAGTCATAAGAGCAGAAAGACAAAACGTGCATGGCTCTTCCCTGGCCACTAGGTATTTGGTCTGTGGTTATTTAGAACAAAGTGTAAGGGCAGGGGAATTGCGTGACGTCTCTGAATTACAAAATCTTTTTGAGAGGGGAGATACTCACTGTGAAGGCTAATAGTAACTAGACCTTATCACAGATGCAGAAATATAGTTTCAGGTGTGCCATAAGCAGCTTTAAGGGGAAAAAGTACATCTTTCTGTTTCTCAGTGTAGATGCTCATTTACAATTGGGTGGGTTTTTTTTTTTTTGTGTGTTTGTTTTGTTTTTTTTTTTTTTTGTCCTGTCCTTGTTCTGCATCTGATAAAGGATTTGCCATGTTGTGGTTGCTTGTGAAAAATATTATCACTGTTACTATAGCATATCTCTGAAAAGAATATGTGTGGTTTGATGTTAAGGAGTTGTGAAAGCCAGGGTATAAGGATATCTTTTGGGAGGAAGATCTTTAAAGGCAGTTAATAAAGTGCCATATAGTTAGGGAGTTTTTTTGAGAAATGTATACTGGCAGAAATGGGAAACTTGACAGAACTGTTCAAAAGTGCTTAATCAGAAAGCAATTCACACCCACCACCTGCTCTTTGTATGCTCAGCAATATTATAGGCTGTATTAGCAGCAAGTTGGGTTTTTTTTAACTTTTAGGTGCTTGTAAATAGCTTTTTAAAAACTGAGATTTAGGCCAGAGTGCCCTCTGGTCTCTATGAGGACTACTCCCAAATTTGAGAATGTTGTTACACCATTGTGTGAATTCATGGTTTACTTGCATCTTGAATAGTGCTTACAGCTTTGATAGCCCTTTTGCCTGACTGGAACTGGTAAAGATCCAGAAATAGGATGCAGTGATGATCAGAAGTACAGAATGGATTTTCTACAAGACTAGGAGTCTTCAGCTTAGAAAAAGAGACGACTGTGGGAGACCATGATAGAGATCTGTAAGTCCTGTGTGGTCTGAAGGTAAATAGAAGCAGATAGGTAACTGTTCCCACTATGCACATGAGATGTCAGATGAAACTAAAATACGAAATATTCAAAACTTACAGAAGGAGATATATCATTTAGCATGTTTTTTATTGTGGAATGCTTTGTCATGAGATGTTCTGTATATTAAAGGCCTACAAAGGTCTAGAATCACGGGCAAAAAAAATCCATCAAAGTCCACAAAATGTGATAATACCCTATCTGTCTAAGGATTCCTTAATCTGTACATTGCTGAAGGCTGAGATTGTATTCTGGAAAAGTCTAATTATAAGCTATCCCTACACTTAACATTTTCTAGGTATCTGCTGTTAGCAGCTGGAAACTTGATTGGTCTGACTTGTTACTGCTGTTGCTGTAGGCTGTTGCATGCTGCTTCCAACTAGGACTACAGATTTCATACCTGTGTTTTCATTAAAAAGGAAGTAAAAACTCTTGAAACATGAGTTGCAAATAAAAATGGGAAAAATACTTCCCCCTCCCCCTTGCCCTTTGTCCCTTATCAGTTATTTCAAGATGTTCTTGCATGCTGTGAGCCTGGTGTGGGAGAGGAATGTTTATTAAATGTATTCATGTAATCTTTTGCTTCAATGTTTATGGGTTCATTTTTATATATTTGGAAATAATTGCTGTAAAGCTAGTGCCAAACATAGAAATGGAAACTTGAAATTAAGTTTGTCAAACTACTTAGAGCTTTATATACAAATTGAGATGGATTTAGGAACTACCTATTCGGATTCCTGGTTTCTTAAGTTTTTTATAATTGATTTAAATACTTTAATACTCCTAACATTTTTAAATTTAATTGATTCTTCCAGATGACTGCTGGGTACCTGATGAATACATGCCTAACTGTGAGATCTGGCTTATAAGTGCCTTGTATCACAAATACAAAACATTGTGGCCTGTGCATTTATTTTAACAGTTAATTCAATCAAATAACATAAATAACAGATTTGGAATTCCTGATAAATAGGATCTTTTTCTAAGCCAGGTACTTAAACTAGGCAGAATTAATTTGCATGCATATTTACTGTTACTAAAGGAACAAATCAAACATAAGTTTGCAAAACAAATTACATTGAGAATTAACTATTTGCATGCTCAGTAACACTTGGACATGCAAGCTATGCTTTTAGGTTTCCAATTATCTGAAAGTCATTCCTATAGCCAGTCAAGGAGTGTGCACTGTTGCATTATCTTATATCTTTGAATTTGCTTTACCAAGCAATATAGGGAGTTGGATGGTACCTACTTACAGATTATGCTAAAAACTTTTTTAAAATGGTGTAGGAAAATGCAGAAGTGAATCTATCCATGTCTGTGGTAAAAATAAATGACTGGATGAGCTAATGGAGTTTTTACTTTGGTTGTAAATAAAATTGCTGCTTAGACTATTACAGGTTAAGACCTGGTTTTCTACTGCTTCTTCCCTTTCCAGCTGTTGCAGGGCTTGTTGTACAAACTTCTTATCTTTTTGCAAAACAGACACTGCAAATAGGAGGATAGTGGAAAAAATTGTAGTTTTCCTCAAGTTTTGTCACTAAAGTGTTTTTATTGAATGATTCCTAAAAAATGGTGGCTAGTACTTCAGGATGTGAGTGTTCTGTCTTGTTGTTTTAAATTGAAAACTTTTGTATCTGACAACTGTTTTCAAATAGATTATTTCATGTTTTCTTTCAGATCAGCCTCAACAAAATGCTATGGCTTTTTGTGCATGCCTTTCTCTGGACAAGTTTATTTTCTTGTTAGTTATTTGAAAAAAAAATAAAATTCTCAAGATGAATTAATTCTTCCTCAGATGTTTCTTGTTCCATAGTTGGTGTGGGTAAAAACCTGCAAGAAAAAAAAAAGGGAAAAATGTGTGTTTTAACTAATTTAGCTGTGAGAAGTGATGACCTTCAAAGATTTGTTCTTTTTTCTTCCTGTCTTCCATCTTCTTCTCATTTACTGGAGCTTGCTTTATGTAATTTGTTTAATTTGGGTTGTTGAGTAAAGTTTGTGGACATTGGTATTTTATATATTGAACAAACAGAAATAATAAAATAATCTGATCTTCCAAAATATGAATGTACTTATTTTATGATGCAGGTATGACACAAATGGCCTATAGTTATTTAGTGCTTTTCTGTGTTAGCTAACCATTTTGTGTATAGCAGAGCAGACGCAGTAGGCTGTGGGGTTTTTTTGTCTTTTCTTGTTCAGCAGTGCTTTCAGTACAGGGGCCAAAGTGGGCACTGTTTGACAGTCTAGAGATGCCTCCCACAAAGCATGTTTGGAAGAACATTTGTGTCACGTCTTGTGTAGCTTAAGTTTTGATTTCTGCTGGTGAGGGGGTGAGGGGTGGAACTCAAGGTACTGGTTAGTTGTTTTATGCTAGAAGTAAGAAGGGGATAGCCTTCAGATATGACAGCTTAGTATTTAGGTGGAGAGAGTAGTCTAATACTGAAAGTTGGTTTCATGTAGTGAAGACTGCAGTTCTTTGTGCATTTTGACCAACTGCAAATGAACACATGCTGTTTTTCTGGTGTGTTTCATTCTGTTTAAATAAGAGTATTTTCTAGTTGTGTGAATCAGTGCCTTGCTTGTAATTTGATTAAACACAGTTGCTAGTTTGGATTTCTGTATTAGCTGTCAAATAAATGAAAGTTGGAAGATGATTTCCAGTTCTGGGTCTAATATATTCTGTGTTCTTGTGAGGGTATGGAGAATTCTGGATGGAAGAATCGTGTTTAACAGATAATTTTCCACCAATAAATTATATTTAGTATCCTAACAGCTTTAGCAATATGGTAAAGTGTAGGCATTACAAAAAACAGTCCAGTGTTTTGACAGGGCAGGCTGGAAATTGTAGCTGCCTGGTACTAATTAGGGTAGTTAAGATTCAGTTTGTTGCAGTGAGGTATAGAGGTCCTTTCCTTTTCTTAGGATATGGAAGAAACAATCCTGTAGATTCTGCACTTAAACAATCTTGCGGAATAAAGTGTGTGATCAGGCATGTAGTATGTAATATGTTTGCTGTTCTGTAGAGGTAGGTGATTAGCTCTTCCTATATCTGGCCTCAGTTATTAATGTCAAAGCATGCAGGAAGTTATTCTTTTCTTTGTTCTTCTCTTACCTGTTTTTTTCTTTTGCTTTGGCAGTCCCTGAGAAGTTTGTTGTAGTCTTTTATCATCTTTTTGTTCTGGTAGTTAGTGTACCTACCAAAATACCAAGTTTGTTATGTTTGTACAAGCTATGCAATTTAAACATTACAGGTTCTGTTTAAAAAGCACTTCCCCCTATCATCCTAACTGGTTAAATGTGTTTGTATCTTGGATTATATAAATACTGGTAGCATTAATGAGATTTCATCTTGCTGTGAGTATATGAGCTTTTCTAGTGTTGTACTTGGACATTTTGAATTAGGTTCATTAGGTTTCTCAGGCCACATACTGACATAGATGTGGATGATTAAACTTTGCTGACCTCATGTTTCCAGTTCTGTAGTATTAAGATGAATGTAGCATTAATATGTTCTTGGCTGATGCTTTGAAGGTCTTTTGATAAGGCCTGACAATGGCTATAGACTTTTTAGAAGGAGGACCAGATTCTTTAACCCAGCTATTGGCTCTTTAGCTGGCAACTGTGGACAAGTTACACACTTCCATTTAATCTAGATTTTGTGCTTTTTAATGAGATGTTTCAAAACATAGGCAAACTACTTGGTCACCAAGAAATTCAAGCTTTATGGGCAGGCTTTGCAGTTTCTTGGATCAGGCTCATAACTTGAGCTTGCTTGACTAAAGCTTTCCCATGGTTAGCTAAAAGCTTCTTTCTTCCAGTGTTATGCAGAGTACTAATGCATGCTAATTTGAGTGGAATATGTCTTCTCATTTATTCACATTATCAACTGCTTTTCTAGTTAGTCATGGGCAACCTTGTCAACATGCAATACTGTCTTGCAAGGGGGATAGAAAAAGTCTGATTACAATGTCGATATTAGACATTTAAAATAACTGTAAAAAATCTCTCTATATATACTACTTGTCTTTCTATTTTATAATGTGCAGCTTAAATGGACATACTGCCCTTGTTTCTATGACTTTGTATTTGCTAATGTCTTGCACATACTCATTGTGTAGTAGTAAATAAAAAATTTGGAACTTTCTCAGCTTGTACTGCTCTTTAATATCACAAAATAGGTAGTTATGTATACACCTAAGTGGAATAGTTAAGGCAGTGATAGGATGATTGCAGTGTGGATTTTACTTTAGAATGGCATCTTAGTAGTTATGTTTTTGTCTGCAAAAGAACCTCTGAAGGCCTCTTAGCTCTTATACATGACTATATTTTATGCTGTCTTGTTTTATGATTTGGTAGGGTGTAACTGAATTTTTGCTTGTGAAAGAAAGAGCAAAAGTAGGAATTGGTGGGAGAAAGTATGTAGGACTCTTGAATTCCACAAAGTCCTTGAGAGAATTACATGGTGTGTTAGAAGTTAACAGAATTGAATTGGAAGGCCAACATTTTCCGATTGATTTATAGCATAGATTTGTTTTTTGTGGTAGATTTAAACCATGTCACTCAGTACTGGTGCTTACTGTTTTAGACTGACATGCGTAATGAACATTACTGCAATAATAAAATTATGAAATTAATTTAAGAAGTCTCAACCAATAGATAATAGCTGTAAAGGTGTTAAATTACTACGAAATCATAAAATGAACAGCATTGTCTAATAACAAGTACATGGACTTCAAGCATAGCAAGGACTGCATAGTGTTTATGCTCTTGCTGCCTCCTAAACTACCGAGATTATATAGGAGAATCTGTTCAAGGAGTGTTCTTACAAAGAATGTGCTTATCAAAGAGCTGTTTTACCCAGTAAGTCAATGAGAAGATGTCCTTTACTGAGGAAGAAGGGTAACACTGAGTGTGGATCGGGGAGTTTATTTCCACAAAAAATAACATAGCTGGCTGGTCTGTGTGGTCATTGGACAGGGAGCTGGACCTTAAGATTCATGGAAGCAGGTAGTTAAAAGATCCTGTTAAAGAGGTTTTCTATTTTTCACACTCCAATGAAGCTGGGCAAAAATTCTGCCTATCCAATGCTATACAAATGTCTTCATGATTAGTTGAAAATTATTAATTCTGCTTGTGGTACAGATTCAGGTTCATCATGGTACAATTCAGTTACATGCTTGAGCCTTGTCTTAGTTCCAGAGACTTAAAAAAATAATCTATTTAGTATCTTTACTTTGGTATGTTTTGCAAACAGGATTTTAGCAATCTAGCAGCCAGGGAAGCATGCTGGCATGTGTGATTGTGGAAGTTAGCATGAGTTAATTGCCATTTATTAGTTAGATTAACAATCTTTAACTAATTTCTTCATTGTGGCTAAGTGGTAGGGTATATTCAGTTTGTTTGGTACATTGCTGTTTTTAAAGTAGCTCAGGTATTAAAGCTGGTATGTTTTGGTAAAATGTTCTGGCTGAGAGGAATTTTTATCATACTAATTTATGCAATAATTAGTTTGTTGTGCCTGGTGATTGAAATCAGACACTAGTCAAAATCATCCTGCAGCTGCTCTTGTAGCTGAACCACTTGGATATGGCTTTTTTTTTCTTCTTACCCCTTCTCATGGGGAATGTAGGAAATTGGTTATCTTTCAGGTTTATACCCCTTCACCTTAGACAAATTTAATAGCAAAACTTAGGGAAGACAGAGCCTCATGTTTCTAGGAACACATGTAGGCACTGTGCTTACATACGCTTTGTGCCCATAGACAAACTAGGATTAAAAGGTTGATAATAGATTTCCTTTTGAAACTGGCTTTCTATATGAATGGTTTAATTTAATACATTTACATAGAAACTGATTAAGCTAATTGGTAGAGCAATTTATATAAAAGCTTTTGGAAATGGGCTTCATCTGTGACATAGTGGAAGGTGATGTCTGGCACTGTGCACATGTATGAATTGGCAGAATTAATATTAATTCGTAACTGTAACTTTGGCTTTGTGTGTTTACCTGCGCAGCTGCAGTGTTTAACTTAGAATGGCAGGTAGGAGTAGCTCAGAATCAGAGAACCGTGGAGGTGGAAGGGACTCTCTTCCAGTACCTCTGTATCTCTCTTGTGCTGGGGAGCGCAGAAGTGGGCACAGCACTCCAGGTGTGGCCTCACCAGTGCTGACTAAAAGGGAAGGATCACCTCCTTCTACCTGCTGGCAGCACTCCTCCTAATGCAGTCTGGGTTGCTGTTAGCCACCTGTGCTGCACAGGCACATTGCTGGCTCATGTTCAACTTGGTGTCCCCTAGGATCCCCCAAAGGCCTTTTCTGCAAAGCTGCTTTGCAGCCTTCCAGCCCCCTTCCTGTACCCCATCTGCCTGGGGTTGTTCCTCACCAGGTGCAGGACTTCGCACTTCTTGCTGACCTTCATGAGGTTCCTGTCAGCCTGTTTCTCCAGCCTGTCAAGGTCTCTCTGGATGTCAGCACAACCCTCTGGTACATCAGCCAATCCTCCTGGTTTGTATTGTCTACAGACACCACACTGTTGCTGGCAGAAATAGTTGCTCTGATTGAGTTTAGGTAAAATTGTGTGTCAGAGATCCCGAAGTGGTGAGAAACCGAGTTACCATTTAACTGAACGTAATTCCAACTATCAGCTATTGCAGCATGCCCTCCTCTCCCACTTGCTGTTAAAGTCAGTGTTTTAGGAATGCTTGATTTTGTTTGGGAACAATTGGCTTGTTACTCAGTGGGTAACTGGATGAAACACACTTCTGAAAAGTTTCTCTCTATCCACTAAGGGAAAGAATATTAGTGATGTAAAAGACAAATTTGTAAGGGCATGCTGAAGTAAACTGCTTTTAAAAAACCCCACAAACTGACCAAAGAATGAATTAACTTCTCTGACTCTCTCTCCCTCCCTCCTTCTCTCTCCGCTCCTCCTCCTCCCCTGCAAAGCCCCCCAAAACTGCATTGACAATGTTGGAGAATACTAGAAGAGTTGAGGGAAGGATGTGATGAAGTAACTACTGACTGCTGGATATCTTGTTTGCAGTCAAGGGAATGGGCTGAAAGTTGTAGAATGATGAATAATGAAGGACTATTACTTTTTTCTCAATGAAGAAAGAGCAGACAGTTTGTTTTTTAGAGGCGGGTTGTGTGTATGTATGCATATATGTGTATTTCACTGACGTGTATACTTATTTAATATATTTTTAGGTGAAAGCCTAAAACTGATTTTGTGCAGAGGAATCAAATATCCTGTTTGATTATATTTCCAGTGTCACTTTACTGTCAGTGAAGCATTATAAATTGTAAGCACTGTCTATTGCACTTGCAACGAAGGAGAGCATAGCTTCTCCTGTGGTCATAAATCCAAGTTTCATTTTCCTGTGATGGGTCATAGTAGCAAGGTTATATGTGGAACTTTTAATGGATGGGAATAAATGAAGGTTGTCTTATGTACAACCCAGCTGTTTACTGCTGAGGGAAGTTACCCCTCTTTTACATGTTGAAGTATGTTTGCCTATATGGACTTGATAATTTAAATGCAAAAATACCCCCAAATTGGAGTGGTACTGATTTTTGGGAATGGGAGAGTTGCAGAAGTCTGCTTAATTTCATTTCAAGTAAGGATGGAAAGTAGTGTAGGATGTTACTGATGGTGGGATTATGGAAAAAGAAATCTTAATTAAATGCTAAGAATGGAGAGCGGTGTGCTGGGATGCAGAAAGCAGGCTAAATGTTGGAATACCAGTAGGAGAGTAAAACACGGGAAGACTTAAAGGCATCTTGCACATACAGCTTACTTGTGCAATGATTCATATCAAGCTAGAAGGGACATGAAGCTAATGAAATTAGTGGCTAATACAGTGACATATAAAAAACCCCTTGTGACTCTGTGGCAAAGAAAACATCATTGCATGCATTTTGCAGATGGAGAAAATGAGGAAAGAGTTAAACTAGATGTTCAGGAAAGCAAAATCACTAAAAAGCTAGTTACAGTTGAGTTAGTTATATTCTGGGATGAGCTTTTTTTGTAAGGTTAAGGAAGAATTTTGTGAACAGTAGATGGCACGTGGCGATGTATAGTTGGAAATTGGAACACCTGCTGAAGATAAAATATATTTGTTGGCTGCCTAAAGATGAGTCCTTTCATGAGTACTGTACTGTGGTGTGAAACAGAAATATAACTTTTAATCATCCTCAATGTAGAAATGGAAATAAGAGGAAACTTACTGTCTTTATGGTACCACTTGCATGCTTTGTTTCTGTTGAAGAGGTTTCAAAGAATGAGGGGTAATATAGTCCTGCTGTTAAACTGCTGACATGAGAGTCAGGAAATCTAGGTGCTCTTTCTTTCTGTTTGCAGTGTGAGTGGGAAGTGAGTAATCAGTTTTCTCCATATAATAACTGGGAAGAGTGATATTTTATCAAATATGTAGCTTTGTTACTCTGGATTGTGTCTGTGTGATGTAAATCTCTAGACAGAGAAATGCAGTAACTTGCAGATGGGTCAACACAGGAAGATGCTCTTAGGATGTTAAAGGTTAACTTGAGAAAAGGTGCTGTAAGAACATAGGTGTGAACTGGACAGTATAAATGTCATTCATGATAGGATTTGTGCTGGGTAAAGGCTGCGTATTTTTAAAGGAGTAAGGAGAAAAAGTAATCATTCGTTTTATGCCTTTTATACTAGCATGGGTGGAAGATTTTGGAAGCTCTTTTTCTGTTTGAAACAGATATGTCTGTCCTGGTTTTGTCTGGGATAGAGTTAATTTTCTTTCTAGTAGCTGGTATAATGTTACCTTTTGGATTTGGCATGAGAATAAAGTTGATAACACACTGATGTTTTCAGTTGCCAAGCAGTGTTTATACTAAATCAAGGATTTTTCATATTCTGATGTCCAGCCAGCAAGAATTCAACATGAATCTCAGAATTTATTTTACAGATTATTCTCTTCAGTGTATATTATTTTTTTCTTTTTCTTCTTTCTTTTTTTTTTTTAAAGCTGGATTGAAAGTGAACCACAATGGCTGCTGTCATCTCAGATAGTCCTCCAAACCCAAGATGCAAAATCATGACTTTTAGGCCTTCGATGGATGAATTCAGAGAGTTCAACAAATACTTAGCATACATGGAATCACAAGGTGCTCATAGGGCTGGAGTTGCAAAGGTAAACATCTATAATGTAGAAGGAAAATTGTTCCTAATATATGTTTTCCCAGTAATGTTTTTTTAATGTTTTTTCCAAATGATTTTCAATGAATGCATACTAATCTGTTACTGTTTTAAGAGGGACCTTTTTGGTATCTCTAATGTTTCATGCAAACTAATGAAGATGATGTATACTGTTTTCTCTCTAACCTTCAATTGTTTTCATGTTTACAGTAGCAAAAGAAGATCTCTTCTTAGGGCAGATTTAAGCTAGTTTTTGGCAAATTGGAACAAAATAGGGAGTTCATAGTATAAATTGGAAAGTCCTGAATTACCATATGTTGAACTTGGTGTTCTAGGGTTTTGTATAATTTTACTGGAGCAAATAATCCCACTACAGTTGATGGATGTATGCAAGAAGATAGTGAAGCAGTGTTTGAATGAAATAGTTTTCTGTTTAATGGTGATCATGTTATCTTTTGTTAATGAGAGTTGGAGGTACATTAATTACCATTGCATTGCCCTTTGAACAATCATATATCCAGGGTTTTACAGCACCTGTTCCTTCCCTAATGGGGAGTGATTGTCAGAGATTAAGTCCGATGTAATTTAGTGTTAACATCATATAAGTATTTATGCAGTATCTGTTTTGCCACTTTTCAAACCATCAGGAAATAGTGCAGGTCTAGAAATCCTAGCTTGGTTATTGCAAGTAGTCAGTGGGGATAGCTGTCTTCACTACTAGATTTTTAAGTTAATGTTGCAAAGTCAAGACATTTAAAAATTGAGGAAAGAGAAATGAAACCTGCAGTTCTTGCTTTACCCCTGCCCGCTCCCAGCTTCCTGTAAAAGAAAGCAAAATTGAACCCTTTTGAGCCCCCCCAACTGAACTCACTTTGAAAACCTTATAATTTATTTGCTTTCTGATTTAAGAGGGTAGAATACATGTAGGTCATATTTTCAAACTCTTCTCTGCAAACAGGAGTAGAAATGTGGTAAATAGACAACAGAGGAAAGCCTGAGCTGAATTTTTCACATACTTAACTGTATTATGGAATCTATTTGTTTGTGTGGGGATGAACTATTGCTGTCCTTTGTCTTGAACAGTAAACATACCAGAAAATTCATCACAGTGACATTTGTTGCTCAACAGATTTACACCATTAGCATGTATGTGAGCAGTAGATTTTAGCAATGCATCTTTCTGTGGATTCTGTACATGGACTCAACATTAAAAAACCCTCTTATTTTCATATTGTTTATATAAATAGCTTAATTTCAACTGTTGGTAGTTTCTAATCCTGTTTCATGGGGATCTAGCCGAAGAAATAGACAGTGCGTTATTGTCCTGGGTTCAGCTGGGATAGAGTTAATTTTCACAGGGACCTGGGAGGGGGCATAGCCGGGGCAGCTGACCT
>JANZLQ010000079.1:51913360-51934797 GCA_026212715.1 Elanus axillaris | reverse complement strand
CACCGGAGGGGGGCGGGGGGAGTGAGCGAACGGCTGCGTGGTCCTTTGTTACCGGCTGGGCTGAAACCACGACAGTTATGACCAGCCACTGAGATGAGACTAATTTTCTTCTATTTCAATTTGTTTATTTGTATATAATGTGCTTGCTTTTTTTGGCATGTTGTGCATAAAACAAAGACAGGGATGCATAAATTGTACTCCTTGCTTTCTCTGGCTATATGAGGAAGCTGTTATATGAGCCAGGATAAGTGTGTAACACATTTGGGAAAAAAAACCTACAAAAAATGAACTAGTTTGTTTAAAAGCAGAATATTTGTGATATCCTCTTTATCATGGCTATGTCCATCCTAGACTGCAACTAAACTTTGCATTTGGTGGTATTCAAAACCAGAAGCTTCTTAATTTGGAAAAAAAGAAAAAAAAAAGAAAAAGTATCTTACATTTAGTTTTCCTTTAAAAACTGCGTATCTGTCTACCTCTTTGACAGTTCTCAGGAGGTGTATCATCAAAAAATGAACTATAATCCTTAAAAAGCCTGTGCAAAAATCTGTTTTATTTCTGGGATGTTCATAATAAATGAGTGCTTCAGTTACTCTCCATGAGGGTTTTTTTGTGCTGCTTTGCTTCTTTTCTGTCAGGGATTGAAGCAGCTGGGAATGCTGGTCAGCAGCTTCCTGATACATAGTGCTAAGTGCTCCTCTGAGGCTGCTGGTATACTTAAGATTAACTGTGGGACTAAAATATGTCATGGTTTGAGCCCAGTGTACTAGCCATTTGTGTGTGTGAACTTTAGTATATCTGGAAAAGGAGAGTTTTCCATGTCTTGGCATTCTTGGTTGCAAAATTTCAGCTAGTAGGAAGTGTAAAGAGGTAATGAAGTCTTATTGGAAATATTCTTCAGATTTTTTTGAGACCTAAATATGTCTTCAGTCATAGTTATGTTTTGGTTCCTTTCCTGCCATTCAGCAATTGCTAAACCTCCATCTGCAGCCTGTGCAGGAGAAAAGGGCAGAACTGCTGAGGATGTCCTGAGGAGTGCAAAGGACATAGTAACATTAGGAAAGACTGAAAGGAAAGAATGTGAAAGAATTTTGCCTTTATTGTATAATTTTAAAATTTCTGTAATATTGCCATCATCTTCATATCCTTACTTTTAGTGTTGTTTGTCTTCTGCCCTCCACTTCCCCCCCCCCCCAAAAAAAAAGATTCTGGATATATAATTCTCTGGTGTAACCAAGCATGAGATTAATTCTTGCAGATATGAGATTTATACCATCTGAATATTCACTTTTTACTGAAAGGCAAAGATGACATAGTATCAGTAAAATAGATTAATGCTGTCATTTTAAAAAGAGTAGCACTTAATATGTAAACTTTGTTTCCTGTAAACTTTGTTTTGAAGTTGAAACACCTTAAAGGAACATTGTAATGGGCCAAAATAGTAGTTATCTTTTCACGTTAGGCATATGAATACCTTAAACTGAGTGTTTCAAAATATTAGATGCAACAGTGATATCTACCAGGTGTTTCAGTATTTTAAAGAGTATAACGCAGATGTTGACTGTGCAATGGATGCAGGCATCTACTGTATTTAATTTACTGTACCACTAATCTAGTAAAAAATCAATCTGTAAAATGGTAATCATGGCAACAGAAGAACAGAGGTTAGGCTGTGGTCTCTTCTTCTTCACTATGCTGTAATGCTACAAGATGTAGATTAAAATCCCGTAACTGTGTTGAAAATGAATGGGGAGTCCATTCTAGTAATTTAAGTGACAAGCAAAGTACTTCAGAAATATGACAGCTTTCAGGATTAGTATGAGAAGTGGGTAGTGAATTTTAGATGCATATCCCTAGTTAACACTGTTTTACCTGAATTAATTTTTAAATTTTTAACCAAAGTTTTTTTTTTTTAAATGTCATTAAATAGAAATTGAAACTACTTTCTTTCCTGATGAACTCATGAGTTGCTTCCTTAAGGATGAGTCTTTCAGTGTTGTTGCCATTATCAAACTACAGCTATTTTTTTTGTAGTTTTATCTTTTTTTATCTTTTTATCTTTTTTTTTTTTCTTTTCCAAAAAAGGAAATTATTTTTTTTCTCACTCTGTCACTCACATAATTTCTCAGTGAGATGGTTATTAGATCTCATTATCAGGTAGTAGGTAGGGGAAAGTTTGGCTACAAATTACTGTTGTCTCAAATTGTACACACATGTGCAATTAAGAGAAACTTGAAATTAGTGGAGTCTTAAAAGTACTTCCAAGATTTGATTTACAGAGGATGTCACCACTCTCATAGCAGTTAGAGCTTCATACTTGTTCTGTTGAAGACACTAAAACTGAATATCTGATAAGGGCAGAATTTGGTGTTGTGGTCAGGGAGTTGTGATATTTTGCATAGTGTATTTTGGCTTGTTTGAACTTAATAGCCCTGCGCTTAAATGATTGAAAATATGTGTGTTTCCATTTTTTGGCCATACACCTAAGATTTAATTCCCATTCCATGTGTCACGTTTCTCCATGTACAGATTGTTAAAAGGTGATAGTCCCAGGAGCACAACAAATATTTTCATATATCTCTGTTTATATGCATGTGTGATATCTGCTGATCTGGGTTTACAGAACAGCTGGAATAATGTCTTATGATAAAAGACAGCACAACAAAACCTTTTAAAAATGATTAATTACATTAGTCATGTTTCAGTTGTACTGTGACTGAGGAAGGGCCCTTCTAACCATACCATGTAGGTCTGCTTTCCCCTTCTTTTGCTTAATACTAGAATAACAGTTAAAGCATTTCTAGCTGTTTTCAGCCTGTCTGTTAGTTGCCTCATGTTACTCAGATGCCTTGAGACTTGTTTATATTCTGATTTTTACTATTTTTTTATATATCTCAAAAATATATTTATATATAAAAACCAAGTAAGTGTTTTTTAAAACAAATCTTATCAAACCAATAATTCATACTGCAAAAGTTGAAGGGTAATTTTCTGAGTTTTGAAAACTGGATTTAAAATAACAAGAATAAAGTATTTTTTCCTGTTTTGATAGTAATATAAAATGAACTTACAGAACACCTAATTTGTACTAAGTCTATGATGCACGGACTCAAGTAGGAATGCAAAGAGAATAAAGACTACCAGAGAAGCTGTATACATATGCATAAAGAGTAATTTAACCTCTAAACAGAGGTCATAAACAGAGTAGGTGTACCTAAGCACTTCAGGTTAAATGTGAGTAAGGAGAGAAGACCTCTTACTTGTGTGCAAGAATATGTGTATGTAAATGGGAATAAAATGACTATAAGGCTTGTACATATTGTGGGAGGAGGGGGAGTGCGGGGAATAAAATGTTAATAAAAAAATTCCTAATAATATGCCTGAAACAAATGATTAAGGTACTAGACAAACAACATTAAACCATTTCCAGAGCAGATAATATACTGTGGCATCCCTGGACCAAACTGGCTAAAAAATTTCCATTGGGTTTTTGAGTGTCTGGAATGAGCTTTAGACATAGATAATGTATTTTAGTCTTGCAGAGGATCCTATGCTTAAAAAGGAAAAGAAGGGATGAAAGCAATAGAACAAATGAAAAACAAGGCACCTTGATAGATTAGTTGCTCTTTAGTAGAATAAAGTGTTTTGGAGATTCAAACTGCATTTGTATAGGGTGAAATAGTTAAATTAATTCGCAGTCACCTTGGCAAGTAGAAAGGCAATTTTGGAACATAGTACTGAAAATAGATACTGGCAAGTACAAGAAAAACAATTTTCAGAAGAGTTGGGGCAGAAGTAGCTACATTGAACGGCACTGGCTACTGTTTCCGAATCAAATGCAGAACAGGAGATTACCAGTATATGAAAGAGGATTTAACAGAAATGTATGCGTTGATAGTACTCTGAAATAACCTCAATTGTACTAATGTGCAGCCTTCATGGAGGAGACTGAGTGGTATAACAATGATATCCCTATCTAAAACTGAGTATATATGTCATGCTAAGTAACACTACACCGTGTTAATATGCTTGGGGTGTTCGAGACATATATATGTATAGATATATAAATGAGAAAGCTTTGCCTTAGGTTTTTCTGATTTTATTTTGGAATATTGAACAGCTTGCCTGATTAATTCAATCTAGGTTGCTTCCATGGAGTAAAACTAACTTGCCTGCCTCTGTAGAGGTTATTTTTACTAAAGTGAATGTAAAGAGGCTTCAGTGGGACAGGTCAGTGGTAAAAAACTCAGAGATCTAGTTGTTATTTCCAAGTCAGATACTGACTATCTGTGTGTTGTTGCTTTGAAGGCTATATTTTAACATCTCCAGTCCTTGCACTGACCTTTGCTAGAAAATACAAATTCTTTGGGCCAGGGATTCTATTTTTATTTTCTTTTAAAATGATGCTTAGCACATCAGTCCCCACAGAATTCACTTCTTTAACCTGTACTCTAATTACAACAATAATAAACATGCTCCAGTTAGCTGGAAGCAGGTATTTTGAACCTGTAGTCACAAAAATATTTTTATTGCTTAAAACACACTGACCTTGAATTAAATAAGATAATGCAAATTTTGCTTTTCAGTATTCATATATTTGAGGCAAACTTACAAGCTAATACTTAATAATCATGAAAATGGAAATCTCTGTGCACATATTTGATTTCTATGCATATATTCTGAATGCATGACTTCTTTGCTTCTAAACCAACATTTTGTATTTTGTTGATGTGCATATAATCTAAGATTTGTGTGAAAGAAATAAGTAGGAATCACAAGATGTTTAGATTATTTTTTTTCTCTAAAAGCAAACAACAGTGAAAGTTGCTAAGTAATCTCTGTACAGCTGAAGTCCCATGGAAGCTGAGAAGGAAAAAATGAAATGAGGGAGTTACATCTTTGTAAAAAACTGGATAAAAATGTCTATTTATGTTTAAAATAAAAATGTTAGGTATGGAAGTGTGTTACTATCTGATACATTTTCTTCATCTTGATGCTTCTGTTTTGGTGTGTGCTTGCTAGCATTAATGATCATGATCAGATTTTTTTGAGGGATGGACTATCTGAGTACATTAACATTACAATTTGCTCATTTGTGATTGTCTTCCAAAGGTAACAAATGATGTTAGGGTCTATCTGTAATATTTTTTAGAATTTTTTACTTTCTTGGAGCGATGTAATAGCAAAATCTCTAATGGACAATATTGTGTGAAATCCTGAAATGCCTGTTAGAGGAACAGCCTAGTTAGCCTAGTGTAAAGGCTACCTCCAAGATATGAATTAATTATTCAAGTAATGTAATTTGTGCATGGCAGATGCATGTTTATGAAAGCCGTCCTACTTTGCTGCATGTTACCTTAAAAGATTCCAAGCCAATGCTGTGAAAATTTGATTTGAACACCATGGAAAAGAATGAATATAGTGAGTGGATCAAAGAATATATCATTGAGCTTTTGGGCAAGTAAAAGTTCAAAACCAAAACAAAAATATATATAAAAAATGTTTGTTGCTGTGTTTTAAAACTGTTGCAATTTCAAATCTAGAGAGTTTTCTGTTTTCAGGTAAAATAATACATGCAAGGAATGTTCAAAATTACACAGCCTGTTAAAGAACACTGGTTTCATTACAGGCCTCTTTGAAATTCCTAATGACTTTATTGCCGACACTTTAGAATCTGCTGAGGAGTTTTTGGAGACTTTGGGCAATTCTGTGGTATTTGAAATAAAAGTGTTAACTTACAATTGGTTAATCTGCACACAGCTTCAATCTTTAATTATGAGGTTTAAATCATGTTAATAAAAAACCTAGTATATCTAAATCAGTGCAAACTCTTACTATAATAGAGTTGTACCCTGCAGTTTTATGAGGAACAAGTTAAACAGACTAAAACCTAAAGCTCCCTAAAATAGCTCTATTTTTTTTTATTTTTCAGTAAGAAATAAAGTTATTTATACTGTTCACACCAAGTAACATTTGGACAGGGACTATCAATCTTTTGTATGAATCTGTTTTTTTGTTTGGTATTTTTTTTGTTGTTGTTCTTTTAAATCAAGGATAACAATTATATATCATGGAGTACAAAGTGTTTATGAATTATAAGGCTTTCTAATTATAAAATATTTGTTATCATACATGTGTATATTTGCACAGTTTTACATGACTGAATTGCTGTAGACTAGTGAGTTGCTGCTTGTGAATTGAAGTAATACTATGTCCATTTTGAATGGTTTCTGCATTATCTAGGAGCACTTACATGGTCAGTTATTGTGAAACAGCTGGTAAGGAAATGTTCATGTGATCATCTGGGCATATTTGACTGGTTCTTTTGATTTTTCCTGAATATTTTGAATTGTTATTGCAACTGTTGATAATCTGTCTTTTATTTCTGAATTTAAAGGTTATCCCACCGAAGGAGTGGAAGCCAAGAAAACATTATGATGATATTGAAGATTTGTTGATTCCTACTCCAATTCAGCAGATTGTCACTGGCCAGTCGGGGCTCTTCATGCAGTACAACGTTCAGAAAAAGGCAATGACAGTGAAGGAGTTCAAGCAGCTGGCCAACAGTGACAAGTATGTATATGGGGGGTCTTGCTTAGAATGACAAATATTTATTTGTTCCCATATTGTGGTTTCTTTGAATTGTACTAGGCAGCTGGTGCTTTTTTTTCCACTTACTTAGTAGAGGTTTTCCTGTCTTCTAAGTTGTGGAAGGGTACCACAATATGAAATTGCTTGTGTTCCTGTTGCTGAAATCATCTGATACCAAAGCAGCAAAAAAAGCACCTGGCATACCAGAGACATGATGCTTTCTGTCTACCTTTTTTTTTGTGATTTTGTTTTTCCCCCTGTTCTAACAAGTGGTTATGTTGAAAATAACGAAGATGATACAGACTTACATCTGAGTTTTATTTTGAGTACAGCTATTAATGTTTAATATGTAACTTTTTTTGGCCTAGATACTGGAATGGCCTATCACCGTGTAACTTGGAAAATAATCCAACATCTTTTTAACTGGCCTACTTTTTGCATTAATCTAAGAGAACGCAACTGCACCCAGCGAATGCCTATGTTCTGGTTATGGCAAGATGGATATTAAGAGAGGGGGGGAAAAAAGACTGTGAAGGGCTAGGCACTATACTAAAAAGTTTGAAATTGGTGGGCATTCCAAGAATGGGGCAGTGATTAGAAGGAAATCTTCCCCATTCCTTTTGACCACATAAAAAGAATAAATTCTACTTCAGTATTTCCTCAGAACTGACTGGACATATTTTTTGGAAGGTGAGTCAAAGGATGCTAGAGAGAAAAGGTATTTGAATATGATGAAGGAAGGTAACACTGCCCTAGTTTGAAGGAAAGTTTCTCTCATAAGTTAATTTAAGAAATTAAGTGGTAAGAAGAAAAGATCTTATCCTGTTATCAAGATCAGGAAAAACTAGGACATGTAAAGCTTTTAAAGAGGCTTCTCAGCAAGTGTTCTATAATATCCATGCCATTGTAAAAGTGCAAAACTGATCTTTTTTCAATTAAAAAGGATCAGTATGTTTCTGCCCATATATTATTTGTGAAAAATTGAGCTTATCACACTTAAAATTTTCTTCCTCTGGTAAATAGAAATGGGAACCTATTTTGTAATTCTTAAAATTATTTGTTCAGTAATTGTTAGAGGGGAGAATAAATACAAAGCCTGTATGGGATCTGATGTCATTTTCTGTGATACCTGTTTATAGTTTACATTTGATTAACCGTGATAAAATGAGAAACACTAATTTCTTAAAATAGTTTGATAATGCAAAAATACTGTGAAGGTTTTAATATGTATCATGATGTTAAGTTTATTATATTCTTTATCATGGAAGATAATTTGGAATTGTTTCTGATTTCAGCTTTCATGTTGTTTACTGAAATCAGTTTACAACTTCATTTCATAGGTAAAGTTAAGAACAGTTGGGAGTAATTCCTATGTATTACTTGCTGTAGGTCTTTCTAAAATACTCTTCACTGCTCTTGAGAAAATGTGTCATATAACCTCCTGTGACACTCAATGCAGTCTCTATTTCTTAAAATATTAAATAACTGAGAGCCCCTATGCTCCCCTAAAAATAATTTTGTTCCTTAATGAAGAAGACTTCTGTGTTAAAAACTCTTCCTGAGTATAGTGGTGTTACTCATTTCCTTTAGGAAAGGGAGAAGGGTCATGAACATCTAAATTGAAACATAGTTGCCTTTAAAAGGATTGTGTGCCTTCAGTCTAATGCATTGCATGTTTTATTTGCTTGAGGATTCACAGTTCACCATTGAGCCAAAGTGCTTCTCCACCTTGACCTCTGGGAAGTATGTGCACACCTGTACCCTGTAATCAAGATACATAAACTCAGTTACCATAACACAAGTATCCATATTACTCAGTGCCAAGCAGAAATATAGTCTGATTTCTGGAGCCGTATCATGAGAAATAATTGAATCAACTCCATTGCTGAGAATGCTTTGTTTAAGATACGTTTTGCTAACTTGTTTGTCTCTGTTCTGTGTTATCACATATGTAAATGTACCTGGTGTACTTAATTATTTTATGCTTGGATTTTCTTTCTGGTAATACAAGTGTAGTAAGTTGGCAGTGCTAATATGAAACTTTCTTCTCAGAGTTGTGGTAACGAGAGAGCAAGTTTTCTTTTCTGAAGACTTAAATATAGGCAAACAGAGGTCTAACAAAGGATCCTGAGGCAAAAGCTATTGATGGGTGTTTTCTATGGTAGTGTGCTTGTGTGTGTTCCTGCAAGATTTTAAATGAGGTTTTAGTAAATTTCCAAAAGTATATACATAAGTATATTTACGCATATAGAAGTATGGTGCCCTGTGCTGCACTAAGGGAGTAAAAAGAGTAATTCCCTTAAATATTTTTTTTCACAGCATGGTAGAATTTTTGGTATCAACCGTTTGAAACATTACATCTTTTCTCAAAAGTTTTTTCTGGGGAAGGAAGAAGAGAGGAAAGTACTATATTTGCCGGACAGGGCTGCTGCTTGGCAGAATTAGTACATCTGAGGTATTCTGAGACAGACTTTTGCAGGACTTACCTCTGTGTCTCTGCAGAGCTGGTAGTGAGGCAGGAAAACAACAAATACTTGTCAATTAAGTGGCTTTTTCATGTATGTCTTTTTTGTGGAAGAGAAACAAAAGGGAGGGCCTCAGCCTGAGGACAGTCAGTAGATGTGCTGTTTAGCTGCTGAAGACTGAAGAAAATGTTACATGGGTAGGTGTAAGACTTGAGTTACTGTAGCTGTCAGGTGGGACATTACATGCTATGATGAATCATCAAACTAAGAATTCAGGACAACTAATAATTCCTCTATTTCAGTGAATTTGGAATGAAGTGATTTCTTAGAATTAAGTTTGCAGGATCAGAGGCTAGTCCATTGTGAGGGTGGCTGTTGAAAGACTATGCTGAACCTTTGCCTACCTCTTCCTCTACAGATACTGCACCCCAAGATACACAGATTATGAAGATTTGGAGCGTAAATACTGGAAGAACTTGACTTTCATGGCACCAATTTATGGAGCAGATATCAATGGGAGCATTTATGATGAAGTAGGCATAGCTTTTTATGAAGTTTATCTTTTCCAGCCCTCATTTAAAGGGTACTATATTTGGAGGATATATTCTTGCTTTGTGACTGAGAATCTGTCTTTCTGTTGAAATCTTTGTGTTACTCACTTTAAAGACTCCCAAGCAAGGTTGAAATTAACCCTACATCTGCAAGACTCAGACAGTGCTGTCCTTAGACAGTAGGATATTGCTGCTTTTCCTGATCATAAGACTCTTTCCTTTCTTCACTTTGAACTCTCCAGAACTTTGAGATTTTTTCCTGTTTATTTATTTGTTTATTAACATTTCAGTATGCGTGTTATCTGTGTACCTCTTTTGAAATCTAGTGATATTTAAATAACTTTAAAACTAAAAGATTAAATACTTTATTTTTCTCTCACTGAGGAAAATTGATAGCTGTACTTTGTAGACGCTTGGAATGCCTGCAGTTTCTGGAAATGTGCTTATACTTCCTGTGTACCTCTCAATTAAAAGAGATGAAATAGAAACTTCCTAAGCAAATGGATTTTGCTGGTTACTTGGCAAGATCTCCATGGATAAAAATGGACTCTTAACACAGATCTCATTATCCAAAGATTTACAGAATATCCATTGATATCAATTAGGCTATGTAAGTAGCTATAGGAACTAGATTTTGAAAGGATTATTTAAGTAATGAGACTAACAGAAGAAATATTAGCATTTAGAAAAAGATTTGAGGATTTAAAAAAACACAGGGCAAACTTTTCTCTAAAAGAAACTACCATGTGTGGAGTTCTTGAGTGATTTCATGTTCTATGTAACTGCCTTCTCCAATCATTCAAAAAACCCCCCAAAAGTAGGATTTGTCTGTGGCAGATAGTCTGAGGCTCTGCTAATGTTTCATATTTCTTCATAGAAGACAAATTACTTGCAGACTCCGTCCAAAGGTAAATACGGTCAGCCAAGATGGTTTAAGGCAGTTCAATTTTTGCACTAGGTTATGTGATCTTTGAAAGATAGCTATAAATGTCCAATGGTCTATTGTTCAGAGAAAGCAGCAAGTCCAAATTCTTTTGTGTGTCCAAATAGCTGTGTAAAAATGATTTAGAAAATAATGGAAGATTCTGATTTGGGGTGTTTTGGTGAAGAGACATTCTAGATGGCCGTTGCTTTGTGGAGACCAAAATGGGGCACTGGAAAGTCGTGTTTCATTCAGGAAATAGAAGCTTTCCCTTTTTCTTCCCTGATATTTTTTTTCTTTGATGATGCCTTCTGGCATAGCTTTTTACAAATGTACGCTATGTTTTGATTGTGTTTTCTTTGGTCTTTAGAATCTTAAGGTTACTGTTGCATGAGCAGCATTTCCAAAGAAAAGAGAATGCAGTAATATCTGATTTTGAAGTGCTAACTGGTCAAAAAGGAGGTCAGATTTCTGTCTCATGGAATTGCACTCTCATTAAGTTGGGAGGCTGAGGAAGGGAGGTCAACAAGGCAAAGGGTGAAGTGAGAAGAGCAGCATTCAGTAATCCTAACTCAGATCTTAGTGTGAAGAAAGCACTGAAAGTTGCAGGCAGTGGCTATGATTAAATGACTATTATTTAAAAATAAATAAATAGCAAAGTAGAAAGGTTAGTGAAACAAATAGACACTGAGGAGTCAACAAACTGAGCAGTTAATGTGACAGCTGTGTCACTGTGTACAGCCCAGTGGGGTTTAGAGGAAAAGAAGGAAAAACCCCTGGTACCGAACTGCTGGTGAGAAAGTTATGGATACCCCTGAACAAAATGTTTCCTCTTAGAATATTTTTGCCGAAGTTAATTTTTGGCCAGCAGATGGTGTACTTGCACAACTAATCTTTTTTTATGTTTTACACTTCAAGACAGTGCGAAGAAAGGATCTGTTTGATTCTATTTGGAATTAGAGGTTGTTCTTATGTTTTCATTCAGTTTGTTTGAGGATTGTCATTATTTGAGGAAAGGAGATGAATGCAAGTAGGTGACATTTTGGGCAACATACAGTGGAAAGAGGATGGTGGAATTAATTTGTCATAACAGCCCATTTGTGATAAACAAACCCAGATGCTTTTTACAAAATGCATTTTATAGAAAGCAGTGTGTTTGTAGATGTTGCATTTAACAGAAATGTAAATATCTGGCAGAATTCCAGGTAGAAAAGCATCTGGAACTTAGTGGAAGTGTGATGTGTATGTGTACTTGGGCCATCAAAATTAGTGAGAAGTGCTGCTGTGCTGCAAGTCCTTATTTTTCGGTTTTCAAGTTTACCAATTACATTTTCTTTTCCACATGGTGACGTTCAATTTCACATTGAGACATCTGTATCTGAGCCATAATGGAGTCTTAATTTTTACAATTTAGATTATTTAAGAAACAATATTGTTATTTTTGGGATCCAGCACCTTCCTGGCACTGTGCCAGAGAGATCATAGGTCTTGTAGTATTGTTTGTTTTTCTTAGATCAGAGGATGACAGATTCTGAGGAGTTTGGAAGATGGGGCAAAGTTATAAAGAGTTATAAAGCCTGTGTTATATGGAACACCAAAAAAACCCCAACCAACCCAAAACAAAAACCAATACCAAAACAGGAACAAAGTTATAAATGCATGCTTTGAAACTTGACAACTACCATCAATGATTCAAAGTTTACCCTTGTGATATTTGGATTAGTGCAGAATCTCTGTTGTGTTTTTATAATGTATTTATAGTTGTTTGACACTTCTGAACACAGATTAAATCTTTATGAATAAGGAAATAGCCTATGAGAGCAAGTGTTCTGTACACTGCATAGAGCTTTATAGAAAATAAATTTAAGATAGTTGAATGTTTGCTTGAAATATTATTCTGTGCTGTGTGGATTTTAATTGCCGTTACATTTAATTACAGTGCTTTGTAGGAGAATGACAATGCAGGTGACTCAAGAAAAAGCATTGCAGTAAGGAATAGATTGTAAGGAACATTATTTATGTTAAGATTATAAACACTAAAAGATATATGTTTAAGGTTCTCTCTTTTTGTTGTTATAAGGTCATCTGGAATTGAGTGAAAATTAATATTCCTCAAAGTGTTTATAATGTCAATAATAAAGCACCAGTCTCATTAGCTGCAGTCATTAAACTGATTCATTAATTGATTATGAACACCTAAGAGTTATGATTGTTTAGGAAGTTTAATTGAGAAGTGATTATTTATTTTTTATTATGCTATTTGAAGCGAGCTGTCTTCCTTATGAGTTATCATGAATGTAATGCCAACTTGAGCCAGCTTACACTGTGAATGACTAGCCTGTGAAACAGTTGCAAATAGTTACTGTTCCTGCCAGGAAGGGGAATGAAGAACTTTATTTTGTTTCTGATATCATAACTTTATTAACTTTATTAACTTTTTATTAACTTCTCTGGCAATGGTTCCTGTGAGTAAATTGAAGAGTGCGATTCACCTACTTCTGTACAGTCTCTGTTCTGGTGAACTACTGTTAGGCCTTCCACTTCCATGCCACTCCCAACTGTTGTTTATATCAAACCACCAATCACTGAGGCCACAAATTAAGTTGTTTCTCTGTTGTATAAGATACAAGGAGCTCAAATTAACTTCTATTTTTTTTTGTTTTGTTTTGGTTTTGCTTTATTAATTTGAAATTGTATTTCTGTAGACAGATGGGGAAGACATATGAAACCCCTACATGGACTGATCTAGCAACTAGGGAGAAAAAAATCTTCCCAGTTTCAAAAGAAGTTCCAAAGAAAAGTGACTGATTTGATGTTTACAATGGGTCATAAAACACATCTGACTTCAGTGCTGTCAATGGCATCTGCTATTCAGTAGAGAAAAGGCAAGGTTTGAAAAATGCGCATATAAATTTTCTCACCACTCTTCTTCAGCTCCTGTCTTAAAGATGTCACTTTACTTCCCTTTTCCTTCTGTTGTCTTATCAGATGGAATAAAACTAATTCCTGATGCCTTCCTTCTTCCATGTCTAAAGCTGTGGGGAGCGTATTTGGTTAGTAATACAAGAGTGATTGATTCGGTGGAGTTTGTAGGCTAACAGTTGGTTATTTTTGCTAAACTGTAGGTACATGTCTAATGTAATATTAACTCTAGCAACAGATGTACTCAAGTTTCCTGCTGTATCCCTTGACAGAGCAGCTAACTTGATTTTAAGGCAGCACCTTGACATTATATGTAGAGTTTGGATTTGACCATGAAATGAGTTAAGGATGGCATCTCAGTTGTAGCTTAACCTCAGGCTGCAGGAGAGCAGCAGGCATAAGCAATCCAAGAGTCTCTGGAGAGCATCAATGACAGCTTCCTGACGAAAGTTGTCTACTGGACCTTGTACTCACAAACAAGGAAGGACTTGTAGATGTGAAGGTCAAAGGCAGCCTTATCTGTAGTGACCATGAGATGGTGGGGTTCAGGATCTTAAGAGGGGGTATCAAGACAGAAAGCAGGACCACAACCCTGGCTTTCAGTAGAGCAGACTTCGGCTTATTCGGTGATCTGCTTGGAAGAGTCCCACGGGATAAGGCCCTGGAGGGAAGAAGGACCCAAGAAAGCTGGTTGGTATTCACCTCTTCTAAGCTCAAGAGTGGTCCATCTTAATGAGCAGGAAGTCAGGAAAAAATGCCAGGGGTCTGCATGGATCAGCAAGAAACTTCTAACAAAACTCAAGCATAAAAAGGAGATACACAGGAGGTAGAAGCAGGGACATGTAACTTGGGCGTAATCTGTCCAAGTATGCAGAAATGCATCTGGGAGTGTCAAAGCCTACCTGGAATTGAATCTCAGAGATGTCAAAGGCAACAAGAAGGGCTTCTATAAGTGTATCCCAGGGATCAGCACGGGGTCTAGTCCTGTTTAAAGTCTTCATTAATGATTTGGATGATGGGGCAGAGTTTGCAGACAATACAGAACTGAGAGGATCAGCTGATATGGCAGCAGGTCTTGCTGCCATCCAGAGAGACCTTGACAGGCTGGAGGAACAGGCTGACAGGAACTTCATGAAGCTGATCAAGGGGAAGTGCAAAGTGCTGCACCTGGCAAGGAAAAACCCCAGGTATATGGGGTACCTTCTGGGGACTGAAGGCTGGAAATCTGCTTACCAGAAAAGTCCCTTGGGGGCCCTGGGGGACAACAAGTTGAACATGAACCAGCAATGTGCTAGTGCATCAAAGGTGGCTAACAGTGTCCTGGGCTGCATTAGGAGGAGTGCTGCCAGTGGGTTGAAGGAGGTGATCCTTCCCTTTTAGTCAGCACTAGTGAGGCCACACTTGGAGTACTGTGCCCAGAAATACAGAGCTACTGGAGAGAACCTGGTGAAGGGCCAATAAGACATTGAAGGGACTGGAGCATCTCTCATATGAAGGAAGGCTGAGAGTGTTGTGACAGTTCAGCCTAGGGATGAAAAGACTCAGAGGGACCTTATCAATGTATCTAAATACCTGCAGGGAGGGTAGAAAGAGGATGGAGCCAGGCTTTTATCAGCAGTGTGCAATGACAAGACCAGAGGCAGTGGGCACAAACAGAAACACAGAAGATTTCACCTGAATGTCAGGAAGTACATTTTTACTGTGAGGGTGACTGAGCCCTGGCACAGGTTGCCCAGAGAGACTGTGGATTTCTCCATCCTTGCTGAGGTAATCCTACAGTTTGTTTTTTGCAAAATACCATAAGTATATATCTTGTATGCCATCCTTTACAGTATTGTATTGGGTTGCAAGGCAAGGTTTTGGTAATGGGAAGGCTACAGGGGAGCCTTCTGTGAGAAGCTGCTAGAAGCTTCCCCCATGTCCAATAGAGCCACTGCCAGCTGGCTCTAAGATGGACCCACTGCTGGCCAAGGCCGAGCCAATCAGTGATGGTGGTAGCACCTCTGGGATAACATATTTAAGAAGTAGGAAAAACCTGCTGCACAACACCAACTGTGCCCAGAGAGAGGAGTGAGAATATGTGAGAGAAACAAGCCTGCAGACCCCCACGTCAGTGCAGAAGGAGGGGAGGAGGTGCTCCAGGCACCAGAGCAGAGATTCCCCTGCAGCCCGTGGGGAAGACCATGGTGAGGCAGGTTGTTCCTCTGCAGCCCAGGGAGGTCCATGGTGGAGCAGATCTCCACGTGCAGCCTGTGGAGGACCCTGTGCTGTAGCAGGTGTGTGCCCAAAGGAGGTTGTGACCCCGTGGAAAGCCCACACTGGACCAGGCTCCTGGCAGGACTTGTGACCCTGTGGGGGACCCACACTGGAGCAGTCTGTGAAGAACTGTAGACCATGGGAAGGACTCACACAGGGGAAGTTTGTGGAGAACTGTATCCGGTGGGAGGGATCCCATGCTGGAGCAGGGGAGGAGTATGAGAAGTCCTCCCACTGAGGAGGAATGAGCGGCAGAGACAATGTGTGATGAACTGACTGCAATGCCCCTTGACTGTCCCCCTGCGCCGCTGAGGGGGCAAGCAGGGCAAGCAGGTAGAGAAGATTGGGAGTGAAGTTGAGCCCATGAAGAAGGGAGGGGTGGGGGGAAGGTGTTTTAAGATTCAGTCTTATTTCTCATTATCCTACTCTGTTGTGATTGGTAATAAATTAATTTTCCCCAAGTTGAGTCTGTTTTGCTCATGATAGTAATTGCTGAATGATTTCCCTATCCTTACCTCAACCCACGAGATTTTCATTATATATTCTCTCCCCTGTACAGCTGAGGAGGGGAAGTGACAGAGTGGCTTTGGTGGGCATCTGGCATCCAGCCAAGGTTGACCCACCACAAGTATGTACAGGATGTCACTGGGTAGCTTAATGAGGGCCATGGGCTCATCATTTTTTTAAATGTAGAAAGTTTTACATGTTTTAGCATGTGATTATGTGACCCGCTTAGTGGATGAGGAAAAGGCTGTGGATGTTGTCTACCTGGACTTTACTAAAGCCTATGACACTTATTTCCCACAGCATTCTCCTGGAGAAACTGGCTGCTCATGACTTGGATGGTGTACTCTTTGCTGGGTTAAAAACTTGCTGGATGTACAGGCCCGAAAAGTGGTGGTGAATGGAGTTAAATCCAGTTGGTGGCTGGTCACAAAGGGTGTTCCCATGGCTCAGTTTTGGGGCCAGTTCTCTTTAATATCTTTATCAATGATCTGGATGAGGGGATCGAGTCACCCTCAGCAAGTTTGCAGACAACAAGTTGGGAGGCAGGGTCGATCTGCTTGAGGGTGGGAAGGCTCTACAGACGGATCTGGACAGGCTGCATCAATGGGCCAACGCCGACTGTATGAAGTTCAAGAAGGCCAAGTAGCAGGTCCTGCACTTGGGTCACAACAACCCCATGCACCACTACAGGCTTGGGGAAGAGTGGCTGGAAAGCTGCCCGGCAGAGAAAGACCTGGGGGTGCTGGTTGACAGCCGGCTGAATAGGAGCCAGCAGTGTGCCCAGGTGGCCAAGAAGGCCAACAGCATCCTGGCCTGTATCAGAAATTCTGTGGCCAGCGGGAGCAGGGAGGTGATCGTACCTTTGTACTCGGCACTGGTGAGGCTGCTTCTGAAGTACGGTGTTCAGTTTTGGGCCCATCACTACAAAAAAGACATTGAGTTGCTGGAGCTGGTCTGAAGAAGGGCAGCGAGGCTGGTGGAGGGCCTGGAGCACAAGTCTTACGAGGAGTGGCTGAGGGAACTGGGGCTGTTTAGCCTGGAGAAAAGGAGGCTTGAGGGGAGACCTTATCGCTCTCTACAACTACCTGAAAGGAGGTTGTAGTGAGGTGGGTGTTGGTCTCTTCTCCCAAGTAACAAGTGACAGGACAAGAGGAAATGGCCTCAAATTGCAGTAGGGGAGGTTTAGATTGGATGTTAGGAAAAATTTGTTCAGTAAAGGGTAATCAAGCATTGGAACAGGCTGCCCAGGGAAGTGGTTGTGTCACTGTCCCTGGGGGTATTTAAAAGATGTGTAGATGTGGTGCTTACGGACATGGTCTAGTGGTGGACTCAGTAGTGCTAGGTTAACAGCTGGACTTGATCCTAAGGGTCTTTTCGAACCTAAATGATTCTATGATTTTGTCAGATGTCCTTTCTATATGATCTCCTCATCGCTGAGATCAATGTGAGCATTCCTTCACTTACATGGTTGGTTCTAGTGTGCGTTTCTGAAGAGAATCTGCTTGCTTCTGTCTTTTTCCCTACCCTTTGAAAGGGTGCTGCAAAGCAATGATTATATCTGAAAAGATACTGAGAAGAAAAAACAGATCAAATGAGGGTGTTGTACTTCCTAACCTGTGTGCTTATGGTGCAGAGACTCTGTTCATAGCATTTTTCTGTCTCTATTTTATGCACTTCGAGGAAGCAATATAAACCTGGCGGGTTTTTTATTACATTTATTGTTGTGAATGAGTGGGTATGTGGAGAGAAGACTGGGTAAGAAACCACAAATTTTTCTGTATGTTTCTTCTGCTCCTTTTCACTGTCTCTTAATTAGTTTTTTACTCTTATTGAGCTGTTACAGTCAGTCATAGGGGCTTTTTAGTCCTAGTTGTAGAACAGATGTCTTGTTTGGCAGGTTAATATTGAAATGAGTCCATAAGATAACCACAGGAAAAATTAAACACTGAAAAAGGATGTGTGTAGTAATGTATGCATACAGAAATCATGTTCATAAAAATGGAATACATCACACTGTTGGCTGATTTGTTTAAGTAAAGTGCAAAGGTTATTATCATGTCACTATTCTAAGTACTTTAAAGAAAGGAAATGAATGAAAAATAATTTCATTTGGAGCCTACTTTATCTGCAAAGAGGTCACTGCTTACAACCTTGAACTTTACTTTTTACCAATATACTGAAAGCTGCATTTTATTTTGTGCCTTTGAGAATAGAATGGGTCAGGTCCTTCTAAACTGCGGAAGTGTTCAGATGTTTGAAAGCTGCTTGTGAAATGTCCCATTTTATATCCACATTGCATTAAAAGCTGGTTCAAAGACTGTTAAGAGCCATAAAAGCTCTTGATAGAAATTTACAGTATGTTTGAATCCTGTACAAAATTAGTGAAGATTGGAGTAGTCATATTCTATATAAACTACTATGTACCTTACAATATTTCTCTGAAGAAATACCGCATAAGTCTAATGTGCTTAGTAATGACAATAGATGGTAAGATGTTTCAAGCCTGTATTTGTTATAGTAAAGAAAGAAAAAAATATGTTATTTTTCACCTTTTTTCCTGATGGTGGATTGTGTGGTACAGTCGTCAGAGATGACAGGTATTCTTTAAAGAATTTGCCATCAAAAATGTGGAAAAATTAGAAATACTTCCTTTACACTTTCCCTTGAAATTGTTATAATATTCTGATACAGAATGTGATATTCTGAGCAGAATAAATACTTGATTTTTTTTTAACATTGAATTGATTATAATGTCCAAATGGGTTTTTGTATTTGTAAGAAAGTAGCAGCTATATGTCATAGTCAAGTAATATGTGTACTGGTGTTCTAATACTGGTTATTAAATATAGCACACCCTGCTAGGTTATACATTAATTTTTTGGAACTATTGTTATGTATTGACCTTTTAAACTGCTCTTTTGCAGCTCCTATGATTTTTTCAGTGTGCATTGCAACTGTAAAGTTTAAAAACAATTATACAACTACTGGAAAAGTTAGAATGGGTATTTTATTGAAAAATTCATCTAAGCATTTCACTCAATGTTTTGGAATATTAAAAAAGATATATCTGTGAGGGAAAGTAACTGCTTTAACAATAATTTTTAATAATTACTTGTGACAATCTAAGCATAAATATATAAAAAAATCAGTTTTAAGTTCAAGGAATGTAGCAAGAGTTAAAATGAGTCAGTATCATTTTAGCATTTCAGCTGGTTTCAGTGAAAATTTCCTTTTGAGCTAAGACTACTTGTCCAAAATAGTCTTTAGGAAATGGAAATTGTTCATGAATCTTGAGTGTAGAGGTTGTCGGTTGTGTATTTTGTATGTTTGGTATTTTGAAGCAAGTTTTTTCTCCTAGGATTGTTCTCCATGTGCGAATTTGCTTTTGTTTTAGAGACAAACCAGTAGCAGTTTGCTTGGTGACTAGTTATGACTTGACTTAACAGAAGGTGAAAAGATGTGGTGTTAAAAAAAAAAAAAAATCCTCTTAACTATCACTTAATTCTTAGTAAGAGAAGAGTAAGTATTCAAGTAAGATATGGTTGCTAAGACCTTACATGGTTTAAAGAGGGTGACTGGATGAATAAATTGGTAAAAAGCCCACGGGGTACTGATAAGTAGAAGGGTAACACCTGTCTGGAGAAACCTTCAGTCTGCAAGTTAGTGCAGGCTGGAGGGGTATTCTGGGGAAATACTGCTTTGCTTACACTGTTTCTTGTCTGCTTTTGGCTACTGTTAGAAACAGTATACTGCCTAGATCAACAGTTGATTTTTGTCTGGTGTATTTATCGTTGTCTTCTAACCCTGTATGTGTCTCTGTGCCTACATGGTTGAGTCATTGCTCTTATTTTGCTGTATTAAATTTTTCTCCATATTCTGCACAATTTGTGAACAAAGATAAATCTTAGGTGGTTTGAAAGAATTAGTCTGTAAATTAATTTGAGGAATAATTAGTTAAAATTGTTTCTTCAGACAAATATTATATTTTGCAGCTCTACTACCTTGCTGATGATTATGATTTTTAGATTTGAAAGGTTCAAATTTGACCAGCATCTACTATTTGACTTCTTATTGGTGTTTAGTTTTTTTCTTTGATAATGGTCATCATATTTTTTTTTTTTTTAATTTTTTAAATTTCAAATGCTTTTATGTCACACAAATGCATCAAAGCCAAAGCTTCAGTTTTCAAAAAAGGACAAAAATTGCTGTCTGGAAGGAACTCATTCTGAAATACTACTTTACTGCTTTCTAAAAGTCCCAGATAACTTACAGATAGTTTTTCTTACTAAGTGAAATAGTCATAGCAGGCAGTCAGAAGTGCTTGTTCAACGAGAAGGTTGAACTTCATACAAAAGTTACTATATTGTATATCGATTCTAGTTGCTGTATATGTAACGTGCTTGACGTAAAATCTCAAAACCAAGGAAATGAAATCTGAGAGTGTTAAATGTTAATTACTTCTTGCTTTAACCTGTTTTTACTTCACCACCTGCCCAACTATTGAACGTCACCATGTTTCTTAGTCTTAATCACCTGCATCAGGACTGCAGTCTGCCATCAATTTGTTACTCAAATTTGAGTTAGATTACCAGCACTCTATAGAGTTCAGTGATGGGGATTGCAGAGAAGGTCATGGTTAAAGGCATGTTTAGAGGCTGTCTTCCCAATAAAGAGGCTTGTGTGAATTGAGCTTGTAATAGTTTTGATTGTGTTTCTTGTTTTTCTGACTGTTTGAGCACCAGCTAATGTCTTCCCTGCAGGTGCTAATAATTGCTTATAAGCAATTATAAGACTTATAATGAAGTCTGATCTCTTTCTCTTCAGTTTTGTAGCTTTGATCTGGGTTGTACTGACTGTTATGTTACCTGAAATTAGAATTGCACTTTGTGGATGTGTATTGGGTTTCTGTGGCAAGGTTTTGGTAGCAGGGGGGGTTACAGGGGTGGCTTCTGTGAGAAGCTGCTGGAAGCTTCCCCTTTGTCCGACAGAGATGGACCCACCACCAGCCAAGGCCGAGCCAATCGGCGATAGTGGTAATGCCTCTGGGATAACATTTTAAGAAGGGAAAAAAAGTTGGGGAACAGGGGGAGAAACAGCAGCCAGGGAGCGAGAACATGTAAGAGAAACAACTCCACAGACACCAAGATCAGTGCAGAAGGAGGGGGAGGAGGTGCTCCAGGCACCGGAGCAGAGATTCCCCTGCAGCCCGTGGTGAAGACCATG
>JANZLQ010000079.1:51899463-51913260 GCA_026212715.1 Elanus axillaris | reverse complement strand
ACGGTGATTAGTGAATGATCTCTCCTGTCCTTGTCTCGACCCACAAGCCCTTTGTTATATTTTTTCTCTCCCCTGTCTGGCAAAGGAGGGGGGGAGTGATAGAACAGCCTTGGTGGGCACCTGGCGTTTAGTCATGGTTGACCCACCACAGGATGAATCTGAAGTAAAACAAAACCTACATGCTCGGCTTTCTGAATGGCTTTTAATATAGAACTTTTGTAGGCAATAATGTAAGGAAACAGCTGAAATCCCATGTGGTATATTTCTTATGCAGTACATCATTATAGTTAGAAATACCTTTGAAATGATGTAAAGTTTTTAGGTTTTATGCTTTTCATAGACATGGTAAATTTACACATCGAAATTAAAATTTTAAGTAATTTTTAATACTATTTAGTATTACTTCATAAGTATTTAAAAAACGTAGATAAGCCCAGTGAAACTTAATGGCTTCCAGTTATGAACTCATCAAAGATTTTGTCTACACCTATTATTTCTATTCTGTATAGTGTTTCATCCCATGTTAGATTTGATGTATTAAGTGTTAAGCAGATGTGAACTTCTGTCTTCTCTGCTCTGAACATCTCAAACTTAGAACCTGATCTAAATCTTACTGAGGTCAAGAGCATTTTTCTTTGTGTACCTTCAACTGTCTTCTAAAGTGCTTACAAATTTGTATTAATATACAGTCTTTTGAAGGGCTAGATCACGCATGTGTTTTTTGACTGAGACTATTATATAAAATTGCATTTTTTATAAATCTTTTAATACATTTATTATGTATCTTTTTCAGGGTATCGAGGAATGGAATATTGCCCATCTTAATACAATATTAGATGTTGTAGGAGAAGAGTGTGGAATTTCTATTGAGGGTGTAAATACACCATATCTGTATTTTGGCATGTGGAAAACAACATTTGCATGGCACACTGAAGACATGGATCTCTACAGTATTAATTATCTCCATTTTGGGGAGCCGAAGTCATGGCAAGTTTAAATTTTTATGAAAGATTATTTTGTTTATCTGTTTGTTTCAGCTGACTAAACCACACAGATGGGGTACATTTGCTTCACAGTGATAAGCTTTACTGAAAAGCTAAGCTGGTAGGTTTTTTTGTTTTGTTTTTTTTTTAGCTGAGAATGCTATGAAATATGTGAAATTTATGATGTAAAGAAAATCTCAGTAATGAATCCTTTTATTTTAAAGGAAAAGACTAATAAGTACATAAGGCTTATTTGAGTTCAACAGAAAAGGATTGTAGTGATTCGATATGAGAAGTTTAATGAGTTAGGAACCCCAAGACTATTTGAGGGAGCTTCTGTAAGGCCTCTTTCAAACCAGTTACTTTGGTTCAGTTGTCCTTTGGAACTGACTAACATGTTTTGTATTAAATGGGTGTTTAATTGTTTTTTGAATCAGAGTCATACTCTCTGCTGTTAACTCAGTAGGCCCAGTAGGAGATGAGATTCAGTGTTACAGGTACTTCCTAAATATGAAGCTTCTGCTATCTTTTCTCAATAATCTTAGATTTTTTGATTGAACAGCCTTAATAGAGAAACAAGCAGTTTTAATGTTGTACATATAGATTGTGATATACATGTATCTTAAAGTCTATGAGAAAAATATTTTCCTTTTGATGGTAAAATCTTTTTTTTTTTTTTTTCAAAATAACCTGTGAAGAGAATATATATAAAATAGATGTTATGCTTAGTTTGGTTTCTGGCACTTTCTAGTCATCCAACCTTAGATGGAAAATTCTGTAGCTGGTAATTCCATAAAACGTTATTGGTTATTTTTATACCCATAGAAAAGACAAAGACCTGTGCAACATCAGGTATTTAAACTGAGAAGGTGGTAAATTGGTCAGATGCTGCTTCTTAGGTCATTGCTTTATGTTTACCTACTTTTCTTTGTAGTGGATAGCTTGCATTTAGACAGAGAAGATAAACATCACCTGTTGTAGTAATGCAAGTCTATGTTTTGAATTGATTAATTGTATCTTTTTGAAGTTGCTGCTTTGATGGAATTAGACATACTAAGAAGGTCTTCTCAGCCATGAGAAGGATATCTTTGTTAAAAATGGATGTAAAGATAGGTAATTCCAAAATGTTCTAAGATGATAGGATAAATTTAAATAAAACCGTGATTGCATAAAAATTATTTTGGATTCTTAGAAATTTTAAAAGTGCTATTTAAAGAAACAAGCCACTGCATATTGTAAAATTCCAAGTAGCAGAGACATCTATTTAGACCCTGAAATCCTTAGGGAAGCTAAGAAAACTTTTTTCTTTATTTTGAAGGAGGTATGAGTTGATAATATGATATATACTTTTCTAGTTTACAGATACTTGTTTATACTTCTGAATGAACAAAACCATTAAACACTGACCACTTCATCTGTTGGAGGAATAGCCATGGATACTACTTCATTTTCTGGACCACGTTGGCCTATATTGTTAAGAAACACAGTGCTAAAAAAAAGATGAATGAAAGACATGTGCTTTTACTGGAGGAATGCTGCAATAATTTACGCTAATGCTGTGTTCCTGTGTCAGTAAAATATATCTTGTGTTAATGTAATATTATTCTAATATTTTCTTCAAAAAAGTGGAGGATGAGTTGGATCTTAGGATACAGATAGTAAAGATCTTGTCTGCTCTTAAAAAATTGAAACTGAGTTGACAAGTGCTTCCTCAGTGAAACCAAATACCCTGGCATGTATGGTAGTAATCCATGTTTTTTAATTTTACTGGGTACACATGTAGTTCTTCAAGACAGCCACAGTGTTCTTATGGAGAATTGAAAAATACTTTATTAAGAAGCATGATAGGCAGCATATTTTGTCTGAATTGGAAGACGACAATAACTTCCACCTGAGAGCCATGATGAGAACTTGTAGGCAGCAGTCTTTACAGAATTTGAAATTTTCTCCAGTGTTTAGGCATAGATTAACTTCCATTTCTTATTACACTCTGTAACTACACACAGTGCAGTTTCATTTCCAGGAGGCATGCAAAGAAGTTTACAGTTTTATATTATGTATACTGATTCCTCCATTGACTGCCTCATATGAAAGACAGGGGAAAAGTGGCTGATAACCATTTGCAAAATGAGGACAATGGCTGTTTGTGTGTTTATGTATGTATATATTTGTGTAATACATATATTTGCTTTACAGATGATTTTTTTGCATGCAAAGAAGTGCTAAAGAGGAAATATTTTGAAGGAGAAAAAGGAATTAAGAAAACTTAGCTCTGAAACAGAACAATATGAGGGGAGAAGACAGTGTGATATGATGAGGAAAGATTTGCTGGAAAGGGGAGAATAGAGTCTATAAAATTACTTGCTATGAGGCAGAATCTTTACTGCAACTTTTCCTTTGCATTTTATTCTGAGGGGAAACAATCTTGAAGATGGTACCTCATTTTACATCACAGTTTCTTAGAAAAAAAGTCTTATTACCAAGGAGAACCACTGATGTGATTGATTTGCTTAATTTATTAATTCAGTTTGTTCTTGGTCTGATAATGGTATCTGTGAACTGCTTATTAGTATTAAAAATTCATTCCCTCTGCCATTTGTTGTTAAATATTTTCTTCTATTGTAATTATTATTTCAGGGGTATAGGCCCTGACTAAAGAGAATTTATTTTTGTTCTATGTAATAATTTGTGGAATTTTGTCATGTTGTTAAAGTATTGAACTGCTCTTGGAAGTTAATGCCTAGCATAAACCAGGTTTTTGTTAGTAGTACAGATGTTAGGACTTCTAGTATGTGTATTAGATCCATGGGTAAAATATAGATAATGCTTCAATTTACATTATAAATTTAGAAATAAAAAATGTGCATAAGATATAAATATTTTGGAAAATAATTCTGGGTTTATTAAGTATCTGAAAGCAGTGCTTAGTCTTTGTGCTGTTTACCTGACTCATGAAAAACAATGGTGTTGATAAGAATTTTTTCAAATGTTAAGATAATGTAAATCTTTTTTGAAGAGTATTTGTAATGAATATGTGAAACAGGCCCAAAGTAATCATTTCCATGGCATAATGGATATTTCAAATATAGTAATAACTGGATTAATTTATTCTTTTTTATTATTTTAGAGAAAAGGAGTTAAGATATGTGGAGAATATATTTAATATTTTACTTTAGAAAGTAGTATTTTTTTATAATTGTGCTCATTTTGCTCACCTTTTATATCTGATGGTGGAGGTCTGAATTCTTTTCTGCATAAAGAATCAGAGTTTTCACTTTCTGTTGAAAGGGACACAGTGTGATCTTCCAGTATAATACAAACAGAATTTACGTATCAGTTTGTGATGTTTTCTGTCACATTCCATCTGGTCCTCACTTCCTAGCTCTTCTGGAGACTGGAAATGACAAAGAATACATTAAGTTAGAAAAACCCTCCTGTTTAGTAATGTGTTTTATAAATCACAAAATGCCTTGCCGGGTTGGTCAGTCATAAAATAAAGTGGAGTATATACTACAGAAAGAGAAGATGATTCTGTCTTTGTAATAATGTCAAGAAAAAGAGACCAGATTTTTGAAGAGAGAATGCTTAGACAGCCAAAATTAGATAGATTAGGAAGGTGAGGCTGGACCTGGCAGCTTATTTAGGTTGTAAGAGGAGTAGAGTGAAATGGATCTATGGTGAAATTCAAAACAAAACAGGTCATTTAGGTTCAGGAATTCTTTTTCAGGAGTTCAGTGGATACAGGATAGGGAAAAATCTGATCTCCAGATTGCCTAAAATTTTTGCCATGGGCAACTTTACTCTTACCTCTTGATTGCCATGGCTAGAACCTGTTTTTATGGATTTCCTAGTGTAGAATGTGTAACAATACCTGTTCATCTTCCTTAATGAAGTGGAAAAATGAGGAAAAATAGATAGTTACACAGTGGGGGTTGTGGAATTCTTTAAAATGTTATTTCATGTGAAGGTTTTCCGATTTTGGATCCCAGTAGTGTAGGAAACAGTAATGGGGTTATGAATACGGTAGGATAAAAATGGATGGTATTTTGATATTAGTTTTAGACAAAATTTAGAGACAAAGAAGGTGAAGAAGGGAAAGCATACACAGACCGATGCTAACATTGTATCATTTAAGAACAAATATGGTAATAAAATAAATGGGTTAAAAGAGACTCAGCTAGGCCCTGACAGGGTCTTCGGGCATAGTATTAATCGAACTTTCAGTGTTATCAGCAGTTGACTAAGACTGGTCAAAATTTGGCTGGGTGATGCAGAGTTCAGCATGAGTGGAAGAATCTTACTACCTTTGTACAAGTTATGTGTACCATTGATAGATCTGACATGTTTTCAAGTTATGTTCTATGTCTAGGAAAAATAACAAATATAGAAAACTACAGTGAAGTGCAAACTTTTAGTGTGAAAAATGGGAGTAATGTATAAAGCTTCCATGAGAGGTGGAGAGGCAGTTGTGCTGAAAGTAAGAGACGATTAGCCACACTTCTTGCTGAAAATTATCAGAAAAGTTAGAAATAAGAATATTAGCAGTTACAGAAGTGAATATAATAGGAATAGGAATTCTAATTGTAAAAAGGTAGCTATAATCAAAGAGTATAGTGGTTTGTCAGCAGTCTTGAAAGGGTTATCATTGTGCTTGGAACTGAGCAATCGTTTGGTAGTTAGAATGTTCTCCATAAAGTGGGAGAACTTTGCTGAATAAGACATGGGAATTAGACGAAAAGGAGATTTTTTTTTTTTATTTATGCCCCCCCTGCCCCTGTGGAAGATTATTTCTTCCCTTGGCATATTTAGAGCAAGTAGGGAAATTTTTTTAGGTGGTAATAGACCTTGAAATTTCCCATCTCAAAACAGCAAATGTATTAACTTCCTAAATTAAGTTTGAGTTTTCAGTTTGTTTGTATTTTTAAAATTTAGTTATCAGTTTTATATATAATAACTGTTAACCACCTAAATAGATAGTAGAGCAAATCAGCATTGCTTATAGAAAGTGACATGGTATTCTGAGCCCAGTGTCTGGAATTAGATAGACATCATTGTTTTGATATAATGTGGAGGTTGCAAATTCCCTGCTATCAGTTGTGAAACCAATTAATTAGGTTCATTGTAAAAAAAAAAAATGCTGTTATAAGTTTAGTTGTAACAACAGTTTATGGGTTTGCAGGTTTGGAATTTTTAAAATACTAATGAGCAAGAAAAATCATCAGCTGTTGTTCCCCTGTCAATATATAACATGGGCTTCAGAGAAGTAGTTTGATCAAGTATTTAGCATCACATGTAATTAGCTTGCAGCTGATGGAGTTATCCATTATCTGTGCATGTACCTGGCTTAGGAATAATGGAACTCAATGTTTCACATTCTGTTTCTTGTCACTGAGATGAGAATAACTAGGTGAATACAAGAGGCTGCTTGTCTGATGACCATCTTGCTTGGCTGGATACTTTTTGCACACTAAAGCAATGTTTCCTTGTTTTTGATGTGATTTTTTTGTTCATACTTTGAATAATACTGTTGTAAAATCACCTCACTTGTAAAGCATGCCACTTAACTGAGCACCTGACAAGGACCACCAGTTTTCCTTCTATCTATAATCATGATGATACAATACATGTGTTAAAATTAAGTGGATTCAAATCCAGTTTCAAATTTGTCTACTGCCTACACTGAAGAAATTCTACAGTACTGAATAACCAATTACCCTGTTGCACAAAAAGCAATACAGGTGACACAACAATCCAACTCACTTGTTTTATTTGGAAGGTGCAATCTGCAAAATGCAGCATTGAAGAGGTGGGGTCTGTGAAGTCAAAGAAAAGATAATACTGACTAATGTTTTTCAATACATGGAAATTTCTATGTTGGGCTTTATAGTTTTTATTGATGATGTTAACTGTCAGTCAAGATGGACTTCTACAAATGGAGAGAAACAAAATCCATTTTTGTAAGACAGTGAGTGAAATTCTGATTAAAACTTGAAACACTGAGCCGGGTTGAGCTGAGTCTCTTTGTCTAATACCATTTGGAGTGGGTCGTTGGTAGACATGGGTTTTGCTACAGTTCAGCTTAGAGCACTGACTTCTGTGGTGGATCTTGCTTCTGTGCAGCAGTTTCGGTTGTAATAGAGTAAAATTTTGTGTGTGCAAATAAGACCTTGAGGTAGGGGGATGTTTATTTCTTGAGCAATATGAGGGGCCTAGGGTCATTCACTTGTTTTTCTGAGTGAGTTGTCAGGGCAGATGAAATCTGGGTTCACAGTGCAGTAAAAGAAAAAAGCTGCATGTTGACTTAGTTTGAAAATGTGAATTTGGACTATGTTGTACAGCTGAATATGCATTTTCTTCTTTTCTGAAGCATGTTTTTTATAGAGAAGAAAAAATCCAATGCTCTTGCAAGATTAAACTGAAACAGAAGCCTATTATATCACATATTGAAGCAGTTAAAGTCATTAATACATATACCTGTGAAGTGCAGTAAATATGTGAATAACTAAGTGTTCAGAAAGGCAGAATGAAATTACAGCTTTTCAATAATCTTAAATTTTTCGGTGTAATAAACAATAAAATTAACATGAGGTTAATTCCAGTTCTTTTATATTGTTAGTGACTTGTTGCAGGTAACATACGGAATCTTTAAAAAATAATTTATTGTAAGAAAAGAGTGATTCCAAGATATATACAATTCTTTAACTTAAAGAAAGTGTATTTCTTAAAAGATTTTTTTAACTCTACAAAGACAAGTAACCCTTTCATTCTACAGCATTTGCTATAGGAAAAAATAGAGGTGTTTAATGGTCATATTGTTCTGTTGAACTCTTATGCCTTGTGAAGCACAATATAATTCAAAGAAATTAAACCAGTACAAAATAATTATTTTATGTGTTTTTGTTTCATTTGGAAGATGAAAGTATATGTGTCTTTTTTTTTAACTGGAGGGGTATAATCTTATCAAATATTGTCCGTATGCATGATTTTAAATAGTGAATATAACGTTCTAGAACTACATAAAATGTTTAAACTAGAATTAAGCTTAAAATGTTTTCTCAAAAAAACCCTATGTATTTTTCCATCAGAAGTTGTGTACTTTTTCTTTATGATTTTTCATTCTTTAAGCTTTTTCACTTCTGTATTTTTTATATTTATCATACGTGAATCATGGCTTTTGTAGTAATTATGTCTTTAAGCATTTCTTTCTTTTCTTTATGTAAATTTTAGGTATGCTATTCCTCCAGAGCATGGGAAACGGCTTGAAAGATTGGCTCAAGGTAATATTTTCAATATTCCCATATGTGAGATGTTTGAAGGACAAACCTCCAGCAAAGTGAAAAACACTGTCCTTGACTCACCTACTGTGTTTTATTACCTAATGTGTGACTTTTATCTGTCTATGGTATGATTGCAAACAAGGAACACTTTCTAGTACTCTGAGGAATTTATAAGAAACAACTAATATTCTTTTTTCCTCTTAGAACTTTATTTTGTATGGGCATTTTAACTTGGTGAAGCTTATGAAAACGAAGCTTAGTATTTTGTTGTTCTTTGGATTTTCAGTGCTAGTATCTTTGTCTCCTCTGTGCCCTTGCTTTTTCTTGTCATAGCTTCTTTTCATCTGTAGCTTTTGAATCTTAACTTCTTAGCCAAATTTGATATGAAGATAGAAATATTGAAGACAGCCAAGTCTCCAGAAGTTTTATGAAAGTTAATGGCTGGGTAGAGGATAGAAACCTGGTTAGTACCTCAGAGAAGAAGGAAGCAGACAAAATGTACTGTCGCCAAATCTTGTTAGATAGCAGCCTGCTGGCCAGTGAGCAGGCATATAAATCCGCTTTAGCCAAAGCATGTACTGGCTTTTGCCCTCCAGAGGTGTGAGGAATGTCTGTTGAGAAGGAGCAGAGGATATTGTTGTAAGGCTGAGATCTAAGGGGTGAAAATCAGTAGTCTATAGGAAGATTCTTTTCACACAGTAATTTGTTTAATTTTCAGTAATGCTACACCTCTCTTTTTGTTTCTAGATTAAGAGTGCAACTTCTGAATATGGTAATAATTAGGCATGTTTCTTGGCCTGGCAGGCCACGTTTTATAGCCTGCTATTAACCATATTATATAAGAAATGCTACTGAAAGTTGATAGTTAGATATCATGTATTGGGACCAAATTCTGAAAATTTTTGTACATTTTTTTCATATCTGTTTTATGTGCTTATAGGTGCATGGCTGTTTTTCTGAGCTATTTTTAAACTATTGCTGAGAACAGTGAGATGGCATGTATCACTGAGATGTGAAAGTAAAGGCCTGTGAACTTGCACTCTTAAAAACTTGTCTCAGAAAGGTGGATTTCAACCTGGCTAATTACATTTATTATGACTAAATTTTCCCATAGTTCCAGTTGAGAAAGTTATTGCTGATTTTTTTGCTTTCCAGGATTCTTTTTCCAACTTGCAAAGTATAGAACTATTCATATGCATACCTTGAAGTGTTTGTTTTTCACTGGTAAACAAACTGGTACATGTTGTAGACTGGGCAAGTGACACTCGCTTATGATAGGATCATTCAATAATTATTTTTAAGATTTACAGGAAATGAGCAAGGAGTAAAAGGAATAGAAAATTGGAAAAAGTCAGAGGGGGCACTAGGACTGGTGAAAAATTTGCCTTTTCTTTTAATAATTGTTAGTAGACTAATTTTTAAATCTGAAAGTGTCAAATAAGAGGAAGGGATTATGCTAAAGACCTGTGATGACTGCAGGGAAAAGGTGGCTGAAGAGTGATTGTTTACTGGGTCTTCCAGTATAGCTAGAGACTTTGAATGACGAGTCTTAGCAGGTTCAAAACAGGAGATAGTTCCTTTCACAGTATGGACTTCTCACTGTCCCTGGTGGATTCTAAAAGTCTGCATCGATTCAGGGGAAGACTGGACAACACTGGCAAAGAAATCTGTTAGAGGAGCATAGGAACTGCATCTGGTTTTGGAAGTCTTGGAGCAGCAGCTCCTTGGTACAGGATTACTCAGGGGAAGCAAAGATTTCATGCTTTATTTAAACGCTTCTCTGTATATCCACTTTTGACATTTGCTGGGAACAACATCTTTGGGTAGATAGAATTTTCATTTCATGTGGTATGGCTGCTCTGGCACTTATTATAGATTTCATATTGATAGATTATAGCTCTGCAGTGTGTTAAAACTATTGAGATTTAAATGTTCTGTAATGAGTGTTTATTGAAACTTTTGAGGGTGAGGGGAGAGAATGGGCAGTTTCAGCAGCATTTGTTCAGTCATTTCTAGGAATTTAGTGGCATTGATGTATGGCATTCTTTGCTACAAGCTAAAAAAACTTTCAGATTTTTCTTTTACATACCCTGGTTTCCCCACATACTGGAGTAACCTATACAAATTCAGGAAGTAGGTAACTTTGGCAGATACATGCTTTGCTACATGGGAACTTTTGAAGTCACTTAATGTAAACTTAGTTTAACAAAGTATTGTGTTAGAAAACTGTGGCCTGAAGGTGCTCAGGCCTCTTATTACTGATAATGGTGGCATAATACAGTAAGAGGAATGGGACATAAAGCATGGGGAGTAGTAGGAATCTCCCAAACCACTGTTTGTCAGAAGCCAGTAGGTTATACTGGGGGAACAGTGTCTTCATGTCCAAATGCCAGAATCAGAATTTGACAATAGGCTAAATGGGACTTAGGACTTCAGTCTCACCCAGCGTAACAGCTCTTAGGTCCAGAACTGCTGGAAGAAGGTAGCACAGAAAGGGATCTGGCTCCAGGTACATTGGCACGTGTGTACGTGCTTTTCTATACCTGGGAACAGGAACCCAATTCCTTGATCCTTACTGATTGCTATATTTAAAGAAGTTGCCCAGGCATGTCACTCCGCATTGGTCTGTGCACATCTGCATGGAAATAAGTTGTCTATTATTGCTATTAGTTATATGTTAGTACAAGTTATAAAGATCTGCGTGGTGAATGGAAATCTACTTTCCTTGATGAATCATGTCTATGATCAAAACTTAATTATTTTTATTTCAGAACCATGTTTTGAATAGTAAACAGCAAATAAACATAGATTCAGATACTGAACAGTGAAGATAAAAATTCAAATAGTTGTTTATTCCATTATGTTCAGTGAATGAAACTGGATTTCTGTAGAAAAACTACATACTTATACAGAGATTTTTATTATAAGAACAATATAAGATAGGTGAGTTAGTTTCGCATACAACCCTCTCTGACATTTCCTAAGTTTTTAGCATTTGACTTTAATGTCTTCTGCGATGTTTTTCTGTAAGTTGTTCTCATGATATTTTTGGTCCAGCTAATGGCTTAGAATGGAGTGTAGAAGATGATGCTGTAGGTCTTAAGAACAGAGATGATAGACTTTATGCTCAGTTTGACTTACACATTCCTTTTTGGGGGGAGGACAAGAAGGGGTAGGGAAAGGGGAAATACCACTTCTGATTATTTCCATGCTGTGGAGGTTTAGACCTCTGTGATCTTCTACTTTGTAACTGCTGTCTGCTAAAATATAGTCTGAGTTTTACAGTAAGGTATCTTAAAAACATGAAAATGTAAAGTAAGCTGCATGGCTGCAAGTCACTTAATAGTAAACAATAAAACATAGCGTAAATGAGACCTTCATACTTACATGTGTATTGAAAATATTTTTAATTGTATTTTTGCATGACTGCAATATCTGAAGAAAAAAAGTAGTTTATTCAAGAAGGTTAGCTCTGATGATCAGATGCCTACCAAATTAATCAAATGCTCCTAAATAATTAAAATAATAAAATAATGCATTAAGTGTGACAGGTTGTCTAAGTCAAGGTGGCAGTTGATACACAAGATTAAAAGAAGGCTAGAATATTTTTCATTCTATTGTCTGCGCATCACAATTGCCACACATGCCTTTTGTGCATGAATGCTTTTATTTTTGCTTTCTATTGAAATCTTGATTGACTGTGGCACCTACAGGTACTTTATCTGAAAGACATTAGACTTGCATCTAATAAAGACAACAGTTTGATTTTGCCCTTCAGCTGCTTTCTCATTTATGTAGGTTCTTTTCAATTTTATGTAGACATAAATGTAATAAAAATCTCAAGTGAGCTGTTAACTGCAATTTTTATACTTGTTATGTTAATCTGTAATACCATGGTATTCTTAAGGATTTTTTGTTTCACAAAATGGGTTAGAAAATAATAGAAGCAGAGTAGCAAATCCAAAATGACAGTTTGAAGGATTTTCAAGATCTTTTAATAGATCATTTAATTGCAGAAACTTCTAGAGAGGAGATGACATCTATCTGTGGGGTTCAATTATGTTAAAGAAGAAATTAAATTAAAGTTTAATATATTTTAGATATGTAGAGGTGTTATAAAAAGCATTGTATGGTATATAATATTAATTCATTTAATGTAGAAGTCACTACCTGTGATGTATGAAAACAAGTCTAAATAGTATTTATATATAAATAAATATAAATTAATTGCATAACTTCTAAGGGTCTCGAATCTGAAAACTTCAGCAGCTGAAGGATTGAGCTTTGTCTCAGTTGAAAGTTATGAGAGTCAAGGTAGGAAAGTCGCATCTAAGAGATAATAAACTTAAGGCTGTAACATTCATCAGGGCATAACAACACACATTTCACAGCACTTGCTTCTTTTGTGGCTTTTGCACTCTATTCTTTATATAGCATACAGAAGATTGCTATGAGGATTGTTGTCATGCAAACTCATCCTCGTAATTTCTTTTATGTGCAATACAGAAAGTTAAATTAGTTCAAATCACTGCAAATTAATTTAAATAATGTATATGAAGTTTCTGTTTATACCTACCATAGTAAAATCTAAAAATAAAATGAATATAAAACTCAGTCCTCAGTCCTTTCAACTCTACCTGTGTTCCGAGAGTACTGACCAGTGAATTAGGATTAATATTTTGTATCTTCTGAGTCCTATAAATGAAGATCTCTGTAAGTAAAAAATCACCGTAACTTTGAGCTTAATTACATTAATTTGGATTATTTTTCATGGCATTAAAGTTAAATTACATTAAGGATATTTTCAATTTAGGGTGTTATCTTTCTTATCTTCTAAGTTTTATGTTTCTATATTCATGTTTTGTAGTTATTTTTTCAATTAATATTAATAAATTATAAATGCAGCACCTTTACTGTGGAATTCCAGGTGAAGACTTGAGTATGAAAGTGTAGAAAAAGATAGGATGTCTAGCCTCATTCATTGACTGGTCAGAATTTGATTTGAAAGTTCCCCAAGAATGTGATTTTTTTATGTGTGTGCTTAAATAATGACTTTATTATTGGCCAAATTGTGATATCCTTCATCATACAGGGTAATATATAGTCAATCACCCTGTAGAAGTCCATGGAGTTGTAGAATTACTTTTTCAGAAATACTATTGTAATTTGTCCATGTATGATGTAGATGAACAATTTAATTGAAAGCAGTATAGACACATTCTTAGTATCAGAGATAAGTGTTCCAAGTATCTTGAAAATGGTAATCAACCAGGAAATGAAACCAAATCCACTTAACTTTGTGTGGGTGATAGTTGTGATGTGATGTGGTCATCTGATGTGAAGCATGTGTGATGTGTAGGAATGATACTTTCAGGATGAAGAAAAGATAAGCCTTCCAGATATCAATGTTTACCAGCCCTCAGTAATTTATAGAGTTGAACTTATTTTAAAATATGTTCTTGTCCTGGGTTCAGCTGGGATAGAGTTAATTTTCACGGGGACCTGGGAAGGGGCATAGCCGGGACAGCTGACCTGGG
>JANZLQ010000079.1:51879871-51891681 GCA_026212715.1 Elanus axillaris | reverse complement strand
TCTTGTGCCCCCCCAGCCTGCGCGCTGGTGGGGTGGGGTGAGAAGCAGAAAAGGCCGTGACTCTGTGTAAGCACTCCTCAGCAATAACTAAAGCGTCCCTGTGTTATCAACATAGTTTGCAGCATGGGTGGGAATGCCTTTTGGAATATCACTTCACTTTTTGTGCTTAAATCAACCTATGTATAAAATCGAAGAAACGTAGGCATTCAGAATGATACTGCCTGCTTTGGAAACCAAGCTTTTTGGAATAAATTACTCACATAAGAAGTAGTTTGTTTTCTGAATGATATATTATCATATGGAAATGTAGTTGCTGAGTTCAGTTTTTGTAATATATAGGTAAATACTGATTCCTTTCATAGCCTTGTGCTTTATCATGAAGTGTCAGATGAAACCTTCCAAACTGGAAGGTTTTATAACTAGATTTATAGTTTTGGATTTACAGAACATTACTCTGAACAGTGTAATTTTCAGTGGTTGGTGTTTAAAGTGGCATATTGCTGAATGCCAGCATATTTGTTTTCAGTAGCACACATTTGATGTGAGTGAGGGAGTTGATGTTCTTATTTCAGTGTCTTGATTATTCCTGTATTTTAATTTAAAAAAAAAAAGTGCTAGAAATAGTTAAATATTTAAGTTCTGTTCTGTCACCTAGCCTTGGGAGGAAGCAGACTGTACCCAAGTGTAATTGTAATTAATGGGATTCAGTGAGAAAGTGAATAGAGAGAACCAGGCTGTGATGTCTCATGGCTCAAAGTGATAGAAGTGGAAATGTGCTGAATGCTGATAAGTCAGCCTATGCCTACCAGGTGGCAGCTGAACTGCTGCTTGTTGCAATAGAACACCTGCTAAACTGTCAGCAGTGGGAGGGTGTATTGAGATAAATTTTGGAGTTCTTAGCATTGAGAATAATCTTTCTTAAACATTCCCACAGCGATTGTTGGAGTGCTACAGTAGCAGTTATAATATATGCACTGTATGTGCATTTGCATGTGTATGCTAAGTATGAACCCACAAAAAATTAATCTTGCAAGGTGCAAATGCAAAATGTAAGATCCAATTTTATTTTTTACCTTTGTTAGCGAAGTGTATTTTTCATGTTTTCCTCTCTTTCCTTCCTCCCATAATACAATCAGAAATACATATCTTGAAGTGCTATCGCGGTGTATTTATTCTTGCACTGAGGAAAAAAGAGCACACAAAGAATTTGTAAAACTGTAAGATGAGAATTTTGAAGAAGAAAGTGGGGTTTCAAGCAGAAATTGAATGTAAGACAACTATGCCAGCAAAAAGCTGAGATTTAAGACATGACATATTAATAAGAAAAATATTTGGAGTTGTGACTTTTAATTTTGGTGGTTGTTTAAAATTTAACTCTTCCTTTTTGCTATCTCAAATTATAAGTGTATTTTCCTAAAAAGAGCCGTATCCATCCTTCCAGTTGTTCTTACTGTTTTGCTTATGCAAAGCATTATCACACAATGGAAACAGCCTATTTAATCTCTAAGAAATCTACTTATTTTCTTGTAATCAGCAAATGCATCTTGTTGAACAGTCATCAGTAATTTCTCAGATTATTTGCATCATTTAAATGAATCTGCTCTTTAGCGGGCCTGCTGTCTGATGTGTGTTTCATGCAAAAAGGCATATCAAACAGAGTATGAGGAATCTCTTTTAACTCTTTACTTCTGAATCTTCTAGTTCATTGATGAACTAGCTCAGAAGGCAGTGTGCCATTTCTGGTCTCTGACCTTGGTAGAGTCTTTGGTGGTTTGACTTTAAGAGTTTGACTTTAAGCTGTCTCAGTGGAGAGAATATTAGTGACTGAAAAGAAGTGCTGTCTCTCCTTTTCCTCATGTCCAGAGAGCAGTAGTCCATCCAAGTACAAGAAGATGAGGTTTCTCTTGTGAAAGAGAATAACCTGACCAGTGATTTGTTTACCTTACCCCACTTTTTTTGTAATTTACTTTAGACACCTTTTATATCTGATATCTCTTCTATAACTGCTAGGAATTAAGTTTCTTTTTGGCTATACAAAATACAATTACTGTGGCAAGTTTGAAATTTTTTGTTTGTTTGTTTGTTTTTCTTTTCTTCTGCTTTCTGTAACATCTTGTTGAGTTAGTGGCCTCAGCACACTTTTGGTTGCTTTTCACTCTACTCGTGAAGAACAGAGCAGTCCTTTGAAACTACCCTTGCTCATTCTCTAAAGCAATGTCAGAGCTTAACTGTAGTTAAGCTTTTCCTCTTTGAGAATCTCCTTCCAGGCCCCTTGTCTTTAGGTATTTGGAATTCTTGTTATCAATAGTATGAGAGTCCTTCTGCTCTCTCAAATTGTGCTTAAAGAGAAAGATGGAAACAACAAGGGCAGATTAAAATTTTTAATATTTTAATGTAATGTCTAAAGTGGTGTTTTAATGGCTTCACATTGAGACATTCCGCATGGCATTTCCAATGCAAGAATCCCCTTGGTGTTAGTCACTATTGTCACAGGACAGCGATGCACTTCATTTGCAAGAGAGAAGCAGCAATATATTTTATTGATATAAAACAGTGAGTTAATAAAGTTCAATGGCAGATGTGACAGTGGTTTAACAATCCTGTTAAATCCTGTGCAGGATTGCTCAGCAGACCCTGGGCTGTCCACTGTTGATGGAGTAAGATTATTGACTTATAGTCATATTCACATACCAGCGGGACATCTGGGTCACTGTGCAAGATGGTCTTTGGCTGCTGTGTTGCCCTCCGTCTCCCCAAAGTCCAACTTAAGCTGGACACAGCCATCACAACGGCTGCTGGTGGTTATTGTTTAAGTGGGTAAGGGGGGCACATCGCCACAGCTGTAAGGCTGAAGGATTGGTGCAGGGCAATTGTCATTATTTCTTCTTCCTGCTTTCCTATCTAAAATGATTTAAAGATACTGCCTGAGGGGATCTAAATGTATCCAGTGTTTTCCTTTGGGATGAACAACATTAGTTTCTTTAACTGCTAAGGCTCATTAACTTTTTAGTTTCTCTTTATGCTTGATCTTCAATAGTAAGTAACTTAAAAGGCAAATCAGGGCCTCAGTCACAGGCCTTCAAATCATAATTTTTGAAATGGGTGAGTATGGAAGAGAAGGGTGGGAATAAGATCTCTCTCCAGTCTTACCAAGAAGAGTTCTGGTGCCATTCTAAAGAAGCATCTTCAGGGTGGTGGACAGAATAATGTCTTCAACAGTTAATTTGTACTAGTATTTAGGGATGACAATTGTGGGTATTTTGGTCCAGCCTGTCTCTGCTTCCACTCAGGAAAATTGATATATTCTCTGCACTGTCTTTTCTAGTTTCCCATACTTCCATGTTTTGTTGCCAGTGAACCTGTGCTCCAAGATTAGCTTTTTTGAAACTACTTTCTGAATTTGTAAAGTAATGCATGAAGCTATGTAATTTATAGTAAACAGCATTGTCTCAAGTATACTATTTCTGCTTGCATTAAATTGCAACTCTGTGCAAGGTGAAAAAATTGTTTCTTTCTAGGTAGTTGCAAAGGCAAATACAGTTTTCATTGCTTCAGGAGCAGAACTGCTTTTGTAATGTGGTTCACTTTGAGTGTTTGGGTTTTTTTTGTTTTGTTTTTTATGCTATAGGTTACACAAGAGGCAGGGGAATTTATGATCACTTTCCCATATGGATACCATGCAGGATTTAACCATGGTTTTAACTGTGCAGAGTCAACAAACTTTGCCACCATCCGATGGATTGATTATGGAAAAGCAGCAAAGTTGGTAAGTCATAATGCAGAAAACTGATGCATAAGGAAGTCTTCCCTGTGGTTATTTCTTTGTGAGGATCTATGGAAGCAGATGAGAAAGGCAGAACTATTAAATCAGGTAGTACATTATACTGGCATTGATATTTTATTTATAGTTGTTCTTTTTGTAGTGGGTATTATACTTCCAGCAATGTGTATTCCTCTCAGGAGTGAGTTTTGCTTGCAACTTAATGTACATACTGTTCTTCAAGACCAGTTCTATTTATGGATATTTTAAAGTTCAAGCTACATACACTGAGGTTAGTATATGTGAAGACAACTGACTTATGCTCTTAAACCTCCTCTAAGCTCTACTGTTTGTGAAAGTACTTTATTTAAACTAGGAATTTTGATGCCTGGGAAGAAACATAAATAATGAAACTTTAAACAAAGTTTAAAGAAACAGGTTCAACTTTTGTCATTTTTAATGTCATCAGATATCTTGTAGTACAAGATAATAAAGGAACTGTGAACTCAGAGTAGATATTTTTTGGTTTTAAAATGAGGTATGTTTTACTGAAGAAATTTTAGTCAGAAATTTTTGTTGTGGCATACATTTTTTACTTCTTTTCATGTACAGCATGTGAGTAAATACACAAAATCAAGGAAGTGTGCCATTTATTCAGCAGAAGTTTGTTACTGTTTTCAATATTCTGTGATTTTTCTCAGAATTATGGCTTATATATGCTTTGGTTAGTATGCTTCCCAAAATGTTTAATTCAGAGGCACTTGCTGCATTGATGTGTTTGCTATTGAAAAAACCTTTTTCAATAGTTATTTGGTGAATATATTAGCTAATAAGATCACATGGAATAATGGGCAAAATCAGATGTGCAGGTTTAACATTAAGTAATGATGGTGAACTCTCATTAAACACTTGGGCTTGGAAGAACATCATGAGAAAGTTCCCAAATAGTGGAAATTTATGATTCTAGGCACTATTGATTATTATAATTAATGAGATTGAATATGCTTCAAGAGCAAAAAGTTTATAATTTTTTTCCAGTTGTTCTGTATGCATACACTAACAATAGTGAAAATATTGAAAACATCAATATGCATCTAACATGTTCAGGCTGGCCTTTAATGGTAAAGTTGTGGTTTTAATAGTCAACAGATAGGGTGTTCGACTGTAAAGTTAATTAAAAAATATTATGTATTTGATAGTTTGGAATTTCTATAGATGGTACAGTGTAACAAAGTTGAGAGGAAGATAGGCATGGACACATATGAGTTAATTGTGGCAGGTAAAACTGTCCTGCATTTTAAAAGATACAAATGTGCTGCAGCTCTAAGATTCATTCAGCTGAACTTCAAGAATGGCAAGCTTTATCTTCAGATGTAGCAAATATGAGGTAATGATGCCTCCAGCTACGTCCCTTTCAGTGTACAGACTTCATATTTCTTATGTTTTTTTAAAAAAACGGTCTACCATTTAGTGTGCAGCTGCCCCAGTACAAAGTATTAAATGTTTTATGCCTCCAGTGTGCCTCTCAGTTACTATATTATACTGTAAACTCAATGTCATGTTTAAATTCAGTGGAGTTAGAAGATAATTTTTTTAAAGCTAATGAAATTTCATCCCATTACACCACTCCAAAAGTTCTTCTGAAATTCTGAATTTTCGGCTAGGATGTCATGGTATATACACTCTCAATACAGTTTTATTTAGTCAAAATTCTCTGGCACATGGGTAAAACTTTCATCTTAGGACACTGAATTCTGTGTTCTGTGGTTACTGCATGTAGCAGAAGTATTGTGCGTATATAGTATACAAAATTAAAGTAGTTCTGTGGTGTCTGCAGTTAAATTTAAATGTCTGAAATTTTCAAAGTGGCAGCTGAAGCAATAATGACTAGTCTTCCTCCATGGGGAAATCTTAGATACCATTGTGAAATGTGAACTCCAGTTTCTTTGGTAAGTGGTCAGAGTGCTTCATGTTACTTGCTTATTTTTTATTACTTACTACCACAAGAATGAGGATTAAAGTTTATTTTTCTTCTCTTTTAAAATGAAAAAGAACATGCTAGGAAGTGCTAACAGTAGGATTTTTTAAATATATTTTTAAAATGGAAATGTGTAAGAGAAGAACTAATGGAAAGATGGTGATTTAATTCTTCATAATATTTATATTTGTTTATGTTGTACAACTATGGTAAACAAAAGTCAGACAGAGAAAGGATTGTAACTGGTTATCTGTTCTTAAATTGTAATTATATGACATATTGAAAGCACAGACAAATTATGGAGTTACTGCAAATTGGGTACTTTTTATTGATTATGGTGTTTCTCTAGAAAAACTTGAGGATAGCCATGATTGGTTTTATCACAAACTCAGAAAACTTTCTGAAAGTATTAATTAAAAAGGTAAGAAGTCCATGAGCCATAATTGGTTTTATCACAAACTCAGGAAACTTTCTGAAAGTATTAATTAAAAAGGTAAGAAGTCCATGTGCTCAGAGTACTGATATTTTACTAAGTTTTATTTGCAGCACTGGTAATTTCATTTAAAAGAAAAAAACCCCAGCCTACCACACAACCCTGCATTCCCATTTGTCATTCTTCAGAGTACTGATGTTGTGTTTGACTTATATTTTCTTTCTTTGTATGGTATGTACAACAACTTTAATTGAAAAAAATATTTTGGATTCCCCAGTTCCCCTGTATTGTACTGCAGAAATTGCCTGCATCAGCAAAATGCAGCAATACCTAGGTCAGTTCGTTGCTCTATTCTTCTTAGAGAATATTGTATACTGATGACTTATTTGTCTTCCTACAGGAACTCTTATTTTTACAGAATAGTTTCTAATTGCTTACAGCTGGATTTCTGTCTTAGAAAAATAAAACCCCCTGAAGTACAGACAATATTCATTCTTCATTAATTTGGGGGGGGGGAAATCATGCAAAGATTTCCAATAAATTTGTAGTAAATATTTTTGCTGTGTGACGATACTGCTTTCCTGCATGAAATGAGATGGTGGTAAAGATTCTGTGAAATTGATTGCAAATGTTAAATCAGAGATTATTTAGACCCTCAGCAAATTTGGACAAGCAGAGACTGTGGATAGAAATTGCAAAAATTATTTTCTGTCTTTAAAAATGCTAAGCGTGTGATCTTGGGTTTACTATGTGTATCCTAACAACCTGTAGTAGTTGAACCCTGGGAGCAGAGATGCACCCTCCAGCTTGTTTTCTAGAGTTTGTGTAAGACTTCCACTCGGGATGACATACAAAAAGTAATACCAGGTGGCTTCTCCAGTGTGCTCTTTGCTACAACTTGGCTGCTGCTTTGAGCTGTGTTCTCGCTTTTGGACAGAACTAAGTTGGACAGGATTAAGCAGAAGTTAAAAGTAGATTTAAAAAAAAAAAAGCAGAATTGGAGAAATAACAAATGTACTAAAAGTCCACCAACTCCAGGGGAGAAATGGTGTAGGTTTTGCTGTCTTTTTCCACCAGCAAGAACACACAGGAAGAGAAATAGGAGATACTGGTGAAAGGAACAAACCAGTCATGCTGTCCTGAAGATGCTTGGCAAATGGAGGTGGTGCAGAGAGCTATTGGTGAAGTGCTGATGTACGGTAATGGTGGGACTTAGACAATCAAAGGTAGGTAGTGCTCAGCTCACACGTACTTTAGTTGTGTTTGTTACGTTCTGTGAGGATTGGAGGCACTTTAATCATCATCCTGTAACTTACATTTCTTGAATACTGTTTATTTTTGGAAAAAAATAAATGGTACAAAATAGGGGCAGAGAGGGTATTTCTTCAGGCCTCTGTGATTTTTGCCATTTTCTTAATGGAGCTACATTTATTTGAGTAGACTGGAAATATGTAGCTTCATGAAGTGCATTTTGAGTTTCCTTATTCCAGTGCATTTTGTTACTGTTGCTAAAGCAGATGAGCCAGTGGCAATTAGCTTGTATGTTTTATGGGTATCTACTTTGATTTGTGCTGAGTAGATAACTTCTGTGCTGAACAAGAGGTGATGTTCAGTTATTGGAATAGATGAACAGAAATATTTACACATATTTCTTCTATGTCTAATAAAATAAAAATCCTTCTGAAGCAATTGGGTAAAAAACACTTCTCTAGTCTGAGAAAAATCTTGTATTCCTAGTCTTTATTAGCTTCAGGGTGGGAGACCCTCTGCCCTCACCCCCAAATCTGTGGATCATCTATGTTTATTAATTTTATATTTTTGCCTGTTGTAATTTTTATTTCTAATGAATGCCAGTGTTGACCTCATACAAGGGTTGCAGTGCAAGACCTCTCCCGGGTGCCAAAACTGGAGTTCTCAGTCATGATTTTCACCTGTCCAAATTTTAGCTCCACTGGATAGGATTGATAAACTTAATGCACTGTAATTTGATACTGAGAACCAGAAACATTTAAATTTTGAACAAGATCCTGTACTTTTCTCTACAGGCAATTTTTTTTTTTCTTGGAATTCCTTTTTTTTCCCTTGCTGCTATTTTGTAAATGTTTGAAAAACTTTACATACTGGCAAATCAGTTCCTAATTACAAGAAATCCCCCTTAAAAGCACATCCTCTGACCTTGTGTAGAGCTTCTGGGCTGTATGGTCCCACCTAAGCTTGATAGGAGAAGGTAGTTCACAGAACAGAGAATTGGGTTGAGATGGAGGTCCTGTGTAGGACATGTCCAGGAGACTCGTGATGAGAGCAGGTTCGGTCAGGGCTCTCTAATTCTTCCTTATGCAGTGGTGATTACTTTAGTTTCTTTCTTTCCATTTTCCTCTTGTTACTGTTTAAATACCCACATTCCCCTGTCTGTTGCTTTTCCAAATCCTCGTGTCAGGGACTGTCACAACTCTGTTACCCCTTGCCCAAATCAATAGCCATACTTTCAAAAGCTTTCAGGGAAAGCACTGGCATTTCCGAATACTGCTCTTGTTGCTCACTGTGTCTGTTTTGTGGCACCACTTGGTGACTTTCACCCAGTATGAATGTATGTAAATTTTACTGCCTTCTATCAGGGATAGAGTCACACTAGGTGATTTTACTAGTCATTATAATGATTCTTTTGTATTGCAGATCCTTTTAAGACGTGATTTGTTTTCAGATGTTGGTGCTGGGAAGCTTTTTGTTGTTTAGCTGAAATGTAGAACATTAGGAGAGAAGCCTATCAACCTTTTCTACTTGAAACTCGGGCTACTTAAGTATTATTGCTCTCTTTCATAAAATTAAGTCAGTAATTACTCATGCATTCTTCAGTGGTAGCTGCTTAGCAAGGTGTTTTCTGTGGATAGGTTAGATCAAAGTGCTGGCCTGCAGGTTGTATTTTTTGCTTTGGTGGGATGAAGTGCAGTTGTTTTGATGTTAGGTTGATGGATTTGTTTGCCACTGCATTCATTAGCTTCACATCAAAAAACTGACAGGCTGTTAAATGAAACTTTGACTTAGATTTTCAGCTTGACTGTTTCGAGACCTTTGTGAAGATATTTTGGTTTTGTGCTGCAGCAGCCTCAAGCAGTTATGACTGTTTCAAAGGGAAGAAAAGTTATTTAGTATCCTGATTTGTTTGGGTAAAAGAGAGTCATTGTCTTGAGGATAGCCATGTCCAGCTTATGCTATCCAAACAATATATATATTAAGAAATATATATTGAGAGACAGTTTGTATGACAAATAATTTTATCAGAGAAGAAATTATACTTACCACACAAAAGCACATTTCCACCTCTTATAATTTATTGAGGTATTATTTTTTCAATGAGAATTATGTTTAGGTTGCTTTGGTACAGTAAAATAGTATTTCTCCGTTTGAAAACAAATATAAAATTTCTACTTCTTTGTACCTTTTTTTTTTAAATGTGAGTGATTTAAAGGCCTAGACTTAAAAATTATCTTGCTACTACTACAGCAGTGTTTTAGTACTGAATGTCAGAAATAGCTATGCGCATAAACTCATGAGTGATTCTTGTATCAGTTTCTTTTATTAGTTTGAATGAGGTACTGCGGTCAAAGAAACTTTTTTTTAAACACTGCATGTTGATACATTTGATACCAGTCTGCAGTGATACCAGCATCATTCAAGCTATAAAACCTAATGTTTTTACTAGCTGGAAGTCATAATTAGCCACCTTATATTATAGACTTGCCTGCTAATGAAATCTTACAAGGATTCAGGAACCAGACATACTTTTCATTTCTGGTCCTGATGTTAGTACACCACTTCAGAGGAAATCCTGTGCATTCTCAGTTTGATGTTGCACTTCATAATTATAGTGCAACTCTCAGCTATATAGTTGTCACGGAATGTTCTCTTTTATTTTTTCTGTATTTCTTTTATATTGATCTCTTCTTTATCTTTTATTTTTGCCTATCTTACTGCTATCATCTACTGCCCCTGTTTGTATCTTACAACACAAACTTAGCATTTCCTGAGAACAGCAGCTATTAAAATTTCCCACTCTAAAATCTCTTGCTGTAATGGGGAGATTGTCAGTCTCCTAGTGGGCACTAACTTGTACACTTCTAGACTTCTAGTACTGTGGCATCTTGAATTCAGAATTGTAATCATTTTAGGAGTAGAAAGGAATAGTAATAATTGCAATATTTTTACCTGTAAATGCAAAAGAAAATTATGTTCTTTTTTTTTTTTTTTTGTACCTTCCCATTTTGGTATAGCAACTGGTTGCAAGTTCATAATCTGAAACTTCATATGACTGTGTTTTTATGTTTTCACAGTCTGTGCTACTTTATGTGCAAGTACGGTTGTTAGCTGTGAGTAGTGTATTCTGTGGTTCTGAACTTCAGTGTGGATTCTCATGAATCATTGCTATCTCCACCTAGCCTAACTTTTTTGTGTATGATACTACAGTATGTATGATTAAGGTTATGCATGTGTGTTTCTGGCTCAGGGCTCTCATGCAAGCTGTACTGTTTTATTAAATAAATATGAAACCCCTACTAGCAGAATATTTTTAGAAGTTTTTGCTTTATAGCAGCTTTCACCAAATGAGGTGAATTTTTTCATAGAACTCAATAATTTACCATACAACTGCCTTTTCAGAAGACCATTTATATGAAACTTTGAGTAAATCAATACAGTTTGTCTTTCCTTGCTTTTTATCGGAATGCAGATTATAATTATCCTTGATTTACTGAGGAATAACTATTGTCATTAGGTGCCTTTCTGTCTATATATTAATGTCACAGCCTGTAAAGAGAGATTACTTTCATTCCAGGTGTCATGGTTTCAGCCCAGCTGGTAACAAAAAGGCCCACCCACGCAGCCGCTCACTCACTCCCCCCGCCCTGCTCTGGTGGGATGGGGAGGAGAACCAGAAAGAGAAAAGGAAAGAAACCCAGAACCTCGAGGGTTGAGAAAAGGACAATTTACTGGGACAACACAAAAAGAGAAGTTAGAACAATAACAATGCAAATAAGAGACTACACAAAACGAGTGATGTACAGTACAACCGCTCACCACCTGGAACCCAGCGCTCCATCACTTCCCCACCCAAAGCTGAGAGACCACCCCCCTGGCCTGCTCCCTATGTATATACTGGGCATGGTGTCACATGGTATGGAATAGCTCCTTGGCTAGTTCAGGTCAGCTGCCCCGGCTATGCCCCCTCCCAGGTCCCTGTGAAAATTACCTCTATCCCAGCTGAACCCAGGACATTATCCACCTCTTATTCTATACCATCTACACCATGCCCAGATCCTACATTTTCCAATTAACCACCACTACTTTCCTTGCCTTATATACACATATATGTGTATATGGACACACACCCCAACACAAATAGCATTCCCTTAGTCTATGGGTCATCCCTTTAATGTGTCCGTTAATTCTATATAGTCCATGACATTGGGGCTCCATCTGTTGTACCAGTCCTTCAGGATAGGAGAGATGGTGTAAGGTGTTGGACTGTTGCATGCTGTCTCTGGAGCTTGCGGCTGGTACATTCGGTATAACCCATGCCATTGGTCTGCAGGTTGAAGATGTCGATCTTGAGGGAATTGCTGGTCACCAGTTCACATTCTATCACT
>JANZLQ010000079.1:51863134-51879771 GCA_026212715.1 Elanus axillaris | reverse complement strand
TTCTTCTCAGACACCACGCCCCGCCCCCCCCGAACTTCTTCTGCTTCGTTTTTTTTCTTCTGCTTCTTCTGTCGTTGTCTTATTATTTTGCAACCATTCTGACTCTATGTTTGAACTGTCAGAGAGTTCATGTCTGTGCAGTTGTAGCAGGTAATTACAGTGCTAGGTATTGGTGATAAGCAATGTCCTCCAGGTGGACTGGTGCTGGAAGAGTGAGATATGGTTCTGTTTCATGGATTTCACAGTAAATTGCTGCCAGCAGAAGGAGGTATAGTCTCAGAACAGTAGAAACCATTTTGCTGGTGTTCTTCCATGCAGTATCTGTTGGTGTCTGACATTGTGTGGAACTCAAATGTTTCCAGTTTTGTTGTTTTGGTTTGTTTGTTTTTTTTTTTGGTGTGGTTTGTTTTGTTTTTGCTGGTGTGTGGTGGTGTTTTCTCTTTTTTTTTTTTCTTTTTTCCATTCTTCTCTATGTAGAGATGAAGCTTTGTATGAAGATGATTTTCACTCAGTAGTTAACCTATGTGTCTTCTACTGGGTCCTTCTATGGGATTCACCTATACTGGAGATGAATCACTCCTGAAGTCAGTACTAGACTCACTAGTTTGGCTCACACCAAACGTACTGTGGAGATAAGCACATACTTGCAATTTTCCCTCTGTATTTCTGAGAGTCTGTGGAAAGACTGAATAGCAGCATCATAGATTTGAAACACACATGGCTTATTTACTTCCTTCATCTGAAAGAAAACACTGTAAATATAAATACACATCTTGACCTAGTCTAAGCAGCAGAGAAGGCTTGTATGAATGAAGAAGAATAAATGATATACCCAGATCCTGAGGTAACTACACCAGGGCAAATAAAGCATAGGTATTACTTTTATTACAAATGAGCCTATGTAGCCTAGCAGATATGTGAAACAGGAGCTGAACATGGGAAGATGCCTCAGCTGCAAGTTTAGTGTCCCCACTGTGCTTGCTACTTGGTTGAGTAGAGCTCTAGTTTATGTGCCACAAGATAAAAAGTCTTAAGGTTTAAAATATTTGAAAAGGATCTTAAATGATCTGTATAACTTGTACTGTTTTGATTTTAGATAAAACCCACAATAAAACATATTGCTCTGTTTGTTTTACAAAAAGGAAGTTACTGAAGTATATTTTGAAATAATTTTCTGAAATGTTTTATAGCAAAAAAAGTTGAATTAAGACCTTGGTGGTAGTGTGATTGTACTCAGTTTTAAAGGTTTGTCTTTCTGCCTGAAGCATTAACCACTTTCCAGTTGCTGGGAGAAAAGATAGAATCAGTCACCTTGAAGGTGTCATCTTTCTTGGAGGGTATATATGCTCACCTGTCATGGTTTAAGCCCAGCCAGTAACAAAACACCATGAAGCTGCTCACTCACTGTCCCCACCCTGGCCCTGGTGGGATGAGGAGAAAATATAAAGAAAAAGCCGGTGGGTCAAGATAAGGACAGGCAGGGATTGCTCACTGATTATGGTCATGGGCAAAAGACAGACTCAACTTGGGGCAAAACCAAAACCAATTTAATTTACTACCAATCAAGTAAAAAGTAGTGAGAAGCAAACGCAAATCTTAGAACACCTTACCCCCACCCCTCCTTTCTTCCCAGGCTCAACTTTATGCCAAATTTCTCCACCTCCACCCCTTCAGCAGCACAAGGGGATGGGGTATGGGGTTTGGGGTCAGTTCACCATATGTTGTCTCTGCCGCTCCTTCCTCCTCAGGGGGAGGACTCCTCACTCTTCCCCTGCTCCACTGTGGGGTCCCTCCCTGGGGAGACAGTTCTCCACAAACTTCTCTGGCATGAGTCCTTTCCATGGGCTGCAGTCCTTCAGGCACAGACTGCTCCAGCACAGGCTTTCCCATGCAGTCACGGCCATCTTGGGGGGCATCCCCCTGCACTGGCGTGGGCTCCTCCCCAGGCTGCAGGTGGGCATCTGCTCCCCCGCTCCCTTCCCTGGGCTGGGGGGGGACAGTCTGACGTTTCACCACGGGCTGCAGGGGCATCCCCTCCTCCCCAGCTCCTCCTCCTCTCCTTCCTCACTGACCTCGCTGTCTTCAGAGGGGTTTCTCTCACATTCCAATCCCCTCCTTCACTGCAGGTTCTCCTTCTTAAATCTCTTCTCCCAGAGGTGCTACCACTGTCGCTGATAGGCTCGGTCTTGGCCAGATGCAGGTCTGACCTGGAGCCGGGGAAGCTTCTAGCAGCTTCTCACAGGAGCCATCCCTGCAGCCCCCTCCCCCGCTACCAAAAACCCCACTACACAACCCCAAAACATCACCTCTTAACTCAGTTACAATATTAACACCAAAGGAAAATACATACTGATGTTTTAGATGAAGTGCACTTCTGTATGGTTCATTACAAGACCCTGCATGCATTCTTAGAGTGAAATAACTTACTCATTCTTTCGTAAGTTCATAAGCTGTCGTGATTTAACCCCAGCCAGCAACTAAGCACCAGGCAGCCACTTAATCATTCCCCACCACCCAGTGGGATGGGAGAGAAAATGAGGAGAAGAAGTGAAACTCATGGGTTGAGATAAGAACGCTTTAATACAAAGAAAAAACCTAATAATGATAACATTAATAAAGTGACAGCAATAATGATAAAAGGATTGGAATGTGCAAAGGATGCACAGTGCAATTGCTCACCACCCACCAACTGATGCCCAGTTAATCCCTGAGTAGCGATCCTTCACCCCCTACCCCCAGTTTATTTCCTAGATGTGGTGTCCCATGGTATAGAATACCCTGTTGGCCACTTTGAGTCAGCTGCCCTGGCAGTATCCTGTGGGCTGGGCATAAGCATATAACCAAATAAATCGGGTGAGACACTGTATTTGTTCTCTATATGTAATATGGTGTCATATGTTCAGCATCCTCATCAGATCAATAACTAACTTTTAGGTCTTGACAACAAAACCAGCTGATCTTGCTTTTGCTATGTGACATCACACATGCTTAGGATTCTGGGGCAGAATTTTTCACCTGAAGTTTCTGTTGCAAATATATATCTATGTATCTTTTTATATAAAGATGGATAGCTCTAGGGAGCTAGAACAGTGTTTATTTCTAGGGGGCAGTTGAGTTTGAAATATCCAGCAAACATCTGAATGAAAAAGAAAAACTTATCTTAGTGTCATTGTGCTTATGTCTGGGTTTTTCCAATCTATTCCAATTAAGTAATTTCAGTTACTTCTTCTGAATACCTTAATACAGGACAGTAAATGCTGTGTTTTGGTGGCATTTTCAAACTATGTTGAGAACGATCACAGTAAGTAAGAAAGATGGAGAGGTTTGCCTATTTTGGTGCATTATTATGAGTGCTGAGGGGATAAATCTGTGATTTATGTAGAGGAGAAGTGTAGTTCAGATACTGCAATTTTGTTTTGTTTCATTTTTATGTCTTTTAAAAAAAAATGTTTCCAATGAGTCAAGAGACAGACTGAAAAATTTACTCAAACAAGAGGAAAGATACTATCAAGAAATCCACCCAAATCCCCTTCTCTATCTTCTCCCTTGTCCTGGTTTCAGCTGGGATAGAGTTAGGTGTCTTCCTAGTAGCTGGTACAGTGCTGTGTTCTGAGTTCAGTATGAGAAGAATGCTGATGTTTGAACACTCTGATGTTTTTGGTTGCTGCTGGGTGGTGTTTATACTAGAGTCAAGGATTTTTCGGCTTCTCATGCCCAGCCAGCAAGAAGGCTGGAGGGGCACAAGAAGTTGGGAGGGAACACAGCCAGGGCAGCTGATCCAATCTGGCCAACAAGGTATTCCATACCATGGGACGTCACATTCAGGAAATAACTGGGTGGTGGGGGAGTTGGGATCGCCGCTCGGGTGCTTACTGGGTGTTGATCAGCGGGTGGTGAGCAATTACTCTGTGCACCATTTTTGCAATCTTTTTACTATTACTGTTGTCATTTTATTAGTGTTGTTATCACCATAATTGCTTTCTTCTTTTCTGTTCTATTAAACTGTTCTTATCTCAACCCATGAGTTTTACTTTTTTTTGCCGATTTTCTCCCCCATCCCACTTGGGGGGAGGGGGAAGGAGTGAGCGGCTGCATGGTGTTAGTTGCTCAATGGCGTTAAACCACGCCATCCCTTTTTTATGTAGATGACAACATGGTGTTCATAATAGGTGGCATTCAGTAAGTCTATTGAACATCTATGAAACAGACTGTTAGGTAATTCCTTGGCAAATGTGTTTGAAGTTAAAAATAATTAAAGTACTTTATTGTAAATCAGGTGGCCTGTTGGTTTCTAGGTACTGTAGGTGTAGATATGGATGAAATATTTGAACTAAGCAGTTTTAAAGGAGTTTTAATGCTGGAATTAAAATTACAATGTAATAAGAAACAGTGTCCTAGGTGATGCTCTTGATGTTCTGTGAACATTACTGGATAGCTATCAGAGTGGGTAGTGGGACCTGAGGGAGCCTAGACATAAAACATGTTGGCAAAAGTCTTCACAGATAGTTCTGATTAAATAAACCCCCTAAAATTTATATATGATCCCCGACAATGGAAACCTTAGAAAAGAAGAGAGGAAAAGTCGTCATAGTTACATTTCTTTTTTGTGTAGGTGAGATATCTAATGTGGCTTTGTGATGTGTTCAAGTTTTGCTGAAACTATGCCGTGTATTATGAAGCTGTAAAGAGTGCTGCCTTAGCCTGTTTAATTAAGTGAGTCTCATATCTGTTCTCGCTTCACCTCCAGTTCCCTCTAAGGTGTGAGTATAGTTGCAAAGGGGTGATAAAGGATAAAGAAATAATGTGCTAGAGCTTGCTGGTTGCAAGAGGAAGAGTGTTTTCATTCAAAGTGGACAAAAGAATAAGGGCTGGCTCTCAGAGTTACTATATTTTCTACAAGTTTCATGCTGGCTAGAGAAAAGAGACTGATGTTTACTTCAGCGAGGCAAAGTCTAACCATTACTAGAAGATCCTCAAGAAAGGCAGAGAAACAAAGATACCTGAATTCAAGTCTGCACATCATAGAACTAGGTATTGTATCTGTAATTATAAAGCAAATTTATTAGAGGTGGTGGAATTATTAAAATGCTTTTGTCATGAAAGAAACTGTGAAAGAAATAATAACAGCATTATGACAAATGTCAGACTTTGGAAAAAATCTTGTGTGATTCTAAAAATAAATAATTGGTTACATTTATAGCAGTTGCGACATCAGGATGACAATAAACAGTAACAAACAATAAAAACTGTAAGTGTTGAAATGAGACACCCTACATGGAATATAGCTGCAAAGAGATAATAAGAAAAAGATTAAAAACATCATGTGCTAGAGTTTGCAGGGAGTAAGAACATTTTCTTTTTGCTTGATGTGATACCAACATTTACAGTCTAAGTTAACTTTGGTGCAACACTGGTTTAACTGAAAGCTGGCATGTTCAAGTAATTTCCTGAAAAAATGACACAGGATTTTACTTTCAGGTGTTTATTCTAAATCAAGTAAATTGTGGTTTTGGCTAAATTTCAGATATTAAGTCAGGGAATATACCCTCCACTTAAGACAGAGGAGCTGCTAATAATAAGTCAATATTAAGCTACATGGTATGACTAAATCTATAAAATAGCAACTATCTTCAACTCAGTTTCAGATATTCCTCTACCCAAAACAGAAGCAGAGTGTTTGTGGGAAAAGAGGCATGAAGACCAGTGAAATACAGGGAGAAGAAATAGTGAATAAAAAATGGACATAGGTTGCTGAGGCAGTGAAAGCATGGTCCTGAGAAAAGTGGAAAATTTAAGGGACTGAGGAAGAAACAAATAGAATTTCTGTGCTTGCCAATCCAGTCCTCTTTTACTATTTGATTACTGTTGGCTGTAGGGGATATATATATTTCTTACCTGCATGCAAACAGGTTAATATCAAAGAAGTACTTGCCTGCATGAAGAATTTAATCTCCTATAAGGAGTGGTTTCAAGTGTTGTTTAATACTCTGAAAAAAACAAAGTAGGGTTTTAAAAGTGAAATAGTTTAATTGGTGCAAAATTAGAAATATTTTGTTGGAAAAAATATGGTAAAAGAACAAGATTTTTAAGTTTTAGACTGGACTTCAGTACAATAATCAGATACTGGTAATTTTTTTTAGTGCAGAAGTACAATGAGAATTTGGGTGGTTGTGCCTTTAAAATCTGCTCATGTTGGTTTAGGTCTAGAGCTAATTCTTGAGATCTTCTCTAAAGCTGTAGAAAGCACCTTTAAAATCAAGTCTTCAATGAGTTTGGTAAGAAAGGAGGAACTAATTTGTCAGTTGAGCCCCCTGTGTTGTTAGTAAAAGTATGTATTCTGCATAGTTAAATAAAATATAATTGCTGATGCCATAATAAAGCAGTAGTTGGATATGAATCCTTGTATACTTTTATTGCTATATTCACAACTATTTGGTCACCATAGGTCTACACCCTCTAATCTTTATTAAATTATTAATCCACATGCAGCTAGCCCCACTGAGCAAAGTGTTTCCAAGTTTGACTTCAGGATTTGACCCTTTTATAGTGCAGGCTGAAAAGATAAATCAGCGTTGTATCTTGAGGAAGTCAGTTGTTGGATGATTTTGTGCGATTCTGCACTTCTGCTTCCTGGTTAGGCTGAAGTAGATGCTGCACTCAATGAATTTCTTGGAAATTCTTACTGGTTTTTAGAAAAACCTGCTACTGGCAACGTAGCTTTAAAACGTGTATGGGCTCAGAGAATGTGTGCAGTTTGTATGCACCTCTGATAGGAAATAGATCAAATTCTATTTAATTTGTTTGATAATCTCTGATTTGTTGACTTTCCAGAAGTTACTCTGTGTTTGGTATACCATAACCTTGTTTGCTTTCAAGAGAGCTGGGGCAATCACACAAAAATTGTAATTATCAAATCCAGTCCATTTAATCTTTTTTTATATGTTTATTTAAGATTTTTGTTGCTCTAGAGCTGTTCCTCTTTCTCTTTCACATGCTGCCTTCTCAGACTGAAAATGCAATTTCTACAGTAATCTCCAGATTTAGGAAACTGGGGGAGAGTTCTGTTACCATTACTTGTACAAAGTGTTCCTGAAATTGTAGAAGCCATTCTCATGCTTTGGGCAAGGCAGGTAATGGCAAATTCTGGACAAGTCAGTTAGTTTTCCGATTGAATCATATACAGTCCTGCAGGTTTGATATTTTCAGCTAAGGGTTAGGGACTCTGGGCACATGTATGCTTACAGAGCTTTTCTTACCATAATGCTTTTTTGCAGTAAGTGTTAAAAATTCTGAGGTTTACTTGTCACTAAAGTTTATAAATTTCTTCAAGAACATTCTAACTGAATTCTTCTTTCTTTTCAAAATAGTTTTCTTTTCAAAATCATTGGTTTATTCATAATTGTTATCAAGCAATTCTCTATCACCTGTTTAAAAAACAAAAGAAATGCCATACATTAGTGTAAAAATGTTTCGTGCACATGTAGGTAGAAGGGTCAGTCATTAGCATCTCCTCGCATACGACTCAGCTGAGTACTGATAGTGTTTTGAAAACAGGACAGTTTCATACTGTTTCTGTTCATGATCTCTAAATCCTGAACATCTTGTTAAAAAAAAACCCAACAGTTTAGGGCATTTTGTAAAAGACAGTATAGAGCACTAGTGTCTTTTTAGGAAATTATTGCATATTTTGATTTTTTTTCCCCCTCTCTGCTTACAAAGTGATCAGAAAGAGTCAGCATTCATCAGTAAATCTGAATAAAGAGGTGATGTACAATCTATAAGTTAGAGGATTTCAGTAAAGCATATTTACTTACAATAATTGCAATATTAGCAGCAGAACAGGTAGATGGTTTGCTTTGCCGTATTTCTGCCCATTCTCTCACATACTTTGTTTAGATTCCAACAAAAACAGGGTCTGTAAGAATAAAAAGGTGGAAGCTCATTAATAAAATTTAGCAGTTCTGATGGTCAAATCACTGAAAGGAAGAATCTAAGAAAAGTTTTATAGTCTTTACCACTAAGTACTGGAGATCTGTGGCCTCTGAAATACAGCACTACACCATGTGTTGCAGGAGGGAAACAGATCTGCAAAGTTTTAATCGGTTCGCTCATTGGCAGTGTGGTGCATGCATATATCTATCTATCTATTTTTTTTATAATAAAATTATCTCAATTTTTTTTTCTTAAGCTTGGGAACATATCAGAAACACCCTGAGGTACATATTTCAAATGTTAGAGTTGTTTGGTTTTTTTTTTTTAAACTATTAGTAGGTGTTAGAACCTGGGGAACATTTCCAATTTTTTGTACCAGAGAGTTATCTGTATTAATTTATCCTTGCTTACCATCTTAGAATGATACTCTGTACATTCTTCTGAGTCTGTCAGTCTCTTCTTATATCTTCACTTTTTCTTCCTTATTATAGGGTTTTCTGCCTGGAAAAGAGTAAAATCTTCCATGGTCCTCTTGTGACTGTGGTCAAAACATCCCTGCAGTACTTCAGAAGGGCTTTCCCCTCTTGCTTTTCATAGTGTTGACAAACTTATTAGTTGCTTTATCTTGTAGACTCAGTCTTTAAGACTTCTTAAAAGAAGCTGTCCCTTGATGTTGTAAGAGTTGTTGTTATTGAATCTGATATTCAAAATTATGAGGTTTTTGCTTTACTTCAGATACAATTAGAATATATTCAGAGGGTTGTTTGTTGTTTTTTTTTAGCTGAAGAAAACTTCCAAAAAATGTCATGCTCTTGAATTTCATGTCTTTGTGTGGGGTGGAATATGGAAATAAATACCAGAAAATCTGTTCTTGCAGGATTTTTGACCTGGATAAATTAAATGCTAACTTTGTAATGCAAGAATGATTTTTTTTTTTTTAAGCTACTTTGGCACAACTGTAGTTTGACAATCTTCTACAGCTAACCAAACATTTTTATTTCTGACTTTTGGAAGGTGCTGAGCACGTTCAGGTCCTATTGACAGCTAGCATAATTCAGAATCGTTACAAAGCAAGCAATTTTTTATTTAATTTCAGACAGAATTTTAGTGTTAATGACTACTAGTGGGTCCCCTGCATCTTTCCAGCTCTGAAAGTTTTATGAGAAATGCTACATATATTTTTTTTTGTAGGGAGATTCATGCTTTCTGTGAGACAGCTTTTCTGCTGCGTACTCACCACGTGCTTGTCTTGCAAGAGGAGAGAGGTGGAAGAGAGAAGTTCAATAGAACCGTTCAGTTGCTTTGTGTAACATGGGTTGCCATAATCAAATGGGCAGTGATAGTGTAGTGCATTTGTACAGAATCAGCCTGGAGAGCGAAGTGGATTTTTCTTCCTTTAGCTTTCTTGCTAAACTCCAACATGTGACAGAATCAGTATTTTGTTTCATAAAAATGATGTGTCTAGCACATAATGGCTAATTTAGAATAATATGAAATTTTATTGACTGCTGTGCTTCTTATAAAATTGTTACAAAACAGTTCAAATTGGAAAAGCTTTGAATCCAAAGAGAATAAATTTCATGTGAATACCTTAATTAAATTTTGCTTAATTTAAATAATGTAATTTGTATTGATTATGCTGCTGCAGTTCATTTGGATTTTTATTTTTAATTAAGATTCAGTAATCTTGTTTTACCTTCCAGAGCTATTCATAAAATGACTGTGAAGAAAATGCATGTTAATTAAATTAACACTTACATACATTTATTAAGCCAAAGTCAGGCCATAATTCCCCCCCCCCCCCCGCTTTGTGAAGGTATGTTGTACATAGTAATATTTCTTACAAGGACAACAATCCAATTTTATTTGGATTCCTTTTTTTTTTCTCTCTGAGCAAATCCATGCTCATATAGTCCTAAAATGATGTAGGTGCTTCTTTTGTTCTACCTACGTCAGAGGCTGCCAGCACTACCTTCTGAAGCTGCTGGGATGATTACTAAAGTGCAGCAAAATCCTGTTATTTCCTTGTGCATCCTGTAACTTGCTCTGTGACTTCTCCCTATTAGCTGGTATCTGTGCTGCATAGAAACACAGTCTCAAACTTGGATGACCTCTTAGTAGTTTTCTGGCAAGGAAGTTGCCAGCTGGTAGTACTGCATATGTTGGAAACAATCCAGAATGAAAGACTTGCTGTATTAACTGAGACCATGAATGCTGTGTTAAGGCTTATTGCTATTACTTGATTTTTTTTCTGCCCCTTCTTTGTTGGTATTATGAGTAGTTTGAAAAGAGAGTTTAAGATTATTTTGGGCCAAGACAGGTGATACACATGCATTTATTTATAAGTGTGCAGTGATAAACATGCAGTTTATTTCTGCATCTGTGCATGTGAAGGAGTCATGTAAAGTGAAGGTTACTGGAAATGCTGAAGGGCAGAGAAGCTGAGCAGAGAGCAGGGCTGTACAGCTAATAGCTTGGCAAATGTCTGTACCTTAACACTGGACTGGAAAACTGAAGATATGGAACTAGCTGAGTTCACAGAGGTCTGCAAATATTTGTGCAAGACAGAAACCTTTCTAAGTGGTAGCCTCAAACACCAGGGTTTGAACTTTGAGTAACACTTAGTTTACTTAAATTCAGTTAGAAATATTGAACTATTGTTGACTCACTAAGTAAAAGTCACTTTTTCTTAGAAATAATTACTTCAGATACTGGTAACATAGTGGTGCTATGTTAATTCTGTCACACATTCTGTCATAAGGGGAGACCTTGTTACTCTCTACAACTACCTGAAAGGAGGCTGTAGCGAGGTGGGTGTCGGTCTCTTCTCCCAAGTAAGAAGTGATAGGATGAGAGGAAATGCCCTTAAGATGTGCCAGAGGAGGTTTAGACTGGATATTGGGAAAAATTTATTCACCAAAGGGTCGTCAAGCATTGGAACAGGGGTTGTGTCACCGTCCCTGGAGGTATTTAAAAGATGTGTAGATGTGGTGCTTAGGGACATGGTCTAGTGGTGGACTTGGCAGTGTTGCGTTAATGGTTGGACTTGATGTCTTTAAAGGTCTTTTCGAACCTAAATGATTCTGTGATTCTATGATTCTATACCAGAGCAGCAGCTTAAAAGTGCTGAGCTAATCACACCTTAGTGTTATAGCTGGAAGCAAAATTATGTGGGATGTTGACAAACTAGACAGAAATCTGTAGAGGTTTGTGTTCTGAAGGTGAATGTGCTTTCCAGGGTCTCTCATTTCTGGTTGTTGTGCCTCCTATTATTAGTTCATTTGCAATTGGATGACTGATAGGTTTTATTCTTCTTCATGATAAAATCATAGCAGCAGGCAACTCTGTGAATTGTCCCATCTGTTCTTTCTGCAGTTTTGACGATTCCTGCCTGTATGCATAGGTTGGAAAGAGTTGACAGTAAAAGAATATTCCCTTCCAAATTGTTTCTTCAGTGCCTTTTTATGTGGGCACACATTTGTGTGTTTGCCTAGCCTGTGGTTATGTGGTTGTGTTTGCCTTTCAAGCTTACGTATGATTAAGCATTTTCAAATTAATTAACAATAATGTTGTGTAAAAGCACTGTGAAGCAGCATACATGCTTATTTGCCAGCTTTATTCATCTGTTAACTTCCCTAGTAATGCACAGTAGGTCTCCCTGTCATTAGTATAAGCTAATAATTGTACTTATTTGTTTTTCTTTTTCTTGACTGTCCTACTAACAATACAGCAAGAAATGAAGTACAGAAAGCTGTGTTTAAGGTATTATCTAGATGAACTATAGAGATTTTATAAGTATTAATAAGGCTATTTTTCACTGAACAATAATGAATTTGGATATTTTGCATGAATGTTCTGCAAATGTTTGCTTAAAAATATAATTCATAATGCAAATTCCTTGCTTTGCCTTATTTTCTCACTCTACATAATTTATAAATGAATTAGTTGGTTGCTTAAAATAATGTTTAAACTATTTTGCATTGCTGTCTGTATTCTGTTTTGTCTCCAGTTGCAAATACTTGAAAACACATGAATTTATGGTAGAAAAACTGAAGAAGTAATCAGATTGTGAGATTTGATTGTGTTGATATGAATTTTCAGAAATAAGGTACAAGAAGTTTTTTGATACTATAGGACTTTTGAAAGCAAGTTAGAACTGATATAGTTGTTTTCTCAAAACTAGTTGTAAATGAAAATGCTGTCAATTAGCCAATTAAGTCTTTTTTTAAAAAAAAAGGTGTTTGCACTGCTTTAATTTCATCCTTAAGAAAATTAGGTGTTGACTTTTTGCAGTGATATTACATCATAGATATCATAGCTGAATAAAGCAAGTGTGCAGAGGTCTGGCAAATGGACTCTGCTTCAGTAAGTCTAAAAAGGGAAGGCTCTGAGTTAGGCAGAGGGGGTTCATGTCACTTTTGTTATCTTAGACTTTTAATAACTGTAGTGACCAGAAACATAAATGCAAATCTTTTCATGTCTTTTCAATCGTTATTTGGCCATGTCTGTAAAAATTACTAGTGATAAACTCTGTGCTCTACAGAGTCTGAAAGACACTGGTAAAGAGCTTTTCAGAAGAAAAAATATAGTCAGATGATGCACAGAAGTGTTGTTTCTTGAGGGCTTCCCTAGTGTGTAAAGCTTACAGAATTACTTCAAATTTTAAATAGAGTGAAATAAGGAAAAACTGATTTTTTGGAGAAGTTCCCTTTTTTCCTTTTTTTTTTTGTGTATGTCCTGTCGTGTCCTGCCCCCCCCCCCCCTTTTTTTTTAAAATCTTCTATTTCTTACAATAGAACTGCTCAGGATTTTGTTGCAGGCTTTTAGAATCTGCTGGTACATTACCATGTTTTACTGTAGGCAAAAAATGAATATAAGTTGTTTGCTGGACATGAATGCATCATTTATAGTTACAACAGGTGAGAATAAAAATTGTTTTAATGGTATTCTTGTTTTTAATCCTAGAAGGAATACACCTTTATAAAGTGCAGTTTTGGGGATAGTTTAGCAGTTCAGAACTTCCTGGACCAAGAAACCACTTAGATTCTTCAGAAATTTTTATGGACCCCATGTGGTTTGGTGAATATCAGAAGGTGTTGCAGGAGTGTCAGTCAGTATGATGATGAACAAGCTCCAGCATACTGCAACTGTATTGTGCATTTTGAAATATGTGGATTGGCTGTCAAGTGATTCCTTTCCCTCCATAAACCATTAACTCCACTAACCATTAACCAAAGAACCATTACTTGAATTAGTAGATATCTTATTTAAAATTACATTTGTCCTTCAGTATAATTTTTAGGTTTTTTTTTAAGATAATGATCACTTAGGGATCACTCATATAGGAAAGGCATATAGTCTATCAGCTACTTTTAGCAATACTTGGCAACCTGGTTGAATTTGTGGTCATAGTTATTCTGTCACTCTGTCGCTCTGAGAAATGACTTTCATTTAATCTGATTTTGGGGGGAAACTGTCATAATTTGAACTGTTACTCCACGTCTGTTGGTGAAAAATATTTTTTCATTCTGTTGTTTTCTCTTTATTATTCCCATCTTTGACTTTTTTTTTTTGCTTTCCTTATAGCCCAGAAAATTGACTGTTTCACTTCATATATGGCCTTTACTATAACTGTGAAATTGACTTTCAGTATTGTTTAATTACTGAACAACTGTTCAGCAGCACTACTTCAATGCAATATAAAAAAATGTGCACACAACTTTTTAATAAGTGTTAATACTGAACAGCAGAGACTCTCCGTAAGGCAAATTCTAAACATATTCTGCATTATTTTTTCAGTTCTGAAAATGCAGTTTTATCTCCTATGTAGGTGGGCATTGTTAGACCTCCTGTCTTCCATCCTTGAGCTCTTAGGCTTTTGTGTAGAGTTTATTCTCTGAACATTCAGTCTTTATAAGTATTTTTCTGGCAGGTTTAGGCTTTTAGCACTGTGAATGGGTCTAGGTACCAGAAAAGATTCATGACTTCCTGGCCATTCTTAATTCTTACTTCATTTACTGGGAAAAGTACAGAAAAATTCTGCTTCCAAGTTCAGGAAACACCTTGTTTAAGATTTCATAGTATCATGTATTTCATTAAAGTTACTATCCAAGAAGCAATTTTCAAAGTGGGTGGTTTGCAATAATGAAGACAAGTGAGGTGGTAATTCTAATAAGCCATGGGTGAAATTAGCACAACCTGACCAACAGCCTTAATGCAAGTTCAAAGATGGGAGAAGTTCAGTGAGCAATTGCTTCATTTGATCTTACAGGACTATTAGTTTATCATGCCATTTTTGGGCTTCTTGTGTATTTTCTCAGAAAGGCTTTAAAATAAAGATTATTTCCATTACTAATTCCTTTGCACCTCCTTTGGGCTAGGACTTCTTTTGTAATCATGTCAATTCTCTGATCATCATTTCAATTTTAGGAGGATAACCTATTTTTTAAGGCTTATCTTTCTAAACACACCATGATAGTCTTTCCCTTCAGTTATTTTTTTCCCAAGTCCATCCAGACCTTTTAGGTCCTTACACTGAGCACTTCTGACTCAGAATGTCAGGCCTGCTTTTCATAAGATCCAGAAAACTTTAAATTATTCATAGCCATCACTTCAGAATGATCAGAAGTCACCCTTACAAACATTCATTTTTTTTACCTAGAGGCAGTTGTTTTGTTTTCCTGTGAATATCTCAAGATCTCCTAAACTACTGCCTAAGGATGTGCATAGTGTTCTACTTTGTGTGGCAATACCTTTCTTCTTTTATAACAATTGCTGGTTTACTCCTATTCCTATTTATAGTTTTTTGATGTGTCTCTTTTTTGATAGCTGAATATTTCTGTTTAATCACATCACTAATATATGTTAGTTGATTAACCATCTGCTATTTATTAAAGTCCAAGAAATACTAGTATTTTGTCATGGTTCCTATTCTTTCTTTCCTTTTCAAATAGTTCTTGTTGTTACATTGCAGTATGTATAAGTATTGTCAATAAAATATGTATCATTGTATTAAGACATTGTATACCATCTGTGTGTGGGCAAGACAAAAATTACAGAAAATCACAACTTAAAGTGTTCTCTTTTCTGTTGTCTTAAACTTGTTGAGTTTTAGTGAAAGGCTTTTAAAACAAAGAATGGAGAAAACTTCATGTTAGGATGAGCACCACTCTTTTATTTAGGATACATCATAGGTACTATTTCCTTCTATTTGGCCATTTTATCTCAGGCCTGAAATCTTTTGTGGTTTAAAAAAAACCCAATATGAAAACATCCTATTCAAAAAATGCAAGATCATTATTTATGTCTTGGGACAACATACTGCCATGTTTCCAAGGTGATTTTATTATACTATGCGTGCTGCTAATTGTATTTTAAGAAGAGTATAAGGAAATCAGAGGCTTATATACATTAGAGCTTAAATAGGTGATATGAGATGAAATTACCAAGTGTAATCTAATTAACACATCATAAAACTGCAGTTAAGGTAAAGCATTTGTGCTTTAGCACGTGCAGGACCAAGAAGTTAAAGGCTGGAAGGGAATTTAGGGTATAATTTGATCTGCTCAAGCCTTTCAAAGTATATTCAGCTCTATCTGCACTGCTGCTGTTAATAACACATTAGCATTGCTGGCAGTAAACTGTAGTGTTTAGGAAAAAAATATTTAAAAGCAGCAAGAATTTCTTCTAACTAATGATTAAAATATTTATAAATGTAAATCCAGTGTTTAACCAAGATGAGGTCTGGAGGCTATGTAAGAGTATACTGTTTGATTTGTACTCTGAGTAAGTATATTTTTATCATCTAACGGTCTGCATAGACTAGATAGAAGGTTCTTTTCTAACCTCTCCTATATAGTTCCTTTAAAAAAATGCCTTTGAACATCAGTGTGGAGTAGATTGTTTTGCTTATTGCTAAAATAAGGTATCATTTCATATTCATTTCAAGGGGAAAAATGATGTTAGTATGCAACTTGATTGGACAAACATTTTCACATGGTAAATAAAGTGAGATCATGCAGGTAAATTTATCTCAGAGTAAAATGAAATTAGCAAGGTTTATTTTCCAACTCTTGGAGCAGAAAAAACCTAAATGTTTTCTCTTCTTCAGATCTCTTTTATATTGCTCTGTTTGCTGACAGTTCTTTGAAAAACAGAAATGACATTTGGGGTCAGTTGGAATTATATCATAGCAAAACAAATATTTGAATTTCAGTAGCATACATTATTCAAAGTGTTTACTGGAGCATGAGTTTTATTTTTATGTCCAATTTTAGCTGTTCATCAGCAGAGGGCAATATAACTTCATACATTTCCTTGAAAGGATTTAATTTGTTGATCTTTTTATTTCTAGTTTTAACTAAAGGAGCACCTACTTGTAAATACTGAGAAAATATGTGAACTCATGATGAAAAAGCAATGAGCTGTGGTATTAGTATTCCTTATTCACTTTCAGAAGGCTGTATAAACTTCCTAGCAGTTGTACCCGATGGGAGGTATTCTCTAAGTTCATAAGCAGACAGTTAATGTCCAGACTTTATGGAGATGGCAAAACATGCTATTGCTTTTTTACTGGATTAGCTGATGAAGCCTTAGCAATTAGCTGATGCACCTTTTCAGTGTTCTGTTTTGGTGGTTTTTTTTTCTTTCCCTATTTTCCACCACTTTGCACCCCTCCCCCCCCCCCTTGTTTTTGTGAAACAATA
>JANZLQ010000079.1:51831566-51863034 GCA_026212715.1 Elanus axillaris | reverse complement strand
ACTTCCCCCCCCCATCTCTCTTTTCTCTCCAGCAGTTTTGTTTTAATTCCGGCTTCTTTTGGGGGTGGGGGGCTCGGGTGGGTTGTTGGGGATTTTTTTTGGTTGGGTTTTTTTTTTTGGTTTTTTTTTTTCCCCTCCTTTCTTTCCCCACCATTGCATTTTCACTGAGCCCCAGCCCCGCCGCTCCGTGCCGAGGAGCGGCCCAGGGGTGCGATTGCCTGGTTTTGAGATAAATAAGTAAGTCAGCCCCAAGTTTTGAAATTGGTGGGAGAAGGATCCGCCGCCAACCTGCAGCCGGACCGACCGTCGCTCCAGCAGCGCCCTGGGAAATCCTTCGCGGTGTCTAAAATAATAACCCAAACTGCAAGGTGAGGGGAGAGGAGGACAAATGCACGGCTTCGGATGGAGCTGGAGAATATTCCCGAGAAATTCCCGCAGGTTTGGATTCCCGGAGCGGGGGGATTGGCGGTGGTTACGGCAGCTGGCTGCGAAGCGAAGCCCTGTGTGTTCGCCCGTGCCTGCGTTTCACCCGGTTGCAAAGTTTGAGAGGCTTTCTGTCATTTATTTTTATATCTGTTTTGGTTTTACTGCGGGATTAAGTCCCTTATGAAGAAATGGTAGTACTTTACAGACTATGAGTACATGTGTTGTAAGTGTACTGAGAAGCTGTGCTGTGATAATTAAGAAAAAGTAGATTCAGTTCTCCATTACAGCTCATTCATTCTGTATATTGTGACAAGAAGAGTTGGGTGGTAAAATGAGCCTTTACAGTTCTTAGGAAGTGTATGTACCATAACCTTTTAGTGCATATCATGTTAATACTAATCTGTTATGATAGTTCTTTGATTTTTATGTTGCCATTTATATTTTCATTTAATTCTTCTTTCAGGATGTATCAGGAATCCTAAAATGGATGTTCATATGTGGCAATTTTTTTTTAATATGCTTTCCTATTTCTGATGCTCTTGAGGCATATTCAGAAAGACTTCAGACATATGGTTTCTTGTTTTCATCTTTTCCTTTGGGCATCACACATTCAAAGAGTCTACTTTACTGTCAGAACATAAATATAATTCCTGCTAACAGCCTGGGACAGGCAGCATTTACCAGTGTTAAAACATCAGGCTAGGATTAAAAAATTTTGAGTTCTAGCTCCAGCTCTGCTTTTGGCTTCCTGAATGACCTTAGGCACTAGCATCCATCTCTTTACTTTTGTTTCAAACGCATTGGATAATGGTGGTCATCTTCTATTACCAAAAGTGTTTTGAAGATTAATTTGCCACTGTTTAAGCTGTAAAGTTTAAAATACAAAAACCAATTGAACTCCTTTAAGGACACCATGCAGATAAAAATGGCAGAACAGATCATGAAGAATATATGTATTTTATAATATAGCTTTTGCATTTAAATTTTTGCACAAGTATTTGTGCTAATGTATTGTGTTCTAGTTCCAGATCTACTCCTAATTACAGGATTTGAATAAATCATTCAGTCTTTCACACTATCATTGTGTTGCAAAATGGGAACAATTTCAAATAAACTTCAGCAGGTATTAAAGTCATAGGTTGGGAAACAGAAATGCAAGTAAAAATTATTATGGCTTTTAAAATTTTATTTAGAAAAACCCCACAGAATTTTCATGTATAAATATAGTGCTGGATAAATGGTTGTATCTCTAACATAAACAAATGGTTAATTAAATATAGCATTGTTAGATGGTCAAAATTAACATAATATGTATATGCAAATGTAACCAGCAATATGTGCATTGGAGAAGTAGGTTGAAAATCACCTTTCTAGCATCTTAGACTTTTCATTTTCTTTATGCTAAAAAAGTTGTTTTATTTTTTAAAGACCATTAATTGGAGTGAATACAAAGACAGTTTTATAGACATCTTACTCCAGTTGGTGATTTTATTTTCCATTATAACAGGGTTAAGTGGGAAAAAGAAGCAGCTAGCATAATAAACTGGATGACTTGCAGAGCTAAACCATTCTCATTCTCAGTGATATATCCAGGCACATGTATGTGAACATTTACTGTGTCTTGGTAGAGAGATGGTAGCTTCTTAAAATGTGCTAACTAGATAATTTATCACACTACCATATCCTTAGACACTTGGCATTGTGCCATGTTCTAGCACAAAGGGGAATGCTTTTTTTCTAATAATTTTGATGTTTAAAACATCCTTGTTATTAAAATGCTCTTCATAATCAAGTATGTATGTCACTGCTGTTTCATAATTATTATATATATGATATTGAACAAATGACAGAAGAGCGTTAATTTGAAGACTATAGGACAAGTTGAGACATAACTAATTTTATTGGGCAGATTTCCATTAAAATATAAAATATCCAGAGTGCTTATTTAACATGGTGGTTGGTGACTAATGAATTTAGTGGAGATGTTCTTGGGTACTAATGTACTAAGTAAACTTTCAACAGATATTGCCTGAGTTCCCTCTCTCTGCAACAGACATTTTAAAGTATTGGAGAATATGATTCATGAAGGAGGTTGGTGAACTAGTCATGAACAAATATGTCTGTAGCATCTTGCTGTGATTGTCTGTTAGAACCTACTTTCAAACCAAGGTAATGATGTGATATGCTTGTCAGAAATAAATTTTGATTTGGTGCTTCCATAATGTTTTATATTGGGTAGTTTTATTTAAACTAGTCACATTTTAATTATGAAAATGTTGGGTTTTTTTTAACTTCACGTCTCAAACTCCATTTAATTGATTATATAATTAAACTTGTATTTGTACAATTTTAGTCCAAGAGAAAGGAAAAGTACAGCTACGAGGGTTTTTTTGTTGATTGGTTGGTTTGGGGTTTTTGTTGGGGTTTTTTGTTTGTGTGTGGTTTTTGGTGTTTTGTTTGTTTGTTTTTCCTGGGAACTGCAATTAGAAATAAATGCAATACAGTTGTTCCTGGGACTTGAGATAATACCACAGGAATATAGTAAATATCACTGCTCCTATTTTGTGTGATAATGAGATGGCATAGATTATTATGATAAAGCCATTCATTCCCAAGATTGAGTATATTTGTGTATAGAACTGGCAGGTAGAAAAGGCAATAGCAGGAATTCTGTTTCTGTGTTGTTGTGTGGTGTTGTGTCCCCCCTCTCCATTTTTTTCCTATTCCTATACCCTATTTTTTGTTGACTTTCTTGAGAACAGGTTTGGGTTTTTCTGAAGGCAGTATTGAGGCCATTTTAAATTAACTTACCCTGATTGTCTGATCTCCGAACTGTTGAATCCATTTTTATTGTCTTGATTGTGCAAGACAAAAGTCTGTACATTAGGAATATGGCTTACTTAGGTGACAACTTAACACTTGGACACCTGCCTCTTACCAACTGGTTGCAATTTGAACCTAACACTTGATCAGCTATGTTCTTGGCCACTGAACTGCGAAGGTAAAAATTCCAGTACCCTTTGCCTTCCCCTGCTCAGGTATGGGATGGGATGTACAGTTTGAGATACGCATTTCCCTATATGTGGTTAGGTCCTTGAATACCTCTGATTGGTTATCATTTGAAATATTACTTCCCATCTTTCCTTGAAAGAAGCTGGGGGGGGGAATTAATCTTAAAGAAAATTAACATTTCCTTCTCACGTGATTGACAGTCTTGCTTCCTCTTGTGCTTGCTTTGCATTTCTTTGCACTTAAATTAGTGCATTCATTTGCACATCAGTACTCCTTTAGTACTGAAAGTATATGCAATGAGACATACTTATGATGTATTTGTAGATTTCACTGTCCTAATGATTCTGCATAAAATCTGTTCTTAAAGGAAGCTGAAACAGAGTAGAATTCTCTGTATGGTGCTGAGGGGGAAGGGAAAGTCTGGGAAAAGATGCCTGTACAAACCAGGTTGAGGGAGGCACCTTTCCCTACTTTCTGCAGAGAGAAGTGTTGCTTGGGCTTTAAGTATTTGTTCTTTTACATCAGCTTGGTCTTGGGGTCCTCTGCCAAAAGCTATGTTTTCTGCATGGAGCGCTGTTGGATTCCTATTACATTCTACTGTCCTTATTATTGGTTTCAGGTCTGGTATGTAGATACTAATTGGGTATATGGATTTTTGACATGTACTTGATACTGATGAAGGGCTGACCCAGAGCTATGTATCTATATTTCACAGATTCCCAGAAAAGGGCATTATGGTGATTAATGAGAACACAGCAGTCCATTACCAGTTTCATGTCAGTCTGCAGTACTAAGGTGCTGTGATATGAATAAGGATGTGTAATCCAGAATGCCTCCTAAAAATTAAATGGAATCTTATGCCTCACAAGAGGACAAGGCTGAAGTCATGTGCAAAGTCAGTTTAAATGGATTTGGCATGTGGTATTACCAAAGCCACAACGAGGCAATACTTTTCTGGAGTGAGATTACATTTTTATGTTTCCACCATGTTTTCTGCCTGCTATACAATACAAGTGGCCTAGCAGTTTTCAGAGTTGGACTTCTGTTGGATTTTGATTGTTCTTTTTTTTTTAGTGGGTTTTAAAGATGGACTTTGCTTCTGTATTCTCTTAAAACACAATTGTTTGATGTGTTTCAAACTTTTTTTGTTTTGTTACTGAATGTATAGGTGATGGAAATCACTGGATAAAACTGAATATGAATTTATGTTTTTTCATGTTTCTAGTTACATGGCACTATTTAAAATAGGTTCTGTCTGAACTCTTATCTTGACATAATTGAAGTGTTTTCTGACTATTAACTTGGTATTATTTCAGACTTAATCTTAAAAAGGATTATGTTGTATCATGTGTCATATTTTCTCATTTTAATGATGTCCATGTTTTGTGACAGCTGATAATTAATTTCCAAATCAAATTCTCTTCTCTGCCTGAATCTATTAGAGCATGTTAAGGAAATGCTATTTGGTTCATGTTCTCTCAGGCTATAGTCAGATGTCTTTTCTTTTTTTCCTTCAGTTTTGCTGTCTTAATGGAAGTAATCTCAGCACTGCTGGGTTCCTTGGCATTTTTGAATCAAATCATTGCTCTTACAGAGCAAGCAGGTACTTGACAGAAAATGGACAGTCTTTTATTTTGTTATGATAATTCATAGGAGAGGTGAGGCCTACTAGTGAATTTGTTAGAAGCAAACAAAAAACATTTTGGAAAAAAAATCAGAACAAAGTTTCACACTCCTTGAAACCTGATTATTTTGTTGTAAGTCTTGATAACTTATTCAGTATTATTTTAAAACATTGTTCTTGTGGCAAGGGAATACAAATATGGCTGTTAAAAAAATTTCACTGCAATGACCTTTAACCCATTGCTATGTTTAAGACCAATCAAAAGGACACTTTTGTGTCCTCTAGGATCCTGTATTTCTTCTTTGAATTAGGAACCTTTCTATGTATCAGTCAAGCTTAGCTTGAAATTTCTATTATATACATTTGACTTTTTCTTTAATCCAAAATAAAGTGGTGAATGATGGTAGGATATTTTAAAAAGAAATGGAGACACTCATGAGAGTGTAAGACCTTCCACATATACCATAAAGAGTTTCAAGGAAAACTGTATGCCAAGCCATTTTAAAATTTTCCTGCACTCAAAATAAAAATGTTGATCACTTTCCAGAAATTGTTCTGGGAATATGGTTATTCTTACAGTACATGTCTCAAGCTGCAGAAAAATGATGATGATGGTTTGTTCTTCATCTGTGAATTCCGTGTGAAATAATGATTTGCATCAAGAAATTTTCTTGTTATGAAAGGCATAGTGTTGTCCTTCATTTATGCAACTGCGTGTAAAACAGGTAAGACCTTGTGTCCTATAAGAGGAAAATAATGCTCTTGATTATTTATCTTTTAGCAATCTAAATGCCATATTCCTGACCTTAGAATAACTAACAGGATTAGAGCACTGGAAAATACATGTGTGTAGCAAGAATATAGTAATTCTATGCATAAAATGCACTGCAGTTTTCAAGAGTCTGAAGTTAAATAAAATAATGAGTATAAAGATAAAAAGAGGAACATTTCTAAAATACTGATTCTATTAGTATGATATAGGAATAAAAATTAGTTTGAGATTTATAATGGAGTAGCTTTTCTGAAAACTAAAGGTAGTAAATGAAAAAGTTTGTAATTTAAAAATTTTTAAACCTTGTATATTGCCTGCCACATTTTCTGATATAATTATGTAATAATTTCAAAACTGTAGTGTAAAACAAAATAGCAGATGACTGTTAATTTTACTTTGTAATTAATATAATAAAATTCTATATAGGAATAGGTTTGGAAATTAGTATTCTAGTCAGCATATTTACTTGCTGAGCTATGCTAGCTGGTAATTGGAACAGTAACAAGTGTGGAAAAATATTTAAATTATGACTAGGTAATAAGTAAATGACAAAATACCTAATTTCAAACTAAAAATGAGCCATGCTTCATTCTAATCAGATTAAAAATAAATGGTATAAATGTGTTTATTTTGTAGTATTTTGGAACAAAATCTCATTCAAACTGATGTGAAATGGAGATGTCAACTGATGGCCAATAGTGAAGTACTTCATTGGAAAGTGAAAGTAGATGGTAGCTAAATGAACCAGGTTCTTGCTCTTTTCCAAAGTGAAATGATAAAATCAGCTAATGTTTATTGCCATAATGTGTCTCACTTCCGGCTTCTCATGTTTACTCTTTCTTGCCTTCACTTTTTAGGGGGGAAGGTGGGGTGTGATGATTCTGGGAATGCAAACATCCAGGTATTTTGGGTACACATTCTATGAATTTTAATATAAAACAAAGTATGCATATATCTGTGAAGTGGATAGATTTGGCTTGGTGCTGTGTGCCAGCATACTGTTTTTATTTTTAATTCTTAGTGTTTAGGTAAAGCTTATGTGGGAAATCTTTACAGTATAAGGAAACCATGCTAGAGTTCAATCAGTTCTGTATGATTTGTGTCTTGTGTTTTACTTTAGAATTTTTCTGAAATAGACTAATCATGATTAGATATTCTACTTGGGAATGGTTTTGAGACAGAGAGCATTTTTTTGGGAATTTTATATCATAAGTGAAACTAAAATTTGCTACCAAATCTTACTCATCTCCCAAAGATTCTGTAAACTACAATATAATGCTTTGCAATGTATGTTAGAATCAGCTTCTATACATATAATTTTTAGACTTTGCATATTATAAACGAAGCAAGCACATGATGGGGTTTTTTTACTGTTTAAGTTATGGAAACTATATTTTTTCAGTTAGAAAATAACCAACCTCTAAACATGTCAAATGCATTTTTTTCAGTACAAGCAGTTAAAGTAGGGGCAAAAAAGTCAGTGGTTCAAGCTACTTTGCCTCTGAACCAATGGAATGCACTTTCTTTTCTGAATAAAGCAAATGGTGCCCATGGCACAGACCATACAAAGTGTATTCAAAAACTTAGGGCACCTGTATAGGAAGAGCAGAAATATAAAATCAATAGGCTGAATCTCTTTGGTGTAGCCATTTAATTAATTAATTTAACCTTACTTCTCTTATTCGTGTCCCTTGGGTAGCTCTACCAACCCTTATTGACAACAACAGCTTGGTTGACAAGGTCTGTCTGATTTCTGCACATCCTTGTCATCTTTACTTTAAGTTCTGGTGGGTCTTACATTGGTCGTAGGACATTGGAAATAAGATTCCTTCCATCATTTACTTATGGAATGTGAGCTTGTGACAGCTTCATTGTGAGTTTCGCTAGGGATGTCTAAGCCTATGAGTATGAGCTGCTGTGGTTTAAACAGTGTCCTTGTCTGGAACTGTATAGCCTGGTGAAGATCAGCATGGAGAAAGGAGTTGATTGCTTTTATGGTAGTGCTGAGTGTCCATACTCAGCAATAGGTGACAGATACTTAATACAGAACTTGGATGTGTGTATCCCCGTTGCTGTAGGATACATTTTTTTCAGCCAAGCTGAGAGCTGTATGAATACTTAGGTTGTCTTCTGAAGTGCCCACCCAGCTTGACAGCCTGTGTTTAAACTTGTTTGGTGGTTGAGAGGTACCATGCAGCGGAAAGATGATACTCAAATTGGTGTATGCTGCTGTACCCAGAGCCCTGTTTGTTGTGTGAAGTTGCTGGGGCACTATGTGCCTTTTCTTTGCAATGTACCTTCAGCAGCAGTAGGAAGGAAAAAATCAACAAAAAAAGCCAGTAAGAAGTAGAAAACCTTAGAAGGAAAAGGTAGGGGAAAAGAGTTAATGAGAAAAATGTGGGAAATACAATGAATACAGGGAAAATGACCAGAAGGAAAGTTGCCTGGGAAGAATCTCTTCTTTAAAAGGACATATTTGTGTGAGAGGAGGTTGGGATTTTTATTTTATTATGTATCTTTTTGTGGCATAAATGCTTATATGCATGGGTAGCTTCAATTTTAATAAATTCTTAATAATATTTGCATGGTCTGTTTAAATAGCAGCAGTGATACTGGCTTTGGCTGGAATTCTGCATGCTTTTCTCTATCTATTTTGCTCTTTGCACTGCATAGACTGTGAGCCTGTTGAACTTCATTACATAGTCATGTTTGACAGTCTTGCTCTTTTGTTTTCTCCATGACTGCTCTTTGATTGTAAGGAAACACATTATGTCTCAGTGAACATTAGACAGCATTTTTACTTTATTCTGGCACTGTGTATTCTTTTCTTTACTTGCCCTGCTTATCCTTATTTTTGTCTGTCAGTCCAGAGTCTGCTCTGAGCTTGTGAAAGAGACCCTTTCAAAAATGATTATTTGTCACCAAGAAGTAAGATAAGGATTCTATTTGAAATTTGCCAAGTCAGCTATTATCATAGCTACTAAAGTGTAATATTTATTTTAGATCCAAATTACTTTGAACTGTTTTGTTTGTATTTCTTAAAGAGAAAAATTAGTTTCTTAAACTTAGATAAACATCCAGTGAAGACCAGAAAGATTTCTTTAACATAACTTAAAAACAGTGAGAAAATTCTTACTACCTTTCTGTTATGGACATTTAATCGATTAGTATTAAGTAAGAGAAACCATGTGTAACAACTAAAAAGACCAAGTGAACCATGCTTACTTTTTGAGGCCTCAATGTTTTAATCCTAAGTATCTTGTATACTGAGAATGTGTGTTGTTTTTGTTTATTGCAGGCTTGTTATAAAAAGTTTTTGTGGAAAACAGTCTTACTGGATCATGAAACAACTAGTAAAACATAGGGGCTGCATGTTCTTGTCTGAATTTCTACAGAGCAATTTTAAGAACTGTCATTTCCAGAGAGAGAACTCTATGCTGGTAGAAAAAAGGGGACACTTTTGCAGATTTATTGCTAGAAATTTTTGGCATGAGGTGGTTTTTGAAGAAGACTCACAAAGATGAGGCTGATGACAAGGTCTAGTGGTGTTGTTGGTAATAAAAATGCAGTTTGGAGGAATTATGTTACAGGAACCAAGAAAGGAGATAAGAAAAAGTACTAGAAGGCAAACAAAATTAAAAGTGATGCTGAGGAGATGACAGAAGTGGAAAGTAAATATGTCTTTCCTACATTACATTTCTTAGCCATCACTGGAATGTGTTACGCCTGTATTTTACATTTAACAGAAAGCACTTATTCAACAGATGCAACCAATGGGAGGGATCTAAATAGTGATAATGAAAAGAATGTAAAGTGCATCTTTAGTATGAGGGGTTTTTTTGTTGTTTGTTTTTTTTTTCTGGAAAGGATGACATTAACTTTCTGTGAGACCATGAATAATGTTTACTGAATGTGAATAAAAATAATAATGGTGAAGGAAAGTTAAGGTTTCAGCCATATTTGACCAAAAGGATTCGGTCTAATGTGGGTTCATTTGGAATAGTGGATTTCTTGGGTTTATTTTTGTTTCATTTAATTGCTATTATAATTGTGAAAAATGTATGGGAAGTGGTTCACTAATACTTCAGAAGACTTTTAGTATTAAAAGAGTTTCATACTTGACTTTTAACACTGTTATATTGAAATCCATATCCTGTCTTTGGCTTCCCAGGTTATAGGAAAGATACAGGCAATACTTTTTACATTATTGTAAGCAAAAGTGCTGTTGATCTTTCAGCTTCATGTATACCAACTTTCAGGTATGAAGAAGCAGCAGTATCTGATTATTTACATAATGAGTCTTAGTTTTGTCATTTTGTTTTACAGGTACACGCAATCAGAAAAAGCAGACTGCTAGGCAGAAAATATTCTCTTTAACAGTGTTAAATATGTTGCATAAAGGAAAAGGAAAATTAAAACCGGGGATTTTTTTGTTTATAATTCTTTTCAATATTTTGCTTTCTGTTGCAGTAACTTACTAATAGTATTGAACATAGGAGGTACATTAGTTTTTATGGAAATAATTTGTATAAAAATATAACAGGAATAAATTCACTATGCATTTTGAAAGAAGTTTTATTGTTATCATCAGAGTGCTAAAGAAAAAAGTGCTTGAGGGCATGTAGGTTGGGAATGATCATCCTGCCTGTGATTGTTAGAAATTTCTTGGCGATATTTTTAACATTATCAGTGTGTCTTTCTCAGGTGCCTTAGGGAAGCCAGTGTTTACTTCTTACAAAGCTCTGATATGGTAATCCACAGTCATCTTTCAAATAGCTACTGGCTTCTGCTGTGCAAAGAAAATGCAGTCTCTTATATTATGGGAAAAGATATTTATTGATGGGGTGGTGAGGTCTTTTTTTGGCCAATGACAGTGGAGACCTTTTGTGAATTAGGCTCCTGTATACTTTTGGAAAACCCAGTACATACCTGTCTGCATATTCAGGTGTATAAGTACTTTTTAAAATCAATCTTCAGGAAAACGTATACTTCAGATAGTACATGCAGATTTATATCAGTGTCTTCCTGTATTTTAACACATTCCAGTTGCTAGAAATACTTAAACCATGAGGAAAAAAATATTTGGAGGCAAAGATATTAAATCTCTCCTTTAAAGTTAAGTCAGGGCTGAAAATGTATTAATTAGTTACGCTTTCCTTGTGACATACTTGTAACGGAAATACCTGAATTAATATATTGAATTCTCTACAGAGACAGTAGAATCTCTGGGAAGCAGTTTAGACTATTTAAGTACAAAAAATTTTAATTCAGTCACCTAAATGACATATGTAAAGCCTCTAAGGTTGTATGTTAAAAAATAGGGGTGAGGGGAGGACGTTTTATGGTATCTGGACTGCACAGTTGACACTATTTGAAACTTATTTCGGTGTAGTAACATTTCTAATACTAGTCCTGTGTAATCTTCAAGCAAAAAGGAAGCTTGGCATAGGTTTTTTCTGCAATGTATGAGCTATTAGCTACTTTGATAGTCCTGCCATTAAAAATTGAGTAGTAATGTAGAACTGCAGTTGAGCTTAAGACTGAATAGTCTCCTGGAGCCTGAACTGTCCTAACTTCTCAGATTATTGAAGAGATTTTACTTTTTCTGTCATAGATTACTGAGGGATACAGCAGTACTTATCTTGCTGTTTTAGCTGATTATCCAGGAGCCAGAAACAGTGATGTGTCACATGCTTTCTACCAGGTCAGAGCAATACAGCCAAGTGAAATGTGTTGGTTTGTGATTTTATTTATTTATTTATTGGGGTGTGCATGTGTGTGGTTTATTTTATTTTATTTTATTTTATTTTTTTATTTCTTTTACTGGCTTTCCCTTATTGATTTTGTGTATTGTTTCTGGGCATAAACTCTTCTTGCACATGACTGAGCTGCTTCAGTTTGGACAGTGATGTTACAGCTTTGGAGTTTTCTGGGAGCAGATTTGTCATCTTTAGCATAGTCTTTCCTAAGTCTTGGTTTTCCATTCAAATGTTTTATCCAGGTAGACTTAGAAGCTTCCAGGAAGTGTTAAAATTCATATGCAAGAGTTGCAAAATTGTATTGTGGAAATCTGGTATGACATGAAGGTGTCACATATGCTGTGGATGTGCTGATCAGTGGTCAGTGATCCTGGTGATCTTGATGATCACTATCCATATGCTACATGTACATATATTTCTCAGAAATTGCAGTTAGAAATGTAAAAAAACCCTTATTTTACAACACACTAGAATTAAGATGCCTTGAAATAATTCAGTGAGGTAAAATACTGCTTGGTGTCAACTCAGTAGATCCTTTTCAATCAGCTGTAACTACATCTGTAGTCAGCTTAGTAATTACAGATTCTTTTAAAAAACGTTTACACAAATGGTTAAATTTCTTTAAAAGTCACTGCTAACGCACTTACTCAAAAGTGTTGGAGATACCTCAAAACATTTCTTCTGGGAAATGGCACAGTTCAGCAGTTGTAAGGTGTTAGTCTGACATTTTCATTGAGGTGCTTTACTGTGAAATTAGCAACTTAATTTGCATTCTTATTCCAGTTGTTTCTGTAAGCAGGTCTTTTCATGAAGAACCTATCATACTGATAAAAACAAATCAAATGCACCTTTACAAAGTGTTTCACAGACAGGTGCCTGTAAAATGTCAGCCTAAGATTTTCAGACAGTTCATGTATTTTGACCTGTCTGCATACCAGCAAGATGTTCTGTACTTTTTGTTGTCTAGAGAAGACTAAAATTGAACAGTTAACATCTTAGTAGGTCATTCTTACAGTGATCAAGAAACTGTGTGGAAAAGAACAGCAATGTTACAAAATAAAGTATTGCAAAATTAGTCTGTCAAAACTAAGGGGTCAGTTCAACTTTAATTCACCCCCGTTATGTTAGTATGTAATCTTTAATTTTACGAGCAGTTGCATATTCTTCCACATAACCTTATGCCATTAACACAATTCACTTACTCAGTATTCCTTTACCAGAGCATATAATGTGTAGTCATACTGTTCATTATTCAAACTAGGCACCAAAAAGAAAGAAAATTCCTTCTAGAAGTTTTTGTAATACTTTCATCATTGCATCTGTGAACATCATAAAAATTAATTTAACATCACAATAGTCCTGTGAACTAGTTCATATTATTATCTGTATTCTACAGCTGGGGAACTCTAAGCTCAAAAGGTATCAAGGCTGAAATTTTGTTGATTTCAAGCATCCAATATGAGATGCCAATTACTTGCATTTTAAATTATAGCATTTTCTTGTGCCACTTTGAACCACAGTTTAGCTGACTTTAAACTACAGACATAGTAGCTGATCACTTTTGCATCTTTCTTTTGTAATCTTTTATTGTCTACTGCTCATAAAAAACTGGATTTTGTGGTTAGCCTGCTGTCACACAGGAACTCCATGGCTGAGTAAAGGAAAGAATCAGTTTCTTCTGGTAGGTGTGCTCTTTCCTTAGAAAGTGTGATTTACCATTCCCTGATAGTGTTCTTTGCTGCACTCTCTTTACATCTTCAAGTGTTAGCAAAGATGCGCAACACTAGGAATTAGAAAATTCCTATTTTGTCCCAGGTCGTATCTGTCCTAGGCATTTAGTGAAAAATACTCATTTAGAAATAAGTGTGGTCATTTGATTAAAGAGCATACAGTAAAGTACAGACATAATGGAACGGGTTAAAGGCATTAATGCAGTTTTGATCCTAGTGTTTCCTATGTAAGAATTCTTGACTTTGCAACATTTATTGTCTTAATATTTCCTTTAATTTAAGATTAAAATATATGTAAAAAAATTAGAATTGGAAGTTTTCTCATGTGTGATTTACAATGGGACTTGCACTTTTACATTGTCAGTACATATCTTCTATGTCAGAGCTAACGCGGTGGTTGGTGGCTGTTGCAGATTTCACTCTGAATGTTAATATCAGAAGGGATGAGGCATGAACTCAGCCTTTGGATTAATTTTTTTTTCTGGTTAAAGAGGGATATAGATTCTGTATGTTCTTTCTTGAGGTCTGGAGGAGGCAATATTACAGTGGTTACAAACCAGCTTGTCACTGGTCTCTGCTCTGGGTGCTGTCATCTACCCTGCCTCAGCCACCCACATCTCTTTCCTCACCCACATCTCTTTCCATTCTAACTCCCAGTTCCTGGTTTTCTGAGGTCTTTTCTTCTTATTTCCCTCCCTGTTTGTTCCTCACACGTGGACTTTCCCACCTTCTCTGTGCCCTTACCCAAATTTCTTCTCCAGCTGGTTCTTCTTCCTTCTGGCTTTTGTGACTCTTTCATGCAGCTGCATGCTTCTCTGCCTGATGTACTCCTCTGTCCCCTCTAACTCTGTGTTCTGTCCAGGTGCCTTTGCCCTCCTGTTGTTTCTGGCAGTGTGTGAAAGTATGCAGCCATTTCGTTTAGTGTAACTCTTGAGGAGTAGTTGTATGCAACACATGTATTATTGCCAACAAGTAGACCATATATGGTTTGGTAACAGAAGGTAACAGAAACCTTGAAGCTGTAGAAAATAGTTACATTAAAAAGATGAGGAATATAAAGAAAGATAATCAGTAGCAGTAGTGAAAATTAAAACTTTTTGCAGATTACATTTCCTCCTGAGTTTTTAAAAACTAATACAAATTCTTATCAGCATCCTTATATTGGATTCCACCAGACCGTTGTAGCTATATCATTTTACCTGAACTTTTTGCAGTAGTTTCAAAGAGGTCTTGTTTTATCAGACTTTGATCAGCTATTTTGTTTTCCTTCGTGGAAGTTCCCACAATACTGGTGGGTCCTAAACTTCTACAAGTTTGGTTTTTTTGTTTTTTTTTTTAATTTTTCTTTTGTCCCCTTTAAAAATCCTTTCTGTTAGGACTCTACTAAGGTCTTTTCAAGCAGAGTTAGGATACTACTCCCTTTGGAGCCAGTTACAGTAGTGTTGAGAGCTGTGTACCTCATAGGACTTAGTTTTGAACAGCCTGCGTGCATCCCCAGTGCACAACTTGCTGTGACTAATTATACTTCCTGGGGCACTTTCTTCCCTCTAGTAGTTTGAGGAGTGAAAGACTAAATTTGAAACTCAGGTCCTTTAGCTGTTTTTTGCTGTGTCTACAAAAGAAGTTTAGTTGTGCTTCAAGCCCAGAACAACATTGGTGCTTTTGTTTACCTTTGTTGTGATTCTTTTTGGTAAGCCTAGGTTAAAATACCACTTGAGCTGAGAGATGAATCAAACTAGACTTCGCTGACAGGTTATTCAAAACAGAATCCAGGAAAATTGAAAACCCAGAAGTGAACTGGATATGCCAAAGGTCAAACGGGCTATTCTGCCTATGCATAGTGCTCAGATAATCATTTCTAGCACTAACAGCAAAAGTAGATGTTAAAAAATTGTATTTCATATTCTTTCTCATGATAGAAAAGCTCAGTGCAAGACTGTAGGAGGGGAAGGTGATTTTTAAAAATTTTAAACATAATTGATTTTATTGACAGGCATTTCTTTGTAGATTTCACTCACTCACTTTGTTACACTCATTCTCTTATGTTGACATACTCATCTTTCCTGAGGTGTCCCAACAGTCTAGCTAGGATTAGTTGTTGAGGTGTGGCAGACAAGGGAACAATGGCTTTCAAGTTCTAATCACAGATTTTGTTTTCTTCTTGATGGGTGATGATTCTTCGTGATTTCGGCAGACTCTGTGCTCAGGCCAGGTTAAGTTCTGTGGTACCATTGCTTCTGTGCTGTCACCATAGCTGTAGTGGGGCATGGATGCAGTCAGCACTCCACCCAACACTTGCCTATTTCTTGCTTCATCAGAGTTCTTCTTTGGATTTATGGCTGCTCTGTTTGTTACGGCTTGCTCCACATACACCATTCTTTTAAAGCCTCATCAGTCATTTCATCTGGTGCCTTTATACACTCATGCTGTCATTTGCACTGCATGTGTTACAGTGCAGTATCACCTCTGTTTAGCTCAATGCTGTGTCCAGAATAGGAGATTGTATGTTAAATAAGAAAGTGACAATTGCATAAAAATATATATTTAGAACTAGGAAGTGAGACATACTTACAATGTTTATAATGTGAGACAAATATATATCCTAAAACACAGGTCAAGGAAACTTCAAAGTTTTTTTTGACAAAGGTTATCTTTTAATAAAGCCACTGTTGTGGCTTAACCTAGCCAGTAACTAAGCACCACGCAGCCGCTAGCCCACTGTTCCCCACAGAGAATTGGGGAAAAATAGTAAAACATATGGGTTGAAATAAGAACAGTTTAATTTGAACAGAAAGGAAGAAGCTAATAATGATAAAAACAACAATAATAAAATTACAATAAGAATAATAACCGAACTGTAATATACAAGTGATGCACAATGCAATTGCTTGCCACCAGCTGACCAATGCCCAGTTAGTTCCCAAGCAGTGATCCCCCCTGACCCCCACTCCCCCCACGTTATATTCTAGATGTGATGTCCCATGGTATGGAATACCCCTCTGGCCAGTTTGGGTCAGCTGCCCTGGCTGTGTCCCATCCCAACTTCTTGTGCCCCTCCAGCTTTCTCGCTGGCTGGGCATGAGAAGCTGAAAAATCCTTGCCTTGGTATAAACATTGCTTAGCAACAACTGAAAACATCAGAGTGTTATCAACATTCTTCTCACACTGAACCCAAAACACAGCACTATTATCAGCTACTAGAAAGAAAGTTAACTCTATCCCAGCTGAAACCAGGACAGCCACCTATTAGTGTACTTATGAAATATGACTGTTTTCCTTTAGTTTGTCAAGTTACTATATGAATAACAGACATTGATCTTACTAAGAATTGACTAAGGCACCTCAGGGGGAAAGACTTGTATTTGGCTGCATATATGTGTAATTGCTTTTTGTGTATGTCTGAAGTATTTTATTATTTATTGCTTTCTCTCATTACAAAACCCTGCAAACTGCTGTATTTTAATGAAGTCTGAGTCATTTCACTGTCTCTGCCTCTACTAAGTTTCTATCTGAATGCTATTAAAAATCCAGGACATGCCTGTGGTGTCCATATGCTGACATCAGAAGCATCACATTTGTTAAGTCACTGGAAATGTGGGTGGATGTTGTAATATCTACACAGGATATCTTTAAGATAGCATCAGACACAGGGTTTAATTTTGAATGGTGACTACTATATTTGGCATATAAAAAGCCCACTTACAGCTATGATTTTAAAAAATGCTTAATATTTACTTAAATTTAATATCAGAGGATAGATCCCAAAGTTGGAGGTACCAGAAAAATGTGTTTTTTTACATAAATTAAAAACTGCCTTCAAATGGTATGGCAAGATAATCTATTTAGACAATAGAAAATACAGTATCTTTATATATAGCAAGTCCCTTTTTCTCCAAGCAGCTCCAGTGATCAGTTTAAAATATCATTGGTGGAATCACCTTGTAACTTCAGTGGTCATTAAAAAAATAACAGCTTAACCTAAAAAGTCTTTAAAAATATTTGCTGGTCAAAAATAAGGATATGAATTAAATAATCACTTCCAAAATTAAGATGCAAATATTAAATATTTAGAAAAATACAGTGCTGTGTTTTATGAAATTCCTGTCTTTATTAAAAACTTCTCTTCTTTTGGATGTATCTGACATTTTCAGTAGAAGTTACCACACAACTGTATAACTTGAAGACAGAGCATTGTGATTGTCAATGAAAAAAGATGGTTATCAGCTAGCCAATGATTTGTGAATTCAAGTTGTGTAGTTTAAAATATAAATATGTAAGTCCTTTGTCCTGTAATTAATCATCGTATATTTAAATGTCAGTAAAAATAATTAGTAAGTAAATGTATTAAATAGCCAGATAGGCAAATTAGTAATAAATGTTTAGTATTTTAATATTATAGTAATTCTAATTATTCTATAATTATATTTATATTTATTATAATTGTTAAATAATTTTAAGTTTAGTATTTTAATTTGAGAGTCCTGTAGGAATTTTAAACCAACACACGTAACAGCACATATAAATATATGATGTGATAAGCACTTTGAGAAGGTATAGTGAGCAGAAGTTCCCAATGTCATAAAACTTTCACTGTACAGGTTGTATGGCATTGTAAAACTACTAAGTTTTGAAAGTGAGTTTATAATCTTTTGTAGTGAAATGTTAAAAGACCTTCTGAAATTTTCCTTTTGCTTATGAGTATACATCTTAAAATGCAGCATTCCTGAGCATTGTTTTCCTCCTGCTGCGAATGATTATAAGGATATACATTATATTCATAGTATCAATAACATGCAAAATCTGATTTTGAGAATCACAAAAAGATGACTACAAAACCTGTTCTTGCCGCATCTTTGGTTAGTAAATCAGGTGCTCAACGCAAGTGATAATGATGATTCTTACATCTTGTCTAACAAGATAAGATTCTTGTCTAACATTTTTTAAAGAAAACTAATTAAAACCAGAGCTGAAAGCTTTTAATGTCTATGAGCAGGTAGGGAGAGGGTGCTTTTTGGCCATTCAGCAAAGCAGATTTTGAAGTATACAGAAATAGTGGATAGGCTGTGTGAAATGAAAAGTTGCAATGTTGTTTTTCAGTATTGGGTTTCACGGAAATATGGTATGACTTGCATACTGATACTGAAAAGTCTCATCAGCTTTTTACTAGGACATTTTAAAATGGTCTGATTGTGTGATTTTTCTGCTTATGATTAAACTTCAAGTTTTTATATTCTCATACACACTGTACTTTTTGTTGGCTATTGTTAGTGATGTGTCTGTTCTAGGAATCAACAGTATATAAAAATTCTTTTGCCATGTGAACTTTCCCTGAAAACAAGCAAATTTTTATACACTTTAATAATTTTCATACCTCATAGAGCTATGCTATAAAAATTCTCCTATTTTTTCTGCCTCGTGTTTCATCACTAGTTTTGTATTTATATATGTATTAATCTACATCTCTGAATCAAAAAGATTCATAGTATAACATGAGTATAGTAATAAAATAGTACATCACATTCACAAGAAATACAATTTCTGTGCATAAATAGAAATCTTTTTATACAGGGTAAATAGATTCTAAGATTTAAAATTGACCCAGTAAGTTAATGGTATTAGCAAACAAAGCCTGCTGTAGTCTGAGATAAAGGTCACGAGTAATCTTTTTTTCCCCCTAGCTTTTCTCTTGCTGTGTGTCATTATGGATGCCTTGTACCCGTGGCATGAGTAAACCCCAGTCCTGTTCTCCTATATAAAATCAACTCTTAATTACTCCACTGTGTGATATGGCTCATTATAAGATATGAGAACTGGCTGGATAAGAGAGGATTTCTTCAGTCTGTGTTGGGATTTATACCCACTGGAGACAAATCTATACTCTATGGCTATGTTTGCTTTTAGAAAATGAGACAATCGTAATCGTGATTGTAAACATAGTAGCTCAGCTGGGGTTTACTTTTGAAAATCATTTCTAGGTCAGATGCTTAGTCCAGGCAGCCTTAAATATCTGTTTCTAAATAGTGAGTGTATAAAGTTTACAAATATATTTCCTACAGCTAAGAAAAGAACAAGCCTTTTTAACTTTTTATTTACTTAAAAAAAAAATACTTGAGAGACTCTGTTCTTTAACCTGTTTGAATTATGGCTACCTTATTTGCTGTTTTGATCCCTGCCCAGAACAAGGTGACCTTCTTACAGTTTGGACTTTCTACAGTTCTGGACTTTCTGAAGAAATGTCGAGTAAAACATTTCTATTTTCAAGAGTAGAATTACAAAAAGGAGAGGGTTAGAAACTTGCTTTCATGTTTGCATAGTAGACCTTGAACTCCATGTTGCATATTTGTGTTTACAAGTCTCCAGGTATTATTCTATTTCCTCTTAAGGATTTAGGCTGTTTAAGTACAGAGATTGTTTCAGAATAGAACAGGCTGGGAAAGAAAGGGATCAAGTTTTCAACAGGATTATGTCTACTTTATTGAGACATCAGCTGTGCTGCTTTATTGAGACATGACCACAATTTGTGCCTGACAAGCTATCTCCTTCTCCCCAAGACAAGAGTGCTTGAAGCTGTCCCCTTGTTCCCTTTTTTGCTATTAGAAATTTTTAATTTTAACATGGCATGTGAGAGGCTGGAAGATGAAGTTCAAACATGCATCTGTACTTTGACTTCAAAAGTGTATGTCACGTTAAGAGGAGGGTGATAGACACTTCATGAGTCTAAGCTGTTAGAAACACCCAAGAGAGTCTCATTATGTAGAGAAATGCCTTGGGAAGGCATCCCCTACCATGGCCGCTGGGGAAGATGACGAATAACCATGCACCTGTAGGTGTTTGGATTTCTTGCTCTTATTCCATCAGCATTCCCCATGCTGCTCTCTTGAATGTGGAGGTTGTAGAAGTCCTTTCTAGCATTCCAGTTAACTCGAGTGTCTTCTGTAGATGTCACAGCTGCATGGAAAATCCTTCTCAGTTCCAGAGTTCATATTTGGTTTCTTCTAAAAGGGGAAGGAGTGACTCACAGTACAGAATACTTACCGTGTTAAAACTTTTAAGAATTGTTGTCTTGTGGCAGTTTCTTTAAAGTAAACATTATAATGGATTCTTTCTTTCAAGGTATTGGCATAATATATGTGGGGAGAAAACTTCTCTGTATTTTTGTGTATTCAGAACATCAGATTTTAAAGTTTTTCATTAACTGCAGTTTTTTGTCTTTTGTTTATGGATTTTGTTATCATATTAATCTGACATGCAACAGTGTGACTGTGTTTGAAACTTCCATCTGTATCAATAAACCGTCTTTCTTGTGTAGAAATTAGACTCACATAAATTAACTTTAAAGACTATGTTGCCCTTCTCTGAGGAGTAAGTCTGTTTATATCTTCTGTCGTTCAGCACTATAAAGCGTCATAACAGTGGTAAGGTCAGCACTACAAAACAAAAACTTATCTTGGGTTTTGGGGTTTTTTGAGCTTTTCTTATTAACAGTGTAGGATACTTTCTTGAACTCAGACCTGTTACTACATACTGCCAAACAACGTTTAACCTATTTAACCACTTTTGAATGTTGTAGTGCAGTTTAAAATGCTAGTAGTAGGGCTATTTACAGTCCTACAGTTGTTTGGAGATAAACTAAATTCACAGACAATAAAAAATATACAGTTTTACTATTTGTTATTGTCAGATAATATTTGAAGTGGCTGCCAAGTAATCTTACTTTTGCCTTATTTTAATGTTACCATTCTAAAATACAGCTGTAACCTTCTTTTAAATGTCTTCAAGTATTCTTAAACATGTGCTTTTAATTAATAAAAATGATTTATTGAATAAAATGATTAAATGTAATTTCAAGTTTATTATCCGAAGAGAAGTTCCATACCATGTGTCAATAATCAATGACAGAAATGTTACTATTCACACACAATGCATTAAGTAGAGATTTTATGTTTTGTTGCTTTCTGGTATATAAATAGGAGGGATTTTTTTTTTTCTTACTGCATTCATTTATGTAGCTTTTATTTTATGAGGATTGCATTTAAATATTTGAGGAAGGAAAATCAAGCAAGATCTTTTAAATTGGATCCTGCCAGTGGTTATGTGTTAGGTTTTATGGCATTGTCATTTCTAATGGCAGGCTTATTTCAAGTAAAGTAGTTAGCAACATCCTTTGTTCTCCCCACCCCAATATAAGCTAAAAACCTGGTCTGTTTGTGTGCATCAGCTAATCTAATGAAATACTAACACTTTGGTGTCTTATGTTGTCCTTTTAAAACATCTTTTGTCAGTGTTCATGTAGAACTTGTAAAATACACGGGTCTTGGGGAAGCGGTCTTTAGAGGTTTATGTGTCTGTATGAACACCATCCGAGCTCAGACGTGCCAGTGTACCAAGAAACTCCAAAGGAGCATGAAGGCATTCAGCACCTTCTGGAGCTGCTGAGAATTTAGCAGGATCAAAGTCTAATTGCATTTTAATGTTCTTTCTCTAACAGTCTTATACATCACTGTAGGATGTTCCAGCAGTGTGATCTGAAAATCAAATAGTTGTCTTTAAGCTTACACAAGCTGCTTTATAAGCTACTAAAACTAAACTACTTTGAAAGTAATTTAAACTAGTTATTGAAGCTGAACTCCATCTTGGAAGGTGTTTATGTTAATACCTTGGACTTGTTCACACACTTATTTGACAACAGTAGTTAAAATGATATATATTTAAAAATAAAATTATTAAATGCAAATAGTTTTGAGTAGTGTTGTGATTCGTACTTAGAAGTTCTGGCTACTATTTCCCCCCCTATTGACTGAACATTACAGTGTCTAAATTTCTGCTAGGTCCCATAGGCTTAAGTAGCTCCAGGAGTAGCTAATGTTTCAGTGTTAGTGGTATCCTTAAGCTGCTAGACTGCTGGAGTCAATCCTGAGGTTTGATTTAGCTTTAAAGGATATAATATATATTGGTGACAGACAATGTAGCTTTTTAAGAGTTTGGAATGATGCAACAAAGAAAGCTGCAGAAAATATATATTTTGAAGTTCTCTCTAGCCAGTTTTGAATTTACTTTCTCTGAACATTTCTGTAGATAAAACTATATCATCATAGTAACTGTTCCCAAGATTTCTTTATTTTCCTTAGTTTTGAAAACTGTATTGAATAGCTTTTTCACCAAATTATCTCAAGTTTTAGATAGAAAAGTTGATAAAATCTGATGATGTAATAGTATATCCACATTGTTAAGGTGTATCCATTATTAAAATTAAAGTAATGGATCACATCATTAAACTTGTGTTTCATCCCACTTTCCTGTGTTAGAAGGAAGCTTGGGAGACTTCCCCAGTTGAAGATTTTTTTACATAAAATAATCCTTGGATGATGTGGATCCACTGCAGTAGACTGGTGATTCTGAGTTTCACCCTCAGTAAGGCAGGTGTGGCAAGGGGGCAGAAGACTCCATTTTGCAGGTTCCTATTGGTGAACAGCTCTCTGAAGCTGTGTCCTAACAGAAACAAAACCATCCTGAAGGGTACTGTATTTTTTGTTATTCTGCAGCTGGCCTCCAGCTAGACACAAAAGAAAGGGAAATGCATAGGAAATACTGATAATTGGAAGCCACTTAATGTCCTGATTTCCTCTGAGTCTTTCAAGCACAGATTAGAATCTGGGCCAGTGCATTAGCATATGCATTACCTGCATAAAATTTCATTATTATGTGATTATTTTTCCAACTTAACTATTTAATGTTATAATATGCAAAGAATATACCTTCTGCATCTTACTGGACAGAATGCCAAATTATCTTGCACCAGCTTTATTTTAAGGACAAAGGAATTTCTGCGAGTTGTAAGCAAATTATAGTGCTATGGTTAGAAGATGAAGTAGGCTTCATTATAAGCAAAATAGGCCTTCATGGACATTTACAGAAAATAAGTCTGCTAGAAGAATATTCTTTTGGCTGCAAAGGAAACATTTAAAGTTAGGATACACCAAGTATCCCTTTACATGTATCAGTAGTGTGCCTCCTTGCCTTGTTGCATTTACAGGTTAAACTGAGCTGCGGGTCTAATGCCATTATGTGGTATCTGAAGGCACTGTGGTTTTTGTAGCAGTAGCTAGACCATTGTTCCCCCAAATAACATAATTTGCTCAGTTTTTCTGCTCTTCTCTTTGATTTCTGCTCTGGATTAGGTGATCTCCTTCCCACAGTAGGATCATAATGGAGAGGGGTGGTTTTTAGGCATTATTTTAAGAGCTAATTTTTCTCTTTTCTGACAGCAGGTAAATTGGAGGTACTTTCCCAGCTTCTGGTACAGCAGGAGCTAGTGGGCTATTGACATGAGCTGCCAATTGTGGAAATTAGATGAAGGAGAGTGTCTGTAGCAGAGTCCCTACTGGAATTGCTACAACAGCTTCAACTGTTAAGAGTACAGTAGTGAAGATAGTGGTGAGACTTTGGCATTGTTTGCCAAGGTAATTTTGATCCACCATAATTTTCCTTAGGAAAAGCAAGGAAAACTGAACAGCATTTTCTGGGACAAATGAATGGGAGTTCCCAAGTTTTCAGACATTGACAAATCATGAGTTTCTCAAAGAAATGATCACAAGGATCCTTTGTGATGGGAAGGTTAGCTATTTCAGTACAGTATTTGCTACTAATTTTTTCTGTTGTATTCAAATAATGGTATTATCAGCATGCTTTTTTTTTAGTGAAGAAAAAATTCTAAACTAGGTAGCACTAGTTCTACTTTTGAGCTAGTAAGAAAATTGAAAAAAATAAAGGAAATACTTTTGTGTGTAAACAAAACATCATATCTATTTGTTGTTGAAAGATTAGGCTCAAAATATGTTTCTACTACAGCAGCTGCTTTATCATGACAATACATAACTGAAAGTTTGACATTTTCTGACATTTTCTGAAATACACTGATTTTTTATGTGTTTACTAGACACAGCTGGTATTAAAGATACTGCATTTGTTAAAGACAATTTAGGGTTTAGCATAAATTTTTCTCTAGTTACTCATATTGTTGATAATGTTTGAGTAATGAAAATTTTCACCTTTCTACTGAATTTCTAACATCTTACATTAACAAGGGTGTTGTTATAGAAAACATGGGACTTGGTTATTTTGCATGAAGCTGATGAAGGCTAACTTTGGAGAACTATTTCCAATTTGGCTAGAACACATCAGTAAGTATTAATGTGAAAAAGAGAGAGTAGTAGAAGGCAGTACTAGGCAGTAAGAATTACATGATCAATGAATTAATTTGGTTTGATTAGTCTGAAAAAGAGAAGACTGAGGCATGATACCACAAGCTTTTCAAGAGGTTCTTTTAAGGAAATATTATTCCTTTGTTCTCTGTGTCCAGGGAAAATGATACAAGAGAGGGTGTACTTCAGTTGCATGAAAGATGATTTACATTACTTTTTAGGAAAACATTTTCTTACTGGAAGGCTATCTGATCATGAAATATCCATTATTAGGTATTTTGGAGAGCTTGTGTAATGCCTAGGACAACACTGACAAGTATTTTTTAGTGCAGAATAAACAGAATCTGAAGTTCCCCAACAGCAATGTTTACTACTCCCCTGTGCAAGGCACTTCGGTGTGACACCTTTACTCAAGCAGATGCAAGTAACAACGAACACAGTCTAAATATGTGTGATCTGATGGAAAGTAAATAGTGCTGGATTTACTTGTCCTTCAAAAATCTCCTTCCAAGAGATTGTGGGCTAGAGAACCAGGAAAGTGTGTGGAATTTGGAAAACCTGTGCATATATATATATATATATATATATATGCACGTACTCTCATTGAAAGTTCTACATGAGAAAATCATGATGTTGATAGCAGGTAAAGTTTTTTAGTATATGCACCACTAGTGATCTTTTGGCAAAGGATTCCTGTAGTAGTTTAGGTATTCTGCAAGACTCCCTTATAAATGTCGCGTTATCTTTAGCATCTTGGACTAACACTCAACTTCTTCTTCCCTTCCCTTCTTTCTTTTTTTTTTTTTTTTTTCCTTGTGGCCAGAATCTCGCTGCCATATATAAGATCTCTATAAGTTGCAAAATTTCTGTATAGTGTTTGTGGGAAATTACAGTTTTGGAAAATTGTATTATAGACTAAGTAGGTGGCAAAGTTTGTAAAACTTTTCAGTTCTATATGAGGTGTCACCAAGACAGTTATAATCCTCAGTTCATGGGAGATTTATCAGATTCTATTTCTTCTACACTTTGTTTTAAGACTTTCAAAATTTTGCTTGAATTCATGTCATCTGATGTTTTCTTTTAGGTACTAAAACTCAGCAAGTTCTCCTAGTGGTTGTATATCAGGGTTCTCCTTTTTAGCAGAAAATCTTGATAAAAATGCAAAATGTGATTAATATTCTTTTCTTACCTCATGTTAATCAGCTTGGATAAATTATCTCAGATGTGATAAACTAAAACATTGCCAGCTACCCTTATATGTCAAATAAAAAGATGGGAAGATATACATTGTAGGATACAAGAAATGAGCTAAAACTCTGAGTTAAGCACAGAAAGAAAATCTCAACCCTGACTCTATTGGTTCCTGTGTCAAGGAGGACAAGTTGCAGAAGGTAGCCTTTTGTGAATTAATGAAGAGCATCTAGATAGACTAGATCAAACTCAGGCCCAATTTAAACTGGGAGTACAGGGAAGTCAAGGAGTACAGTTGTGAAATGTTGAATATGCCCCATTTTTTGTAGTGCCAGAGAACAGCCTTCTGTTCTTTTAGTAAATAGGATTAATTGGCATCTTTAAATTCTATGTAATTTTAAAAAAGCCATAACAACTTTCCTTTGTTAAGTAGCTCAAGGTCTGATTTTAGTCCTTTCTCTTCAACTCAGCAATTTTTAGGAGAGAATACATATCTATTATGAAGGATATTAAATACTTCTTTTTCACTGAAAGAGGAAAATTGGAGTTTGTCAGCTTATTTTGATGACCTTCACTTCTCTGTTTATTTTTTAGGTTTTGCTTATTAAGTAATACTGAATATGGGCAATATAACTGATTTCTTTACTTACGCTGAAAATGTTGTAATTAAAATATTGCAGACAGGATTAGTCTCTGTTCTTACCTTATCAATGGATTAATGCAGTGATTTTCCTTTCAATACCAAGAGGAGTCAATCCATTGTTGTAAAATTTTAATTCTATCCTTTGGCTGTAAATAGATTTGTATATTTATTAAACCACTGAAAAAAATTTACTTTGGTATCTTATTTGTTTAAAAAAATAAAGTGTATTGCTGCATGGAGTTGAAGGGATAATTGAGAACTGGATTTTAAAAAAAAGTGCTGTTGCTACAAATTCTTGGTTCCTTCTCCAGTTTGACAATGAAAATAGTATTTTAAGTCTACAGTGTTCGTTTCGATGGTGTGCATGCAATTTTTAATAAGATAACTGAACAGTGGGAAAATCCAGAATATTTGGATCTGGTCAAACCTTGTTTATTACATACACTAATATCTTCTGATGTTGGTATAAGGCAAGCTTACCATCTTTCCTTCTGTACTTTACTTTTCTAGTTTTGTTCATTCTCTGCCCTCATATGACAAAGGCATATCTTAGATTCTGGTTGGGACAAATCCTCAGATTTCTCAATCTTCTCTTTCCCTTAAATCTGTGTTTCAAGTTATCTTTCTGATTCAAATTTCATCATTTTATGTTCTCCCTGTTTTTTGTTGTTGGTGGTGGTTTTTGTTGTTTGGTTGTTTTGTTTTTTTTCCAGGACTTACTGTTTTAACTGGTTAGTGCTGTAATATAGCTGGTCTGACTTTAGCCATCCTTGGTGTGTACAGTTGATCTAGTCACCATAGATTGATGTAATGTCAGCAGAGAGAAATAGGCATTTGCAGATTGCAGTTTCTTTAGCAAGAGACCTTAGGCATGAGTTTAAGAAATACAGGAATTGTATGCTAAACTCCACTGACTATATTGACAAGTTTGCCACTAGCTGCAAACATAGTTTAGGGTGACTATATGCAATAAAGAAATTTAAATTCAGTCTAAAGATTGTTATTCCATGACTTTTATGATTCTTTTGTGAAATGCTATGAAATACATATGCCTCAAACTGTTTTGTTTTGGTATTATGAAAGATTTGAGAAATACTAACTTGTTTGTTGATGACAAACATTCTTGGCAGGATTGTCACAAATATGTATCTGAGTATCATTATCTTTTAGGACACTCTTCAGAAACAGATTTTATTCTAGTGTCTGTATATGAAGGCTTTTTTTTAAACATCTCATGATATATACATGAATATATACATGAATATAAACACTCCTGTTTTTCCCTACTATGTGTGTAACATCTGATATACCTGTTAAAACTTTTTTTTCAGGTATTACTCAGTATTACATTCCAGTCTGTAACTGTACTTCTGCATGTGGTTTGCAAAATGCAATTGGCTGTGTATTCAAGTTCTTTCTTCAATAGTCAGACTTTTATGGTCTTTAAGACTGTTGAACGCTTGCTGAGAATCCAGCTTGGCTTTCATTGTGGTAGAAAGACCATACAAATTGATCTGTGAAAATAATGTATTATAGCACATTTCTAACCCTGATTCTTGAAAGAGAGACTGGTGCACAGCAAATGTCAACGTTGATTAAAAACTTTCTTTACTGTGTTTTAAGAAACCTACATATGTTCTTTTTTTACATAGTCGATAGAAAGCGTATTCCCATATGTTTCTGTTTGTCATGGCCAAATGTACAAAAATCTGGACTGATGGTACTTGCTCATCTGGACTAAAATGAGTGAAACATTCCATTTATGAATTACAATGTATAAAATGATATCATTTCCCAATATTGTTCAGGAGGCTTATTGCAAGGTACGGTTGGTAGGTGCTAAAAGGCTACCTGCTTGTTGCATACATTTTATTAGGCAAATTAATTCAGCAAAAATTATTAGTCAAACTATTTTTCTTGATACTAAGTGGGTCTGTTTCTTTGCTGTTCCACCTTATAGCAGTGATGGTTAGCATGAACAGCAACTGCATATGCCTGATATTCTTTAGCTCAGGCTTTTTAGGGGAGGGAGGATAATGACTTTGGCACTTACTCTTTATTTATAATGCTTTGAAAACACATGTGTAAAAGCTGCCTGGCACATAGTTGCTTAGGAGCATGATGCCCTACGTGATGCATTCAGGAGTTTCCTCATAGATATGACTACAAAACTATTACTGCTCTTTATGATACATACAGCCTACTAGGTTTTCTTTTTTAATTTATCTTGTTATTTTGTCAAAAGCTCATTTGCTATTTTCCCTTTGCAGTCTTGTCTGTGCTAGTGTGTTTACTCTAAAATTTCCAACCAGCGTTATCACTGGTTCAGCTGTACAGCTGGCAGGAGCATTGAGAGCTGCAGCATATGCAAGGTGCTGAAAGCTCTTGGCAACTTCGCCTTTTTGCTTTCTACATCTGGTATGAGCAAAGTTAGTACAGTGGATGTTTGTCATTGCTTACATCACTGCATCTTCTGGTGGGTACAGGCTGGTAGTAATAAGAATAGGAAAATTCTTTAATAAAATGTTGGTGTAAAAATAGTGTGAGTTTTCTGCATAGCTGTTGGGAGCCCAGGGATAATCCTTCTGTGGCCTATGCCATGGTTGCCAAGGAGGGTTGGATACAGCTTCTTTCATAGCTTTCAGCAATGCTCTTGTCTACAGTCCTTAATTGGATAGGAGATAGTTGAAGAGTCGAGTGAGGCAGTGCGTCTCAAAAAAGGTGAGAGCTGAGTTCTGTTGAACAAATTTTCTATTCTGTTTAAGAAAAAGAAGATAGTAGGTTTTTTAAAGCATTCTTTAAAGTCAGAAACCGTAAAAGCCCTATGCTTTGCCTAATAAAAAGCCACCTCATGGGAGAGGAGAGCTTGTAGACTTATCACGAACTGCATGATCACCAGAAAGCTACTGATTTTACGGAAATGAAAAGCAAACAAACCTGTAAGTAGTGATTGTAGTTGTGGAAAACTACTGTTGGAACCCACTCAGATCGACTGTGAAGCATAAAAACAGGCAAGTCCTTATAAGATGTAGATATTTTACAAATTTAAAGGAAAGAGTCTGAATAATCAAAGAAGAGATAACTATAGAAACAAAGGGCCAAAGCATTTCATAATGGAACAATAGCAGTGTGAAGAACACGGATAGTTTAAATGACCAAATTTCCTAGCAATAGTAATTTGACCATATCGCAGAACATTTGATTTATGGGTTAAAACTGAGATTCAGGATAAATCCTTTTGCCTTGAGTCAGCTGTGGACAGACATTACTACCTCTTTTAGCAATGAAACATCGATTTCTGCATGGCATCTTTTATCTACATTAAGTGTAGTATTGTATAATAATATGCATTGCGTGAGCAATAGGTCAATGTGTTTTTGAAACAAACCCCCAAAACCCAACTTTGTCTTTTGCAGGATAAAATAGTAAACTGTCAACTGCAATCTTGGAAAGTTTTTCCAGTGTCTTGGGAGTTGTAATATTGTGGGTCTTACTAAGAATTTTAACACTGTCTGCCACACTTAAAGATATTTCTTCCACAAGTAAAATCACTTCCTTGCAATATTATTAGGTGTGAGGGGAAACAGTACAGTGCCTTTGTCCTTGTATAATTCATTTCCCTGTTCTCAACCTACCACATTGTCACAGGTTAGCCTTGGCTAAGGGCCCACCCAGCTGCTCACTCTCCCTCTCCTAAGAGGAATCACTTACCAGCTACTGTTGTGGGCAAAACAGACTCAACTTGTGGAAAAGTAATTTAATTTGTTGCCAATTAGAATAGATTTGAGTAGTGAGAAACAGACAAACATTAACACACCACCTTTCTTCCCCCCCTTTCTGAGGTTCAGCTTCACTTTTCTGTCCTGACTTTTCTACCCTCTGCTTCCCTGAAGGATGTGGAAGGAATAGGGGTGTATGGTCAGTGTACAGGGATATTCTCCTCACCACTCCTTCCTTTTCTCAGTTTTCCCCTGCTCCAGTGTCATCTCTCCCCACAGGCCACAGTTCCTTCAGGAGACTTCCAACTGCTCTGGCACCGTGGGCTGCAAGGAAATACCTCCTCCACCATGGAGGACTTTCTGCCTTTCTTCTCTGACCTTGGCATAGCCTCTCCTGTTTCTCACTCTACTTTTCATTCCCTCCTCCTCTGACTGTCTGGTGGTTTTGCCCCTCCCCAAGTATGTTTTTGCAGAGGCACCACCATCCTGGCTGCTGGCCTCAGCTGTGCCCTGTGCTGTGGATCTGCGGGAGCTGGCTGGAATGGGCTGTGTACGGCATGGGGCAGGTTCTGGCCTCGGCGCATATAAGCTGCTCCTGCAGCAACTCCCTACCAACAACTTGCCATGGGCACCCAGTGCAGTAATTGACACTATTTAGACAGTGTTCAGTTTCTCCTTTTATTCTACTTTTAATCTTAAAACAAAGGTTCATCATCTACAAATTGTTGTTAAGAAATTACATTTTCATGATGATAATTTATTTAGTGGTATATATCTAGTTGCTGTAGTGTTTCAAAATCCCTGCATCTGTGATTTGGACTTCTGCTGTATTATGCTGCTGCTGAGACTCAGATAAGCTTGAACCCTTGGAGAATTCACTGTTATTTGAATCACAGTGGCTTTGCTAATCTCTCTGCTATATTTCATTTTGGAATCTGTCTTTTCCTAAATGCCTCAGTCACATTTACATTGAAAAAATGTTATGTTAGAGCTATACTGCTTTTGGCTTTGGGTCTTATTATGCTGAGGATTCAAGATATGCCTTTCTGTCTGTAGGGACAAATGCAGTATAATTGCAATTCTCTGGACACCATAGCCGATTATTAAGGTACAGCATATACAGCATATTCTTTGGGAAAACCAGTGTCACTTTATGGACTGACTTGTTCTGTAGTGAGGTTTGAGGTGTGGAATGCATTAAATTTGACCAACATTGGCTTGTAGCACATGTCAAACTGCAAAATGAAAGTTAATCATAGCCTGTGGTAGCACATGTGTACTTATTTAAGTGATCGTGTATTTCTGTAATTTTAACATGCCTGAGAAATGAAAGTACTTGTTTCCTGGTAACTGTGGATAGCTCTGCTGGTTTCTAACTAGTGTCACCCCCC
>JANZLQ010000079.1:51807772-51831544 GCA_026212715.1 Elanus axillaris | reverse complement strand
ACCACTTTTTTTTCTTTTTAACCTGTGCTTGTGCATGAAGGCTACTACACACATGTTAACATAAGCTGCATTTTATCTTCTTTTTCCTGTATAATCACTCAAAAGTTTCTGGGTTATGTTATAAAAAATCTTTTATGAAAATAGTATTGTGGTATTAATTGCAACCTTAGGCAACACCTTTTCTAAATTATTTCCATGTGAGCTGTCTTCAGATTCAGTGGTGAGGGAAGGAACAATTTTATATATATATATGTACATATACACATACACACATATATATATGTATACATATATATGTATTCTTTTTTCCCCTTGTATGCTTTCTAACTATTACTCTGTTCTCCAAGTCTGTTTGGTTTGGCTTTCAAAATCACTCTGCACTGAAAAAGATTCTGTGTGTAGAAGAATGCTGTGCATAAAACTGCTGTTACTGAGGTCACTGTGCCACAGCAAAAATGTGTGTATTTTGCTTCTAAACATTGTTTAAGGGAGTCTGGGATTTCCATGTAAAAAATCTCTGACTGTACATAATAGACACCCAGATTCAGACCCCATGCTTTTTAAAAAGATGCAGTCAATTCTTAGGTGTGAAAAGTCTGGTTTATGATAGTTGTTTATTCTCCAGAAACCCATACAACAAACTTTGTGAAGCTGGAGCCAAAAATAAGCTCTGTGTATAAAGATTATAGTTGGAGGAAAGGTCTGTGCTTTTTTTTTTTTTGTTGTTGTTGTTGACACATACAGTTCCTGGCTTGTGTTCTCATTTGCACTGAAAACTTATGATTTTACTGACTGCAACAAATGTCTCTTTGGACCTTGTGTCATTCTCACAGGGCTGCAGAATACATTCAAAACATCCCCACTGTTCTTGGTATGCATTTGTAGCTGTGGTTAAAATGTTACTGCTTCAGTTCAGTCACGCTGATGATAGAAGTCCTATGCATGAACAAATTTACTTAGGCTAGTTTGGCTATTGGAGAGGATTGCAAGTTGTCTGGAGGTCTGTGCAAGTTCTCTACTGGTAGCTGAGCTATCTTGAGTCGTCTTTACCCCTGCATAGTACAGAGGGGTATGCAGTAGTTTTGTACTGTGTCTTTTTGATAAATTCCATTGCATTACCACTCTCTTTCACTCAGCTGCAGTTGCATTGTCTTACCCTAAATTGTTTCTTCCCATTTACAAACTCGTGTATTTGCGTAGCTTCTGTCTGGACAGTGAATGCAAAAAGGGCATCTGCTGTGCCATCTCTGCCAACACACTCCTGCCTCATTGCTGAGGCCTCACAGTAGGTCACAAAAACAACATGCTGTACAGCCAGTCACCAGCTGCCATGATTCGTTCAGATGTCTCTGAGAGCAGGGATATAACCCTAAAAGAAGTTTCACATAATGAATCATTGAATTATTCACCCTTTCATGGAATTTTGTATCTGAATGTGGATGCTTTAATGACAGCTCTTTTCTTCAGACAGTCTGTGTTTTCCTAAAAAAATACATCAGTTTTTAAGTAGCAAGGGGCTGTATTGCTCTAAGTAGTCATGAAGTCTAACGAGGAATAAGAAAGCTTAATATATCAGAGAAAACTATCAAAAGGCAGACTGCTTATAGTGTATGACTAAAGATTTAGTTTGAATACAAAGTATCAGACTAAATAGTCATTGAAAATGTGAGCAAATTATAACTGCACTAATATTGCATATAAAAAATGAAGACGGGACAATGAGTCTTCCATATAGGAGAAGAGATCATATGTCTTCACACTCTAGTTTACTGTAACTTCATTCAAATGTATGTTAACCATTACATTTAAGCATCTGAAATTTCCTTATGTTCAGCACTGATAGGTTTTAAACTGGTTCAGGAGAAGTCCTCAATCCTGTTACTCAGAGGTCAAGTGCAGTGTTTTAACTAGGCCTGCTGAGCTATCTTGTTTGGGTTTTTTTTTTTTGATTTTTTTTTTTTTTTGTGATCTTTATTGGTATTATGGGAAAAGTATTTCCTACTTCTCCTTCCCAAAAGAATATGCAACTCTTTAAGTTTATGGATTTGTTAAACAATCATTCTTGGATTTTACCTCTGAATACAACCAATCTCTTCCATTTTTACTCTCTTGCTAACTAGTGGCGTTTTTTAAATTAAATGCATATTATAGCTAAAGAGTTTAAAAATTCACCATCCATAGTCACTGATGGGAAAAATTTACTGGCTTTTAAACCTTGTGGAAATGATCATTTTCAGTGTATGTTTATTGGTTTTGGGCATTGGTATAAGCCTGGAATGCAAAGATTTGTAGATGGGGTTGTCAACTGTTTTTTATGTTTCATAGAATCATAGAACAATTCAGAGCTCTGGCTCCACTGCCAGCCTTCCTCATGGGAAAAAAGATTTCTCCTTAGCTCTAGTCTGCACCTCTTGTTTCACGTAATGCCCACTGTTTCTCACCCTCCTGTGATCCACTGCTCTGGCTCTGTTCTCTTGGTAACCTCTCAAGTACTGGGGGGCTGCTGTTGGTTCCACCCTGAAACCAGCTCAGCCATTATTCTCTGGGCTAAATAAGCTCATCTCACTCAGCCTCCTGATGCTCTTTTCCATGACTGCCTTGGTGAACCTACAGGACTCACTCCTTTTATCTGTATTTTTCAGAAAGGGAGGGAACTGGATAGAGTACCTAGGTGTGGTCTGGTGAGTGCTGAGCAGAAGGTGATAGTCACTTCCCTTAACCTGCTGTCTACCCTACTGTTCATAGAACTCAAGATGCTGCTGGCCCTTGTTGATGCCACGGTATGTAGCTGGCCTGCACTCTGCTGCTCACAGGGGCCCCCAGGGTCTTCTCTACTGAGCTGCCCATCTTTTCTACTCCAGCCCATCCATCCCCAGCCTATGTCATTGCCAGGGGCTTTGCCTTCCCAGGGGCAGGTTTCCACATTTGTGAGGACAAACTAAATTTCATTAGGCTCCTGTCAGCCCATTCCTTCTACTTGTCCAGGTCTTTTTGAACATCAGCCGTGCCCTTGCACATCAACTGGTCCCCCAGCTTGGTGTTGTCTGTAAACTTGACAGTGTACTCCATCACCTTCTCCAGGTCATTGATAGAAATATTAGGCAGGTCCCAGGTTAGACCCTTGCAGTACTCTGCTTGTTTCTGGTCTTCAGGTAGACGACGACCCACTAACCACAACTCTTCTAGCCTGTCCATCTGATAAGTATGTTACATATCTAGTTGCCCATCCATCCAGACTGTAAGGTCTAAACTTGGATGCAAGAGTATTGTGGGAGACACTGTTGAAAGCCTTGCTAAGGTTGAGGTGAATGACATCCACTGACAACCACAAATCTGGTCATTTTATCAGAGAAGGTACTCAAGTTGTTCAGGTGTAATTCACCCTTGGTGCCCAGAAGTTTATTCCAAGGTGACTAATTTAATGATTTTTCCCTGAGACCTAAGAATGCCAACTGGTCTTCAGTTTCTGGATTACCCGTTTGGCCTGCTTTTGAAGATGGTGTGCAATGTCCTTTCCCCTTACATCTCCACAACATGTCAAAGATGACAGAAAGCAATCACACTATGATATTGGCTGGTTCTTTGGATACAGCCCATCAGCTGCATGGTGCTGTGTTGGTTGAGTTTTGGCAGCAATTCTTGACTCAGCTGTCATCCACTGCTGGTAGTTCATCTCCCTTTTGTACTCTAGCAGTAAGGACAGAAGGTGGAGAGACCTTGTGAAGACTGCAGCAAAGAAAGCACCTCAGCCTTGTTTGTGCTTTCTTTCACTACATCACTCTCTCCATTCAGCAGTGAGTGCATGCTTTACTTGCTCAGCATTTTATTACTAGAGTAGTGGTAGAAGCTTTTCTTGTTGCCATTTGATATGCCTCACAAGTGTCAACTCCAGATGAGCTTTGGCTCCTCTAACAACATCCCTACATGCCTAAAGTTCCTCTTTTATAGGCTTGCCCTGCCTCCAACTTCAATACGCTGCCATGTTGCTTTGGAGCTTATTCTTGAGTTACTGTTTAGCCAAGCCAGCTCCAGCTACACTTAAACATTCTGATTTTCCTGAGTATCAGGATGAACCATCCTTGGACTTGGAGGATATCTTCCTTAAATGTATGCCAGCTTTTCTGAACTCCATTATCCTTTGGAGCTGCCTCCTTTGGGAATCCCATCAACCAGTTCTTCAGTAAGCTGAAATCTGCTCTCCTGAAGTCTGAGGTCTGTGCTGTGCTGCTTTCCTTCCTCACTCCTTATGAAAGGAAGTATGTTAACAGGGCAGTTATGTAAAAAGTAAAGTTTATATATTTTAATAAAGACTTGAAGACCAAAGCAGGGCATATCTCATACTCTGCTAATGACAGTAGAATTCTGGTTACTTGGTGCACCAAGATATTTATTTGGCTAGTAAATTATGGCTGTAGGGGCAGCTATTTTGTGTGTTGTTTTATTACATAATATTTTTCACTGATCAGTGCAGTCTGTTAATTCATACTTTTCAGTAATGACAAAGAAAGTGGCTGTTCAGTGATGGTCTTAAACACAGAGCTTGATTTTACACATGTGGAGTAGTAATGAGACCTCTGTTTTCTGTACCATAAGTGTTACTTGAGTAAAGGTTCAAGCCATCCTACTAAAAAAAAATTACTCTTCTAAAATGAAGTGAATGGTGCTGGGTTTTTTTTGGGGGGTGGTGGTTTGGGTTTTTTTCGTGGGGGTGTACATTTGATTGGTTGGGTGTTGGGTGGTTTGGTTTGGTTTGGTTTTGGCAGGTGGCTTAAACCTGGAACAGTAAAGTGTACCATGTACTATGTTGTATTTTCCCAATCTGTGTGTTAACTATCAAACTCTTAAGTGTCCATTGAGTGTTGCCATGCCCCTGTAAAATTAGATGAGTAGAATATAAGATTTGTAATATGTAGCAGATCAGACAAATAATGCATGTTAATATCCCTACCTCTATTTATTGCCAGTATTTCATAGTATATTTACAAGCTATGTCATTGTTGTACACTAACTGATATTAGTAAAAATAGCATTCTTCCATGTTTGAGTAGGTGATCAACTTTTATTTATATTAAATAGTATCAGTTTATTTTACTTTATTACAGATGACAGTTACAAATACTGTTAGGAATGATTAAAAAAATAATTGTATTCTCTAAGCAGCACCGTTTACTTTCACTACGTAAGTAAGATGACACGTTCCTCTGTCAAACTGAAGAGGAAGCTAGTTTGTCATTTGTGTGTGTTTAGGTTCCTTTGGGTGATGGCCCGATAAGCACTGATGACTTCCTGGAACAGAAAATATTACCTGGAAATTTCTAAGTGACTTTAAATAAGTCTGAGCATTCAAGGGTGGAAGGAAGTACGAATGTCTTTGGTCTATGCTTTTTAATCAGTCTTCCCTGTGTCCATCTTCCCTTTTCTAAGAACATTTTTGTAGTTGGAGTTTAAATTAGTTCCTAGCCATACTTTCTGTCAAGCTAGGTACCTTTGGAAGTAGCAGTGATTAACAAAAGGTTCTGTTGCCAATTGTGACCAAGTCGCAATTACACTCAACTGTTTTCTGAATCTTTAATAGTTGCAAAAATGGAGCATGAAAGCCAAAGAAAATAAAAATCTTTGCAATGAGCATTTGGCTGTAGGGTGGTAGCATTTTCTTTTCTAATTGTTTCTGAGGTACTGTAAAAAAAGGCCAGATTGAATGACTTTTAAAAATACTGAATTATCATTTGCCTTTTATTTCATGTTCTATTTCAGTAAAAATTACATAGTGTCAAGTTTTTCTATATCATAGTTACTTGTCCGATCCACAGTGATTCTCTTTAATGTTGTACCTCTTGGTGCAAGTTACCTCAGTTATGTCATTTTCTTCTATAAATAGGACTGTCAATTAAAGTGATTTCAAATTATAGTTGAGTTTTTAAGAAAGTATATTGAGTCTAGTATATTAGAATATATTGTCATCTTTTTAATCAATTAAGAGTAAATGGCTATAAACTGGAAAAGACCATTCTCAACAGATAGAAAATATTCTTGACGTTGTTGAGAATGTAATGTATTTAAATACACACTACCTTTACTCCCTGTTTTTCTTAAAATCTTGACTTGATTTCAAAATTGCCATCAAAGGTCAGTGGACACAAGTAATTGATCTGTGGGGAGGTTACTATTTTATATTAAAATTACAGAAACTAACTGGTGGTGTTGAAGAGCATGTTGTAAAATATAAAAAACATTACAGATGTGGAAACTTGGTAAATGTTAAAGTCTTCCTGTCACCTGTAACTGGTAACTTTCATAATATATATCACCTGGTTAATGGTGATACTGTACATGTTGTGCACTTGCACCTGTATGTGTTTCTTACGTGAGGAAAGAAAGCATTTTGAATACAGTGTATGGTTTGGAAGTAGGAGTGACTTTAGTTTGTGTTTGAACTGAGGCCTATAAAACATGCAGAGCAACTTGGTACCAGTGTGTGAGACCTGGTCTTGCAGCAAGGAAAAGATTACCATGTGACTGTGTTGGAAATGTGCTGCATACACATTATTGCAATTCAATAGCAAGTCTGTTAAAGAAGCTACCATAAGGCTATTGTATGATTAAATAACAATCTCCCAGTTGTCAGGATAAGCAACAGTGTACACATTTTTAATTGAGAAAGCATTTATTTGAAGCCTAGTTCATAATGATGTATTTGCTTGCAATGGCTTTGGAGAGGTTAATTCAGAGAGTTGAAGATTTAAAAAGTATTGCTGTCTGGAAGATGTTTGAGAATTATTTGCAGAAAAACAGGCAGATGTAGAGATAGAGACTGCACACATGATCTGAGGCAACTGAGATGAGCTTGTGGAAAACAGATATCCATGGACAATATTTCATTGCTTAAACGTGTTTTTCATTCAGAGTTCTCTGTTCCTTTAAGGTTAAAACCTTCCTTGGTTTAAAAGCGCTGTGAAAGGCTGTATTAATTAGTGGTCACAGATTCTGAAACAAAGACTTGCCAACAGGCTAATCAGTTATAGCGCATAGTTTTAGCCCAGTTACAGATTTAAGCATTCTCTCCTCTGTTGGCTAGCAGGCTGTGAGAATCACGAACTTTCAGGATGCATCAGAGTCCTGTTAGGTGAAGCAGAAAAATCTGAGAATGATTCCTTTGCCCATAATTATTAAAAATCTACTCTCTGTTTCTCATTTTATTAAAATGTAAAATAGTTGCCACTTTTCCAAGTTTGGAGAAACTTCTGTTTCCCAGAAACAGTAATGCTACTTGAGCAAATAAATTTTTTTTTAAGTAACAGGATTGCAGACAAAGTCAGCTGGAAGGGTGGGAAACCTTGAACACAAACATTCAAGCTATGAATTAAATCTGGGACTAAGCAGGTGTCCTGGTTTCAGCTGGGATAGAGTTAATTGTCATCCTAGTAGCTGGTATAGTGCTATGCTTGAGTTCAGTATTGTCCTGGTTTCAGCCCAGCCAGTAACAAAAAGGCCCACCCATGCAGATGCTCACTCACTCCCCCTGCCCCCCTCCGGAGGGATGGGGAGGAGAACCATAAAAAGAAAAGGAAAGAAACCCGGAACCTCGAGGGTTGAGATAAGGACAATTTACTGGGGCAACACAAAAAAGAGAAAATTAGAACAAAAACAATACAGATAAGAGAATACACAAAACGAGTGATGCCCAGTGCAACCACTCACCACCCGGAACCCGACGCTCCGCCACTTCCCCACCGAAAGCCGAGAGACCACTCCCCAGCCCGCTCCCCACTTATGTACTGGGCATGATGGCACATGGTGTGGAATAGCTCCTTGGCTACTTCAGGTAAGCAGTCCTGGCTTCGCCCCCTCCCAGGTTCCTGTGAAAATTAACTCTATCCCAGCTGAACCCAGCACAAGTATGAGAAGAATGTTGATAATACACTGATGTTCTCAGCTGTTGCTAAGTAATATTTAATCTAATGTCAAGGATTTTTCAGCTTCTCGTGCCCAGCCAGCAAGAAGGCTGGAGGGGCACAAGAAGTTGGCACAGGACACGGCCAGGGCAGCTGACCCCAACTGGCCAGAGGGGTATTCCATACCATGGGATGTCACATCTAGGAAATAAACTAGTGGGAGTGGGGGATCTCCACTCAGGGACTAACTGGGTGTTGATTGGTGGGTGGTGAGCAATTGCACTACACATTGTTTGTACATTCCGATCCTTTTATTATTACTGTTGTCATTTTTTTAGTTTTATCATTATCATTATTAGTGTCTTCTGTTCTATTAAACCATTTTCATCTCAACCCATGAGTTTCACTTCTTTCCTGATATTCTCCCCCATACCACTGTGGGGGGTTAGTGAGTGAGTGGCTGCTTGGTGATTGATTAGTTGCTGGCTGCAGTTATACCACAACAGCGGGTATGGAGTGGTGGTAGTAGGACTGCCTTGTTGGTAATTTCTTGCTGTTTGACATCACAGATATTTTAAAATTATTATTATATTGTGTGTGATGAAGAAATTAATCACTGCTGTTTTAAAATGCTGAAACAATAGCCTTTTACTTGAGAGAAAGAGAGACTTTTTACGAAATTATTCTCTCGCAACTGTGCAATCCTGTCACACTCCTAATGTATGTGTCTTCTCAAATGTGGACAAAATGTCTCTGAGGCCTAAGTGATATTGTTGCAGAAATAGGAGAGTGCCGTGGCACAGCGTCTGATGGACATATGCTAGCAATCATAGTGTCAAATACTTCAATTTCATTTCCTTGTTCAGTGTTTTAAAAAGATAGTGCTCTAGGGTATAAGTAACAGGAACAGCTGGCAGCTGGGACCTCAACACTTGTAAGTGATGAAGTACCACCAAGATCTTGGGTCTTCTTAGCTGATAACTGAGAACCCTACAGGATGTTACTGAATAAAAGAAATGCATTTGCAGATAGTATCAGTAACAACTTTTTTGTGCTAGTGATACAAAAATATCACTGCCATTGTAGAAGACTGTAGTAAAACTCACCTGAAAGACTATGCAATTCTGATCACTTATGTTCAAGAAAAGTTAATTCAAAAAGTTGTTGAAAAGGGAGGATTCTCATTTGAAGGGAAATTAAAAAAACTTGGCTTATTGACTAGAGCAGAGTTGAATAGATAGATATCACAGGCACAGAAGTAGAAATGAGAAGCAAACAACAATTTTAAGTATAGCTGCATTTTAGCTTTTTGGTTTTCTCCCTATAGGCGTAATTTTTATGTCTGTTGGATGGGTCCAGGACATCATACTGTACTTGAGTTGTGGGTAACCAAATCCTCTGGTTCTGTTGCAGACCTGGTGAGTTTAGATACTTGCATTATCCGTGCAAGTATGAAAGTGTTCACCTCAGTACAAATATGAACAAATCACATAGGCGACCTATGAATATATTTAGGTTGCTATCACAATGAAATTTTTATGCCTGGTGGAAGTGAAGTCCCAGATTGGGGTCCTGCAAATATAGTTTAGAAAAACATAATAAAATGCTTTTTCAGTTCTTTATATTAGACCGGGCAACCTGGTAGGTTAAGTGGGGAAAAAGGCATGTGTCGTAGCTATAAATCTATGGACGTTAACTAGAACTGCAAAAACATATGACAGGAATGAATTAGTCTTATTTTTTCCATAGATGAATGCTGAGTTCCAGAGCAGGAGGACAAAAAAGGGGGGAAAAAACCCCAAACCAAAACTTTGCTTCTTGTGCAATCGAAATAGCCATCTTGGTTCTGCTTTCATTTTCTCATTAGAACCACTTAGTTTTGCTTCCTTTAAACTGGAATATTGCTTGTTACGATCCCCAGAAATGGAGCAGTAATAAAGTCTCAACCTGCTTAAAAGCTATGCTTAAAAATAGGAAAAGTAACTAGTGTATCTTTAAATAGATGGTTTTTAGTACTTACAGTATACTGCTTTATTTTTCCAATCTCCCCTATAATCAGCCTGAAGAAATAAACATTAGAAGGAAATAATCCTCATGATCCAGACCTCCTTTGGTAGGTACCTAGCAAAAGAAGATAGGTGTGGAAATTTCTGTGGTAATTGCAGGCCTTTTGTTAGGTGATTTATTTAATTCCACTTCATACTATATGAAGAATATGCACTTTTGGTAGCGCTTTTTAGCAGTTCTGTTTACTGCAGTTGACATCTTCCTTAAGAATGTTATGCTTGAAAAAGAAGGCATAGCATGCAATAAATCCATTGCAGTTCCTTCTGTATTTTTATGCAATAGTGAAGAAGTTGGAAGCGGTCATTTTGCCTTTTTAGAGTATATGGGGTAGAAGATAGGGTAATTTATGAGTAAATGTTTCACAGAAAAATCACTTTAACAAGATGTGCATCTTGTTTTAAAAAGGTCATCTTGCTACTGTTTCCTGTAACACAAACAGTTCACATATGCTTGTGATGAATTTGGATAAACCCCCCATGTTTCTGACTCAGGTTGCAATCTTGATTTATAATTTCTTTTAAATTTTTTTCTTTTTGTATCTCTCTTGAACCCAGTTTTACTCTCCCCTTAAGCTACCTATATTCACAAAGCTTCTGATTCTGCAAGTTATGATGTATCTTCCGCTTTCATTGAAGTCAACAGAAGCTGAAGAAACTTTGCATTTTCTCAGAAGATAGATAAGCTTAGAGGCAACTTACCAAAGAATATAATTCACAATACCCATATCTTCCCTGTTGTGATTTTGTGATTGTACGTCTTGAGTGTAAATTACTAGTTCTTTTCCAATAGAGTTGGTTACAGTTGAAAAGGACATCAAGTAATGTTCCCCCTTTTGTGTCACGTTCTTCCCAGCAGCAAGTTTAGTGTTCACTGCGTGTGTCTATTAAGCATTAATTCTTTAACTGTATTTTACAGAGAGAGAGCAATATGGTATGTTCCAGTGCAAGAATCTTAATTCCTACACAAACATATGGCATAGAATTATCTACTTAAAGATGGAACAATCTGATAATAATTTGGTAGAGTGACATCTGCGCAATAAAATAAGATGCTGATCACACTGGAAAAGTGAATGCAAAAGTTTTATACTAACTATTCTGACATCATCAGAAAGCCATTATCATTCCTCCATGGAATGTTAAAATTTAATGATCTAATTTGGTCTTATCACATGCAATATAAATAAAAAATAACCCTATTAAGTATTCAGAGACCCATGCTGAACACAAAACTTTTAAGTGCTATTTTCTAGAATTTGGACTTAAAGCACTTACATATGCTTAACAGGGAGTAAGGAAGAAACAGGAGAAAAATAAAAATTCTGTGGTCATTTCCATCCTTTACTGTAGTTGTTTACATATTCTGTTCTATTGCCTGCTTAGTTTTAATGTCTTCTTCTGTTGGTCCTGCCACCAAGATATGAAATTTAACATCAGTCTTTACTTTTGGTGAAAAGATATGGTAACACAGGGACACAATTCTAGCTTTTGCATGAATGAAATGAGAGTGATGATTCTTTGAGGGCAATATGAAGTGTATTCATGTTAGAATGCCAGACCTGAAGTTAGAGAGAAAGCTCCTGCAAATCAGAACTTTGAGTTGTATTACCTAAAGTCATGAAGGTCTGCAAGAAAGCATCACTTTATTTTTGAATGCACACAACTGAACATTAAGATGGTAGGCCTTCTATTTTAGGCTTTGCAACTGAGGATTTCACCTCCACCATCAATTCCTCAAAATGGAATGGAAATACCCAGAAATTTGGACACTGCACTGAAACTGAACTCAATTCTGATTGTAGAGTTAGGATTCTTAACTGGAACTATTACAGAATATAAGCAATTGTTATCTTTAAGTGAAATATTCATGCTTTTGAGATATGCTGGAAGCAAGGAAAAGATCTGTTAGAAATGATGGAAATAGGTAACAAATTCTGATTCTTCTGCTTTAAGTTCGGTACTATATTGAGGTAGTTAGTTCTCTTTGATAGAAATGGTTTAACTATCTGGTTACATAGAAAACTTAATTTTTTAGTGCAAGTTTTTAAGGGCAGAGTAGGGCTTCAGCTGATCACGGTATTTCAGTTTTGCAATACTGAATCTATATAAAATGTATTTAATATAGAATGAAAATAGTCACTACTATCTCATATTGGTCTTTTTTCCTCTTTTAAATCTAGTTTTCCCACTTCTTTTTATTGTGCCAAACAGCCAGGAAAAATTTCAAATGCTTTTGCATTTCTTAATGGAAAGCTACTGCTGGTCACATTTATTTTTTTTCCTAAAAGCCATATTTATGAATGTAGAACATATTTATCTAGGTTTTCTTCTTGATAGTTAATAGATCACAATAGGAAGGAATTTTCAAGATACAAATAAAAGAACTGCATATAGTGATTTCCTTTTACACATCTATATTTACAGCCTTTTTTGGTGTCACTGTATAAAACACACAATTTTGTTGGTGTTTTTTTTAAAAAAAAAACACCAGAAATACAGTTGGCTGGAATAGGTTGAATTATCTTAGGTTTATCTTCACTGTCTGACAGCCTATGGAACTGATACCACTTTTTTTTATGATAGATTTCAGGCTAGCTGCATGTGGGGACAGAGCTTTTCATAGAAATGTATGAAACTCCTGGAGGTTAATACAGAGTTGATGCAGAAATCTCTTTCACTCCTTGGACATGTTCTGTTTGATTAACAGACTTTTCACAGATTAAAAAACAACCAGGATGTCATATAGGACCATTTGTTTCATCTTACCAATTCTCCTTCTGCCAAATACAAACATCATGTAAAGGCTTCTAGGGGAAAGATGTGTAACACAATTCTTTTGCATGAAATGCAAACGATATTTCTATGAAGTTAAAGCCTTTAATTTTCAATGGCAGTTTTACCTATTTCAGGTGGAGTAAATGTATTTTCTTAAATGGTCTAAAAATCAGTAAAAGAATACATTTTCTGGTTTGTAAGAAAGAACCACAGTAATGTGGACTCCGTGCATGAAGTCTTCTGTCTGTATGATTAAACCAGATAATTTTAAGTATATGACAGAATGAGAAATGCAATATTTAGGTTTTTATGGTCACCCCAAATCCTCAGTTAAAAATATTCATATTTAATATTCTAGATTAGCTGATTATGAAGAAGAAAATCTGATTACCTGATTGTCTTGAAAACATCAAATGACTACTCTTGAACTATTTATCCTAAATTTTGGGCCCAATCCACAGGAAGCTACCCATATTTTTGTTTTGCCTATAGAAGCTTCATTAGTTTTATTAGACTTTATGACTACAGAAATTCTTTATCTCCCTGCAGTGTTGTGGGAAAAAGGTGAATCTCCCATTCATTTGGCAGAAAAATTCAGTAAGCAGCACATCATGCTGTCACTCGCTCACAAGTAGAATCTTGTTCTTTTGTCAAAACATAAGGAACAGTTGGCTGATGGCAATCCTGATTGCTTTAGAAAGTAATTATTGAAAGAAGGCATATAGATCTTAAATGATCCTTTTATCTTCTACAGCCACCCAAAATGAATAATGATAAAATGACACATTATTTTGTTCTGGTTAATAAAAAAAGTGAAAGGAAAAAAACTAAACTAAGCATACTGTTTGTTAAGAGCAAAGTCATCATAAAAGTGTGATGCCTTTTAAATCTGCTAGCTACACATGATCAGCGTTTGGTAACATTTTTGGCAAGTTCCTCTTACTGCATCATAACTCTTGCTAGAGAAGTTTGTAGGCCTTCCATCTTCACTTATACAGCCTTTTGCCCTACCCATATTAGAAAAGTGTTTTGAAAAGTTTGCCAGTTAGCAGACATATAATTGTATGCGGATTTAAAAATACTAAAGCATAGTAAAGGGGTTTCAGTTTAAGCACACTTGGCATGTCAAGAATCATCCATGACTGACGATGAAGACAGAACTGTTTAGAACACACTTCTTCACAGCCTCCTAATGCCAAGGAGTTGTGATGGTGTATGGTATAAGTTGGTCTAAGTAGGTTAATAGTGCAGTCGTCTAGCCAAGGAAGTGATGATACTTTCACGCTTTGCAACCACACAGATGTCTGGTCATACTAACTTACCAGCTCTAGAGGATGGCTGAAGGATCTTGAGTGTATGTATGTGTGGGAGAAGGACCATGGATGTATGTGGCTGTCTGTTCTTTTACATGGCTGCACAGGTTTTGGTTCTGAAGTTCTTTTATTGTCTATAATAATACAGTGTCTATACTGATTTAGTGTCTATACTATACAGTACTATATGGTAATAATGCTCTGCAATACCAAACTTTTCATTCTGTATTTCCTGGGCAGCAAAACACAGTCCTATCTAATGCATCACAAAGTGAATCTCAGACTAAAATTAGAAGAATTGTTTTTTCAAATGTGTATATTTTTATTGACTGTGCAGTCTTTCATACTACCAGATATTTCTTGCATCAATAATTTGACCATTTAGCCTACTTCTGAATAGGCTAATAGCAAGTCAGTGCTTTTATTCCAAGTGATACTGATACTTGGAGGTACTAGCTACACCAGGCTTTTGCAAGACAAAGAGCTAATGGATTGAAAGCAGGCATGTTATAGACTGTTTTAATAAAATGTATTGAACCAAAGACATGGCAAGTAATTATGGTACCTTAGAAAATGGTTTTCAATTTCTTATCTAATAATGAGCCTGCATGCTCCTCACTGAGCTCTGTATACCAGCTTCGTGCTCATTCTTACCTATTGTAACACTTAGTGATACTTAGTTGGCTCTAACCCTCATTCTCATTTACGTGCTGATGAGCATATAAACAAATTAAATAGTTGTATTTGATGTAGCTGCAGTGGGTGTGTTTTGTTTTACTGTTCTCTGAAAAGCTTGACCAACACTAGAATGGAATTGTTAGGTCTTTCTTGGGAAAGTTCCTGCCTTACATGCATAGCTGTTAGCATAGGAACTGTGATCACCGCAACAATATAACCACTTCAGTGAATAGTGAAGTAATATTTATTTTCCCAGCTTTAGGGTATTGTAAATTATATGAGGTAAGGGGAATGTAGGTCGTCATCTTCTGTCAAGTCCTTCATTTGATTATCATTCTTTTAGAAACCCTAAGCTAGAAAGTCCTACATTGTCAGCATTGTTGTTCCTTCATTTCTTTCTTCACTTGAGTGGAAGGAAATTCTGTTGCTTTGAATGGTATGTCATTTTTTTTCATTAGGAGTTTAAATTGAATACAATCTCTGTTTACACCGAGCCTTTCTGTTTGTCTATCATATTTGTCAGCTGGAAACTCATATTTTCTAGGAATAGGTTCAATTTTCCATAACTATTGGCAGGTGTTTCTCTAGGATCTTCAGTGACAATGATGTATTTGTTGATAACCCAGTGCTTGCTGGAAGGGACTTTGCTTCACATCAGTGAGTCTGTTTTTTTGTACAAGGCCTTTAGTCAACAGAAACATATTCAATTTCTTCCAAAAAATGTCTAGGGGTAGTTTCACCCTATTTTGAATGCATACTTCATGCAATGAATTTTCCTTTGCTTCAGCTACTCTTTCGTCTTAGTGGCAGGTAAAATATATAATGACCTGGTTCCACTCTTTTGACTCATATTTTTGCAAGTTTCATATTTAAGTAATTTTAACAGTTGAGGCCAGCATTCCACGATACTAACTGTAAGAGTTGGGTTGTGAGTAGATTTCATTCTTTTAACGTTGTTACTGTTTTCGTGCTCAACTTGCCACTTCAGTACACTGCTAGGAACATTTGAGGACTTTGGTTCATAGGTTGCCAGATGGCTATAGCAAGAGTGTGTCAGTGTCTGAACAGGAAAACTGTTGATGGGTTTCCCATATAGCTTTTATTTGTTGGAGGAAAAAGTCATAGAGGATTCTGCAGTTTCTGTCTTACTAAAATTTTCTCTTACTTTCTCATCCTCTCCTACCTTCCCAAACCTAGACAACCTGTGTCACAAAGCCTCTCTTCTAATTGTGTCAACACAGCATCAACACAGTGTTGTTCTTGGCTACGTGGTTTACCTAAAAAAGACAGAAAATCTTCCTTTTGAAGTTTTTTCTAACTGAGTTCTTTTTCTTTGCATTGTTGCTGACAGGATTGCTTTTTTGTTTGATTGTTTTTTGAAGGTTGGAGTTGTGGGCATTTTTGGTTTGGGTTTTTTTTTTGGGAGGGGGTGGTTTTTTCTTTTTTTTTAATATCACAATGCTCCATTGCTTACTAAGTTTGGATTTAAACCGTGGTAAAACATGGCATAACTACAGTTTCTTTCCTTTCCAATTTTTATTAAAGGGTAAGCTGCATAGATAGCTGCAGATTATTTGAAATTTCTGGGCTTTTATTACCTTTTAAAATGCATGGTTGGATCATATAATTATTTTTTCACTGATATTTTTTCTGCCCTTTTATTTTTTTTTTCTTTCTGTAATAGAATTGGAATATTAGGAGAGCCTTGGGGGGAAAAAAAGTTATTTTAAGAAATGGGAATATCATTCTCTTTTCCTCTGTTCAGTTTAGACATAAGGTCTAACATCTGGAGCAGGGAACTGAAAATCCAATGTGTTCTAGTCACAATTCTGACTGTGGCCTGCCTTGTGACTTTGACAAATAAGCCTTTCTGTGGTCTGGTTTCTTATTCTCTGTTATCAGGAAGAAACATTAATATTTGCAAAACATTCTGAAATTCCTGGAATGAACGTATATAGAACTATAGACTCCTTCATTATCTGTTGGAAGGTATATAGGTTTTATAAATATAGTTCTGCTTTGCTGAGCAAGAGTACAAATTAAGTGTCTTTGGGAGACATAAACTCAATATAAGTGTCATATTGGCTAAAAAATAATTCAGTAGATTGACAGTCTAGAGTAATCTGTTAGGTGTTAATTTTTGTAGTTATTATCCTCTGTGAATTTTCAGTTAAGAATAACACTTAACAATTGGAGCAGTGATGTTACTGATATATAAACAAAATATTGGTTGATTCAGCCTGCTGTTTTACTCAGCATTTATAGAAACTACAAGATGTACATAAGTGATGAATTTTGGGCATCTAAGTCTTGAAAAAACTGAGGCAGGCGTTTGCAAGAATTTATCATATGCCTTAGAGAAACTTAATGAATGTGATTGTGCTTTATGTGCTTCACATGAAACTTGGACACAGCTTTTCCCTCTGATTGGAATTTCATTGCTTTCTTCCCATTTCCTCAGGCAGAAGTCATTATGTACTGTGATCTACCATTGATAACATTAATTTGCTGGTTTTAACATCCCTTAGTACAATGTTCAAGTTGCTAAAAGGTGAAACCTGAGAAAAATGTGTCATGACATTTTAGAGCATCTTCAAAATGTTTAGAAAAAATTATTTTCTGAACTTTAAAAAGTATTTTATCATTTTATTAATATAAGGGCAAGTCACTGTTCTATTTGCTGTGCTGTGCTGCAGAAGCAACACTGAGGAATACTCAACAGTTCTAGGGCTTTACATGAGTTAGTAGTATTTAGTTTTCAACATTATCTGTCTGTGAGCATTATCATGTGTAAATACAACCATAATTTTAATAGCAGCACCTAGGTTTAGAGCTCTGTAAAATTCAAATTGTTGTGGAAAAAAAAGTTTCTTTACTAATCTGATTATATTACTGTGAATCTTCAATTATTGTTAAATCTTAACCTGTATTTAAAAAAGGCTTCTGAAAGTAGTGACAATGATTTGCTGGAATAACTCGCAATGTTAGCAGTGATATGCAAATATATTAATTGTGCCAGAAAACAGTCTCAAATAATCCAGTGGAGGTAACAGTTATTTTAGCCAATAAACAATGCTCCAGAATAACAGAAAAAGTTCTAATTCCTCAGCCCATCTACTCATACCTGGTGTATATCTGTGTCTGTCTTCCCAGAACCCTGTTTAGTCTGTGGTATGTGGGGTTCTAATCTGAGGTTTTTCGCAGCTGGTATTTAAGAATACAATTTTCAAATTTATAACCTATTGATTTTCTTTTGAGTTTACTGGGAATAGAGAAGAAACATTTCCTTACTAGGTTTCCTGTTATACTGACTTCTCACCTACAGTACGTTACAACTATCTTTTTGCTATAATTAATGAGCTAAGGATATATGTAATTGTTCGGAATTGCTGCACTTGGGTCATTTGTGAATTCCTTTTTTATGCTTGATAGTAGTAAACTTTCTGTAAGTAAATGTTGGTAATGACTGAGGAATTTCTGTAAGCAAGATGAGGGATGACACAATAATGGGCCTGTATTAGGTATTCAATAACTACAAGTTATTGTTTATAATGTAATATATATATATGTTTATGTATTATTGCACAGAGTGTTTGTTTTCTTACTTCAGGAGATATTTAAGAATTAGTTAATTCTGGTCTGCTGCAGACAGAGATTAATTTCTTTACAATAACTTATAACTTCACAGGATCAGAATCCTTCAATTTTAAAATACAGGAATTACAAGACAGTTTAAGTTAAGGGCCAGAAGCCTTCTCTTTCTGGATCTGAGGAAATGCAGTCCAAAGGTACTAAGAAAGGAAACAATGAAGAGCTAAGAGAAGGACGGAGCAAGGGGAGTTGACACACAGCAGAGAACTAAAGACTCCAGACAAAGGGTTTCTGTGTATAGGCATCACAATGGATGGAGAAGTGAAAGTGAGTCAAAGAGGAGAAGAATTTGGGATAGAAATACAGAGTAAAATCAGAATAAAGAGAAAAAACTTAATAGCTAATGATTAAAACTTCCAAGGGGTAAGAGTAGTGCGAGGAGAGATACCAGTAAAGGATTCACAGTAATAGGACACACAAGGGGTAGTATTGTTGTGGAAACTCAAGGGATTATTTTCAAGATATGTTACACCACCACCCCTCTGCCCTTGAAGCAAACCCCTAAAACCCCCAAACAACCCTCAAACCAGCAACAAACCTTAAACAATTGCCTCACAGAAATACCCTTTCAAGTATTTTATTTGCACTCAAAACGGTTGAGATTTGTCAGCAGTGATAGTTCACACCGCATCAAATGTGATAGCACATATTGCAGCAGTCCTGCCTTTCCTCCCCCCCTGCCTTAAAGTTACTGGATAGGTAAGTGTCAAAACTTGGTAAGTGAGAGTGCTGTCCTGTATATTAATCTGTTACTCAGAATGACAACTTGGATTTAGAGTTCGAGAAGACCTGTAAAATTACAAAATGTATGTAAAGCCCCTTCTCTCCTTTTGCTGTGCGTAGAAGTATCTTTCTGTTCTCAGCTTTGCCTGTCTCCAGCAAGTTTCTTGGATCATAGACTGATGCCTAGCTTCCATTTTGAATTTCATCAGTTTTCTCATCTGCACACCTAATTCATACTTAATTCATTGGTTTCTGTGTCACGTAAATGAAGAAAGAGTGTAATCAAAAAGGCATAATGGGCAGATAAGATAAAGAAGGGCTAAGAGGTGGAACATTTAAGGAAAGATGGAGTTCTTTCAGCTGTGTCCTGTCACACTGTTTCTGTTGCCCAGGTTTCAAAGGAGTTGGAGGAAAATGGCCACATTTTTGCAATGGCATTTGATGCTGTTGGAATCAGTTGTGCATAATATAAACTGAGTCTTTTTTTGTGCAGGAATGTCTAAGTGGCATTATGTATAAGTGTAAAATAAATTGGAAATAGGAATCAAGAAAAAAATCCGATATTTTGTAAAGCACTATTTAAATATTGGACTATTTTAAAAATATTGCAGACTATTTGCTTATGCATATATGAATACAAATAATGAATTTATTACAAATCTTTTATTATCTTCTATTATTTACCCCAAACATTGTGGAATGTGTGTAAAAAGAACCTTAAAAAAGAGAGTGGTGTTTTGAATTTGTATTTTTGTTGTGTGTGACTGGATGTGTCAGGGAAAAGTGAATGTACTCTCTATGACTTACCAAAGGAAGGCTTGCTTTATTGAAGCTTGCACAGATGGCTAACTGATATCAAAGGTTTCTGCAACACTGCCTACAAGTTGCCAAAAGGTCAATGTGAAAATATATCGCTGCCTGTTTCCATAGCAAAGAACAGTTATCGTTACCAAGATTTATTAAATCCTGTCCTCCTAACAAACAGTACCTATCAAGCACTTCTTCTACAGGTAGCCCACAAGAAGCAGTTCCAGTTGCAGCACCTTTAAAATGTTGTTTATCAAAAACCATTTTTTACATTGTTTGAACATGATTCATTTAACATATTACAAGAAGAGAGGACTATAGTGGGTGAAATAGTCTATTAAGTGCAGTTGAAGTTAAGCTGGTAAAAAGAATCTAAATTATTTAAAATTTATCTCTCCAATAATTGCATCATTGCCACTGTGCCATGAAGAAAGCTTTAATCATTATAAGCAGTTAGGAAGGTGTATCAGTGAAAAATAGCTTGATAGATAATTTTTAAAATATGCTTTGTGGACTGGGACTTTTATAGCTTATAAAGAAGGTTACCAGCCTAATACATGCCTCATTCTGCTCATTTGTTGGTTTGTTATATGTTTTGTAAAGATCCATTCTCTCTTTACAAAGAAGAGAACTTTTCCTGGTTTCCCTTGACTGTTATTCTCACACATGCTGTTCCACAGGTGTGTAGAAAAAGAGTTTACTTACACTGTGCAGTTGCAACGTGAATTAGGTGCCTCTTTTTTTCTGTAAAGCTTATATAAAGGAAGGACAAAATTTTAGCGTGACAAAGTACTACTATTCTTCTTCAAATTAATGTTTGGGAAGAATTTTAACTAAAGTAGATTTTGGAAATAGTGTAAATCACATTTTAATTAAAAAAAATCCAATACTGAGTGCAAAATGTCCGAAATCCTCCAGATATTATAAGCCTAATGTGTTAAATATTGTAACACTGTAGTATAACAACTGACATTTAGGTTGAGAAGATATTTTTGTGCATACAGACATAATTTCACATCTTAGAAATTACATTATCATGTATACTTCATTTAACTAACAAAAATGGAAATCAGCAGTGCTTGACTCTGGAAGTATATTTCTGGGCTTACAACTGTGGTACTGAGAAATACTACCCTCCTTCTATAAGTCAAATAATAAGATAATTTTTTTGCTTTCTGTTGCAGCAAAATGTGATACTCTCTACAGAGTGACTATTTTGATGTTAATTTTAAAAATCCAATTATTCCATTTGATGAAAGAGTTTAATATTGGAGTATTAGAAATAACTTTTTTGACATGTACTTGATTCTTAATGACATAAAATATTTTTCATGAGCTGTTCTTAGGTACTAGCATAGATGTCAGTGCGTCAATATGCTGCTGATCAAAACATGAATTTTACGATTACCTCAGCGAGAGCAATTAGGAGAAAAATGCCTCTATTTTAAAGTGTGCTTAACTATGTGTCTAACTGTAATATGTGTAAGTCTAGAAGCTTGTTGTATTCCTTTAAATTTTCCTGAAACAGAGTCCAAAATGGGAAGAACTTAACTTTTATTTTTTTAGTACAAAATAATTATTCTTTTTTCCATTCACAAATAGCAAGTATTTGAAAAAAATATTTTGGCTGAGTTTGTCTCTCCTAGGTAATTTTCTCATATTAGAAATATATCTCGCATTTAGTTATACCAATTAGTTAAAGTTGCTGAAACATTTTTCTTCCAGTTCATTGCTATAAAGGTTTGCAGCTACTAATAAATGTTGTTTAAATTGCTTACCTCCAAGCTGTATCTTTATGGTAGGACAGATAATAGTTATGGTGATGTTGATAATGTTAATAGTAATATCAAAGAATTGTGAGAGAGTTCTGTTCCCTTAAGTATACTGATTGTCATACTAATCTTTGATTGAAGGATATGCATCAGACTAATTCTACTGCATATAGAAAATAACTCTTTCCAATGCAAAGGTTATGATGTTTATGGCGACATCAGTTTTATTTTGCATGGTGATCCAACAACTTTGATTTTACATTTACTTTTAAAGATATTAAAAGGTGCTTCCAAAATTCTTGTGATCCATGAAAGTACCGCTGTGGGTATTTCAGCAGACAGTGGCATGTCCCTTTTGTGTCTGTCCCTAGAGGCTTCTTCAACAGAATGACATTTAGTTTTGCTTTAGAGAGAATCTTTCAGTCACTTTTTTTGTCTTGGGAGCAGGAAGCAATATAACTGTCAGCTACAAGTCAGTCAAATGGGAAATAAAGAAAAAACATTAAAAACCATTGCTGCCACCACCAAGAAGAACAAAAAAATCCTCCAGCTTGCTTATCAAAGCAACAAGTTCTTTTGATTTTTTTCTTGGCTCATTTTAGGGAATATGAGTAGCAATTGTTTTCAGAACATACATGCTATTGTCCGATAGGTTACTTCCAAACATTTCCACCCTTTGATGCCTAGAAGCCTGTCTTCTGTATTTTCAGGCAAGCAGTAATTCTGTTGAGCATGAAGTTTGTTCATTACTCTTTACTCAGAAGTGTATGATTTAAAAATTTTTAAAACTTCTAAAAAATTCTATGATATTTTTAACACCTGCCTGTTTTTCTAAAATCACTTGCACCAGTTCTATGAGAATCTAGTGGAAACTGATCAAAGATTACTGAAAGACAGAAATTCTGTGCCTCATTTAGACATAATTTGAGTCTTTTCATATATTATTATCATTCCATCAAAGAATACATTTTATTTCTTGATGTGTTTTCTTCCTTGATACTTCAATGCTAACTTAAATAATTATTTTCTTCCAAACCACTGGAAGTTTTGGTGTCTTAACAGCAAAACCAGTCATCCTCTAAATTTTGGGTTTAACAACCATTTCTAATTGATGTTGAGCAATATGACTTGAATATGAAAGGATTTTGTGAGTAAATGGAGAGAAAATCCAGTGCTGGTTGTTTTTATGTAACAAATTTAATTTTTAAAAGTTAAAAATATGACAGTGGAACATCTATGCACCTTTCCAGTACACAGCATTATTTTAATTGCTTTTCTGTTGCTGCTCATTGTGACCGATCAATGACTCTCTAAATAAGACATGCTATTTCAAATAAGGTTAAGTCTTTTACAGAATATGTGTGTATGTTCATATATACATGCTGTTTGAAAAAAGAAAATTCTAATCATAATTTGGGTAAAAACTATCATTAAAGACAGCTTCATAAAATTACCGTTTCTATGTTGAATTTTCTTTCTTTCCATTCCATCTCCAATTAGAGGGCAGTGTTGTGAATATACAGCCTACTGATGTTGACATATTGGAAGTAAAGCATTTTTAATACATCTCAGATGCCTTCTTTTCATTATATATTTTACAATTATCAGTAGGAAGAAGGGTGGACTAGAAATGCTATGTGGAAATAGCAGGTAAAGAAATTTGCATCCAGTATACAAAAAGCTAGCTAGTAGAAAAGTTGCATTCAGTCCCTTGTGTGTTTCAACTTTTCTATGATTAAACACCCTCCTTGTTTAAAAGAGGCAATAAAATTAGCTGTAGCAAGCCAGAAAGCCAGGCCATGCATTTACCAGTTGGTTTTTTTTTTTAAATACATATTTGTTCACCTGAAAGAAAATACTGTCTCAGATTTGCCCTTTAACTGAGTCATTTAGCTATAACACTAAGTTCTTCAAAAGTTTTTCCATTTGAGACTATATGTTTGTATTGGGTCTGGCTGAGATGGAGTTAATTCTCCCCACAGCAGCCCTCATAGTGCTGTGTCCTGCATTGGTAGCTAGAAAGGTGTTGATAACACACCAGTATTTTGGCTACTGCTGAGCAGTGCTGGCACAGCATCAAGGCTGTGTCCCCAAC
>JANZLQ010000079.1:51775725-51807672 GCA_026212715.1 Elanus axillaris | reverse complement strand
TTGACCCACGAGCCTGTTGTTATATTTTCTCCCCCCTGTCCAGCTGAGGAGGGGGAGCGATAGAACTGCTTTGGTGGGCACCTGGCATCCAGCCAGGGTCAACCCACCACAGTGTTTTAGCCAGTGAATTTGTTTTTAATCTGAATAAATGTACTGGGTTTACATGGCAAGGTTTTGGTGGTGGAGGGGGCCTGCAGCAGTGGCCTCTGTGAGAAGGGATCAGGAGCTGCCAACATATCAGACAAAGCCAGGTTTAGCTGACTCCAAAATGAACCCACCACTGCCCAAAGCTAAGCCTATCAGCAACTGTGGTGGTGCGTCTGTGATGGCGTATTTAAGAAAGGGTAAAACCCACTGTGCAGCAGCTGTGAGAGGGAGGAGCAAGGAAAATACGTGAGAAACAGCCCTGCAGACCCTAGAGTCAGGAGTGAAGTTGAGCCTTGGAAGAATGGGGGGTGAGGGGAGCTGGTTTTAGTTTTATTCTGATTTCTCACTATCCTGATCTGTTATTAATTGGCAATAAATTAATTTAATTTCCTCAAGTTGAGTCTGTGATGGTAATTGGTCAGTCACCTCCCTGTCCTTATCTCAACCCATGAGCTTTTTCATGTTATTTTTCTCCCCCTGTCCTGCTGAGGAGGGGGAATGACAGAGCAGGTTGGTGGACTCTTGGCAGTCAGCCAAAGTTAACCCACCAGAATAGTTTATGTGCTGTAGGCATATTGATTTACTTACTGCAGTCTCCTAATACTAAGTATTTTGGAGCATTAGGTGCAGTAACTTTAGTCTGAAAATTGTCTCAGCATCTACAGTATTCCAGGTGAAGACTCCTCTGTATTTTCATGATCACCATTAAAAGTTTATTCAAATAAGTCTAAAATATTCCACTCATATGCATAATTTGTAAAGAAAAACAATGTAAAATTCTTTGGGAAACTAAAATCAGGGACTAGAGCGAAGTTGATGAGGAAAGTACTGCATGAGATCATAGCATAGGGTCTGCATTGCACAGAAGCTCAAGTTACATGTTTATAACACTCTTCTAGATCTTAACCTTAATACTCCACTCTCTTGCTTGTTTAATCCTCCTTGTAGAAAAACCTGGGCAAAACTGTAACTTGATATGGTACTCATATGCATTTTGTTTTGAAAAGTTAAAAGCTGGGACTGTATATGCCTGTAAAGACCTTTAGGTCAGGTGAATACTACTTGAGTTATTTTTAAAAAGAAAATTAAGATACCAATAAAGATATGTGCAGTGTCTGGATTTAACATGGTATTAGCTTAAAACTATCAGGAACAGCTAATAGAGCAAAAATAAATGCTATAGTTTCTTTTTGTTCTTAACCTGTAGGATTTAATCAAACAATGTAATGTCCATAAGTACCTTTGTGGAATCCTAGTGTGTCACATTTGTTCAGATAGTATTGTCTCCTGAATGATCCTTACCCCCCAAAGAAGTGAAGAAGAGGGGAAAAAGGAAAATTTTTATTAGAGTTAATTTTCACATGTAGGATTTTTATTTTGGACTTTCTTCACTGCAAACTGCAGCATATTCCTTTACTTGTCACTTATAAATTCCTGTCTTCTCTTGTAGTGCACTTGTAGGAAAGATGTGGTGTCAATATCCATGGACATCTTTGTGAAGAAGTTTCAGCCAGACAGATACCAGCTATGGAAACAAGGAAAGGATATGTACACCATTGATCATACAAAACCAACTCCTGAATCAACACCTGAATTAAAGTCCTGGCTACAGAGAAGAAAGAAAATAAAGAACTTTCCTAGGTGGTATTTATATTTCTTTATCCTCCATTTAATTGTGTTCAATATGGTGTCAATTTCCTTTTTGTTTCTGTTATTGCCACTCTATCAGATGTTTTATTTTAATTCATTTTCTTTAGACAAAGTTTGTTTTTCTGTTTTCTGTATTAAGATGAACTTGGGGACAAGCATGTATTTTTTTCAGATAAACTATGAAAAATTAATTCCACTTACAAGTTATGTGTATAGCTAAAGTTATTGAGTATAGAGACCATTAAAATGCATTCCAGTGTGGTATTTGGAATCTTTCTTTAGTAGAGATTATTTCATTAAAATTTTCGAGGTGTGGATGTTTGCTATTGTTTCTAGCAACACCTCCAACCAAAAGACAAGGGAGAAGTTGGAAAAACTTATCATGAAGCTGTGGCAGAATCACAATAGCTGTGTGAAGTCTCTAGCAATAGTCTTAGCCCTCACTGCCACGTAACTTCAAGGAGATATCACGGCCTATTTGGCACAAGTCTCACAGTGCTGCAGCCAAAACCTCTCTGTGTCTACCACAGGTCAATCACAGATCATAATTTGGCATAAGTAAGGCCTAAATCTCAGTTCGTGCTGACACCACTTAGAAAATTAGGAGAAAAAAGTTTCTTACCTTGTTACTGAAGCTATCAAAGCTTTGACCTATTAAAGCAGTTTCATAGTTGCATCTTTTTTTCTTGGTGTGCATCATGGTTTTTGTTTGCATTGCACAAACATTTTTTGTACACTACTGCTTTCCTGTCTTACTTAACAGGATCTTTATGGATTTTCTTCTTCATTATCTAATAAAGATCTACTTCATTTCTAGACTGGGGTGGGTGGTTTTGTTGGTATCTACTTACTGTGGAGGGCAGTTTGCTGGGTTAAAGATAATGCTGGATTTTTTAAGAACTTTTTCCTCCTTCAAATATTTTTACAGTATAGTTACTTTTTTAACTTGCTCTTAAACTGAATTTCCTCATATTCTTTATAAGTTAATGTATTTCTTGAGGAAAATTATGGGAAAGTCAACTTGTAAAGAAGAGGACCAGCTGCCACCATAGTGGAACATTGTAACTGAGAAATATAACATTGGCTTTGTTGTGGATAAGATCAGTTTGTGGGGCAGGATCAGTTCTTGAAGACAGCCAGTAACACAGCTAGACAGCCGATTTGTTAGTATGTGTGTAATATTAACCTGAACACACAGGGAGAATAATTCTGTGTTTAGCTAGTTGAATGCCATTTTCCTCCATAGTAAGTTTCACTGTATGTATTGTACAGCATAACTGCAAATTCACGCTTGGACCAGCAGTAATTCATTTGGTAGTACCCTTACGGGTAGCCAGTTTTAACTAAAAGCAAAGACTATAATAATCTTGTTGAAAGTTTTATCATAGGAACATGTGGGCTGATTTTGTGTGCTTAGCTAATAAACACAATTCCAATGCTGTTTAATTCTTCAGTTGGCTTTTGTTCAGGCATGGTAACAATGTGTATTGCGTAGGGAAGATAAAATGTTTATTCAGCTTCATTTCAAGTGTAATGTGTTGACTGAAATTGTCATCATTCTAATTATGGGAATAATACAAGTCCATCAGAGTGAAAATAGAAATACTGTCTATGGAAATCTTAATGAATATAGTGACAGGCAGAGCTTAACTCTGATGTTTATGGCTGAAATGCTTTACTACAATAGAACATCTAATGACTGCATGTGAACAGTAATAATACTTGGAGTTACATTACAGTGTGAACTGATGGGCCTTTCATACTTTGGCAAATTTTCTGGAAATTACTATTTTATAGGGAAGGTATTGAAAGGTATATGTTGGTGGACATAGGATAATGTAAGGGGTAGCAAAATGTTTTTCTGGAGAAGTCTATAGTCTAAGGTGCAAGACATTTGTAAAACTCCTGCTTTACCTGCCATAGTTAGGCTTTTATCACTAATGTGTTACAAGTTTTGAAACCTGATATGTGATGATACACATAAAAATTTCCTCCCATGTCACATAGTTGAATTTGAAACTGGACTAATCTCCTGTTACTTTTATCCTGAGCACATAAATTACAAACCATTTTCTGACAGAGGCTGCCATTTCTCCTGCTTTAACCTTTACCTTCTACTTCTGAGAGTGCAAAAACTTATGCTGAAGCTTTAATTTCAGCATTGTTTTTTACACAGCGTTATGAAATGTATTGCTTGATATTGTAGCCATTCAAAATATTTGATGATCAGAATTTTTTCTTTAAGGTGCTTGTTTGTGTTAAAATGCATACAAAAACTTCCAAGATATCTAAACAGATCTGATTTTACAAGGGTATTCAGACTAGTGCTTTATTAGCATTGGGGTTTGGATATACCACTCAATTTCAGTGCAACTGACAAGTTTTTCTTCATTACTTCTATAACGGTTATTTTCTTTCAGGTTCAAAAGAATGATTCATTAAAAAGTAGTTTGGATGCTGGTTAATTAATAGCTACTTAACATTATTTTACTTTAACAGTCTAATAACTTTTCCATAGAATGGTGATAAAAGATTAGAAGGTTAAATCCAATCAATCATTAATCTATCACTTAATAAATTGTAAACACTATCTCAACACAAAAAGATGAAGAATTGTCAGGTTTTTACCATTTTAAGCAGGTGAAAGGGACATATATATTGGTAGACGTTTTATCTTATCCAAGACAGACATTCTACACTGACAGAAATATCTCTTATAACAGCTTCCAGCATACCAGATCTCGATCTAAAAAGCTTAAAACTCCAGAGGACAAGAGAGTATCTGCTAAGGTGGCTGGTGCAGAAATCATAGTGACTGAAGCAGGTACTGATGGCTTCAAGGTCAGTGAAGAACCTGGAAAAAAAATGAGACTGGTAAACACAGGAGTGCCTTCTGGGGAAGAAGAAAACCGTAGTAGAATGCAGCTGGATCAACATTTATTGGATAATGTCAAGGTTGCAGGTGAGATAAAGACTGATTATATTTCACATGTAAGTTGTAGGCTGTTGATACTCTAATGCCACAAATCAGTGGATGTTAAAGCATAGTGTTATCCTAAGTAGCATACTAAAATACTTACGTATAAAGTTATGCAGAGAAGATTGATATTCAAGAAGAGTGAGAAAATGCCAAAATTAATATTCTGAGCTGACAGTAATATCCGCTAAACTGTTTTAATGAAATGGTTTTTAAAGGGGCAAAAAGGATGGGGCTTTTAAATTTTATTTCTTCAGTAGAGCATTATGTTTTACAGCAAATTTCTTTTGATATGGAAATGATACAAAATGTCTTAACGCTTATGCAAAGAGTACATAATATATATGCTTGTAGTATGCTACATGTATTTTCATGAAGAATGTTGCATATTAGAAATGGTGTATACTTTTGCACAAAAATGCTCTATTTTGAGACTTCTTATCTCTTCCTGTTGTGCTGTCTGACAATGCAAGTTATAAAGGCCATGCCAAGCCAAAGATGGTTCTTTTTTTACCCACAATATTTTATAGTAATAAACTTGATTTGTTCTGGACTTTATTTCTTCTGTTTCACATTTAATTGTAGTTCAGGTGTAGTTTCACATTCCTGTTCAGAAAGGCAAACTGCAAGTTTAAGGTTGTGAGCAGTCCCATTTAGTTTTATATTGACACTGAAAATTTACTTGCAAATTGTGTATAGAGAGTATTTCCCTGATTGTGGATATTAATGGTTCTGTTAATGGTTATTTGGAGATGGTAAACACCAGGATTGATCCACATAAAGATAACAAAGACAGTGTTCCAATATGGAGGCTTAGAAATTACTGTGTGCAAATTAATCGGTGCTCAAAGCCTTTCCAGGTCTGTTCTAATGATCTTTTTTTTTAAAGGTGCTATTCCTTTACAGCTTCCCCCAACTTTTAATAGAGGTTTGGAGTGTTCATGGCCATTGAGAGACTAGTATTTAGTTAGCAGCCATTCTGTGTTCATTGACAAGTGAAGGAAAAGCAGAGAAGAGTGGAACTCTGTCCTCTTTCCTTTGTGCTATTAAGGGGTGGTGCCTAGACCTTTGTAGGGAAATGGACCTTTTTAGATATGATGGTGGAAGCTCTAGTACTCATGTTGGAGATGGTTGGTTTGCCTTGCATTATCTCTGGCTAGTATGTCCGTTATGCTCAATTGAGGCAGTACTCTTCGTACCCAGAGATTATGTTTTAGTATTGGATGGGCTTTGTATTACCAAATTTTATATTCATTTGACCTGATAAGGGATTTTTTCAGAAAAACAAGTTCAAATAACCATTGTAAAGAAAGAATGGGGAGGGACTTTGCAGAGACTGTTTTCTTTAATGCCTTGGATGTGCTGCTGAATCAAAATTCACTGTGGTATGTGCCATAGAGTTCAGGAACAGGTTTTTTGGGTGACCTCTCTAACCCATTGTTCTTTCTATCCCATCCAAGAATCAGCAGATTAATAATTTTGATAAAGTCCACGCAATTTCACCCTTCAGCATCACTGAAATATAAAATTATGCTAATTGTTGAAATTTAAAATTATGCTAATTGCTTTTCATTTTTAGACAGGTGCTGTTGTTTTCAAAATAATCTTGGTATCTATTTGAAATACATCTTCCTAATTATAAACCTTTAATCTTTGTTTATTATCATTTTAAAAACAGGCATAATGGGTATAAAGGCAGGGTATAAAGTTCAATATACCAAACTTCTTTTTTTTTTCCAACTAGTCAAAGTGCTTGTGGGCTGTCAGAGTAAGCAAGCTACAAGTATATTGATTATTTTGAATGACATGAAGACCTGTTTTAATACAAATACAAATATAAAATACAAAATACCAATTAAATGATTTAAACTGTATTTCATACTTCAAACTCAAAACATTTACATTTAATTTATTCTTTGATCAAAGCTATTATCCACATTTGTGTATGTCCTTCTGCCAAATACTTTTCTGTATGATTTCTAAATGAGGAACCATGCTTTGAATTTCAATAACTTTTTCAATACCTTTTTCAATGCCATTTTGAAATGGAATACAGTAATATAAAGTAAGACATATTAACAAGTCATATTCTTGATCTATAGGAAGTATCCATTCAGACTCGTATTCGAGCCCTGTTCCTGTACTAGAGAAAACAAAAATGGAAGATGAGGACAGGACAGATTCCAATCATCCTCTCTTTACATCTGAAGATTCTGAGGCCTGCATACCCACTTCTGATAGCTGTAGAAAAGAAGAGAGTTTGAAATCTCAGAATCAGTCTGTTTCATCCATACCATACCATAAGTCCAAGGGACAAGCTTCTGAAGCAGAAAACCCAGATAAGGAGGAAGTTGTCCTGATAAAGGATGATGTGAGCAACCTAGAAAGTTGTGGAAATAGCTTGGAACATGGAGAAGTGCCCACTGTAAAAAAGGATGAAGATGGCATGGAAACATTGAGTGTATGTGAAGCAAATTACATTGTTATAGTAATATATTCCTGATTTAATGAAATGTGAATGAACATGTTTCTAATGAGACCTGATATCCATATTAAAGCACTTAACAATATGCATGATTTTAATCAGATACTAATTTGAACATGTTTCGAAGTGTTCAGGTAAGGGTGGGAATTTGGATCCAAAAGCAAGATGTTTCTGGAGCTGGCTTGTTGACATATTTTCCCTCTGATTTTAGATACCTAGTAATTTCACTTTGTATCTGTGAATCTGAACTGTCAGCAACTATTCTAAAGCTATTCCCATGTTCGCTGCCTGCCAGTATGAGCAGGGCTATCAGTTTTAATTATTGCTGTTGATGTGAAATTGAAATTATTAGAGATGAGTACTGTATTTGGTATCATGTAATTGTGTTTCAAAAAAATGGCTCTTTTGACTGGGTATTAAGGAGACTTAACAGTGTGATAGTAAAATGTCATCAGAATGGGTTGATACTGAGAGACTGTCTAAGGACAGAACATATCAGTGTAGAAGCACATGGTAATGTATTTTTGGACTGATGCCCTTCTCAAATGAAGAAGTGGATGAAGCAAAGCTGAGGAGCATCTCTGCATTGATTTAAGTGGAAACAAAGTTTCCTTTCATTCCATTATATTAACTCACATGGTTCATAAAATGTTATGGACTATCTTGCTTTAGTTGAAAATGTATCCATTGTATTGAAGTTGGAGAAAGTGAATCTTCAAGATATGGCTATAGAAGGATAATACAGATTTCAGGGTCTGAAACCTGCTGTTCTTGGATTTTGGAAATGGCATAAAACATGTAAAGGAAACACTTGAGGGAAAAGATCCCTCTCATAAAAGGAATATGTTTTTTTAATTTTTAAATAGTAGGTTTAATAATGTTTTCTCACTGGGGCACGTACAAACTTAGAGTCTTTTATTACTCTCACTATTCTGCTATGAAGGGTGGGCAGCTTTGACTTTAGGAAGCAGATGAATTAAGCTGTGGTGGTAGTCATGGGAGCTTTCTGACCTGTGAGTTCAATCCCAGTTTGACAGAGTGAGAGTAGGAAATCCACTGCCAGATTGCCAGACTTAGTGGGAAATATATTTTAGAAGCCAAAGAAAAATCATGCTGACCCTTTCACAGACCTGAACTGTGTACTAATAATTTTTTTTCAGTGTTGTGAGTTTTAATAATCTGAGCTCCAACCCTTCTGCTGTAATAATGAGCACTATAAACATCTCAGTGTTTTAATCATCATGTAGCAGAGATTATATTTATCTCTTTCTGTGCCTTTCAGCCATTTATATATGAGGTTTCAGATATTCTCCAGTATAATTGCATACACTTTCCTTCTCAGTGAAGGAAGTGTGTTGTACAGATGCAATTAAAAAGTCTGATCTTCTTTCCCTTTTTACTTAGTTGGTAACTTTTTCTAGATCATAAATGTGTCCAGTGCTTTAACCATATCTTCCTCCCTCTGCTTATCACCATACATATGATGTTGGTTTGTGGTTTACTTCCCATTTTATAGTAGTAATTTTCAACCCTCAAATCAGTACAGGGGCATGTGTGTAACCTGCTAGGTTAGATTCAGGGCGTTGAAGAGCAGAATGCCATGGTCGATAGGAATCGTGTGAGAGTCTGTCCTTCCCACCCTTCTGCCAGTATGCTTGCCGTTCCTCTGCTCCTGAACCTCCAGATACCATCAGCAGCTTTTTACTTCGTGATTCCCCCACTGGCACTCAAATAGGGCATTGTGAAAGCTGCACTTCTAGAGTTTGTAGCATTGGCTTTAGTCCTTGCAGCCTAGATATCTTTGAGCTGAATGTACATAAGGATGCTTGAGGGACGAAAGAATTTCCTCATATCCCAAATCAACATGTTAATTGCATATCAGGACTCTTAATTTGTTACAACTCCAGATCATTTTTTTACTTCTTCAGGAATTTTGCACTGTTTCACAAATGATGTGAGCAGGTTTCTACCTCATTTTCCCAGCCATCTTTAGTGGCTGTATTGTACTTCTGGTTCTGCAGAATTGTTTGGGCTGTTCTTCCTCTCGGACATCATCTGAGCAAACCAGGATTTATGCTCTGTAATTTGGGAAGGGCTGCAGTAACTTATAGTTCAAACCATTTGTGTTTGACAAGGATTACTCTTTTTAAATTAAAGTATATATTCTGAATTAGAGACAAATGTTTTATTGGTACACTAAAGGTGCTTCAAGTACCCTGATAGTATTTGCAGAATTGACATCTGTGCTTATTTATAGAAGAATGTTTTTGTTCATCAAAATTAACTTTGCAGAATTACATACTAAATTAGTTTTGTTTTTTCCTTTTCAGACAGTGGAAGTTGAAAGAAAGAAAATATCTAAGAGTTGGTGTCATCCACTAAATAAACTCCCAGCTAGGTCTCCAAGGACTTTGGTTAAACAGCAAGTAACTAGTGATGAAGGTGAGTGTACTATTTATTACATTTTTCTGATGATCTTTTTCTGTCATTATGAGACACCATAGATATAGGTATGTGCAAAAGCAACCAAGATGAAATAATTTATTTCTGCATGGGAAATGTGAACAGTGAGGCCTCTGAATCCACAGACAGGTCATGTACTTTTTGCCTGTTTCTACTCAGATTTTTCTAAAAACATTGGATCTGTCTTTGCAAAAAGCTCTGAACAGTAAGATGTCATTTAAAACAAGTATATTTGCTGATCAAACATTCCTATTAGAACTCATAGCAGTTGTGTTTTAGAACAAGTTTTTAATTCTGCAAATGTAGATAAAAGTGACATAAGAATCCTTTGAATACAAATCTTAGGTGTAAGCCTGTGTCCCCTATAATGCTTTAAAGCCACTTTTTCCTTGTTTGTTTTTTGATAGACATTGGACATTTGGGAGTCAGTGTCTTAAGATCCTATAGTTCTCATTCAAGAAAAAGGCTACTGACTTCTGGGTCTCATCAAAAGCTTATCAAGAGACTTTACATATGTCTTGATTTCCAGGCTTTTGCTTAGTTTCATATGGAAAGAACGAACATCTCTCTCCCTGTAGTTTTGGTAAATCATTTTTACTCTACTGATTTAAAACAGTAATTTAAAAGCTGATTTTGTTGCATGTGTCATCTGCATGTCTCGTATCTCTATATATGCTTCTGACTGTATCTAAGTAGTGTGCAGGTTTGCACGTGGCGAATAGTGTGCAAGATGTAGAAAGTAAGTACCATATTTTCACAAACATAAAAAGAGGTGCAAAAACATAGTCCTGTTTTTAGACATAATGAAAATAACCTTTGTGTATTAGGAAGCAGCAAAAGGTCTCCTCTCTGCATACCCAGCTGACCAATTCTTGAGAATTTTTCTTAGAGCAGTTTTCTGCATACTTTTAAGTGGCAGAAAGCAACTGGAAGCAGGTTAAATGACCCTCCTGGAAATGCATAGACTGGGTTTCTGATTTGACATTTAGGTACTTTAATTTTATTTTATTTTATTTTATTTTTTTATTTTATTTTATTTTATTTTATTTTATTTTATTTTATTTTAATGCTTAGCCGTGACCACAAAATTCCATTGTTTAATTAAATTGAATAAATAAGAAGCATAATGTTAGGCAATCCTTTTTGAATACATTTGTCCAGATCTTCACCATAGATTGCAGATATGCATGTTATTGTATACTGTACAGTGCCTTCAGGCATTTCAAGCAATAGAGTGAAGTACAAATTAAGAAAAAGAACCATGTCCATAAATAATGATGATAAATGACAGTGATATATAGAACAGAGTTCTGTGCAAAATAAGTAAATACTTCTGCAGCCATGAGTTTTAGTGCTCTGTAACTAGATACTGCAGTGATCAAAAATATTAAAATGATACTCAGAACTTCTCAGATGGTCTTTCTGGGAGCTTACTTGAGTGCTTTTAACTTTAGAGAGCCATCATCTTGTGCAGACAGGCTACCGAAGAAATTTACCCAAGATAGGGATTTGCTTCTCTAAAATAAATAGAAAAGGTAAATCTGCTTTACCCAGCAATCATATATAGAGCCAGCCAAAGTTGGTGAATAAAGCTACTTTATTCTATCAAACATGGCTTGTGAAGCTTATTGAACTGTGCATCAAAACGATCCATCAAAATGGAAAACAAATACATTCCTTTTTCTTATTGCCTTAGCATTTTAGTTCTGTAATGCACAGGTTTTTCAGGTACTTTTCTCCAGCATCTCCTCAGTTAGCAGAAATTGAGTTTGATCTTCTCACTCTCCTTAGACAGTTTGATACTCTGCGTAGTGCAGAATGGGCCTGGTGTTGGGTCTGTAGCTACAGGTCTGGTTCCAACATTGCTGAATGCTTCAGTGTCTACCTGTACTTTGTACCTGCATTTTGCTTGGAGCTCTTATTTTATACTTTAAGTGATATAAGAGTCTTGCTGGGCTTCCTGACCATTTTTTTCTCCACAATTATTACCGCTAGTTGACAGTAGCTTTTTTTTTACAGCTACAGATAAACTTTCTTGACTTCAGAGAGAGACAGCATGCCTGTTAATTGATTCTTCTTCTTGTAACTAAGGAATATTATGCTTTCAGTTAGCACCAGTTTAGGCATTGTTGAGCTAGTTGCTGTAATTTTAAGTGCTTGGTCATCAATACATCTCCCTCCTTTTTCCAAGCCTGAAGTCATTGATTCATTTGCATGTTCCATCTCACTAGTTTGGGAAAGCCATACCCTCCCTTTTTTATCTGAGCCACAGTTTTGCCAGGCGTGATACTTCAATTAGTTGTTAAGCATCTTTCTGAAAATTAGAGAAAGCTTAGGCCCATGATCTGTATCATATATGGATATGTTTGCATACCTTGAGGGCTAGACAGAGAGTATTTCAGAAAGTGTTATGGTAATTTACACAAAAAGGATGATGTTAATATTAAGATTCATATAGTAAAGTAATTAAAGATTTAAATATGTGGTAGGTTGCAGTGAAATTGCTCTTTTTTAATTAGAGATTATATTCCTTTTGCCTGCTGATTCTTTTTCAACTTTATAGTTAAAACATAGTGTAAAATTCCTATTTAAGCATGGATTGCATAAAATATAAACTGGCTAAATAATGATGTGATGATACTGGTTTGTTAATCTCAAGGATTCTGCTCTTCATTTGCCACCTTATCCAGTAGTTTGTCAGCTTCCTGGTGTCTTAATTTTATGTAAAAGTAGGAGCATCCCAACAAGAAGTCATATACTTTCTAATCTTTCCTCTTTACATGATGATTGTCTTTCTGGTAGTTAAGGGTATATTTTTATTAGGAAAGAAAATGTTGTCTTAGAATCATTTCAAGTAGCTATTAAGAACCTGTCTGCTTATTGACTGAAGGAAATAATTAAGAGTTTTATTGGAAATGACAGTTACTGGTATTTCCTAGCTGGAACTGGAATTTGATATTACTTTCACACGTCTGTTTCTCATTGTGATGTAATTTATCAGCATGCTTTTGTGAGAACACCAGAAGAGAAACAATAGATTTTGGGTGAGCAGAATGTTTACATGCAAGACAGAGATTGAAGAACTGCTGAGGGAGACTGGCAAACTGAAGCCTCATTAGCTTTCCTGGCGCATGCTGGCATGCGAATTAGAAGATCTGTGGCTAGATGAGTACCATTCAAAGGGGATTTTTCTGGTCATATTCAAGAATGTTTGTTGTTGGTATTTGGAGCAATCAGTATCAAGGTACTAATGACTATAGTCCTCTTTATGGAGGTACTTCATCCATATTCTGGAGTTACCAGAAATGTAGTTCAGCATGCATACTTACTCAGTTCTTGTTCTCTGTGTCTCTTGAATAAAAATGATGCTGATAATGGCTATGATATTATAGCCTCTTGGTACCATAATTTTTTAGTTCATCTATTCCTTTACAAGGAGCATTTGTGTATTGATACATCAGTTTATATTTTAATTCATCTGGGCCCATTAAAATCATAAATGTAAACAAATTGGAGGAAGAAGAAGATAAGTACTAGTGCTGTTATGAAAAATTAACAAATGGGGGCTTTATAGTTCATCTGCAAATCATGTCACTTTCCACAAGTTGGATAGTCCATAGCCCTTTCCAATGCATATAATTTATATTCAAATTAATATATTTGAAGTCCTTCAGATACTAGCGTTCTGTTAGGAAGTTTCTGTGAATAGAGGTGATCAGAGGCTGTTAACAATATGAAGGCAACATTCTTTGACACTGTCAGACATTTCAGAATCATAATTTTGCTAATAGAATACTATCATATTCAACAGCATGCTTGATTCTTACCAGAGACTTTCTGGATTTGCTATAATACAGAGTCCTTTGGCAGAAATTATTTTTTTTGCCCAGGATCACTTGGACATTGAGTTTTGTGTTTTCTTTTTTATCACTGCATATGCTTCTTTATGTGTACGGGTTTTTTTATGATCTAAATGTTTCTTCTACAGAAAAATCATTGGTTTAATTGTTTCTGTGTGGTCTACTGGTGTTAATTTTTTTTTTTTTCACTCTTCCTGAAGCCCTTCCCTATGTATGTCTGACTTCTGAGTCTCCCTTATTATGATTGGTTTTGTGAAATTAATGCATAAGAGACTGAGCAATGTAAAGTACTGGGGGCTGAGGAATCAATCCCAGAAATTACAGCTCAGGCTTCCAGTTTAGAAAAATAAGTACAGCAGTACAGTGTGAGCTGTATGTCACACAAAATGCTAATAATTTTTACATTATGAACCTTGGTCTTATGCTCAATGCAGTATTTTAGCTTATGGTAATATTATTCTTTTGTATTTAATGTAGTTATATTTCTGCTCACTTAAGCAATAAAAAGGCAAATTCAGCAGAAAGAGCAAGCATACTGGCTTTGGATGCACATTGATTGGTCCCAGAGATTTCTCTAGCAAAATTTGGGCATGCAACATTAGAAACTATTTTTAGATTCAAGTTGGCTAAAATCTCCCATTGTCCTAAATGATATAATAATAGTGTATAGATTGAATTCACTATGGGTTTCTTTATATATGGTTTTTAGTGTTTTAAATATGATTCAGAAGTTCAAATTCGTTTTACTTTTGTAACTTTGTAAGGTAAAGAAACAGAAAACCTTTGTGAATGGAAAGAGTGGCTTGGACAAGAGTTTGATTAGTGAAAATTGCTAGTTTTACAGCTGTGTTTTTTCTTCTTTTGTGACATAAACCAAAACTTTGTTTTTTCTATTAACCCTCAGCATCCTGTGAGACGTGCTTGATCTGATACTAGTAGCCATGCCATATAAGGCGTCTTCAGTAATGTCATAAATAGGTTAAGCATGCTGAAGTAGTGGGAAATTACACTTGTAGATGCAATTATGATTCTTTTGCTTCGGAGCTTAAGATGCCAGATTCTGCTTTAAGATTCTTAATTATTTCAGAAAGAAATGTTAAATCTTTTTTTCTGGTGTTACTTAGGAGGTAGAGAAGAATTTGTTAACCAGTTAACAGAACCATGTTTATTTTTGCCACATTAGTATTATGATTTGTAGTATTGCTTTCAGTCCCATACTGTATTGATCTATTTTTTTGAGTGGAGTTTTACTTCTTTAAAAATATATTGCTTTTGTGTGAGTATGAGTTTATCAAGTACAGAATTTGCATTTTTCATACTTCATTATCTAGCATTGGAAAACACCAGCACTGACTACCATTTGCAATGGTATCACTATGCTAGGTATTCTCTGTCCTTTGCTCTGGTACATACATTGCTTCTGGTTTGTTTAAATTCAATTTTCAAGATTTGATTACCATAATTAACAAAAAGTTCCAGCATTTACGTAACATGCAGTATCCTCAAGGCTCAAGACAAATTTACAAAGTCATGGTAGAATTTTTAGTAGGTATTTAGGAAAGGGAGGTGTTGAAAGGTCAAATACAAGCTTTTCCTGAATGTCCAGTACTCTTGTCAACCTTCTGGGCTAGCAGCTGATGTTCAGAAATGGTGAGAACTGACAGCTCTGATTATTGTCACTGACGGCTCTCATCCCTTGACATCTTTTACAACAGCGCTTATCTGCCTTAGAGTGACACCTACAAATGCCAGGATCTAAGAGAAGCCATTATTTTGATTCAAGAGGGGAATACAAACCAGTTCCTCTAACATTTATGCCTCATTTGCTGGACAGTGGTATATGTGGGGATCATTAAGACTCATTGTCCTCTAGATGAACCTTACAACTCTTAATTGCACAGCTTTCTTAGCTCTAAACTATAATATTTTACCTCTTAAAGGAGTGGACAGAACTTTAGTCTTAGATACAGAGGTATGTATAATTTCTCATTATCAAGTGTGCCAAAATGAAAATGGATTTCCTGCTGCATTTGTGCAGCCTCTCAATAGCCTTCTCAAGGGTAGCTATAGAGACAGTAGGCAAACTGGGTATGATGTTTGCAAAGCAGACAGATGTCTCTTCTGTAAGCTTATCTTCTGGAATTGAGTTTCTGTTTCTATAATTACTGTCCAAAGAGAAACACAGAAAATGTATAACTTGCATTTAACAAAGATTAGTTGCCTGAGGTATTGGTACAGAGGATTGCCTAATAAATTATCCTAGTTCCAAGATATCATAGTAGGTTTGGTTGTTTTCCAAATTAAAAAACATCTAGCCCATAGAGTTATCATTGCCTTTGTCAATATCTGAAGCTGCTTTGTAAACCAGCAGCATTGGAAGTGAGTTGATTTTAATGCTAATGGGGTTTTACTAAATGCTTTTTCTTGGCTGTGAAGTGTGTGTAATATATATTTTTTTAAATGTACAAAATAATTACACTTAAGTAATTGGTCCTTGAGGGAGTTTGAATGCAATTGTTGTCTAGTGTATGGAGTGTTTATGGGGCATTTGTTTTAGTGGTCTGTGCAGGAACTGTAGCCTGAAGCTATTAATTTATAATTCCAGTTCAGGCATTGATTTGTCATGTGAATTTGGACCTCTGATCAAGTCTTTCTGTTTTTTATCTTCCATACTTAATTTATGAAGATAAGTAACTACTCGAGGCCTTTCAGTGGAGAACATCAGCACAATCTTAATTGTAAGCGTTCAAGTAACCTGGTTTCTCAAAATTTCACTTGTGCTTTGCCCAGAGGCACTTATGCAGGAATGGTGTATTGACATAGGTTAGATTTTTGCTGCCTGAGAGATACAAAAATAACCATAAAATATGTTTTCCCCACTTGGTACTGGTTTTTGTCTCTAGAGTAGCATAAAATGAAAGTATGTTGGTGAATCTACTATGTAATATTTCTAAAACACTCTTAACAGCATAATAACTTGGATATTAATTTGACTGTATAGTACTTGGCAGTATGGTCAATGAAGATACATTTTAATTTCTAGAATAAAGAAGTACCGAATAATTCTGTCATATCTCAGTGACACTTTTTATTAGAAGGCAAGGAATGCCTGAAAATTGGGAGAAAGTTTACTGTATTTTTCCCCTTTTGTACAGATGCACATACTGACAAGTAGGTTGGACAAGTTTTATAGAGTGTTTTAGGAAATATTAGGAATTAGATAGTGTGCTAGCTTGGAAAATTCTTAGAATGCGAAAAGAAAATGGGGGAGAAAAAGCCTACTACACTAATACTTTTACACTGATAATATTGTGTGTGTGTGTGTTTGTTAATTCCAATAGGTAATTGACAAAGGTAGGGACTACTCCAGTGCTGGTTTTCAGGGGTCATCATTTAAGTTTCCGGAGGTTCATGAGATATTAATTTTAAATAAAAAGGAAGAATTAAATAAAATAATGATTTTGTCTTTTATGTGGAGAAGCGCATGTATTTCATTGAATCCTTTATGATACACTAATTTTACATTGTTGACGTTGTATGTACCAAATGCTGGGATAAAGATAGACATGATCAGACCTTCAGGTTTAAGTAATTCTTAATTGTGTGAAATAAATGTAAATTTAAATACATATTCTACATTTGGAGTTGGTTAGCTTAAATGAGCTTTAGTAAGCTCTTGAAACTAGATGGCAAACCATGGTGTTTCATTAGTAAATCGGTAAGCATGTGTGTGGATGGCAATAGCAGTTCCTAAAAGTTCCAATCTAATTTCAGCTATTGATCAAATCTTCTAGCTGGTAAGTACAGTGACTGCAAGCAAACTGAATTGGAATGTAAGTTAAAATTTTGTTCATTAAAAATTGTAAAAAATTACATGGGGAATGGAATAGAGAAAGCAGCTGCTAATAAGTCTTTTACAGTGCTGTGAATTAAAGCTATACAGGAGAGCAGATATCTGCCAGTCTTTAGCTTGTAGTCTGTTCTTGTAATGGTTTTGCACTGAGAGCTATGTTTTTTGCTGATATGCTATGCGGTAAATCCTGCAGGTTTTCTTTTGTTTCTGTTTTGATGTTGATGTGATGCCTCTTTGAAATAAATTATAAATACAGTAGCTATTCTTTAAACTTATATGGTGTAAAGACAGATGAAATTACTGTAATTGCTATGATGTACATATATATAAAAGTGGAAATTATAACAGAAATATGCTGTACTTATTTCATATTGACAGTTCTTACATATATAAGAACATCTTCTTTTCTGTGGTCTCGTATCCACATTTTTTATACAGTTGCTTGACTAGTGGGTCACCTTTGAGCTTGTTTTTTGGACATAGTAAGTATCTGTATTTCCGGAGTCACTAGGTAGTCTAAGTTTTTTAGTGTCAATAAGAATCTGTTGCTTGTGCTTCAGCTTAGATAGCCAGAATTAGTAGACATCTTTGACAATTTGAGTCTTAACTACTAGGGCTTAGTTCTTCATTCCATATTCACAAAGAAGGTGTGCAGCTATTTAGGGAATTCAGTGGATGAAAGATTAATTTTTACCCGTTATATTTATTGGGTACTTTTATGGTCCATTGTTTGAAGTAAAGAATGATTTTGTTCCAAGAATTAGTAAGCAAACAAAAACGGTAGTTTTAAGAAATATCAGCACTGTAGCCTTGTAAAACCAGTTTTACAGATTATGTAAATGTAAACTTACTCTCTACACCATGGGTCCTCAGAGCTTTCTCAAAGTTAGTTAGTTTATCAGCAGCATAGCAATGTAAATCAAATACATTTTAGTTACTTTGCCATTTGTTTGAGGAAAAATTTGGGATCCATTACAGTCTGACAGAGTCCTTTAGATATTCTACATACAGGAGATTCAGTGCATATTAGAAAATTTACTTATTTGAAGTCAGTTGAAGTTACATGGGGTTTTGACTTAGCAGAGTGGTACAGTATGCACTCAAATCACAAGTACAAACTATGTTTAGGAGAGTGTAGCAATTGCAATATGTAATTCAGTCATAATACAAATGTGAATTTCATTACTGGTGTCTAATAATATGCTCACTGTCACAGTGCTGGATGTTTTCAGTCTCTGGGAAGGAATATGTGGGTGACAACTGGTTCAGGCCCATTGCTTTGTTCGTTTGGTTTTTGCCTATGAAGCAAACACTTTCATAATACTTTCTTCTCATGAGTCACCTGAATTATCACCCTGAAAAGGATCAGTATCAAACCAGGTATCTCTTGATCATTCATTGTCCTTGGTATGTGTGGTGGCCATCACTTGAATGAGGTCTATTTCAGTAGACCATAGTAAATGATCCTTATGTGTATGGGCGTCACATATGATTTGAGGCTGCAACTTTGAGTCTAAGAACTTATTTTAATTCTCTGTGTATGTTGCTTATGCATTATGTTATCTTCTATAAATGTTTCTTTTTCTTGTTCTAGCATGCTATCTGTTCATTTCTCCTCTTCTAACTTCTGCACTACTACTCACAAGTAAATACCAGCAACTGCAAAGCCCTGCTTTTCTCTCCTTTCTTCAACTTCTTAGAACCTTTCAATTTTTCAAATTCATTCCAAATATCAGTGGGATCAGTGCTTTGTTCTGCTGTCCATGAAAAATCCTGGTTATGGTTATCCCATCCCTCCTTTTCAAAGTCACTGGTGAGATTTTTCCAGCCTTTGCTAGTATTTATAATAATTCTGTCTCCTCTTTTAAATGTTCGTGGTTCTGTCTGCAGCCAGATTTATCACTACATATTCTTAATCACAATGCAGGTTTTTGCTACTAGGTTCTTATTTGTGACTAACACCAAAACAGAAAGCATGTTTTTGCCAAAGTAATCATTACTGCTTTAATGGATACCACTCACCCTCAGGAATATCCTGCTGACTATGCCACTTAATGTCAGAGTATAATACACTCTGACCAGGTTCTTTTAGATATTCCATGTGTGGAATATTTAATGAACAACACCAAATTTTCTTATTTGAAATTAGTTGAAGTTACATGGGATTTTGATTTAGCAGAGTGATACAGCAATACACTTAAATCACAGTGAAAGTACAAATTACGTTTAGCAGAGTGTAGCAATTGTAATATACAATTCAATCACAATACAAGAACAAATTACATTTAGCAAAGTGTAGCAATTGCAATACACAGTTCAGTCACAAAACAGTTTCATTATGGGTCTTTAATGATATGCTCAAGAAAAATCAGAGTATCCCAATATCTAAACACATCTTACAATTCTGTCAAATTGTCTTTTGAAAAAGTTTTTGAACTCTGAATTTTTCTGACCTCTCAAAAACATTTTGAGATCTGCTACAACTTATGTTTTACACTTTTTTTATATTTTACTTTTTTTAATAAAGCATTAGATTATTTTGTGAACTAAACATTATTTAATCTAGGACATCTTAAGTTTAGCCTCTTGAGCTTTGATTCAGTATGACTATCTTTACATACAATTTTTATGAAAACTGAAGTATTGATTGATAATTCAGCAATTAGACTCTCTAACCAAAAATGTATACATACTGTACTGTATTGTACAGTACCATACAAGAATCTAAAAAGTTTACATTTCATATTTTGGTATGAAATCTATGGCTTTCATTACTGAAAAAAAGAAACACAATATCTGAAACTGAGTTGCTGATATACTGCAGGAACAGTAAAGTTTTGAAGTTGCAAGTCTTTTTTCCTGACTGACTTTTTTTTATTATTATTTCCTCCAGGACATTTGAAACTATAGATAATGCCTCCCCGGGCTGAGATTATGCTCAACTACCTGAAAAATAACAGATGCTGCTATGCTCTTCATAGCAGAGAATGCTGCTGTACAAAGCCAGGAAACATCAGTGGAACATAACCTCAAGCAACAAAATCATTGTTGAGATTGGCAAAAGCAAATTGTACTGTATTAGCGTCTATGGCTTTTCACATCTGCTGGGTTAAATCAGCAAATATTGGCAACAGCCCATTCTGCAAATGGCCCAAATGTTTTCCGTCTGAGAATTTAAGTTTAACTTAGTAAGCAAAAACCATTCAAAGCAATAGTATTGAGTGTTGGAACAAGTTTGCCACAAACTGTTAAGCCAGTAACATTTGTGAAAACATTTATTTCATTCACTTACCCACTTGGAAAGCAGCATAGTAACTGTTTGTAAGTACTTTTGTTATAGAAGGAGTTTCCTTTGTGCCAAAAAAGATTCTGGGCTATAATTTTCTTTTTGTCTACACAGTTTGTTGTAATGAATTGTTTCACTTTTCTTAAGTATGTAAAGGGATAGATGCATAACAGTAATGGCATTAATGAGAACTGGTATATCCACAATTACGTTGCAGAGATTAATTAATCCTATTTAAATGTTCTTTTCAGGTACAAATATTATAGCAGTTAACTGTTACGGAGTTTGGAATTGCTAATCACCTTATAGTTTTGGTACCACTATGGCTGAATTATTAATATGATCCAGTAAATTTTGTAATAAATTTTATGCATTTATTTAAAGTCATTAGTTGGCTCATCAAGTGTTTCTGCTTTTCTTTTGGAAAAAAGAGCACTTGGTCTATCCCCTTAGGAAACAAAATATTTAACCTCGTTATGTATCTGGTAAAGTAACATTAAAACAAAGCATTATACTTGCAGTGAAGTAAAAACATCCTGGTGGTTTGTGGAAAAAAAAGATCTGTGACCACTGTTAGAGGTGGGAGTGAAGAGATGTTTTTAAATGCATAAGAATATTCTGCATTACATCATCCCTTTAATACTTATTTTTGGGCTGGTATTGATCCACTTTAGACTTCAGCATGAATATGTAATACCATTACAGCCAGAAACATAACAAACTTTACAAAAAACAAGCCTCATTTATATAAAAGTATTTTTAAAAAATGTGCATACTAACAGACTTGCATGATAAGCTCTCCTTGGGAGGCTGTAAGAGGCAGAAACGTCACTCTCATTGTGTGAAGGCCACTCCACATAGTTACTATCAAAGCATACCAAAATCAGTGATACATTTAATGATGTGTCAATAAGGCATTTGAATCCAAGTAGGATATATTGTCCAAGTGTATCCACTAAAAGGTCTTTGAACTTGATGTAAACATATGCTCCAACTTTGAAGGTTTACGTATTATCCAGGAAACTTCTGTCTGCTTTAAACTGTAATGCCTAACACTCTAGCAGAACTAGTCAGTCTTTTTGCTTAAGTACCAGTACTAAAGAAACTGAATTCTGCATTCTTTGTGGCAGTCTTATACTCTCTGACTAGCTTCTTTTAGGTGTCCCATACAAGAAGTATTTAATATTTAATACCAAATTTACTGGAAGATATTTGATGTTACACAGGATTTTGCATTAGCAGAGTGATACAGCAATGTACTGAAATCACAATATAAGCACGATATAGCAATTACAGTATACAGTTGGATCACAATGTAAATGTGATTCCCATTTCTCTTCTGTATATGCTTGCTGTGATGATGCTGGATGACACCATTTGCTAGGAAGGAACATGTGGGTTGAAGTCAGCTCAAACCTGTTGCTCTCTTCAAAGTTCATTTTGTTCAATGTTCAGTCTTTACTCAGTGTTGATGTGAGTGATATACACACCATATTCTGAGCTAGCTGTCTTAGGAAGACATTTGCAGTCTTCTGATTGACTCAGGGAAAAATATTTACACAACCAGCTGATCCACCCAGCTGATACAGCCATTTATCTAAAACAAAGAACACCCTCCGTTCCCCTTTATGTTGAGATAAATTTGTCTTCCTTTGCAACAGCTATGGCCAGTCACTCCCTAGATTCCTCCCTGAGATTCAAAAGCACAGAGCCCTTGCGCATGTCCTCTGAGCCTTCTTCAGTTTCAGGGGGTTTATTGATCAGTCACATGATGCATGGAACATTGAAGTGTAAACTAAAGGAACTGTGCCCTGATTTACATACAAAATATACCTCCATCATCAAGAAGATTTTCAGCAGACTGCCAGTGTTTGTTAGGCAGAATGAAGGAGTGTCTGCATAATAATAGGTCCTCTTCCACATACGGGATGCCCAAGGTTTCTTCTGTCCTAGAAAATACTCATTGAGCATGGAGCTCCTTTTTAGTTGTTTAAAAATAAGATCATCTTTGGGTTTTTTGTTCCTTTGTCTGGCATCAGGGAATTCTTGTAATCTGAATGATAATTTCACGTTTGTTTCCTTTGAGTAACACATCCTTGTTAATGAACCAAATCTTAGGCTGTCCCTGTGGGTCTTATTCATTACACAGGTGTGATGTGAAGTTTGATTTACAGCTGGAAAGGTAGGGGCTGGTTTGAAATTAGAGTTTGTTTTATAATGTACACTTACAGTCATGTTTTGAACTTTACAGGGATGATAGGTTGTAGAGTTCTATGATACTTAATTTTGTTTCCTGACTGTGATTGATCTGCCTTAGCTATGATTTTTGGGGGTCATGTCTATGTAGATATTTCCGATGGTACAAGTACAAGTCTTTATTTTTCTTTCTTATACAGTGTCCTATTTTTTTTAATGTTTTCAAAAAATTAGTTTAATTGAATTTTTACATGGTGCAAGATGTTGTGTAGACAATCCTTTTTCATGTAAAAATGGTCTATTTTAGTGTAGGTTATTTAATTTTTATTTCATGTAATTCCTCAGGCATGTCACATTCCAGTTAGTAAAGTCTTCATGTGACAACCAGAGGATTTTCATTTTTGCAGTTAAAGTACAGAAACCCTCTACTGTATTTTTGTAGTTACAGAATTTTTATACAACCCAAGAAAGTGTGCTGGATGGCTTTTCTCATAGTTTCACTTCAAAGCAGAGGGTGAGCACATATATCTTTGTATAGTCATCCTCTGAGCACAGTGTCTTATCTGCTGAAGTTCTCCAGAGACAAATGGTCTCAGGAAAAGAGTGAGCTTGACTGTAAGAAAATGAATCAGATAATTATAGTTCTGTTGCATTGTTAAGTAATTCTGAATTTATAGAATTCCTATAAGTAGCACTTGTATTCCAGGTTAAACATAACATTTACACTTGAACATGCTGTTGTGTGAGAAGGTGTTCTGCTAAAGAGATGTTTATTTTTGTAGCTGAAGTGATGGCCTCAATTTTTATACAATATTTGTTGCTATGGGAATAATTACTGTATCTAAATTAGAGAGTCATGATTCAGATGGAGATTAAACAACATAAATGTATCAGCTGAAGACTTTAAAGAAGGTTCTTTGAGTATTTGTTAGTGTCCCTATGTGTTACGCATGAGAGTTTGCAATCTCTTGAACAGTGCTGTCAATGAGCTGCAAATGTATATTGAATTTCCTTGTCATGGCTACAGGTTCAACTCTTGTATTTTCTTTTATTCCTTCTGACAGCAAGATGTATTCTGTACTATAGTTAAGTTTATTTGACTTTTCTTTACTAAAGAATATAAAGAATGCATTATTCACTTTTGTCTTGATTAATTCTAAATTTGGAATCTAAGTTTCAAGCTGAAAAGCTGAAAAAAGCAAATGCCACATCAGAGTTCTCACCAGGCAATCTGGCCACACACCTGTACAGAGTCCTGTTCATGCACTTACTGGCAGCGAACTGTGAGGAAGTGTCAGTGATTTGATCCAGGTTACAGCAGACATAGAAGTTGAGATAGATTCCCCAGCACCATTTCATATGTTGTAGAGCGAAAGTGCTCTCCAATGACATATATTGTGTTTCATATCACTGCATTGGCTGACCCAAATCTTCTGGATTGTCTGTCTCGGGCCATTGGTAGCTGCTGTTAGAGTGAGGCCAGTTTATCACAAAGAAGGTTTGACTGGGTAGTGGCACTTATCACAGTGTTGGTGGTTGGCAGCATTGCATAGTGACTGTTCATCAAAACTTGCTCTACAAGAACTGAGACAACATTCTCAGGCTCTTTCAGAAAAATGCCAGTATGTAAGAATTTTAGTGGAACATCATAGTGCTTCCTAAAACTTTACGTACTGGTCTTGTAAAGTTTGGATGGCAATGTTTGAATCTGTTTCACTGTGAGAACTGATGCTTCCACCATGGCTGTTGCAGGTCTTAAGTACTGGGAAATGGCACTGATACATAGCTGAAGTACAAAGTATGCCTGCTTATGACAGTGGAGCTTCTGAAATTTTTCAGTCAGTATGGACACCGCAAATTGTTCTCTACTCTTACTTTGAGAATCCTCAGTTAAGGTGGATTTTGAATGGAAGCAACTGGAGGTTGCAGTTGCCTTGTGTCCTTTATACCATTGCACAGAAGCATAAAAAGATGCTGGGCACTTCCATACTTCCAACAGATATATCTGGACAAAAAAAACACTGAGCTCACATGAGGTACCTGAATATCAACCCTGAAACCACACATACCAGTGTTAGTCAGGAAGGTAGATTTATTTTAGGGTAAGTCACTGATTGCTCTTCAGTTATGTAGTAAGTAAAGAAAGGAGTCATTAAAGAGAGTAAGGGAAGTGAGAAGTACTGGATAAATAGCAAAAAAAAAATCTAAAAACCCCTCAAGTTTTTCAAGTTTTCCAAGTTTTTTGGGGACACAAATAGTACTTTGGAATTATTGAATGGACAAGTGAAGAAAGGTTATAAACTGTGCCAAGATGGCAAGGTTTATTACATCAGGTGATTATATATTCTATGCTTTCTTGAACAGTTGGGAAGCTGTTTTTTATTTCCTTGCCTGTTTTGGATAACCAAATTCTCAGTTTTTATTCATGGTACATAACTTCTCTGACCTGGTGGAAACCAGGAAGGTAACCCTCCTGTACTACTCAAGAAGCTGACCTTCTTCCTCTCAATGATATTGATGCACCTTGGAAAAAGCACACAAAGTGAAACTGCACAAGTTCTGCTGATGTAGAATATTTACATAGAAGATTGCAAATTCTACCTAGTGAGAAAGTTGTTGAAGGCAGCATTGTTGTCATATTCTGTAATGGGAGTCACGTACTCAGAAACTTTTTTTTTTAAAATATCAATTTCTTTTGACATTTTAAGATTTCAGTGTGTGGGTGTGTGAATGTTGATTGTAAGGAGATGAACCAATATTTCTGAAGCCCTTGAAAGACGATAAATTAAGCTCGAGGTTGCCTAGGAAATTCTCGAAGACAACTGATATTCACAAGCTATACAGTAGTGATAATAATCAGACAAAGCTTATAACCCTTAAGAACATCCATTCTGTCTATTCTTAATTTTGTTTACTGTTAGTGTAACATTCCTTTAAGAAGTACTGGGTTAGTTACTCTCCCTCTGAAAGAGGAGGGATATTTTTCCTTTCCTGGCTGTCCTTCTGGGCTTGTTATGATGGAGAAGAGTCAGAGATTGCAGGGTGTAATACACAGGAGGATCACATGAGAGAGCTTAGGTGCTGTAGTTCATGCAAAGAGACTAAGAGACTGCTGTAAGGAGCACTGAGAAGATAGTCATACCTCAAAGGAGATGGAATGCATAGTTAGAGATGTTAGAGATCAGAGGCAAATGAGGAGGGTTTGCTTCTAATCCATAAGAAACTGGAAGTAGTTACTCTGAACATAATGTAAAGGAGAAAATGATTTTTTTTAAATAGTGTTACAGTTTTTGGAGGTTGTGGAAGATGCAGTCCGGTACATCTGCATATGACCCTTTGTCCCTGGCTTCATTTGGAATGAAGTTTGAAAATAAATGCAAAGCTCTTGGAAGCAACAAACTGTTGTAAGAGTGCTGCCAGTTTTATTCTTGGCTTTTGCATTCTTTTCACTCTCTCAGTCTGGAAAGATTTGTAAAGAACACACAAGAGGGAAGAGAAATTGTAGAGTTTATATGTAATTAAGATATAAATATGGTTCTCATCCAAAGCAGAACCAATATGGTCATGAACTCAGCAATGTGCTGAGGCAGTGGGAAACCAGAGTACTACGTGAGAGAACTAGAGCTATCATCTTAGAATTGATTCCAGGTCTGGAAATCTGAAGATAGATTTTTGACTAACAAGAAGCATGATAGGCTGAGATTCAGGGCGAAGTCCGGAATCTTCATGGGAGAATTATTCAGCAGTGATAAGGAGTGGTGCAAAGGATGTCAGTTTCAAAGTGGATAATAGATATGAAACACTTAATTTACAAAACTTCACAACAAATGTTGTGTTCCTCCTTCTTTTCTTTATAAGGCACCATCAAGTCGTGAATTCTCTGTGAGGTCACAACTATAATGAAAATATTTGAAATAATGGCAGTATAACTTGCTGAAAGAAAATAATGTCAAAGAAAGAATGCAGAAAATAAGTTAGCAAAGATGAAGCCACTTGTGAGACTGTTCTGTAAGGGAAAAATTAAATAGATAAAGATGGAAGTAGAGGCATAGATTTCAGAGCTATTTATTTTACAGTTCTGGAAAATTGCAAGCAATAGAAAAAATATGATTTGACAGAATGTTTTTAACTAAAAGCTTAGTTAAGCTTTTAACTTAAAAAATAAGTAACTCAGAAAGCTATAAAAGTGATGCCAGCATTTTATATTTTCATCTCTTCCTTGTGTTCAGCTATTTCTTCACTGCTATTCTTTTGCAGCTACATTATTCACCATAAAGCTCTGCTGCTGAATATTGAATTGGTGACAGTTTTTTTGCAGATGTTTTGTGTTTGTCCTTCTACCTGGATTATTGGCAAATGTTTATTGAACTGGAATTGGTTCTCTTGAGAAACTATAAAAAATGGAATAAAATTCACATGGAGGATATATTAATTAATTTATTTTTGCTACATTTGGCTTGCTTGTACACAAATATTTTAATCCATATTTTATTCAACACCGATAAAAATGCTATCAACTTTATAGTGCTTTTGTAGCAATGCGTGACAATTTATCGTAGGAGGAGACCCATAAAGCCCCCACTTTTTCATAAAGTTGTCATGGGCTGAAGGAGTGTGATGATTCAGCTTAATGTACTGCATTAAACATTTCTATGTTGTTGGAATTTTCTTCTTCTGAAATAAACAATTTTTCTTAAATGCATCATTAGAAAAGACCTGTATGATAGAGACCTTTATTGTTATCTGAAAGTTCTATTCAATAACTTTCTACATTTTCCTTCCCACATTCACATTACTTTAATTATTCTAATTGACACCAGCATGACTTCTGACTGATCATGAAAGATTTAATAGGCACTGTCCATTTGAATGAACAGAACCACAGACCTCATCATTAATCAGAGCACTGTATAAGGACCCAATTCAGAAAAATATACTTAACATCTCCTGTCAGCAATGCTTTCCTTTCTAGGATGAAAAGACATTTCCCTCTTCATAATTTGTATATTTCACAGGTGGCAAAGTCACTAGGTTGCCTGTGAAGATAGCTTGAGTTCTCCAACCAGCTCAGACATGTGACTAGGCTGAAATTCTGGTGTTAACAACTGGATCATTAATAATTATGCTATTGATTTCACTGGGACAAGGGTTTTACACCCCGTTTCCTTTTCACAGCTTTCCTTTTTCCACATGTTTCTCAATAGCAAATTACTACATTTTTAAATTACTCCTATTGAATAAGCTGTTTCTCTGAGTTTCAGTCTGGTTTATTTCCCAGCTTCTCTAGAGGCTTTTAATTTTGTAAAGTCAGCTTTATGAAGTCCTGCATGGAAACACTGCTAATAAGTAAAACAAACTTTTATAACATCTAGAACAGATCACTGATAGTACCAAATAGTTTTGCCCGTAGTGGGATCCAGCGTGCATGTCCAGCAACATCTCTGGATCTGATTGTTCCCTTTTACTCCCCGGCTATAACACTTGTCTCTTTTACCCTCTGGAAAATGAGTGTCTGTTTCCATAAAGAGTCAAGAGGTGCCATTCTGGGTGAACGGAGTGATTTGTTTGGTGCCGCTTGGCAGGATGCAATGTATTCTATCTGTAAGGACTTTAGGGCAGAGCGCATGGAGGAATAGGGGGTAGAGTTGGAGGAATTAAGGAGTGGAAGAGCGAGATGTAATGTTGTGGATATGAATACAAATTGTGAACAGTAGAGCTTGTGGCATACTTTTTATGCTGTATGTGGAGCAGTCGGCTCATGACACAGGTGTCAAAGCACTTTTTTTGTGCTTGTCCTGATGCATAATTCTTTTAGACTTCTGCATTTATATTCACACACAGACTTCTTACAGCATTGTTTTATCTTCATTGTTAGCACACATGAAAAATTCATTGTTTGTTTTCTTTAAGAACTGCCTGAGACTATCTTAACTGAAGAGAAAGTTCAAGAGACAGAGACATGGGCCAGGCCTCTGGTCTACCTTTGGCAGACAAGAGTACCCAATTTCAATGCTGAAAAAGAATACAATGGAGCTTGTGCAAAAAAGGAACCATACTGTGCCATTTGCACTCTCCTTATGCCATACTACAAGGTAAGCAAGATCCTAACAGTTCCATCTCTGGGTGAAGCGTGAAATAGCTGCTCAGCCACTTCATTTCCAGTAAATTAGAAATAAGATAAGCTTGTGCATTTGATTTGTATGAGAAGTAAATAAACTCACTATTGTTAAAATTAGAACTTATACTCTGTTCACCTGCATTTATCCTTGGTTGCAGACAGTGTTTGCTTTCTACTAGGGTTTGTGTAGGTCTAGTGTTAGTGTATGTGTGCTTGCCCTTAAATGTTACACTCTTTGAGGTGGAGAATCCACACAGGTGTGTACCTTTTAGCTATTTCCTTATTTGTCCATCTTCAAATGCTTTTTATTGGAGCCTCTTCTGTGTCTCCTTCCTGCAGTGTTAAGAAAATAAGTGTTTTCACAGTACTTAGGCCTTCTCAGGAATAATATTCCCACATAAACAGTCTAATGCAGAGCACAGTTTGATACTGGCTTGTGGAATTCTCATGTCAAATGTCAGCTTAAAAATGCTGTCGTAGTTCTATGGTACTAATTCTGAAACTGCTAAAGTGGAATCCCCTCAGCATGGGAATAGGAAGAAAACTTTTATTGCACTGGACCCAGTTAAAAGACTCAAAGGGAGACAGAGGTATACTATCATTCAACACTGCTGCAGTAACACTAGTTTTCAGGCTGAGTGCTATTCTAGATTTCACAGTCATTTGAACAATCAAAGAACTATAGAATGACTGTGATAAATACCTAGAAGCAGTTAATTTTCTCATAAAACTGTTATATTGTTAGTGTCAGAGCTGGGAGGGGAGAAGTAATTTCATCATTGTCAAAAAGAAGAGTAAGAATGACGCTTCTGTCTTCTACTTAAATATAAATTTTGTTTATTATCTAGCCAGACAATCAAGATGAAGAAAGTCTTACTTTTTGGGAAGCAAACTCAGCAGAAACACTGATGGCTGAAAATGAAAAGACTAAACCTCTTATTCCAGAGATGTGTTTTGTTTATAGTGAAGAAAACACTGAAAACTATCCATCAAATGCCTTTATCGAAGAAGATGGAACAAGTCTTCTGATTTCCTGTGCAAAGTGTTGTGTGCGGGTTCATGCAAGTAAATAAACTAATTGTTCAGTTGGCAGAAATATAATTTCAAATTTTGTTTTATTGTTAAAAAATAGTTAAGTAGGCTTCTAGTATGTCTTTAAAAGTACTGGAAGAACATTTCCATACGTAATGCTTCCATCACAGGATAAATTTTTTTAAAAACATTTACATTTTCTATTACTGGTTAATGATTGCTGTGAAAATGCTGAAGAATTATTTTTTCTGTAAACTTTCAATAATCACAAACTTCTGATTCTTAATTCTGAGCTATTAAATTACTTTTACTTCTCATATTTTAAACCACTGTGTGATGTTAGTATGTCCTTGTTAAATAGTCAGGGTGAAATCCTGCTGGATTTGAGGACTCATGAATATTGCTATTGACTTTAGGTATGCAGCAATTTCCTTCACCTTGCATTCTTTTTTATTTCAAGAGTGACTGATGAATGCAGGGTTTTCCTGCAGTATCTTCTACAGAGAGTAAGACTTGAATAGTTAGTTATCTGTAAGAAATCCATGTGAAATTTTTACTTGGAAGCATGGTATAATTTCACACAAAAAATGTCAGTATATCAATTCAAATTGTACTTTTTTACTGCAGGGAGAATTGGTGATTTGCTATTGAACTGACAGAAAATAAGAAATTCCCTGGGGTTTGGTTTTTTGAATGTTTGGGGGGGGTTGTTTGTTTTGATTTTTTGGTTTGGTTTGGTGGGTTTTGGTTTGGATTTGTTTGAGGGTTTTTTTGAGTTTTGGGAAGAGTGTCTGTGTGTCTAATGTATATATTTCTTGGAGTATGGAATTAGCAGTAAGGCTAGATTGGAAAAGTCTCCTTGGCCACGGGAGATGTATTTTCCTAGTGTTTATACAAGGTTGAGATGTATGACATCATAGATATAAAGGCAGAATATATTAATCAATCCAGCTCTCTTCTTCTAGGTTGCTATGGTGTTCCTTCTCATGAAATCCATACTGAATGGCTGTGTTCTCGATGCAGAACAGAAGCCTGGACAGCCGTAAGTTTCACATGTTGCTTAGTTATCTAAGGAAAAAAAAAAAGAAAGAAGCACATGCATGATTGCATGTGGAATGTAGCCTGCATATTTTCACTGAACACACGCTTGCTGCAGAAAAACTATTTGTAAAATATGATTAGATTTCAATGTAAAATGTAATAGCATTTTGATAGACAAACTTGAAGTAGGTTTATACGCTCATGAAAAGGATTGGCTAACAGAATATAGTTGTGTGTAAAACATTGTTCAAGGAAACAACTGAAAATTTAAATGCACATAAGAGAGAAAAAATGAGATTTCCTATAAATATTTTAGACTTCTGGTATGTATGTGTGGACAACTGGAGAATAGAGTAAGGGAAAAAGAATAAAAAATATAGTCAGGAATGGAACTGGTTTTTTAGAGCATTTAAGGATTACTGGGCTGTATAAGCAGAAAAAGGTTTAACTTGTGAAGCTCCTAAATGCCTATTGTTTGATTTTTTTAAAAAGTGTAATTTTTATATTTATATATGTAACAGTTTTATACAGCAAGGAATAAAATGACAAGGAATTAATAGTTCATAGAATCCCTAAACATATACTAATTTTTTAAAAAATTTAAAATTTTACATTTCACCAATCTTATCAGTTGCCCTGCTAAGTCATCTAATACTTGTTTTCCTTAAAACAACTTGAGGAAATGTGATAATCAGTGTCACATCCCAGTTTCTCAGGTTGATGACTGAATTTTGCCGATTCCCAGGTCAGGACTAAGGTGAAATGGCACCAGGGATCCTTTAACTTACAAAACTCAATTTTTATTTGCTCACAAGAAGAACTGGCGTGCTCACCACCAA